>CM060975.1:284196873-284814730 GCA_030765065.1 Deroplatys truncata
TTTTATTTCTTTAGAATCTTTAGATTTATGATAAAATATGTCATTTACAATAGGATAAAGTTTTGCTAAATTTATCCATTCTTCTTCAATTAGAGATAAGGATATCTGTTCATCTCCCTGATATTGTCTTAAAATTATATTTTGTGTACCAAATACATATTTTATATCCAAATGTAATTCATCTGTTAAATTACATTTCCATTTGAAATTTTCTTTTTTGGATCCTGTATCAACACAATTAATACAGTGAATTAAGCTTTTCCAATCATTTAAGTTATGTAATATTATTCCGCGATGTTCACCACATTTGGAAATAGTAATGCGTAAATCATAAGGAAATTCTGGAGAAAATCCTATGCATAAAATCTTCTTTTGTCCATGATCTAAAAAGTATATGTTACTTCTTAAACCGATAAGTGATGTCTCGTTGTTTTCGTTGTGATTTTTTAATAGTGATCTATTGTTCTCATTTTCAGTAATTTTCTGCTTTTTAGTTTCTGAAGACCTATAAAAAATAAAAAAAATATAGGTAAAACATCTATATTTTTTAAAAAAATCAGATAAAAAAATATATGGCTATAATGTATAAAACGTTCTACTTACATGTTTTCTAGTATGTCTTTTCTTGAGAGAGAGAGCGTAGTCCTTTTTCGTCATCAACACTTTTTATACTGAAGAGATGCATTCTAAAACAGATCATTAATATATACATCATAAATGGTAGATTCGAAGGTGATTGGTTCGTGGTTCAAATCTGAGGAAAGATGTGATACATTGGGTTTTGGATCACACGGATATACGTTGCGTTTATCAACAATATGCGAATACCACATAGCAAGATTTATTACATTTCGTTGAGAACAATTAAGAACAGGCATTTTATGACAAGCATACATACACGGATTAGTATTAAATGTAGTAAAGAATTCGTGATGTACATCGATTTCATCAATATTTATTACAGTACGTTTGGTAATTGCGCGAAGAAATTTAGCTTTTTCCTCTCCTTTTGTAAATACTACAGTAAATTTATCTACGCATCTATTTAAAATTAATGGAAACAAATCATATTTTACATCTCCGTCGTGCCATTTTAATCCGTGAACTTTAGCAGTAATTTTGTCATTGGTAGATTTAATTATTTCATCCAATATATGCCGTTCATAAGGAGGAAGAAATATCCATGTCTGTACCTCGTGATTTGAACCACATATAGAAAGTTCTTTTACTATATATTTACGGTCATTGTCAATTAAAAAATTAAAATATATGAATCCAGCTCCTGACGACATGTTTCTATTTTGAAAATTAAAAATAAAATGAATATAATATAAAACTTACTCACCTTTTATTGGCTTACATATTTGATATTTTTCTTTTTTTCTTTCTTTGCAAGAAGTACGAGAAAAGCATATAACCTTACTGATTACGTTGTCATTATATTTAAAATCTTTTATTTTAAATTTAGAAAAAAAAAATTTTCTTGGTAAGTTACAACATCTATGAATGAGATATCCAATAACATAATGCCCACAAGTAGAACTATAAGAACTTTGCAATCGACGTTTGTTATAAATCCAATTTCTTGTGCCGCATTGATATTGCAAGAAATTTAAAATGTTTGAATAAAAAGGAGCAAATCCGAAACTGTCAAAATATTCTCCTATACCCGATTTTGATATAAAAATTCCAACCCAATGTTGTCCTGGCATGTTGCTGGGATCTGTATTTATTACTAATGCAGTGGGAAATTGTAATATTTGATTTCTAGGAATTTGATCCCTTGCAAATACTCCTATAAAATATGGTTTTGTATAAGGATTATTGGATAATAATTTATGTATTTGTTGAGTGTTCATGATGATATATGTATAGATCTATTAATATCTATTTCCAATAGTTTTTGATATTCTGAACATACTAGCATAGTAACAGGTTCTGATAAAGCTTTTTTAAATCCTACGTTTACGGTAACATTTCCGTGTTGTAGTCCAGAAATATATGATTCGTTTGCGCTCATGTCTGCTGTTAAATCGAAAGTTAAAATTGTATATCCACTTTCATAACAAGACCTAGAAATAGAATGTCCTCGATCATCGCAATGAATACCCAATCCGTCTTGTAAAGTTTGAAAGCATTGTAAATATAGTCCATTTGTAAAATCTGGAGTTAGCGGTTGTAATGGATTAGGTTGTCCATTTACAAATAATTGAAAAAAGTTCAGGTCAAAGTGTTGAAAGTTGTATGGATTCAGCGAAACATCGCCACTATATGCTTGATTTGTAACAAAAGCTATTATAACTCTGCGAGGTACTTTGCCTACAAAAATATCGTTTATAGTTTTACTCTGGGTTCCTCTCGGAATATTAAAAGGTTGTAGATCTACTCCTGTAAGGTGATATTTTGCATTATTTTTACCTAGTGCTTCTTGATGCGCTAACAGTACAGTAGGAGATGGATATATACGTTTTAAAGATAACTTAGCAGATGTAAAAATAGTTTTTCCCAATTTTTCTCCAACGAGATGAAATTCAGGAGTTGAAGGTGTAAGTTTTACAGTTACGGAAACGTTATTGAGTAAATATTTTTCTTGATTACATATCTCGGTGGATAAACAACCCATTATTTCAAATTCTTTACTACCTTTTGTATAATTATAGCGCCATTGTATAGCATTATTTTGATCGAAATTATTCATCTTGCCTGCTGTATCTTTTTTCCAAAGCGACCCTTCTAAATGTGTATTCATGGCATCATTAGAGTAGTTTAATAGTTTTTCAAAATATGTTTTATAAGGATAACCTGGTTGAGGTTGAGTTACTGTAACATTATTTAAAATAATCTCTACTTGTTGAAAAAGTGAATTTAAAGAATTATTAACAAGTGTCACCTTGTCTGTAGCTTCTAAGTTTAGACCAGTTTCGTTTACTATTTTACAACGCAAACGTAATAGTACATATGTGAGATCTAAGTACGTATCAGCATTTCCAGTATAGTGAAAAATTAAAGGTGAATTATGAGATATGGCATTTTGAGGATCGAGCTCAATAATGTTATAATTTTCAATGCCTGTTTGTATGGGTTGTTCATCAAAAATGTTAAATGCTGAATGCATGTATATATTAGACATTATATATTTTTTATGAAAATATATCTTTTTTTCTATTTCTTTTTTTGCTGTTTTTACGTTGAGGATTAACTTTCGAATGAGTTTGTTTTTTTCTTTTTCGAGTTTTTATTCCAGAACCAAACATAGAATCTAAAGATTGATCTGCTTTTTTCTTTAAATTACCTGTTCCTTCTTTTAATCTTGTGTTAAGTGATTGTTTAAATTTTTTTCCAGATGTTGCTACAAGTGGAGATACAAATCTCCATAATCCTCCAAGTGCACCAAAAAGTCCGTGTCCTCTTTGAAAACGCTTTCCTCTGTATAATACAAAATTTGGATCTTCCGCGCTTCCTTTTCCACTTTGATTTAAAAAGTATTTAGCAAGTTCGTGATGATTCATGTTTTTTAGGTTTAAAAGAAAGTACAACGGCTGAAGAAAATCCGTCGACAAATGGTAAAAATTCTCCTACACCCGTTCTTAAATCTATTTTTATAATGTTAAAATCGTGTTGAAGTAAAGGTACCCAATTTTGAGGAAAAAATGCTTTTTCAATTGCTAAATGCTTATTATCGATGTTTAATTCTACTGTCGTACTTTCGATAATTTGAGCAAACGTATCGCTAACCATTTGTGGATCGATTAAGTTACAATAAACAAACATTTCATAAGGAAAAGTTAAATACGAATTCATTGGATATGATGCACGTGTACTCTTTGCAACATTGGTACCAAATTTAAACCCTAGTTGTCTATTTAAATCGGGTGACAAAAATAAGTTGCGAATAAAATGTTTATTTGTTTTTGGTTTTGTTTCATCCGATTGTATCGTTGTTGCTTCATTCTTTATTACAGGTTGCGAGGATGAAGCATTTTCTTCTCCGGTCGATTGTATTGCTGCTTCACCTTGTTCAGTATTTCGTCTCTTTTGTTTAGATTTACCAGGTTTTGTAGAAGCTTCGTCATTATTTTTTTCTACTGCATCGGAATTAACACTGACAAAACCTGTATTTGAATTATATTTAAAAAATGTTTTAACAAATGCATTTTTTTCTAAAGTACGATTAATTTCATTCAATAGCATTATGTTATCAGTGATTGTAGATTCCCCCAAATCGTACCGAAAATTATACGTGCTAATTCCAGTATCTGTTACATGAACTCGATCTCCTTTTATGAAATTTCCACTTTTTGTTATATTTTTAAACATTCCGGGATATCTTATTTTGGTTAATGCTACCTCCCATTCACCTAATAAAACTATTCGTTGGGGTAGCATGTTACAAAAACTAGATGTTGTATTATTTTTAAAGTGATCCATAGATCCATTACTAGTAAGTGTAACGGAAAAAGGTTCTCTTTTTATCATTGTGATATTAAATTCGATTGTTTTATCCAAGAATTAAATTTTGTAGGATATCCTTTCCACTTCACTAACACTTCTTTACTGTCACCTTTACCTCTTTTGTCTAAAATTTTATCTATCTTAAAGATCGATTGAGGTTGTACTTTTTGTATTTCTTCCGTGTAAAAAATTCCGTCTAAATCTTCTCCAGATAAATCTTCTAGCTTATACACAACGGGGATTCCATGTATTACTTCTCTAATTTTAAAAATTTCATCAGTCCAATTTTGTTCATATCCTTTATCAAATTTCATTTTTATTTTAGAAATGCGAACGTGATCACCAATTTTATATTTTTGTGGCTTATAAACTTTATATTTACGTAAATTTTTTCCGTACAAAGTGTCATAAACCAGTGAAATATTGCTTTCATTTACTTCGATAGGGGCCATTTTTATGGATCTATGATATGAATTATTATACGATTTTATTAATTTGGGTAATATGTCAGTATATTTATAGGTATTTTTGTATGTAAAGTATTTCCACATTTTTTCTTTGAGTGTTCTGTTAAATCGTTCTATAACGCTTGCTTTTACATTATTTTTTGTAAGATAATGAGTAATTTCGTAATTTTTTAAAAATGATTGAAACTGTTTATTAGTAAATTCTGTACCTTTATCAGTTTGTAAAATTTTAGGAATACGTTTATATTTGTTAAATATTTCTTTGAAAGCTCTAACTATCTCTGTTCCAGATTTAGAAATTAGAGGAATCGCCCATGCGTATTTAGAAAAAACATCAATTATAGTTAATATATATATATACGGTTTATTATATTCTTTAATATTATTTAACACATTTAAGTCGCTTTCCCATAAATCGTCAATATTTGTCACATGATAATGTTTAGTTGGAAAACGTTTTCTGGCATATTTATGAAAAGTATAACTGTCTTGTCCTTGTAAATATTTATTAATTTTGTGTCTAGAAATGCCAGTTGCCTTGTAAAGTTTGTTAACTGTACCAAGTCCTGCATAATGATCCAATTTAAAATAATATTTATCAAGTGCTTTTTTATCTTTTTGTGTTAAAGTGTCTCCCATTTTTTCCTAATAGAACGCAAGTTGTATGGTTTATATCTTATATTAGAAATCGGTTCTGTTTTTATTTTTGTTTCTACTGACTTTTTTTTAATTTTTTTATTTCGAGATTTTTTAACTTTTGTTTTAGGTTTTGCTGTTTCCCAATCACTTTCAAAATCAGGATTTTTTCCTTCCTCCTCTTGTTTATTAGACTCTTTCCATAATTCTTTTTCCGATTGAATGTAAGGTTCACGCAGCTTTGACACAATATCGTGATAATTTATTAATTTATATTTAAGAAGTTTCCATTTATCATCGGGCGATATGGACTGTTTTTGTATACCTTCTATATCTCTGGTTAAAGTTTCTAAAGTTTTATCGATAATATTTATTTTTTTTAAACTTTCTGGCTGCGGATGCAACAACATAATTTGTTTTCCGTACTTCATTTTTTTTTCTTTAAGTAAACTTAGATACTAGAGCACTTCCTAATGCACCTAATACCGGCAATATAAATGACGGAAGAAAACCTCCTTTCTGTATTAAAATACTCTTTTTCTTTTTTAAAGAAGTTTTTTTATTTATTAATTTTCTCCACAATTTTTTATGTTTTTTTAATCTATTTTTACATTTATCAGAAATTAATACTTTTCCGTTACATACGTTTAGTGCACATTCGGAAATAGCTTTTATAAATTCTGGACTTGCTTCTTTTAAAATTTTTTTACGTAATTTCGGATTTGCTTTACTGAGAACAGTAAGATTGCCACACTGCCTTGCAACTGTGGGTGAAGATAGTTTACAGACTTTTTTAAAAACTTTTGGAGATAATCTAGGTGACATTTCGGTATATTATTTAGAAACAAAAGATGATAATATTTCGTCAGGTAATATTCCTGTTCTGTAGCGATATTTATCGGGGGTATATTGCGTACAGTCTAGTATTAAATATCCGTGCGGCTTTTCTGTAACTTTTTCAAATGCCTCTAATAAAAATTTAGATCTTCTCGGTTCAAGTTGTTGAAATAATCTATCCAACTGTAGTTTATCTCTATTGTTTTTAAACACTACAATATAATTAGAATTAAGAGACATGGTTCTAAATTTTTTACCCTGTGGAAAGATATTTTGTAATATATAAATTATTCCAAAATTTTTATGATGCGAATCTTTGGTAAAAAAGTTTGATACATTATTACCATCTGCTTCGTACATTAGATCATCCAATACTACTAAATCTCCGTTTCTAACTGATTCTAGTTCGGGTACTCCTTCATGCATACGTACATTAAATGTACAATTATTAAATTCTTTTTCAGTGGGAAAAGAAGGTGGATATTCAGAAGGATGACACCACAAGCATCTTTTTATAGGTTGATTAAATACTTTATCTGAATTTTTAAGCAAATTTTTAACAAAAGTAGATTTTCCACTGCGTGATGGCCCTGTAACTTGTATTGTACTAGGAAATTTAAATTTTGTAATATCTGAATCTACTACCTCGGAACGTTCAAAAGGTATATCGTTTTCTACGTCGTTGTAAGATATATCTTTCATTTCTACATCTTTACCAGGATTAACTTTTTTAAACTTTTTATAATTTTCATCTATAATTTCCCCCTGAGATAAATCCTTCATTTCTATATCTTTACCAGGATTAATCTTTTTAAATTTTTTTTTCAAATTTTCATCAACAATTTCTTCTTGATTAAAATCCCTCATTTCAATATCCTTACCAGAATTAACATTTTTAATTATTTTTTTTAAGTTTTCATCAACTACTTCGCTTTGATTAAAATCCTTTATTTCTATATCATTATCAGATATATTTTTTTTAATTTTTTTTTTATTTTGCAAATCATTTTTTAATTTTATTTCATTATTATTTACATTATAAAGTCCCTTTCTCTTCAAGTTTCTGTATATTTTATTATTATTATTTTCATTTACATTATGTATTTTTAAATTCGAATTAGAATATGTATTTAGCTTATGCTTTAAGCTTTCTTCATTTCTAGTATTTTCTTTTCTTTCAATTTTATGATTTAAAGCTAAACTTTGTTGTAAGGTTGGATTAAAAAGTACATTAACGTTTTTTTTTAATTCTTTCATATTTAATGAATTGTCATTTATATTGGATTCATAATTTTTTGTTTTTTTAAAGGGTAAAATATATTCTTCATCCTTAGTTCGCTTTTTAGCTTTATTTAATATCGGTAATTTAGCAACTTTATTAAAAAAAGAAAACTCTGAATTTGTATTTCGCTTAGTTGGTTGACTTAAAGATGATAATTTAGGAATTTTTTTAAAAAAAGAAATGTCTTGATTAGATTTACGTTTTAAAGGAAAACGTAAAGGTTGCACTTTAGATAACTCGGCTATATCATACTTCATGTTAACATCATCGTCCGAGTCTGATGACATGTTTTATACAACTAAGTGTTGCTTTAGATATTTTGTTCATTTTAACGACATAATTTTTTTTGAAAACCATAAGGTACGGTATCAAAATTTGAGGTTCTTTTGCGCTTATTAACTACTAAACGAAAAGTTTTAATAGATGGTGCAGTAACTAAAGTCCATAATGCTTTTCTTGATATTTGTGTATTACGTAATGTAATTGTCATATTATTATCATTTAAAACAATATCACTCATTTTACTTTCATTTATTTTTGATAAATTTCCAGAATTTAATGTAATTCCTTTAATTTTACATATAATTTTTGTATTTTCTCCATATTTTATTCTGAAGGCATAGCTTTTAGGTCCACTCGAAACAAATTTATCAATATATGCATCATTTCCATATTTTTCTAATTCGTTTGTCATGCATCCAAGAAAAGACCCAGTAGGTGGAATCCAATCATTCTGTTTACTTACTGCAATAATTGAATCTGTATCAAAGTATAATACACGATCATTTAATTTTTTAAGATAAGAATATAGCTCTAGACGAGCATGAGCTGTAGTGTATGCTGCAATGATAACGTTAGTGGTACGATTTAATTTAGGACTTTGCTTAACATGACTCCAAACAACATAAATTATATCATCTGTTGCTGGAAGATATGTATGAACCTCTATGCTTGGGTTGTTTAAAAGTTCGACTAAACGAGAATATTCTGTTACTAATTCGGCTGTTGGTAAATTATCTCTTTGTCCATATTTTCCCCAAAACGAATTAAGCATTAATTTACTTAATTCTCGTCTACCTGGGTTGAAATCTATAGCATCAGAATCTAAATTAATACCTTCCTTTTCCTCAAAATGTTTAATATATGTTATTTTTTTATCTTCGGTGTCACAGTGTGAAGGCCACCCCGAAGCTTCTGCTTTTATTTTTAAAAACTGATTTACATACTTTTCAAAAAGTCCACATTGTTGATTTTGTAAATCATACTGTACTATTTGGTACTCCCAAATTTCATATATTTGTATTATTTTATACCCTTCAATAATTGCTACTTTAACTTCATCTATCACCCATGTTCCATTTAGGCATCTATCTTCATCGGTATGATTACACGTGGTCTGATTTTCTAGCTTTGCACAAGAAACACATAAAGTAAAAATTAATTTGCCATTTATGCGTAAAGGTAATACAGGATGATAAAGATTGATAGGTGGTAAAATTTTACATTTAATAAGCCCACCTTTTACATGATTCAAATTCGGAAATGTATTTTCTTCAAAATAAATTTTAGGATGACCTACAGGATAGGGTTTAGTTTTGTTAACAAAAGGATATAGACTACATACATCATAGTAAAATATTTTTTCATTTTTTTGAGTTTCATGATATAACTTAATACAATTCGTTCGTCCGCCATAAAATGCATCTCTCGGTTCAAGAGGTTCAGGAATAATAGAAGAAAATTCTTTTACAAACTTTTCAAGATCTTTATCAATTTCAATCATAGCTTTAAATTCACATTCCCATAATTCCACAACATTATATTGTGCTCGTTTTATTTTATTTGTGATTCTCTCAGTTGATTCGTATCTAGAATTCATAGTTTCATAATGCGACCCGTAAATATATGACGATCTATTCTTAAAACAGTGTATACATCCATGGTAAAAACATCCATGAAAAAAGAATATAGTTTTATCGGATTCTCTATAACCATCCACCTTATGATTTAAAATTTTTACTTCTTTACCATTTAATGCATGTTGTATCGAAATTCCTTCTTTTTTTTCTAACCAGCAAAGCCAAATCAATGCTATACGAGATTGTTTATCACCCAATCGATAACCTCCTAATGGTAATATAGAAATTGTATCTTTAGGCATAAAACGTTTTCTATATACATTCATGCAAGCATTAGCAATTGTAACACATTCTCTGAAAGGATCAATATCATTTTCATTTATAAATTCTTTTCTAAACTTAGATGCACCAAAACATAATAATTGTACATCCATTCGACAGTAATTGATAAGTTCTTTCTTCATATCATATATGTAATTAGATTCTTTCTTCTCATTATACCATTTTTCAAATTCTTTTCTTTCATCTACAGACATAGACTCGGGACAATAGTATTTTTGATCAGGTATATTTCCAACATAATCTTTATTTTCCTTAGTATTAAATAAATAAGGAAAATATCCTTTTGTTTCTTGTAATTGAAACGTCTTTGAAAATCTAGACAAGGATATTGGTATAAAATTTAAGGAATCTAAAAATGTTATGTTTTTATATTTTATTCTGTATATTTTCGTACCATTTATAATTAATTCAGGAGTCCAACCCAGCGAACCCACCATATATTTCAGTAGAATATGTCCGTCATATGATTTTAAATTGTGTGCAATGACAGTTATATCTTTAAGTACTGTGCGTGGTAGTGTAATATATTCTATTAATTCACGTACAGGATCATTTTTGAATATCCACTCTTTTATACCACAGTTGTGACAAACTTTCATTTTTGTGTAAGTATCAATACATTCATTACAAGCTTGATAAAGAACGCACAAATTTGGCTCATGTTCAAATGTATCATTTTCTAAATTATACGGTTTTTCTTGAATACATTCAAAATCAATAAAAAAAAATATAAAATTTTTACTTAATAATTTGTTTTTATATGGCTGAATATAACACAAATGATTTGATGTTACATATTGATTACATATGTAACAAAAAATTTCACCACATACATGCGTTACTTTTTTCCTTTTTTTTAAATTATAAAATTTACAACAGTTATTACAAACTTTTTCTGTATCACAAACCGATATGTTATTGGAATAAAAAACACCTTTTTTTAAGTGATTTTCATAGCAGACTGTTCCCTTAAAATTGCGGTTACAGTTTTGACAATAAACAAATTCATCATCTGAACCATTGCATTGTAAATGACATTTTGAACAAATAAAATCGCAGCGATGTTTTTCTTTTTTATATTTAAATGGCGAATTACACGGTCTACAATAATATGTACATTTAAATGCTCTGTGCATATCCACAATAACATTAAAGTGACTATTGTGATATATTAGATCTATATATTTATCACTGTTTATTGTAGATTTATACAAAACTTTTTTTCCATTATGATCTCCAAACACTGTAAAAGAATATTTATTTTGTAACTTGTTTTCAAAAGTAACTATATCATTCAATGTAAAACCCATATTTTTATTTATAAGGACACACAATTTCATCGCTTGTTCTGTTTGAGCTTTCCCACATTGTTTTATTGATTTATAATTTTTGTCATTTTCAATTTTAGCAATTGCTACAGCAATTGATCTGGGTAAACATAAAAAATCATTGTTTTCTATAGCTATAATGCCTTTATTTTGTGTACATGTTCGACAATCAGTAAAGCAGTTACCTGATTGAATTTGAGTATAAACACATGTAAATTTTAGTGGTCCATGCAGAAAGAAATTGTGATTACTTTGAATAACTCTTTCTATACCATTTAAAATTGCTTCCATATTAATTTGTTCAAATCGTCTAACACTTACGTGAAAGGTTTTAGGAGGATCCTGCGAATTGGTTACAGACAAGCCAAAATAACTAGGTTTATAATGTAGCAATTCGCGGTTAGCAAACTTTAAAAACTCCTCAAATATTAAATGTATCCATACCATAGGATCAATTTCACCTCTTTCATAATCATCATCGATATCCATCGTATCTACTAATATTTCAGTTTCTGTATATCCTGAATAAAACTTATTTAAGGTTCTTTGTCTATGACTTAAAATAGTAAAAGATTCCATTGTACTCACGTATTCCGTAAGATTGTATGCTTTTTCCTTTCCTGTATTAAAAGCGTAAGCGACAAATCAATTTATATCACACGCCGTCCTTGCCGTACTCGGTGTTTCCCCCGATGCAGTAAACAAGTTACATAAACGATCTTGTCCTTCTGCACTCAGTAGTTCCCCCGATGCGGAAAACAAGTTACGTAAACGACCTTGTCCTTCTACACTCGGTGTTTCCCCGATGCAGTAAACAAGTTACGTAAACGACCTTGTCCTTCTGCACTCGGTGTTTCCTCGATGCAGCAAACAAGTTACATAAACGACCTTGTCCTTCTGTACTCGGTGGTTCCCCAATGCAGTAAACAAGTTATATAAGTGGCCTTGTCCTTTCAGCTACACTCGGTGCTTTCCCAATGCAGTGATTTCCCCCCACCCATACGTGTAGCGTATAGTATAAAATCTAAGCTATAAGTACTGCACTTTGTACACAATGTCTTATAACCATCAAGAACACAATTGCATCTGCGATGCATGTGTAGAAGATCTGCCGTATGCACAAAACCCCGACGAGTATTTCGAGGAATTATTTAGATTAAGACAACTATACCAAGAAGAAGATTCAGTTTCAGAATCTAATAGCAGCAGCAGCCAAGAAGAAGAAGAACCAATTCCAGATTTTACCAACAACAGCAGCAGTAACAAAAATTCTAATGAAAAAGATGATGGTGTTATGATCATCTCGGACGAGGATGAAGAAACGTCTCTTCAACAATTAATCAAGGAGGAGCAAAATCCAATTCCAACATCCAACAACACACAATCTCTGTCCCAGGAAGAAGAAGAAGATGGTGATGTGATCTTCATCTCGGACGAGGATGAAACGTCTCTTCAACAATTAATCAAGGAAGAGCAAAATCCAATTCCAACATCCAGCAACAGCAACACACAATCTCTGTCCCAGGAAGAAGAAGATGGTGATGTGATCTTCATCCCGGACGAGGATAAAGAAACGTCTCTTCAACAATCAGCCAAGGAGGAGCAAAATCCAATTCCAACATCCAACAGCAGCACACAATCTCTGTCCCAGGAAGAAGAAGAAGAAAACACAAATACCCTATACTACAGCATACACAATTCTGCTGCAACAACACCTACACGTAAGTACAATTCGGCTGGTTACGATCTATATAGCCCAAAAAATGAAATTATCCCACCTTGGGATAGTATTATTATAGATACCCAAATATCAGTTAAATTTCCCCCAAACACGTGTGGATATATATGTGACAGGTCAAGTAATGCAATAAAAAATATATCTGTATTGGGAGGAGTACTAGATAGAGATTACACTGGCACAATAAACGTAATTTTATTTAATCTATCTAGTACAATTGCTACCATTACACCTAATAAAGCTATAGCACAACTTGTCATACATAAAATTGTGACACCAAAAATAAAGCTTTTTGACCATAATAAAAGCAAAAGAAATACTTTAAGAGGAAGTAAAAAATTTGGTTCAACAAATTAAAAAAATGGCAAGTTTGCAACATTTATGTGTGGATACTATAGTTAAAAAAAAGTTGCTATAGATATTTTGGTAAACATTAATTCGGGGACATTACTTGACATGTTTTCAAAATTTGATGATTTACATTACTACAATTTGTATAAATACGAGTTTTTAGAACCAATAATAGAAAAAAATGTTAAAAACAAATCCATAGACACAATAAACTTTTCGTTTGATGTCATGGAAAAATTTAGTGATAAATTTAATTGGTTAAAAATTTCATCAATTCAAAATTTATCGGAAGATTTTATTATCTACTTTAAAGACAAGTTGGACTGGTGTTGGTTGTGTGCAACTATTAATATTACAGAGAAAGTAATAGATAGTTGCTATGATAATATGGATTGGGTGCTAACTTGTATTTATCAAAAATTATCGGAGCGAACAATGCGAAAATATTCAAATTATTTAGATTGGTCCAGTGTGACCAGATATCAAAATCTGAGTGAAGAATTTGTAACAGATTACAAAGATGAATTCCTTTGGACGGAATTGTTACTTTATAGTAATGTAAATGATCAATTTATATTAAACACATATAATATCAAATGTAGAAATTATGTCTAATGATAACTTGTATCTTTTTTAATATCTAGCAACTAATTTTTTGTTTTGTAAAACTTTTTAAAAATGATTACAAAATAAATATGTACATAGCTATTACTAAAAAACCATATATATGTACAATAATATTACTAAAAACATTATATATATACAAGTACAATTTTAATGGTGACTTTTTTTAAATAACAAAAGAAAATATATTATTGATAAAAAATAAAAAATAAATGTACACCAACTTACCTTATTTTTTTATTCAAATTATTTAGATTGGTCCAGTGTGACCAGATATCAAAATCTGAGTGAAGAATTTATAACAGATTACAAAGATGAATTCCTTTGGACGGAATTGTTACTTTATAGTAATGTAAATGATCAATTTATATTAAACACATATAATATCAAATGTAGAAATTATGTCTAATGATAACTTGTATCTTTTTTAATATCTAGCAACTAATTTTTTGTTTTGTAAAACTTTTTAAAAATGATTACAAAATAAATATGTTCATAGCTATTACTAAAAAACCATATATATGTACAATAATATTACTAAAAACATTATATATATATATATACAAGCACAATTTTAATGGTGACTTTTTTTAAATAACAAAAGAAAATATATTATATTATTGGAAAAAAATAAAAAATAAATATACACCAACTTACCTTATTTTTTTATTTTGTAATGAATTCAAACTCATCGCCTCCTTCTACTTCTGCTCTTTCCTCTTCACTCCTCCTTCCTCCAATTTCATATTCTTTTTCTTCATCTCCTTCTAACTCATCTAGATCGTAGTTTACAAACATATCCGAATTCTCGTCTCCACCATTATTGCCAGTACAACCACCCGTATTAATTAGGGATGTAATTAATTTTTTCAATTCTTGAAACTCGTCATATATATGATATGCGTGACTCTTAATATTCCTAACCAAATCTTTATGCTTTGATAAATTATGATTTCGAACTTCCAAATCATTTCTTAAAACTGCTATTGTTGCAGTGGCCTTTTCCAATTCGTCTTTAATTATTTTATTGTCTTTTACTAGTACATTAAATTCTCTATTTAAGGTTTTCGTCTTTTCGGTGCACTCTCTTCCAAGTCTCTGCTTTACCCTGTTAACAGCCGATTTACATTTTTCAACCGAAGCTCTCCTCAAACTTTCTACAGAAATTCGACCTGCACCTCCCGATTCGGTAAAACTAGACCCCGGAGCACATTCCGATTTTATGTTAAACGAACCCTCTGCACCCCACCTAGACACAGATCTTTTTACCCTTCCCAATATAACATTTTTATTTCCTATATTTAATTTCCATTCCCCATTTCCACACTTTCCAAAAACATATATATAATTATCCGTAAAATAAGTATTTATATCATCGATCATGCTATATACAGTAATGAATTCAGTTTCTTTCGATGTTAATTTCCAATCAAGTCCTATTCCATCTGGTAAATCAAATATATTAAGCAATTCTCTGCAATCCATCATTTCAACCCATATTAAATTATTATTGTTCGTAATCATATTCACAGAAATACTACTAAAATTACACCCCACTTGAGTACCATTATCGTGCGTAGCTGTACTCTTAACACATTCACAACTTTCATTTATTACATATCCTGTTTCGCACTGTGCATGTCCGACCGTAAAATTACCATAATACATTAACCCACATCTATTTCCCGCTTGACATTTAGTAACAGGTTTTAAGCACGTATATACATTTTTAATGCTTTTTATATCCATGGATCTAGAATTAAATTTACATACACTATCTTTTTTATATACGCACGAACAATTTGTCATCAATTCATAATCCTTGCGACACATTGTTGCATTTTGTAAATGTCCCGTGTTTCCGTCAACTTTAAATCCACATCTTCCAAAACTAATACAATTCTCATCCTCTATATTATTGCCGTAGCCGTTCGCTTCTACAAACGCCACTAATATCAATAACATGTACGCATTCATAATTTTTAAAAATAATATGTACCGCTAATAAAAACGCCAAACACGCTACAACCTTTATACATCATTCGTTCTAGTCTTAAATACTTTTTTATCACGTGACCTTTTTTAAAGTTTACGTCACTTTAAAATATTTTATAATCTATTTCCAAGTAATTAACCTATATTTCCTTATAATTAAAAACTAAATTCCAAGAATTCTTTTTTAATTTGTGTTAAAAGAAAAAGCCCCACGAGAGGTAGCTCCGACCAAGCCAAGGTTTCATTGCGTCGAGGGAATTCCCTCAAGGACGGGGGAATACCTCTCTTTGACGCCATGACCTTGATTTGGCGGTGTCTGGCTCCCGTGGGGTATATACTACTCACGCCCTAGAGAAAGTTGAGAGTATAGCTAACACAAAAGTGTTGTAGGGACCACGTATATCAACGTGGCACATCAACGCCCACACTTGGAAGGAATGAAGACGATGAGCAGCATGCAAATAACTTTAAAAATTATTTTAAAAACTTATAACTTATGAATGTTTTTCTGAAACACTTTCTTTTGTGGCTGGACCCAGAACACTCCCAGACCAGAAACCAACAGTAGCCAGCAAGCATGTTAGGACACAGCTTTCTTGTATATAGCCTTTCCATTTGGGATATTTACTGGTGAAACCTTTCTCCATGCTCGTCGCTGACCATTCCCAGATTCGTTGGGAATTTAAAAGGGACATATTGTTTCGGAGAGCATTTCCTCGAACATAGCATCCTGCTGGTTTTTCCGGATTTGAGGACCAATGAAAATGCCCTCATTTAATTTTCCTTCCCTTGTCTCTTAAATACTGAAAACCATGCCCATTTTTGTCCATTGCTTTAAGAAATTCTGCATTAAACACAGGTTTATATGGAACGGAGGTAATAAAAATGTTTGTGAATCTACGAGTGAATAAACTTGACATTTTTCTCGCCTACTACTAAAAGGCTACTCCTTCACTCTGTAATGATTAAATATTTCCCGAGAGTTCCACTCACACAAGAAACAACAATACTTTGCAAATCCCTGTTGCATTCCGGTTAATAGACCAATTACTTTTGTCTCCACATATTTGAGATCGTTATAATTGATTGCTTTAGGAGGATATCCATGTTTTCATACTTTTTTTTCATATTTACGTCATAAGCTATTGGTAACGAAGGGTAAATATTACTGTGTAGCAATACGTTTGGACTTGACGTTGAAGCCAACAAATAAACGCCACTCGTCTGATTGTGTTCTTTACCTAATTGACGTGTCGTCCTATGTGGTCTAGGGGTATCATGCTGGCATCTAGTTCCCGAGGTCGCGGGTTAAGAGAACGATGTATTTTTTTCGGGCGTAAAAATTCTTAGTATAGCTTCCTTCGGAAAGGAAGTAAAGCCGGTGGCCTTATGTCGTAGATTTACGGCGCGTAAAAGAACCTCAAGCCTGATAAAGAGGCCTCTGAGCAAAATTTCCAATATAGAATGGTACGCTAAGAACCATAGCAATTAACGAGCGTCCATAAATGAAGCTCAATTTCAATTGTTACCTAACTGACGCATAAGTTCACTCACATTATTTCAATAAGTAAAATCACCCTTTTTAGAATAATATGTCGATAAGCTGTGTTGACGTTTTCGATAAATTGACACTTTGGTACCCGGTTGTAAGAGATTCCATACCTTTAGTCGAAATGCTAACAAATTCAGACTGGGTTTGTGTGTGATTTAAATCTTACAAGATCGTTTAGCACTGACTGTGAAATTAGAACTTTTTTTTTCTTGGAGGGGGGATTCCGCGAATTCGGAATCAGATTCGGGAGTGAGAGAAGTGTTGGGACCAGCCTCAGGGGAAGAACTCGCTGCTACCGCTTGTGGAGTCAATTTCTCAGGTGGCTTTGGAATAGGAAAAGCATCATCATGCTTAGCAGATCTTCGTGCAGAGGGCAAATATGGATAGAGCATACACTATTTGTTGCTTTTTTATGACTAACCAGAAATTTTAGTTAAATAGAAATAACAGTCTCTCTGCTCTATCCATATCATAGGAACAATGTCGTTGAGCGAAGGTCTACCAGGGCAAGAGCATAAGCCCAAGCACCCTCCTAAACCCAGGGCTGGCGCCATCCGAGTGGCCCTCCAACCATTGTGGTTTCCCATGTAACCAATACCTAACGTCTAAAAAGGCCCCCGCTTACGCGAGGATGGAAGTGGATACGCCACTTACGCGTGTCATACCGAAAGGGTGACTACCGAAAACCTCGGCAGGGGCCGACAGCAATCTAGCATGTCGTCTCCCGGCTTCCAGGTCGGTACCGAAGGACATCGAGGCGTCTTACTACCCCTCCTGGGAAACCCATATAGACGTACCCAATCTCTCACAGGTGTCGGGAACCACTGCCCCGCCGAGTCCAACGCAATCCGAATAACTCCTTATCGGGAGGGGCTCGAATGTTCGTCCAGGTACAGCAAACTGCATAGAAGGGCGAGTGTCGTTTAACCAGCCTCCTGTATGGGGAGGGTTGTAGATTTTTTTTATATCGGCCAGTTACGCCACTCTTTTGTTAATTATTGGTTCATACCAAAATTTAAAATTATTACCAATGTGCTTATTTAATTATGTAGATAATTCTTTAACCACAAAATTATACTAGGAAACTATGCAGGATTTAAAGAATTTGAAACACTATCGCGGGGGGGGGGGGGGGCGACACGGATAGGCGAAGTTAGGGCATGGACTCGTGAAAGGGATCTCTGCGGTTCAAGTTGCATCAGGACTCTCCTACGTGATTGAGGGATTTTTTGTTTTAGGTTTTTCTCACACCTCAATAACTGGAAAATCCCGGGAAGGTACCCAATGCTTCGGCCTGGAACGTTTCGTTCCCAAAATTTTCTTTCCCAATTATCATTTCATTTCATATATCCTCAGTGTCCTTCGCCTGTGGCGCCGTATACAGTAAGAAGGGGTATTAGAAACTACAAAGAAAAGAGTTGGTTGGGATGTTTACGGATGTATGAAATATAACCTCCGCCAAAAAATTGTTACAAATATTTTGGTGTTTACAAAATTGAAGTTTAAAAGAGAGAAGGGGACGATTCACACTGAAGCCCTAATGCTATAAAGAGTACGGGGGTTGAATAAAATTAACTAAATAAGCATTCCAGAATTGAAAAGCCACTGGGTAACCAATTAGTCTTTTCAAAGTAATATCAGAAGTTCGTGTAAGGTTGCAAGGAATTTCACGAATGTAGTGAACGAATTATCTAAAAAACTGGAATCCTCGCGTGATATTTCTAGAGTGAAATAAAAATGTAACTAACATTTCCAAAAAATTCGCTTACAAATATTAATCACTGCATACTTAGATACTCTATATTGAGTTTTCTTGAGACTGTAATGGACGAATGTCGGTCACTGTCAGTAATTCCCACCACGAGAAACGAAATGCAATGGGGCAGTATTTTATATCACAACACTGTGAATGCCAGAGTGATTGTAGTGTAAATTAACATTATTGTATGACAATGATTTTAGATGTTTGTTAGCTATACGCATTGTTAGGAAATAAGTTTACACGGCCTCACCGAAACTGACAATAGGAGTGGGTAAAAATGAAGCGATGGGGCGAGTTGTTTATCACTTAGAAGAGATAAACAAATGACGTCAGGGTAGCGTGCCTTTCTTTAGAAATGGAGGGAATATTTTCCCTAGAGCATATGTTTTAGTAATTGTGATTGGCTTATAAAACAGACGCTTATTTTGGCGTGATTTAGTAACCAATAGCAGCTCTATTATAATGTTTAGACATATCGGGGTGAGGGAGTATAAATTCTCAGCCAAAAGCATGTTTCAGGCAGTTCTACAGAATCATTCACGAGGTAAACGTCGCGCAGTTCTACAGAATCTCTCGCGAGGTACACGTTACGCAATTCTACAGAATCTCTCGCGTCATAAAGTTAGTTGCAAAATGTGAAGTACGCGTACGACAGTAATTACGTTCGGAAATATAACAGTTTCAGTCAGACGTGTATAAAGATTACAGATGTGAACTATTAATTAAGTGTAACGGCATTAAAAGTGTGAAAACAAATGCTTTTATCAGTGTTATCTTTTAGTAACAACTCCTTTCCGTTTACACGCCCTGCTTAGAGATATTTGCTCGACTGCAAAGACTGAGGTCAAAGAACCCAAAATTCAAAATAGTAAAACAATAACAGGTGCCAGGTAAAAAAAAATAACACGAACAGGTTACTGCGACAAATGTAACAATCATAGTTGTATTTACTGAGTTTTTGTCTGATTGTTAGGTGTAACAGAAATATGCTTACATATTGTAAGAAATGAGAACACCAATTACTTCGAAACACACTTTATTTATCACTTAAGAGATATTTCATGTGAAATAGAACGGCAATAACCTCGCATTTTTTGTTTGCGTTGTAATTTTCCTCTTAATAAGGGATGCTAAGGAAAGCATATTTACCAAATGTTAGCATCTAAAATCCAACGGTTGTCACATTATTGAACGATAAATGTATCGTATTAATTCATTTTGTCACATTTTAAGATCACATAGCTCCGGAGCCCTTTATTTCAGAATATTGTACGAAATCTCAGGTTGTATATGAAAGTTCGCATTTTATTACACCATATACTAATTATTTTTATATTATTCACATAACTTTATATACATTTTTTAGTTATTTTTAGTGTATTCGTATTTTTATAAAACTAAAATATTAGATTTTGAATAATCCATGGTGTTATTAAGAGAAGTCGGCAATGTTAGTAAAGTGGTTAAATTTGGATGTAGTTACAACACAAAGTGAGTAAATGCAGCGATTTACGTATTGATGCACGATGATCGATCACCAAGCGCTCTGCAGATCTGTGAAGTAATACTCAGAACTGCATACCGCCTACACTTGAAGAAACAAAATTTCTTCTCTTAAATAACAATAAGAACTTATCGTATGACATTGAAGTTTCAGGGAATCAAAATAAAGCTCTTTTTAAACAATTACATTTAACGTTTTCAGAGTTACAACAGCTTGAAGTTGGAACTTTTAGGAAGACAGGATAAATTTGAACAGTTTTAATTGCAAAACTATGATGTTATAAATTTAAGAGTTTGCAAAAAGTATTGTACGGTGCTTGACTGCAAATATAAAAAGTTTCGTTTCGTTTAAAAAAATACAGGGTCGATTTTCCTTCTATTTTGGACGATTTAAAATGGAATGTCCCTTAAGCACTCAGCTTAGCATAAACGCTACCCTTGCATCTTTTTGCCACACACTCGGAACACAACACAACTGATCCGTCGAATCACAACACACGACTGATTACATCGTCGTTTCTTAACAGATTGAACGAACTCCGGACTAGAGCATCCCCTTACATAGGCCTCGCATACAAAGCCGAAGGTTCTCAAAAGAGAAACTACTAGAACATGCCAGAATTAATGTTCTGTAACAGGTAAGTAGCACACAATGACTATTGTTCCGATGGCCAGTTGAAAGCCCATCCAAGTTGAGGCAGTATTTTTAACACTTAAATGATTTCAGTCAAATTATATAATATAAAATATAACAACAACCCGCCTTAAAGTAATATTTATAAATAACAGAATGTATGTAACAGTCATTGTATTAATGTTTATATTATTGTATACATGTTTAATAATGTTATATGAATGTATTACTTAATTTAATAATGTACCATACGCGGTTACAACTACTTCAAGTGTTCGGCTCCCCAACAGTCGAAATGCAATACAACTCCTCCTCCTAAAATAACTATACCTCATCAAAGTGCTGGGGCAAGAAGCGCTTACCTGCGCTCCGCAGATAGCCTCGCGGGCATGGTCATAATTGTTTAACAATTATCTTTTGTTGGAATGTGTATTATTAATTATAATACAATTGTTAAAAGCGGAGTTTATTTGTTTGAAGTTAAATATCCTATGTCCGGGTAGGTCGTATCTGACTTTGAATGAACAAAAGTGGTTGAAATGATGCTTAAGTGGGCCCGCGATCACTAGAGCTTAGACATTCGCTTCCTCAGGATAAGAGAGAACCTCGGAAAACACCTTATCTAGGTAACTCACCATAACCAAAACCTCTTAAATGCGAGGCATGCAGACTACCCCACACCACAGAGGTAGGCTTAAAACTAGAGTTATCGAAACTGAATGGAGGAACTAACAGTTTATTTTGATATTACGACCACGTCGTAATTAGATAAAGATAAGAAACCAGAACTTCGTAATTTATTTAGTACTTCCGTATGCTGTTCTTCATTAACAAAATTGAGAAGACCACAGACGGAAGCTGCGATAATAATAAAAATATCCCCTCCAAAATTATCGAAAGTGTGGTTGCAATTGAATGAAATTCAGAATTTCGTCACATTTAATTGGTAGAAAGATTAAATGCTACGTATCAATGAAATAGTAATAAGTAATCCATATTTGACTACATATTATTGAACTCACTAGTGCTATCTCCTAAGACTATTTGCTAAAGGTCTGCACGGGCCCAAATTCCTAGGCCCGGCCCGGTCCGATCTGAATCGAGCCCGAGAGTAGGTTGCACTGTATTAGCTGGCCGATGTCTAATTTTGTTTAAATAAAATGATTTTGTAGTTATTGAATTATTATTACCATTATTCCACCAAACGCTACTGCCTGCGGTATGAAGGGATCCATCGTAGGGCATTTTCCACTACTTGGAGGCGTGGTAAGGTATGCACTTAGGTCCTTGGAACCTATTAAGGGGTATTTTTACAGAAATAATGGCGGTTAAGGTCCTGGAACCCCAATGTAGTAAAAGGCCTGGTTGACCGTGTTACTGCACTCTACCTAGGATGTCCTGGGTGTGGGTGAATGGAGGGAGTAGGAATTTGCAGCTGCCGTGCTGTTGTAACGCTATTCGCAATTGAAGAAGCCAGCGTTTATTTATTATCACTAGTACTACTATGTACTGGTATGGATGTCTGCATTCTGTGATAATTGCTCTATTCTGGGCTTCTCAAGAAAAACTGCTATAAATTATGTATTTTAGTCCTTATTTTCCCTTTAGATTCATGGAACAACTTGCATGGAACAAATTTTCGTTATTTTTGATTTTATAAAAATGGCGCTAATGACTTTGATTAAATATATGTTTAAGAAATTTACGTGACAAATAAAATGCAAAGATTGAATATGATAAATACCTTTTTCTTTTGTTTTGTCTTTATTTTCAAGCCTGAGCTCGAGAAACACTTTATTGTGTTAATTATTGAAATTAAGCCCTCGGGTCGTACCTAGGCCTGACCGCTTGGCTCGAGCCCGGCAGACCTCTAGTATTTACAGTTTGTAAAGTTTAATAAACATGTTAATGAAATAAAAATAACATGGGTATTTTATATGATGTTATTTAATTGGGTTTACGGTATAACGATATCGTAACGTACGGTCTTCTATGTCCTTTAAGAAGGTTTTCTTCGTTTCTTTAGCTTACAAATCATAAAAAAATTCGTATTACCTGCAAAAATCTCCAAACAATTATAAATCACAAACAGTCTCATTTCCATAAGATTTCAGTGATATACGTGAGCGTCAATTACTTCTATATGTATTTTTATTGCTATAATCTCTACGATTCGACTAGGGATCTCGGAAATCCATTGTCATGCACTTTCCCGTTCACTATTGGCGGTTAACCAAATTGTAAAAATAGCGCCATTTGATGATTTGCGAATTCAAGATGTAAAAGAAGCGGTACAACATATAACGCCGCATAATATAAAAATCTGATGCGTTGCACTCGCATGACTTCCTCTGTTCTTTACAAGCTATTTTTACAATGCTTATTCCCCGCTTACTTCATCTAGTTCTTATTGCTCATTTTCTTGTAGGTGCAAGGGGAATATGGTAGGCTTTAAGCGGTAGTCAAATCTTTTAAGAGCTGGTTGCTATGCGGAGTATTCCATTCTCTTTGTATGTCCAGGACATAAAAAAATGAATGACGAATTCCCATTTGAGAAAAAGTATAATTTTTGGAAAATTCAAACAAATAACAAGGAGTATGGCGGAAATGGTTCACTTGACAAAAAAGAATGTATATGATATAAATTGTGTGTTTAACGAGATCTACATTTTTTGTGAACTAAAATTTTGTCTATCTGTTACGGTTTATCAGTTATGAGAAACTCATTCAGAATGAAGGGGACATTTGGGGACTTTCCCAGAAAATTCAAGTTATACATTTCATTTGCCATGAAAATATCTTAAACATATAATATTTTAATCAAATACGTTAGAGCCATTTTTGAGAAAATGAAAATTTTCGAAAAATGTTCCATGTACGGGGTAGTCTGGAGAGGTGGGATTTTTTGAAAATCTTCCTGTCACATCCTTGGAAGATGCTGAACTCAAATACCAACTTTTCGTTTTTGAGTTAGACACAGACAGACACAAAGAGACACTCAGACGCAATTACAGACATGTTTCCAAAAATGCTTTATTTGGATTCAGAGCACTTTCAGATTTTTTAGTAGATGCAATACTTCCCCTACTTGCTTTACGTAGTAGAGAAAGTAAAAAGAAACAAAAGATAGTCTAGAGATAATTTTAGAAACTTTGCGCCCAAAGAAATAATACAAAATGGCATCATTTTCGCATTGTAATAAGTATCTTACTCAATCCTTTCTTGCTTTTAATCGTTATTCCTTAGGATCTCATACTTGTTACTATTAGATAATTGTTTCTCGACCGAAATAATTATCGTGATAACAAACACATATTAACCTCGAGTAAATTACCGAAAAACTATCGGAACTCCTGGTATTTCTAAAGATAGCACAAAGTGAGAACATGATAGGTTCAAACTGATCAAATTGTATGCCCAATTGTCACGGCAACGAAGTTGTGAATGTGGGTTTTTCCTTTTCTTTTCTCTCTCTCTCTTTTTATAGTGTTTAACGCTCGTTCTTACTGCATATTGCACAAGAGATGCTGAACACTGATGATATATGCAATGAAATGATGATAATAGGGAAAAGACACTATATATATATATATATAGAGAGAGAGAGAGAGAGAGAGAGAGAGAGAGAGTCACGTTCCAGGCCTACGAGGACTGAAGACAAAACGTAGTACAACCTGAGTCACGGAGGAGTTCTGGCGGGATTTGAACAGCAGACCTTATGTTCACGCGTACTTGTCTTAATGAGCTTGGCTAAACTTGTAGATTGTGAATTTTATGAAATGTTTGAACATTAGTCCAACAGAAGTCATTAAAAAGTTCATTAAAATAGTGACAGTTCACAATTCATAGTGTTGAAACGTTCATTTTAAATGACGTATCAAACTATTCATCGCTACACTTCGGACAGAATTTCAGGGCCACTTATTTCCATATACGTTCGGTTTAAGAGCATGTTTAAGGTCAGAGTTCAACCCATCTCTGGAACAATGTCTATAAATAGTAGTTGTTTAGACATCATTAATCGCTAAACATCGTTTCTGAAACAGGATTTACTGGTTTAATCGATCTCTAGCGCTAGTCTGCAGGCGACCTTTGGATCTTAGTGGACCAAACCACAATTACTGACGAGATATGGCTTCTGTTGACATCAAAGGACGTTTCGGACCATTTCGGCTGATGTTTATATTTGCTATATGTCCCACTAGCTCCTCCCTGTCTCAAGATTAGCCACATTCTGACTCAGTGAAGCGTGTAAATTTACGACAGTCAGTACTTGAGGAGGGTGGAAACTGAGGGGTGGATCAGGGGTACGTGCTAAAGACAGGCTGACATCTGGTTCACAGAACAATGTGAAAGCTCAACAATTATTTTCAAACGTTTTCCATGTCAAATGCATGAGTATCTGAACAATTTTTCCTTTTTTCTGTCAAAGTATTATTATTGTTTTCTTTTTTAGATCCAAAGCTACTCTGACTTCATAAAAGTACAGGATGTTTATAAAATTTGGATACAAAAATAGATATTAGATAGGAACAAAGAGATTAAATTAAACTTTAACACAGGGTTGTCACTGGAGGGAGCACGATGTTTAACCCATACCCCTCTCTTGTACCTCGGTTTGCGTACCGTCCAAGGAGCTTCTATTTCGTTAGCACTGTGTCGCTTTAAAGTCCGACCACCTCAAAACATAAAGTTGGAGGGAGAAAGAAGGAGTATGCCACCGAGCGTCACAGAATGGCATGATTACCTTAACACGTAAAACATGATCATCAGTTCTCAGCTTTATTTCACATCACTAATGCAATTTCACACATAGCGAATGAAACACTTTCCTAGCTTGCAGCTTGTTATATTGAACACCGCCTGTTGCAAATGTTCCTTTAAATGTTGCTCGGAGTTGCTTATGTAATGACAGATTAGAAACGCAGGAAGTGTGTAGCATCGCAAGGATAGGCCGGGCCTATTGAGCCTATTAAGCCGCCGAGAGGAAGGGATTGTGTATGAGAGTACGAAAGGAAACTAGATCTGATAGAGGCACACGCGGCCTAATGGGTGCATAACGTTTTCAGATTGAACATACCCAGCCGCCTTACGATGTCCTCCTATCCTTCACGGGTGTGGAGGGTTGTGAGACGTCCCATTGACCTCCAGTAAAAGCATATAGACCTGACAGTCAGCGTCCTCGACTCTGTCGCCTCAAGAAGGTTTTTCGTTACTCTACCCCTTGATTTGCTGTCATAATTGACGCATGCATTTGTAAGCAGTTAGATATTGGCGTAATGGAAATATCCCCGGAGGGAGAACAAGTTGGATAGCGCCTTTCTTGATTTCTAGAAATAGAATAGCTCTGGAAAGATGCTTTGACTATCCATCGCAGACCAAACTCTGGCAGAAGATTATATGCCAGGGAAGAAACAGCTCTCTCCTTAAAACACATCCATTCGCTGCACATTGCCTGCCTTCGCGCCTAACCCTACATCCCTGTAAAATGAAAGGAAACGAAAGGAACAACATTCGCTTACCGACCTGGGAAAACACAAGGAAAACCTAGGTCAGGATGCCGGGTCAACGATAATCGAAACTGAACCTCCCGAATGCGAGCATAAGACGCTAACACCTGAGTTTTTCAGCTCTGTAAGTTGCTTATACACCTGTCACTGTATACAGCTTGCGTAAAAGCAAGTATTTGGATGGAAAACAGATATTTTAATGACAAATGAAACATATATTTTGAGTTTTCTTGGAACAACCTCTGAAGCCTTCATACTGAATGACTTTTGCATAATTGGTAAACCGTAAGAGATGAACAAAATCTTACTAACAACAAATGCAGATATCATAAAAGCCCACAATTTTATATCCATTTTTGTCGAGTTAACTATAAAGGGTGTATAATAATTAATAGCGCAAACCGAGACGGTTGAAAGTATGCAATAACAGAAGCAAAAAAAGTTCCACTAAACCTGAGTCCGCAAACAAACCATTAGTATTGCGAATGTTTGGTTCTGAGCCGTCATTCACTTCATTAAGAAGCATCGACCTAATAAGTACAAATTAATTTGAAAGTACACTTCTCGCTTATTTGCTATTTTAAGTTACCTACCTCACAATTCACTCATAGCGAACTTAACAACGAATACAATTCGACTTTAGTAGACTACATGTTATTAATATTGTACACTCTTCCCGTTAAGGGAGGTTTCAAAGTGTCATCCTTCCACCTAGATGCAATACTGCACTCGTTTCTGCAGCGAGTTTCGAATTTTTTCAAAGACCCCCAGATCATCTCGGAATTCTTGACAAGCACGTACAATTCTTTGCTCCAGTACTTCAACGGTATCAACGGGAGTGCAGTACACTACATCTTAAAGGTGGCCCCATACAGCAAAATCCAAAGGATTGAAATCAGGTGATCGAAGAGGCCAAGGTGCCCTCCTCGACCTATCCATCTTGGACTATATCTCCACATTAGATGTATTCGTACAGTAGCAGCAAAACGTGCCGGTTCTCCATTATGCATGTACTACATACTCCGACGTTGCTCAAGCAATTCTGAAAGATTCCGCCGCAGTAACCGAAGGTAGGTCTGTTCATTGAGTTTTGCTGGAAGAATATATGGCCCAAAGAGATGATCACTTAGTATCCATAACCACACATTCAATGATGTGGTGGCTCGTGAACAGCATGTGGGTTTACTTCACATAATGCATATGTATTATGATAATTAAAAATACCATCACGTGTGAGACCCGTTTCGTCGGTAAACAAAATGTTATGTGTAAAACAAGGGTCGACTACAGCCTGTTGTTGCATCCACTTTCAAAAATTCACTCTAGGACCAAAGTCCCGATCACTGAACTTTCTGACGGTAGTAAAGGGTACAGTACTTTGCGATTTAAAACCCCCAGACACTACTGTGGCTTAGTATACTTGTGTGGCAATTCTCGTTGAAGTTTCTGGAGAGACTTGTACTGGTCCAACAGCATTTCCTTAATTGCAGACGTAATGCGTGCAGGTCTTTCTGCTCCCCTGCCACGTGCGAAACTACCCTGTTCTCTTGGGCGCTGAGGGATCCTTGTAAATGTGTGACTTTCCGGGTGTCTTCGATCAGAGTATTTTCACTGTACAAATGTGCAGCCTTCCATGCATTGCCGTTACCCAAATCATATATGAAATGCATGTTCGCATACTCTTCGTTGCTGTGTGGTTCCATTTTGACTACGTAATTGTAACGGGAAAACGTTGTGCATCATTTGTAGCTGGAAAACGTTGTTCCTCTGGTTGATGCCCTCTGCTGCAGTATTCTTGTATCCGGCTAATGCTGTTCGTTGGCTGCTGCATTCTCCATTCCTAATCATTACCTATCTAGCTAATATCACGGGTCTCAGGGTTTTCATATATGAGGCAAATTAAACTACACTGAGTTTCCCTTAAGAATGTGGCTTATTATCCAATAAATATTTATGGGCGGCTAGCTTTTCCCATTATAATAATTCTCACCATTATAATAAATTAGGAGCCTAAACTAACTGCACTTCTTCCCCACCCAAATGCACATACGTGCATTTGTCGTCCAGAGAGTATCACTGTGTGTCGAAGAAATTCTATAAGAGTGAAAATCTGGGGCTTTCTTCCCCTTTTTATACCTAAGCCTAGTAACGCTTACCTCCGTGCCTCAAAATGTAACGACATTTCTAATTGGTCCTCAGACCACGTTACCTTATTATGTATGAGAATATTCTGCTCCAAAAGATTTCGCATCCGCGGCCCCCGTGACGCGCGGGAAACAGATTCAACATCTCTGTCTCTTTCCTTTCTCCTTACTGCTACCCATTCCCTGCTCATTAGATCGGTGAAAAAAAAATCTCTCGCTAGAATTACCTTTTACCAGGAATTAGCTAGCTCGTCTGCTCCTTGCATATCTAAATTATCTTGGTTGTTAAATTTTCTAACATATTTCTTGGTGAATTATATTATTATGTACAATTCTTGTTTTAATATTGATTTATATGTCTATGTGAGAGAAAGGGAGAGAGAGAGAATGTGTGGGTGAGTGTGGGTTATATCCCCTTTCATAGTGTTCAGCACACCTCACATTGTTCAAAGAAGTGATCTGACTGCTTCGGCTGTGTAGTGTACACACCGTCTGTCGTGTACGTTATGATTACAACTCCACCTGATGGCAATGCTGAGTTTTGTAAACAAGGGCACATCGCGGACCACCTCTTAAGTGTGCAACAAGTGGAGCACCACTAAGGACTTCAGTGGCGGCTCATAACCACACTTTCACATTAATAAATCTCGCACACGGTTTAGTTGCGGACCCATCTTTACTGGAACTTATTTGCTTGTGTTATCGTATACTTTGAACCATTTCGGTTTGCGCTATTAATTATGATACACCCGGTATATTCCTTGTTATTGGCTTGAATTTTCAAATATTTATAGTTATCTCAACTGGGAATTCGTCTTTTACTTCTTTCTGTACTATTACTTTCTTGGTAGAGGGGGTGTTGTCTTTAACCTAAAATTTAATAACAATTTCACCAGAAATACAGGTTCTGAGGCCCCTGAATAATAAAAAGCATCTTTAGATAAACGTGTGTGTGTGTGTGAAAAGCATAATTCATAAACGAAAAGTCGGATAAATACTAAACTTGGTATTTAAGTTGAGTATCTTTCAAAGATGCGGCAAGAAAATCCGCCACCTCAAACCCCTTTACACGAAAATTGTTGTTATTTTTTATTCTCTCATAAATGTCTCTTACGATTTTGATTATTATACCATATGTTTAAGGCATTTACATGAGAAATAACAATATAATAAAAATGTTATTGAACACACTCTGTAAAGAGTAAAAATAATTCATTGTTAGTCAAAAGTTTTCATTTTTTGCATAGAACTTCAGGGTATTTGTCCTTGCTTGACAAATAATGTGATACTGAGGACCGCCACGTCTACAGAGGATGCAGGTACACTACCCGAATGCCAGGTGGTATCCTATTTACTCTGGATTCTTTGATACAACCCGTGGGCCGCAGTCCTCGTGAAGACATGTCGTAACTCAAAATTTGGCTTTTCCCAATCTTCTGTGTTCATAGCTGGGGTTAGGTGGAATTCAGGTTCGACCTCTGTTGGTTTTTACTCTCTGTCTTTGATGTGGGCTTCATATGCTAGTGTGTATTCCGTTGTTCAGCGTTAACTTTCTTACAAAATGTCCGTGTCCACCAGTAAATCACGCACTAAATAAAATGTATATTATTGAATTTCCTGCAAATAGGATGTGAAGTTCTCTTCGTCCTGAATGACTTTCCTATAATAGGTACACCGTAAGAAATGGACAAAATCTTATTGCATAACAAAAGTTAATATCTCGTTAGAGCACACATGCACTCAAGTTCGACGCTAAGTCCTGTAACCGCGCATTCTACGAGCTAGTTGTATGTCCTTGGTTGACGTTCCCTCCTTGGTATGAATGGCACACATCTTTAAGAGATCTACCAAATAGGCCTCGCTGGTTTCCTTCACAGTCAACACACACAAATAAAAATTAAATAGTTTTATCCTTTATTATTGGTTTGAATTGTCAAGTATTTTATATTTTATTGGAGTGCTAAGTCGATATTCGTCTTTTTACTTTCTCTACTACGTATAGTAAGTAGGGGAAGTATTGCATTCCACCCAAAAATTCGATACCGAGATTTCGCCGGAAATACATGTTTTGAGACCTCCTGAATCCAAAAAAAGCATTTTTGGAAACATGTCCGTGTGTGTGTCTGTGTGTGTGTGTGTGTGTGTGTGTGTGTGTGTGTGTCTGTGTGTCTGTGTGTCTGTGAACAGCATAACTCAAAAACGAACAGTCGGATAAACACCAAACTTGGTATTTAGGTTCAGTATCTTCCAGAGATGCGACACGAAGATTTTCAAGAAAATCCCCCCACCCCTGACTACCCTTTACATGGAACATTTTTCGAAAATTTTAATTTTCTCAAAAATGGCTATAACGATTTTGATGAAAATATCATATGTTTAAGATAATGCCATGAGAAATGAAATGTATATCTCGAATTTTCTGGGAATGTCTCCAAAAGTATTTTTCATTGTGAACGACTTTTGCATAACTGGTAAACCATAAGAGATAGACAAAATTTTACTACACAAAAAATGTAGATCGCGTTAAAATACACAACTTATGTCATATATATTTCTTTTGTTGAGTGAACCGTTTTCGAAATATTGCTTGTTATTTCCTTAAATTTTCCAATACTTGTACTTTTTCTCAAATTCGTTATTCATTTTTTTTATGTCCTGGACATGCAAAGAGAATGGAATGCGCCACATAGCAACCAGCGTTAAAATATTTGACTATCGCTTAAAAGCTACCATATTCCCCCTGCATCTACATGAAAATTACCAATAAGATTGACATCTCGATATCTCGATTAACATGAAGCATATGGAGAATAGGCGTTTGTAAAAATAGATTGTACAAGAGTAGAGAAAGTCATGTGAGTGTAACACATCAGATTTTTTTCTTTCTTTCTTTTTCGTCGTCATGCAAAAAGAATGTAACTTCAAATCCATCACATAGTCATTCGGTATGACAATGACTGTCGCTTAAGCCTACTGTAATCTTCTTGTATGTACAACGAAGGTAAGGTTTAATGAAGTAAAGATTTAATGAACGTTTATCTCGATTAAGAAGAAAGAGATAGAAGAATAGCTTGTTGCAAAGTGAGACAGTATTTTTAACACTTAAATGATTTCAGTTTAATTATATAATATAAAATATAACAATTATATAATTGCCTTAAAGCAATATGTGTATAAATAACATATAAAAGGTATGTATCAGTCATTGTATTATGTTTATATTATTATGTACATGTATAATAACGTTATATGAATGTATTAGGTAATTTAACAATATAGGAGCTGTGATAATAGAGGGCGAAAGCTGCTAACAATGAGGTAACAATAAGGCAATAATGAATTAGAAAGTTTAATAATGCTACTAGTAATTCTTGGAAACAATAATGTAATATTTAAAACAGTTTATAAATAGCCATTCAAATACTAGAAAAGCTGAAATTTAAATAAAAGTATTGCATTGGAGGAAAACTAGCCAATCAGAGACGTGAAATAGAAAAATTTACAAATTTAAGCGGTAAACGCCAGTCGCTAGAAGGCAACGTACCTGAGCAGTTCAGTTCGCTTGGTATGTATTCAGTATCAGACATATAAAATTCATTACGGCGAGAATATTATAAAGCTTACGTGTTAAAAAGTGCAAGTAATTAATAAATATTCTCACAGTTCTCTATATCAGTGAAGTGTTAATTAAACGTGTGAAGGATAATAAAAGGAGTGAAGTAAAAATTATAATTTGTGTAAGCCTACATTGTTCAGCCGCACTACCCCCTGATTAGTGATACATGCTCCTACAAACTAATACTGACGCAGCCGAGGCAAACGTAAAAATAAATAATATTTAAAAAAACATTCAACTTACAAAGTTGATTCTGAAACGTTGCGGCGAAGGCCACCGGAAAATTTGTATCGTACGTGGGGCAGTTACTTCCTTCATCAAGTTTTGGCGCCCCAAGAGTCGAACTACAATACAACTCCTCCTAAAATAAAACTTCTTAAAATTGACTTTCCATGCGTGAAAATAATACAACCTACTTCAAAATTGAGTAGAAAAATAATATGAATGTAACATACCATACCTTATACTTGAAATTTCTAGTTTAAGGGAGACTACATTGCGAAACTTGGTAAAAAAATCTGATGTGTTACACTCACATGACTTTCTCTACTCTTGTACAATCTATTTTTACAAACGCCTATTCTCCATATACTTCATGTTAATCGAGATATCGAGATGTCAATCTTTTGGTAATTTTCTTGTAGATGCAAGGGGAATATGGTAGGTTTTAAGCGATAGTCAAATATTTTAACGCTGGTTGCTATGTGGCGCATTCAATTCTCTTTGCATGTCCAGGACATAAAAAAAATGAATAACGAATTTGAGAAAAAGTATAAGTATTGGAAAATTTAAGGGAATAACAAGCAATATCTCGAAAATGGTTCACTCAACAAAAGAAATATATATGACATAAATTGTGTATTTTAACGCGATCTACATTTTTTGTGTAGTAAAATTTTGTCTATCTCTTATGGTTTACTAGTTATGCAAAAGTCGTTCACAATGAAGAATACTTTTGGAGACATTCCCAGAAAATTCGAGATATACATTTCATTTGTCATGACATTATCTTAAACATATGATATTTTCATCAAAATCGTTAGAGCCATTTTTGAGAAAATTAAAATTTTCGAAAAATCTTCCATGTAAAGGGTAGTCTGGGGTGGGGGACTTTCTTGAAAATCTTCGTGTCGCATCTCTGGAAGATACTGAACCTAAGTACTAAGTTTGGTGCTTATCCGACTGTTCGTTTTTGAGTTATGCTGTTCACAGACACACAGACACACAGACACACACACACACACACAGACACACACACGGACATGTTTCCAAAAATGCTTTTTTTGGATTCAGGAGGTCTCAAAACATGTATTTCCGGTGAAATCTCGGTATCGAATTTTTGGGTGGAATGCAATACTTCCCCTACTTACTATACGTAGTAGAGAAAGTAAAAAGACATTCTTTTACGTAGTCTTACAAATTAGAATTACCTCTTTGATTTCATTTAATTCTATTGTTGTACATAAACAGATTATTTTTTAAAAGTATATTTAAAAATAGTATTTATTTTTTTGCTGCTGTGGTCCTTAGCGTCCTATTTTATATTGGGCGTGAAAGACCGGTAATTTTGCTCAGAGGCCTCTTTATCAGGCTTGAGGTTCTTTTACGTACCGTAAATCTACGATACGGGACCACTGGCTTTACTTCCCTTCCGATGGAAGCCATGCTAAGATTCTTACGTCATCGAACTCCGCCGGGTTTGAATCCGCGACCTCGGGAAGTAGAGGCTAGCATGGTAATAAATCATATTTAGAGCGATCTAATACCAATATCCCATATGGTTATTCATGCTCCTGTGGATCATTATATAGCACCTGATTGACTGTCTTGTAATTGGAAGATAAACATTTACGCTGGACTATTATGAACTTTTTTTTTTTTTTTTTTTTTGTTTTCGGGAATAAGATAGGATTAGACGTGGATTAGAAAGTAGAAGTTAGGAGAGCTATTGGGGTTCCGCTGTCTTTATTGCATTAACGGTGATTGCTGCTGTTCCTGTTGCGGTGACTCGGGTAATAATCATCGGGATTGTGACATATGTATGTTTCGAAGAAGCTAGGTTTCGTCGGGCGCGAGCACTCCGTGGAGAGAGCTGCGAAGATTCGGCTGGTGCTGGAGGTGACACCTGCGTTGATGTAGAGGCTGTTGAGTTGTCCTGATTGTCTAGTAGCTCGTGCAGTTGATGGACACGCTCCTGCAGCTGGTTGAACTTAGTAGTGAAGGCTGTCATTTGGTCACGTAAACCCTGGATGGAGGCGGAGACGGGTTTCTGTGTTTTCTTCTGCGATGGCTGACGTGATGGTGTGGACTTTGTCGGCGAGGAGTCTCCGATGCGACCGCCTATCGTCAGGACCTCGCAGTGCAGGTCCTGGACGGCCTCCCGGAGGAGCTCCTCGGAGGTGTGTTGAGGCAGTGTAGGCTGATCAGGTGCTGCTAGTGTAGCCGGATGCTGAGGAAGTGGCCCGAAGTTGTGGACTGCCGGTGGTGGTGCTGCGGTACCTGGCGGTGTGGACCTCGGCGGACGAGAATATCTTGGGCACTGTGCCTGACCTGTGTAGTGGCCGAAGCCATTACAGGTGGCACAGTACCGGCGTCGTCGTCGTAGGTCGTGGCCTCTGCATTCGGTGGTGAGACTAGGAGAGCCGCAGTAGTGGCAACTCGGTGTTGCGGTGCAGAGTGAGCAGCATGGCCGTAGGAGCAGCAGCGGCGACATGGCCGATAACTTTCTGCTCGGCTAGCCTCAAGGCAGAGAACCCGCCCTAATAAGGGCAGGCCCGAGCTCAAGGCTGAACTTTTGTGACAATGAAGAGGCAAATCCTCTGCTTCATCTATTCAAAAAACTATGTTGCTCTCAGTTTCTAGCATTCATTCATCGCATCTTTAATAAGTTTTCATCATAATATTCAGTCTGTTTGCTAATAGTATGTAATTGGCAAACCACAACCTTAATATGCTCCGCACAATACGGTTTGTTTTATTTTCTGGAAATACAGCAATAATAATAATAATAATAATAATAATAATAACCACATTATAGTATAAACGTTGATCAGTGAACGTTGCGGCGGTACTGGGAACACCCAGGCGCCATTATGCGGCACGGGATTTGCAAGAATGGTCCCGGGTTTGATGCTAGCTCAGGGATTTGCACGGATCTTGGATCTATGTTTGGTGGTTAATACGACTGATTCATTTTCCTGCCCGTTTATTTCCCGTCACCGTTTTAAAATCTGACTTCTGATATTACCTTGCCACACACACACACACACACACACACACATACATTTATTTATTTCTGTGCTTCATACTATCGCCCCTATCCGCCGATATATTTGTTTTCCGAACAACCTCCAAGGAACTATCACGAAAAAGAAGTGTGTTTTCTAAACTATTCCTGTTCCTTATTTCAAAATTCCCATCTCCCCATTTCACTATCACATGATTTCTGCCTTCTTTCTTATTGAATGCCTAAAGCTATCGGGGAGCAATGACCCGAGATATCGAGATGTTAATCTGATTGCTAATTTTCTTGTAGATGCAAGGGAAATTGATAAGCTTTAAGCGATAGTCAAATATTTTAAGAGCTGATTGCCTATGTGGAGTATTCCATTCTCTTTGTATTACCAGGACAAAAAAAATGAGTAACGAATTTCCATTTGAGAAAAAGTATAAGTATTGGAAAATTTAACGGAAAAACAAGCAATATCTCGAAAATGGTTCACTCAACACCAAAAATGTATGTGACATAAATTGGGTATTTTAACGCGATCTACATTTTTTGTGTAGTAAAAGTTTGTCTATCTCTTATGGTTTACTAGTTATGTAAAAGTCGTTCACAATGAAGAATACTTTTGGAGACATTCCCAGAAAATTCGAGGTATACATTTCATTTGTCATGAAGATATCTTAAATATATGATATTTTAATCAAAATCGTTAGTCATTTTTGAGAAAATTAAAATGTTCGAAAAATGTTCCATGTAAAGGGTAATCTGGGGTGAGGGGATTTTCTTAAACACCTTCGGGTCGCGTTTCTGGAAAATTCTGAACTAAATATCAAGTTTGGTGTTTATCCGACTGTTCGTTTCTGAGTTATGCTGTTCACAGACAGACACACACACACACACACACACACACAGACACACACACGGACAGGTTTCTAAAAATGCTTTTTTGGATTCAGGGGGTCTCAAAACATATATTTTCAGTGAAATAAATAAAAAAATAAATAAATAAAAGACAAAAAGTCAAATAAAAGTGGAAAGAAAAATTCTAGTCTTCACATGGGGAGATAGAGTTAGGAACGTTGTAATAAGAGAAAGAACACAATAGACACAGAAAACACCAACAATTATAAGAAATGGAGATGAGGAGCACCCATTATGGGGCACGACGTCAACCGATGGACCCACAGGTTAACGGCATGGGAGCCGAGGACAGGACAAAGAAAAGTAGGCGTCAGAGGACATGAAGGTCCGACGAGCTCAAGAAGAAATTCGGCAGTAGAAGTACTACAGTAGCAAAAGCCAGAGGGGGATGGCAACTTCTAGTCAAGACAGCAACACAGAACATAAATACAACAATGCGTCAGCCAAATTAGCAAGAGACAACAGGAGAAAAGAGAGGGAAAGACTACAGATACACTGCATGAATAAAAAGTGAAGGAGTAAAATATCAGTGTTAGTGCTGAAATCGGCCAAACTAGCAAGAGGCAACAGGAGAAAAGAAAATGAAACACTGCATGAACAGTGAAAGACTAAAGGATCATTGAGTAGTGTTGAACTCAGCCAAACTAACAAGATACAACAGGAGAAAAGAAAGGCAAAGATAAAGAACCAGTTGTTGAACCAATATTGAAGAACTAAAGAATCATTGAATAGTGTTGAAGTCAGCCAAACTATCAAGAGACAACAGGAGAAGAGAGAGTGAAGGACTACAGAAACACTGCATGAACAGTGAAGTACTAAAGGATCATTGAGTAGTGTTGAACTCAGCCAAACTATCAAGAGACAACAGGAGAAGAGAAAGCGAAGGGCTACAGAAACACTGCATGAACAGTGAAGGACTAAAGGATCATTGAATAGTGTTGAAGTCAGCCAAACTAGCAAGAGACAACAGGAGAAAGGAAAAGCGAAGGACTAAAAAACCAGTGCATGAATCAACAGTGGACTAAAGGATCAGCGTATAACGTTAAAACGCATATATGTGACCATAAGTAATAGACTGGTTTTAAGAATGAGGAGGATCCTTCCCGGAATGGCTAACCAGGATCATCAAACCAAATACCTCTCCATAGGAGAGAAAACCGTGCCCCTCGGGGAGTTGTGGGCTAATATTAATAATAAATTTGGCAATTTCCATATGCTTAAGCGATGTGACCTTTAAAATTTTTGTCCATGACATTGCACTCTTTACAGTAATGGCTGAAAACTTTGTTTCTTCTTTGTAAAAATTTCCTTCCAGAATATTAAATTTAACATGTCCGAGCATTTTTTAAAAAATTAGTTAAAATCCAGTTTTGTTTGCATTGTTCCTTCCTTATGAAATACCTCAGTATATAAGGTTATTTTTTCACATTTTTACTTTAAACTTTGTGCTCTCTGAACTTTTTATATAAATACCTGTTTTCTCAGGAACTATCGCAGACAGCTAAGTTAAATTTTAATATGATATAAAAATACCACAATGTTACTTATCTACTATGTGCTATTAAGTTGGTTATGTTTTAAAGCATTAATGCACGATAAATTTTAATAAAAAAAATTAGAAAGAAACATACATTCCTATATATTACCTGAAATGGAAAATTAAGAAACCACATGACTCTCCAATGGAACAACATTTGGTAATAACTCTGAAAGGGATGATACAAGACAGATATTTTTTCTGAGATCCAGCATCAACCTCAGATGAGTAACTTTGTACTTAATTCCCATATGGCAATTTAAATCATATTTAGAGCGATCTAATACCAATGTCCCATATGGTTATTCATGCTCCTGTGGATCATTATATAGCACCTGATTGACTGTCTTGTATTTGGAAGATAAACATTTACGCTGGACTATTACGAACTTTTTTTTTTTTTTTTTTTTTTTGTTTTCGGGAATAAGATAGGATTAGACGTGGATTAGAAAGTAGAAGTTAGGAGAGCTATTGGGGTTCCGCTGTCTTTATTGCATTAACGGTGATTGCTGCTGTTCCTGTTGCGGTGACTCGGGTAATAATCATCGGGATTGTGACATATGTATGTTTCGAAGAAGCGTAGGTTTCGTCGGGCGCGAGCACTCCGTGGAGAGAGCTGCGAAGATTCGGCTGGTGCTGGAGGTGACACCTGCGTTGATGTAGAGGCTGTTGAGTTGTCCTGATTGTCTAGTAGCTCGTGCAGTTGATGGACACGCTCCTGCAGCTGGTTGAACTTAGTAGTGAAGGCTGTCATTTGGTCACGTAAACCCTGGATGGAGGCGGAGACGGGTTTCTGTGTTTTCTTCTGCGATGGCTGACGTGATGGTGTGGACTTTGTCGGCGAGGAGTCTCCGATGCGACCGCCTATCGTCAGGACCTCGCAGTGCAGGTCCTGGACGGCCTCCCGGAGGAGCTCCTCGGAGGTGTGTTGAGGCAGTGTAGGCTGATCAGGTGCTGCTAGTGTAGCCGGATGCTGAGGAAGTGGCCCGAAGTTGTGGACTGCCGGTGGTGGTGCTGCGGTACCTGGCGGTGTGGACCTCGGCGGACGAGAATATCTTGGGCACTGTGCCTGACCTGTGTAGTGGCCGAAGCCATTACAGGTGGCACAGTACCGGCGTCGTCGTCGTAGGTCGTGGCCTCTGCATTCGGTGGTGAGACTAGGAGAGCCGCAGTAGTGGCAACTCGGTGTTGCGGTGCAGAGTGAGCAGCATGGCCGTAGGAGCAGCAGCGGCGACATGGCCGATAACTTTCTGCTCGGCTAGCCTCAAGGCAGAGAACCCGCCCTAATAAGGGCAGGCCCGAGCTCAAGGCTGAACTTTTGTGACAATGAAGAGGCAAATCCTCTGCTTCATCTATTCAAAAAACTATGTTGCTCTCAGTTTCTAGCATTCATTCATCGCATCTTTAATAAGTTTTCATCATAATATTCAGTCTGTTTGCTAATAGTATGTAATTGGCAAACCACAACCTTAATATGCTCCGCACAATACGGTTTGTTTTATTTTCTGGAAATACAGCAATAATAATAATAATAATAATAATAATAATAATAATAATAATAACCACATTATAGTATAAACGTTGATCAGTGAACGTTGCGGCGGTACTGGGAACACCCAGGCGCCATTATGCGGCACGGGATTTGCAAGAATGGTCCCGGGTTTGATGCTAGCTCAGGGATTTGCACGGATCTTGGATCTATGTTTGGTGGTTAATACGACTGATTCATTTTCCTGCCCGTTTATTTCCCATCTCCGTTTTAAAATCTGACTTCTGATATTACCTTGCCACACACACACACACACACACACACACACACACACATACATTTATTTATTTCTGTGCTTCATACTATCGCCCCTATCCGCCGATATATTTGTTTTCCGAACAACCTCCAAGGAACTATCACGAAAAAGAAGTGTGTTTTCTAAACTATTCCTGTTCCTTATTTCAAAATTCCCATCTCCCCATTTCACTATCACATGATTTCTGCCTTCTTTCTTATTGAATGCCTAAAGCTATCGGGGAGCAATGACCGTTTTCTACACATGTGATTTTCAGGCGACCTAACGGTACATTAACAAAGCGTATTCCCTTCTCAATCGGTTAGAATAAGGGAAAGAACATTCCATTTCCGGTCTGCTGCTGGCGCTGTCTGTTCAACCCATATTCACCTGTAGATGTGATATTCACTTCCAAGTCTTGTTTAATAATACTATTGCTACTGTTATTAATATTTATTTTACCTATGGTTATAATTTTATATTTAGCTAAAGTGTATTGTCTTTGTAGGAGTTGTGTTGAAAGAGTTGTATTGTAGTTCAACTGTTGGGGAGCCGAACTTGAAGTAGTTGCAACCACACGTATGGTATCCGGTAGCCTTCGTTTCGCAAGTTTAAAAATATTAACTTTGTAATTTTGACTGTTTCTTTAAATATTATATATTTATGTTTGCCTCGGCTGCGTCAGTATTTTTGTTAGAGACATGTTTCTTTTTGCAGTGTTGTGGTGCAACTGAAGAATGTAGGCTTACGCAGATTATAATTTTACTTCACTACTTTTATTAATTCTTTAAACGATTAAAATAACACTTCATTGTTATAGAGCTGTGAGATTCGTTTATTAATTACTTGCACTTTTTAACACGTAAACTATTTTTCGTCTCACACTGAATACGTATTAAATTTCTCGAGTACACATATTGCGTCTGATTAGTAATACTGTCTGCTAGCAACGCGTCCAGTTATGAACACTGCCTACTAGCAACTGACATGAATTTGAAAATTTTGCTATATTTCAGTTTCTGATTGGCTAATCCTAGTCCAATAGAATACTTTTATTTAACTTAAGCTTTTTCTGGTTGTTGATTGGCTATTTTATAAACTGTCTCAAAAATTGCATTATTGTTGCTCCAATAATGATTAGTAGCATTCTTGCTCATTATTGCCTCAAGGTTACCTCATTGTTAGCAACTTTTAACCTATTATTTTCACAGCTCGTACACTATTAAATTACGTAATACATTCAGATAACATTATTACATGTGTACAATAATATAATCATATGCAATGACTGTAATAGACACTTTTTATATATTGTTACATACACATATTGCTTTAAGGCAGGCTGTTATTGAATTTATATTATATAATTTGACTGAAATCTTTAAGTGTTAAAAATACTGCCTCACTACTCAGAACGTACTGCTTCAGCTTAGAAGGCATGGATCATGAAGTTTAATTACATGAAGTAAATTTAACATTGGCGGGATTGGAATTTTAGACTTCTCTTTAACATGCCAAGGGTGTTTTTATACTGTTTTACTGTAAGGTATGACGTGTTTATATATATAGTCTCTAATTTTCTTAATGTTCTGCGGTTCCGTCTTGGAGTACCTTTAAGACAGGTATTCAACAAGAATACACTCTGGTGTCTTACCTTCTGACATTTAGAAGTAATTTGTAGGGCAACACGTGATCGGTTTGTGCACTATAGGTTGGGAGTCAGTTTTCAATAACAGGGAAGTTAAAAGTATCTGGCAGTTTCTCGAGAACTCTTAACTTTTGAGTGGTACAGGATAAAGTCTTATGGATTAGAGCGCGGGCTATAGAGTTTCGAAAATCAATGGCAAACAATGCAGCGAGAGCACAATGGGACGTTCCGGACAACCTACCCCTGAAGCTTTTAAAACTTCCATTAGTGGTGAGCACAGCGAAACAAACATTCAATTGTTGGGGCTGATTGCTGTGATTGATTAGACAAACAGGGGGTGAGACCCTTTGTCTCATTATGGCTCGGTGTTTAGCACTTCTTTTGTGTGCAAACAAGAAATCGATCTTTGGTACTCTGGCAATTCTTAATGTGTATCGTTAAACATCTGATGTGTTGCCTTCACCCAACTTCATCCACTCCCTCTTCTATAAATTATCAAAAGCTTATTCGTCTATCCACTTCCTTAATTCCGATAAAGTTTCATTATACGTTAGATATAAGAATATATCAGGTTAGAGTGATAGATTTTTGCTTTCTAGTAGAGGTAGAGAAAGTATTGCATTTCACCCAAAAAAATAGATATCAAGATTTCGCCGAAATACATGTTTGAGGCCCCCTGAATGTAAAAATAATTTTTAGGAAAAATGATTGTGTGTGTGTGTGGGGGGAGGGGTCTGTGAACAGCATAACTCGAAACAGTCGATAAATACCAAACTTGTTATTTAGGTTTCAGTATCTCCTAAATATGCGATACAGAGTTTTTTAAGAACCCCCCCCCCGACTCCAAACTACCCTTAACATGAAATATATTTCGAAATTTTTTACTTTATAAAAATGTGTCTAACGGTTTTGATAAAAACACTATAAATTAAAGATATTTACATGAAACTTAAAATGTATATCTTGAGTTTCCTAGTAATAGACTTTGAAGCCATTTTCATTCGGAAAGATTTTATATAATTTTGTATTGCTTATACGTTAAGTGATAGACGAAACGTACTACACAAAACCTGCAGATCTCTTTAAAACACACAATTTTTTTCAATCTCAATACTGAGATATACGTTATTAATGTTTCAAATCGTTCATTACTTGCTCATGCTATTGAAATCCAGTCAACATTCAGTTGTTTCTTGCGATTGAATGGAAACAGTATGTTGTTTTAAGGCAGCATATAGTGAGTGTCCAGTTGTCAAACTCGTGACTATCGCTGTTCCCTGTATATCTATAATGAAACGTGTAATGTAATTATTTCTGCAAAGGTTCATTTGGATTAAAGTGTAGTAGATAGAAAAAAAAAACTTTATTAAGAATAGCTTTTATATCCACTGATAAACGATAGAAGAGTAAATAAAGTCATGTGAATGTATCACATCAGATTTTTAAAAAATAGTATCGCTATGTGTTAACTTTGAAATGTCATGCTCTTTGTATAACCAGGAGAAAAATGCTATTCTTTTACACTCATATGACCTTCTCTTCTCACTCTTTTGCAAAATATGCTTACAGGAGGTTATTCCTACATCTGTTTGATGTTCATCGAGATAAATGTTTGCAGAAATTATTATGCAACACATAACATTACAGGTACAAGAGGAATACAGTAGGTTTAAGCGATAGTCATATACATCGGCATGCAATGGCTTTGAAATTCCGTTGTCTTTGGTGATCACGAAGGAAAAAAGTATGTGTTACACTCACATGACTTTCTCTAATCTTGTACAAAACTATTTTTACAAACCCTTATTCTCCATATACTTCATATTAATCCAGATGTTAATCTTATTGCTAATATTCTTGTAGATGCAAGGGGAATATGGTAGGCTTTAAGCGATAGTCAAATATTTTAAGAGCTGGTTGCTATGTGGCACATTCCATTCTATTTGTATGTCCAGGACATAAAAAAATGGATAACCAATTCCCATTTGAGAAAAAGTATTGCAAAATTTAAGGGAATAACAAGCAATATCTCGAAAATGGTTTACTCAACAAAATGTATATGACATAAATTGTGTATTTTAACGGGATATACATTTTTTGTGTAGTAAAATTTTGTGTATCTGTTATGGTATACCAGTTATGCAAAAGTCGCTCACAATGAAGAATACTTTCGGAAACATTCCCAGAAAATTCAAGATATACGTTTCATTTGTCATGAAAATATCTTAAACATATGATATTTTAATCAAAATCGATAGTCATTTTTGGGAAAATTAAAATTTTCAAAAATGTTCCATGTAAAGGGTAATCTGGGGTGAGGGCATTTTCTTGAAAACCTTCGTGTCGCATCTCTGGAAGATACTGAACCTAAATACCAAGTTTGGTGTTTATCCGACTATTCGTTTCTGAGTTATGTTGTTCAAAGACACACGGACACACACAGATAGACATTCGGACATGTTTCTAAAAATGCTTTTTTTGGATTCAGGGGGCCTCAAAACATGTATTTCCGGTGAAATCCCTGTATCGAATTTTTGGGTGGAATGTAATACTTCCCCTACTTAATACGTAATAGAGAAAGTAAAAAACGAAGAGTGACTTCCCAGTTACGTACTTTTTAAATTCAAATCATAATAAGAATTATCTCTGAAATTGTTAAACTTTTATTTTATGTAAACTGTGTGATTTAAAGAAACTACTTTTTTGTGAAGTAAGATTTTGTCTTTCTCTTACAGTTTTCCAATTGTAAAAGTAGTCATTCCAAAGGTTCAGGTCTTTACGGACTGTTCCCATAAAATTCAAAATCTACATTTTATTTGTCATGTAAATATCTTTAATCAAAATCGAGAGGGCCATTTTTGAGAAAATAAAGAATAACGAAACATTTTCCATGTAGAGCGTAGTTTGGGGGTGGGGTTTCTTGAAAATCTCCGTGTCGCAACCTTGGAAGACGCAGAACTTAAATATAAAGTATACTTATCTTGCGTTACACTGCTGACGACAAACATACGAGGGGCGCTACTTATATTTTGAGCCTTGGCAACCCTGAATGTTGTAGGCGCCATCTGACGTTTCCAATGGAAAGTCTGACATTTTTGACCATAATCTACTTCAAACACTTTGTCAATTGAGCGTCATTTGTTTTGTTTAAAGTAACTTGAAAATTGTGTGTCAACAAAAACATGAAATTAACTCGTGAAAATGTTCGTGCAATGATTTATTACGAATTTCGTGGTGGACTATCAAGACGAGTGCAACGATCAACTAACTTCCACATTTGGCGACAAAGCTCCAACCTTTGCCACTGTGAAACGCTGGTATAACGAATTTAATCGTGGCCGCCGTTCGCTCAATGATGAATTCGTGAAGTTAGTCCAAAATCAGTTGTTGTACCAGAAAACACTGATGCTGTGCAAAATCTAATAATGAAAGATCCTCATGCGACATATTGTGAGATTCAGGCAACCCTAGGCATTAATTCCACCAGCATATATAAAATATTGCATGATTATTTAGCCGTGAAGAAGGTTTGCTGTCGTTGGAACTCACATAATTTGACGCAGCCTCAAAAAGATGCTCGTGTCGATTGGTGTACAAAAATGTTCAAAAAATACAATGGCGGTGCCTCGAAAGACGTATATAAGATTGTAACAGGTGACGAATCATGGGTTTATGCGTATGAGCCGGAACGTAAACAGCAGTCGACTGTATAGGTGTTTCAAGACGAAGCAAATCCAACAAAAGTTATTCGCACTCGAAGCACGTCTAAGCAAATGGTCACCTGCTTTTTCAGCAAAACTGGCCATGTGGCAACAGCGCTTTTAGAGGAACGTAAAATGTTCAATGCCGAATGGTATACAACCATTTGTTTGCCGGAAGTCTTCGGTGAAGTAAGGAAAACCAACAAGAACCGTAGGATCGTTCTTCATCAAGATAATGTGGGGGCACACACATCTCGTCTAACAACAGAGTATTTGAAGGCTAAAAAATCGAATTGATGGCTCATCCGCCATACAGTCCTGATTTGGCATCCAATGACTTCTTTTTATTCCCGAACATGAAGAATAAATTGCGTGGACAACGATTTTCGTTTGCACAGGAAGCCGTTGATGCCTTCAAAATCCATATTTTGGAGGTGTCTCAAGAAGACTGGAATAAATGCTTTGACAAATGGTTCAAACGGATGCAAAAGTGTATTGATCATAAAGGAAAATATTTAGAAAAACAATAAAGTAGTTTTCAATCAGAAATTACTTTGTTTTAATTATTAGGCTCAAAATATAATAGTACCCTCGTAGACACACACACAGACGTCAAACGTTTTCTATAAGTGGATCTCAAAGCATGTATTTCCGGTGAAATCTCGACAGCAAATTTTGGTGTGCATTAAATACTTACTATAAGTGCAGAGTAAATAATAAGGGTATGTGTTCCATCGCTAAAAGAACTGTTTATTAAATGTTAACTCTTGGCATTTACCTCATAGCGGGAACTACGTAATAAGAGACCGAGAGAGGGGGAGTAGGGAAAAAGGTAGAGGACTTCCAGCTACTAATTATTTAAGGCATTCTTTCCGACAATACCAGGATTAATTACAACACCCTCTCTATATATTTCAAGATAAGCAAATTTTAATTAACCACATTCCATGAGGTATTTCAGGGAAATAATTGTACGACATATAAATCTTTCAAAGACATATAAGGAATTAAACTGAACACACGTCTAAGATTAGATAATTAATTACAAACTCCAGAATTCAATTAGCTGAAACACTTTTTACTTTCTTTACTAGAGTAAGTAGGGGAAGTATTGCATTCCATCCAAAAATTCGATATCAAGATTTCTTGAAAATACAGTTTAGAATTCCTCTGAATAGAAGAAAAGTATTGTTAGAAGAAGGTTCCGTGTGTATGCATCTGTCTGTAACCAACATAATTCAGAAACAAAGGTCAGATAAATACCAAATTTTATATTTATGTTCACACCTTCCAAGTTTTGGACACCCAAGAAGATTCCCACCCCAATCTTTCCGTTTCCCTTCCAGATTCTCTTTGTCTCGACAAATTTTCCTTAATTTTTTGTTTTCTCGAAAAAAGACTGATGATTTTGATTAAAATTCTATATACTTAGACAGCTGCATGACAACTACAATGTTGTATATAACATTTTATTGAATAAGCCACTGAAGACCTTTTCATTGAACCACCTTTGTATAACTGGTAAATCGTAAGATACCTATAGGGAAAATAGGTATTACTACACAAAGAATTTAGATCTCGTTAAAACACCCTATCTAAGTAATTTTTTGTGGCATTAACCATTTCCAGGTATTCTTTGTTGTTGGTTTGAATTTTCAAATAATTTACTTTTTTCTCGTGGCCATTCAAAGAACATGGGATATCAAAGCCCTTACATAGCGAACCGGTTTTTAAAAGACTGACTATCGCTTTAACCTACTGTATCCTTCTTATACATACAAACGAAATGTAGGAATAGGACTAACTGCACAGGGTGAGAGGAGACAGAGGGCGGGCGGACCAGCAGGAACGACAGGGAAGATGGGAGGATCCCTACCTTTTACAGACTGTAACTCCCCGCATGGCAGCTGGTGTAACCGGCTCCCTTCCTCCCTGCAGGCTTGCACATGCCCTGGGGGCCCAGAAATCGGACATCGCCTGCATTCCGGAGGACGAAGCGTTATACAGAGCATCCTTTTCCTCTGCCATGCAATGTCGAGACTCCTGCCAACACTTTCAACCCAGAAACAGACTAAGCAGATTAAAGGTGAAGTGAAATGAGAATGCAGGTGAAATGGGGGGGGGCAGAAAATTAGGGGATATAATGAACCTTCCCAGCATTTGTCTAGTGACCCGGGGAAACCCCCATGGGTCAGGAAGGTCGGCCGCGAGAATCGAACCCACGATCTCCCGAATGCGGGCCACAGACGATATCGTCTGAGTCATTCCACTGGTAACGAAATGTGTAAATGTATAATGAAATATATCTGAATTAACAAGAAATACAGAGAATAACATTTTGTAAGATTAGTTTATGGAAGAATGAGTAGAGAAAGCCATGTGAATGCTGTACGTAAGATTTCTTAATTTAGTTTATATTGGTATTAAACTTTCTTCGGTGGATCAGTAAGTTACCGATACTTAAAAAGTCTGCCAAAGTCTGCCATTAATGTCAACTGGCCTTAGCGTAAGTAAGGCATTTCGAGTTGGACAGAGAAACAGTCCAATGCAGCTTTCCTGCTTTTGTTTCTGACAACATGGCCTACTCCAGGTAATAGGTAAAGTTGTCAAACAATACTGTAATATTGCTTATAGAGTTACAGCTTCATAACCAGAATAATAATACCTACTGTCTAAATAGAGGTACAACAGGACACTGTATTATTCTTGACAGAGAAATAATATTAAAGCATGTTCTATATCATATGCTAGGTATGTCAAAAAGTGATCTAGGATTGCACATTTTCTTTTCTTACCAGCAGTCGGCATTTTTATATGTGTCCGTCAGACTTTGAACAGCACAACTTAAAAACGAAAAAGTTGGTTAAACATCAAACTTTGTGTTTTAGGTTCAACGAGTTTCCAGGAAGCGACATGAATATTTTAAAGAAAGTTCTCCATTTTAAACTAGCGCTTACATGGTTAAATACCGTTATAGTTATATTTTATCAAACAATGGCTCCAAAGAGTTTGATCACTCATACCCAACATTAGTGAAACAGGGGAGAACGGATTTACCCCCACGCATTGTTCGCGGAACTATGACGTGTTGGTCCTGGATTATCCAAACTCCAATGGATGGTCACGTTGTAAAACATGCCATTTTGACCAGCCGTCAATGAGTAAAGGGGAAATGCTTCATAACACACAAAAAAGGGGTGGGGTAAGGTGACAGTGTGACGTCATTAGCTCATAAGAGACAAAACTAGGCTTCACTGATTTTGATTAAAATGCCAATTTAATACAAATACCTATTTAGGATATTTACTTTTATTATAAATAAAATGTATATCTTGAACTTTGCGAGAATACTCTGAAGACATCTCCATAACTGGTAAACCGTAAGAGATAAACAAAATCTTATTACACAAAAATGTAGATCTCGTTAGGGAACACAAATAATGTCGAACAAAAATGTTTCTGACATCAACCATTTATGATATATTTCTTGCCATTTGTTTGAATTTTCAAATACTTACACGTTTATGAAGTGGTAAGTCATTTGTTTTTTCTCGTGGTCATGTTCTGAACATGGGATTTTCTTAGCCATTACATCGCTATGCTCTTTAAAATTCTGACTATAGCTTTAACTTATGTATTTTTCTTATACCTATAACGAATGTGTAAATATGTTACGAAAGTTTGCCTCGATTAACAAGAAGTAGAGAGAAGAATAGTTTGTAAAACTGTGACTAGAGAAAGTAATGTGAATGCAAGATAATTTTTACCTCTTGCAAGGTAACATATTTGCCACAGGATATCAGGGACTGCCATATGCTTTTCGTCATAGGTTGCACATTTTAGTTAAAAGTAATTGTTGACTTAGAGGTAATATACTCAGTTTTAAAACATATATATCTGTACGTTGTTTACTATATAGTTTAATATATACATTAATATATATTAAGATATTTATAAAGCATCTTTCATGCTGCCATGAATGAACGGAGGGATTTTCACCAAGCCTGTTCTGCTCTATACACCCAGTGTCGGCCAAGGAATTAAGCTCTCCCCTAAGTGCGTAATGAAGAAGTTCAATGCTTACATAGCTATCTGCAAATTCCTCAAGTAAAGTCAGTGTAAAGGGGCCTAAATCTGTAAGGCATTTCAGGTATTAAAACTTCAAAGTAATGTTTGAATCTTAAATTTTATGTAAAACAAACACACAACTCTAAACTCAGATAGAGTTAATTACAATGGTTTTGGAAGGAATAGTTTAACAAAATATTTCGATAAGATTTGATGAGAAGTTAATAATATTCAGAAAAAAAAATGTTAGGCACAAAGTTACTCTTCTTTTAAATTCAACAATGACAGAAGTAAGGGAAGTGGAAAGTTAAAATGATAAGATTGGGGGCTTTCAGTTTCTGATGAAAATAAATTCCTTAATTATTTCTGGTTCAAAATAAATAAGTAAATATATATACCGAGTGAATCACCTAAAACTTTCACTGCAAATATTTCGGAAATGAAAGTGCTATTGCTGTGCAGTTTTCATAGCATTGATTGGTAGTCAGGGTCTCGTACATTTAGCCTACAAACAGATTTTAATGATACTGAGAAAGTGTATTTTTTGAGCAAACATTCAATTTTTTAAATATAACCATGCCTAGTTACATCAACATAATAAAGGTAGGGTAAATTAGAATGTCAGTGGCGTTTGTTGCAAGATTCTAGTGCAAGTGGTTTACGAGAAATTTTATTTTGAAGCTTTTACCACCGACGCTTGTACAACCTGTGGTAGCACAAACTAAAGAAAAACAAAAGGGAACTACAATACTTCTGTGCTGGCTTATAAGTAAAGAGAACATAGCCCTTCAAAGGTTGTTTTCAATACCACCAGTGGCAGCATCAATACACGCTTCCAGTCTGCTATGGAAGGACTGCTGCATATGTTCTAGCATTTCAGCGGAAATTTCAGAGCAGGCAGCAGTAATACGTCGTTTCATATCGTCTGGTGTAGTTGGTACATCCTTATAGACAGTGTCTTTCAGTCTTCCCCACAGAAAAAAGAGTCTAAAGGGGTCTGATCCGGTGAACGGGCCGGCCAAGGTACAGGTCCTCTTCGTCTAATCCAACGATTTGGAAACAATCCGTTAAGACAAGCTGTAGTACTTCGTGAACTATGGGCTGAACAGCCATCATGTTGGTACCACAGGTTCCTCCTAGTCTTCAGAGGAACGTCTTCTAGCATCTGCGGCAGATGGTCTGTCAGGAGACTGCGATACTTGTGCGAGTTCATTGTTCCTTCTATGTATGAACATAGGGCCTGTGAGCTGATGGTTCACTATCACACACCAAACGTTTAAACTCCATAGACGCTGACGTTCCACCTGACAAAGCCAACGGGGATTGTCAACAGACCAATAGTGCATGTTTCTGCGGTTTACCTGACCATGACTAGTAAATGTTGCCATATCACTAAACAAGATACATGATGAATCTGGAGTATCATGTCTTAATGTCCAGGAACAAAAGTTAACACGATTCTTAAAATCGTTTCCACGCAGCTCTTGATGGAGAGAGATGTGATAGGGATGGAAATTATGTCGATGGAAAATGCTCAGTACACTTGCCTGTCTTATGCCACTTCCACGTGCGATTGTGCGGGAACTAATTTGCGGATCTACTGCAACGGCAGCCAAAACAATTTCTGTCTTCTCCAGTCCGTTGTTTGTTTCTGCTACGTTTTCTAAGTGCTAAAGTAGCACTTTCACGCAATTGCTTGAAGAGGTTGATAAATAATTGCCGAGTTGGTTGAAATCTATTGGGATACGTTTCCGCATACACCGTACAGGAACGAACTGCATTCTTCCTACACTCTCCATACACCATCAGCATGTCGGATTTTTTTGCATTAGTAAAACCAATCTTCCACTCACGACTTACTGCTTGAAGTGTCACAAACTAACGGATCAGAAAGTCGCAATGCAATCAATGAACAGAAAATACAATGCATACAAATATAACCACATAATACCTATCAACTACGCAGGTTGAATGGGACAAACAATTGTGGGGGTGGAAACTTTTCAAAATACGATTTCTCGTAAACCACTTGCACTAGAATCCTGCAACAAAGACCATTGACATTCTAATTTACCCTACCGTTATTCTGTTTGTTGTACGTTAATTCTTATTCTTTACACTAACTTCTACATTTTTCAGAATTCATTAAGTATGCTTAACTGCTTTTCTCACTCTTTGTTTCTTCTTCCTAATTAATTTCTATCACGGTAAAGCCTAAATGCTCATAGCATTTCTGTGATTCATACATATAACTGAATAGTGTATAACTGTAGAAAAAAATCTAATGTGTTACCCTCACATAACTTTCGCTACCCTCTATCTTTTATTATTGGTTATAAAATTATTTTTACGAAAGCTTATTTTCCTGTCTACTTCATTTAAATCGAGATAAACTTTTGCAGGAACAGCGACAAAAAATATTTAAGAGCTGGAACAATATCTGTTGGCCTTACTGTTTTCGTGCAATTGTGAGAAAAATCTGAGTGTCGATAGGACTTTAAAAGATGACAAAGTATTGAACAAATCTAACCATTTATAACGTAAACCTCAGAAATGGCTGAATGGACAAAAAATTTATTTGAAATAAATTGTCTTTTAAAGAGATCTGCATTATTTGTGTAGTACGTTTTCGTCAATCGTTTAATATTTATACAAGCTTATATAAGATTCCTTCCCAGAGAGGCTGCTCCCAGGAAATTCAAGATATATATTTTGTTTGTTGAGGCAGTATTTTTAACACTTAAATATTTCAGTCAAATTATATAATATGCAAATTCAATAACAGCCCGCCTTGAAGCAATATGTATGTAATAATTTCTAAAATGTATGTGACAGTCATTGCATATGCTTATATAATTGTATCCATGTGTAATAATGTTATGTGAATATATTACGCAATTTAATAATGTAGAAGCTGTGAGAATAATAAGTTAAACGTTGCTAATAATGAGGTAACCTTGAGGCAATAATGAGTTTGATAGTTTAAATGTTATTTGTGATTCTTGGAAACATTAATGTAATTTTAGTGACAGTTTATAAAAAATAGCAAAAAAACAACCAGAAAAAGCTTTAGATAAATGCAGGTATTCTATTGGAGTAGGATTAGCGAATCAGAGACTTGAAATACAGAACTTTACACGTTTAGACGGTTGAAATCTAGTCAGTTGCCTGCAGACAGTGATAGTAACCGGATGCATGATGCGTCCTCGAGAAATTAAATACGTATTCGTGTGAGACGAAAATAGTATATGTATTAAAAAGTGCAAGTATTAAATAAAAGAATCTCATAGCTCTTAATGTCAGTCAAGTGTTGTTTAATTTGTGTCAAGGATTAATAAAAAGAAGTGAATTAAAACTTAAAATCTCTGTAAGGCTACATTCTCGTCGCATCACGCCCTGCCAATACTTCCATGTCTCTAACAATAATACCGACGCAGCCGAGGCAAACATAATTATTTAATACCTAAAGAAACAGTTTAATTACAAAGTTAATATTTTTTAAACTTGGGGCAAAGGCCACCTAAAAATACATTTGGGGCGAAGGCTAACGGAAACTGTTTACTATACATGCTGTTGGAACCACTACAAGTTCGACTCCGCAACAGTTGAAATACGATGCAACTCCTTCAATAAAAAATTCTTCAAATCGGCTTTTCATACGTAGCAGCAAACAACGTGAAGAACAATTCTACTTCAAATTGGCGTCCATACGTGGAGCTAAATAAATAAACAACGTAAACAATACAAACCATCTTCATTGTCATGTAAATATATTTAGTACATGATATTTTAATCAAAATCATTAGAGCCATTTTTGAAAAAATAAAAAGTTTCAAAAAATGTTCCATGGTAAGAGTAGTTGGGGTGGGGGAATTTTCTTGAAAATCTCCGTGTGGAACATTGGAAGATGCTAGGCATACATACCAAGTTTTATATTTACCCGACTTTCTGTTTTTGAATTAAGCTGTTCCCAGACACACACGTACATTTTTCTAAGGTACTTTATTGCGAAATTCTTTAGGGATTTCAAAACATGTATTTCCGGTAAAATCCCGGCATTACATTTTTGGATAGAGTGTAATTCTTGTAATATGTATAATGTATGTAATATACTTAGTAATATATGAGTAAAACTCAAAGAAGCAAACAAAAATTAACGCCTTTTTTCAAAACCAGTGTAAAGCAACAGTACTCTTTTTTTATAGTTTTAATTATGAATAATTGTGCTGGCATGCAAATACTCTTAATAGTGTTACGTTTATTGTTTATATGTTTGGTTTATTGATTTCTTTATCAAATAATACATGTTTTGAGTAATATTCTAATAAACCCGCTTCAGTTCCATAAGAACATTTAATTTTAAATTTTTCATTTATACATTATTTTATCCAACTCTCTTTGATAACGTACAACATATACTGTATATTACTCGGCGCAAAAGTTGCAGCAATGTGAATGGCTGACGCGTTATTACCAATAATTTATTAATTATTTAATCAATAAATACATTTATACACCAAGTAAAAGTTGTATTCCAGCCATGTTCATCTGACTTCTACAGCCCAATAGACCAAACGGAGCGAGGAAGATAGAGGAATGGTGGTGGCGTACATTCCTTTGTTTATTAAACCGAACATTCGGTGATCATTATTGTTCCCTGAGGATAATCGGGAACTGGACCAGACCGCAGTGTAAGCATTGGCCATAAACCCTACATCACTTCAATTATTTCATAAATGTGAAGCGTTACCATTTTAGCGTTTTATTGCCTTTAATATTTTATTGTTTGTCCATGGCCAACGTTAATTCCCAGGGGCACAGTGCAATGTATTTTAATTTTGTTTTGAATATTGCTCCTTGTTGACAATAATTAACCGCCTGTTTGAATTCTAAATATGATGAACTGCACCTGTATACAACTCATAAGTCATATATATATATGTATGTATATATATATATATATATATATATATATCCACTACTGCTTTCTTACTTGCTGTAATACCCTGGTAAGTAAAGAAAGTATTGCATTCCACACATTCCGAGGGGTCTAACTGCTCGGCCATGACGCCGAGAGTCAAAGTCTTGCTAGACAAAAAAAAAGTTTATCTGTTTTACACACATATCACATTCTTTACTCACTCTTCTGCAAACTGTTCTTACAAAAGCTTATTCCTCTATATACGATAAATATTAATAACTTTAAAAATCTTAATACAGATAGCTCTTCATTACTCATTTACACATTTCGTTGTAGGTAGACGAATACAGTAAGCCAAGACAATAGCCAAATCTTTTGCGATGTTTTTGAAATTCTATTCTGTTTGCATGAACACAAGAGGCTAGGAAGGAATAAAAGGAATAGCGACTTGCAGCTGAAAAAAAGTATGAAGTATTTGAAAACTCAAAACAATAACCAAGAATATCTTAGATAGTAAGGTTAGTGCCACAAAAATTGAATTGGACATAAGCTGTGTGTTTTAACGAGCTGTACATTTTTTGTGAAGTAAGATCTCAGAGTTTGAGAAAAAGCTAAGTTGAGGTTTTTACATATACTGAATATATGTTGGCACACTGTTCAAATACCTGAAAAAAGAGACTAAGAATTATAATACCAATTTTAACTTTCTCTATTACGTATAGTAAGTAGGGGAAGTATTGTATTCCACCCAAAAATTCGATACCGAGATTTCACCAGAAATATATGTTTTGAGACTCCCTAAATCCAAAAAAAAGCATTTTTGGAAACATGTCTGTGTGTGTGTGTCTGTGTCTATGAAAAGTATAACTCAGAAACGAACAGTAGGATAAACACCAAACTTGGTATTTAGGTTCAGTATCTTCCAGAGATGCGATACAAAGGTTTTCAAGAAAATCCCCCAACCCAGATTACCCTTTGCATGGAATATTTTTCGAAAATTTTAATTTTCTCAAAAATGGCTGTAACGATTTTGATTAAAATATCATAAGTTTAAGATATTTTTATTACAAATGAAGTGTATATCTTGAATTTTCCGGGGATGTCTCCAAAAGTATTCTTCATTGCTAACGACTTTTGCAGAAGTGGTAAACCATAAGAGATAGACAAAATTTTACTACACAATAATGTAGATCGCGTTAAAATACACAATTTATGTCATATAAGTTTTTGTTGTTGAGTGAACCATTTTCCAGATATTGCTTGTTATTCCCTTAAATTATCCAATACTTTTTCTCAAATGGGAATTCGTTTTTCATTTTTTTGTCTTGGATATGCAAAGAGTATTAATCTGTGGCAAATAGATTGGTGTTGCACCTAGCAACCAGCTATTAAGATATATGTCTATGCTTAAAGGCTACTGTATTTCTATATTGCCCTTGTAAATATATATTCCCCTTACATCTACAAGAAAATTAGCAATAAGATAGAGTCTGCAAATGTTTATTTCGATTAACATGAAGCATATGTAGAACAAGCGTTTGTAAAAATAGTTTTTACAAGAGTAGAGAAAGTCATGTGAGTGTAACACATCAGATTTTTAAAAAGGGTTACATAAAAGATTGTAGCAATTCCCGAGGAATTAGCTTATTAAATACAGGATATAACATTTTGGCCAAATTCCTGACTAGACGGTTAAATGCAATTTCTGAACATATGTTAGCAGAAGAACAGTATGGATTTATAAAAGGAAGATCTTGTTCTGATTGTGTTTTTGCCGTTCAAAAGCTTATACAAAAGAGAAGAGAGTTGAATTTAAAGTCCCATATGTTATTTACAGACTACTATAAGTCTTCGATTAGATGCTGTGTGACAAATTATGATACGAGGGCTGATCAATAAAGACTGAGACTGATTTTTTTCCTGTATTTTCCTTGAGAGTTTTATGTCTCTACCACGAATACTTGAAAAGATCAGGGTTTCATGTATAATGTCCATAGGCGGCAGCACTGTCGTATCGGTAGGTTGGCAGTAATGCTGTATATTGTTAACCCTACTTCAATTTCGCATACCACAAAATGGAGGTGACACGAGAGGAGCAATACAGCGAAATAAAATTTTATTTTCGTTTAAATCATGCAGCCTTGAAACTTTCGAAAAGCTGAAGCAAGCATACGGTGAAGATGCACTACCCCGTGCAACGGTGTTTAGGTGGTTAAAGGACTTCAAAGAAGGGCGAGTCCTCTGTGCTAAGCAAGGTGGGCCTGGTGTTTCAGAATGAAATGATTTACCAACATGCATTTCCCCCCCTCACACTACTGTTACAGCAGCTACTACAAGTCAGTATTGCCCACACTGAGGAAGCACATTACAAGGAAACGTCCAGAACATCATCGGAACGGGTGGCGACTTCATCACGACAACGCGCGGCCTCACGTCACAAATCAAGTCCAGGAATTTTTGGTTAAATTCAACATTACCTGTGTGCCGCATCCGCCTTAAAGCCCCGGTCTTACCCCCTGTGATTTGTTTTTATTCCCATTACTAAAGGCAAAGCTCCGGGGCATTCGATTTGAGAGCACTGAAGTAGTGCTAAAGAAAAGTGAGGCGATTCTCAAAGACCTGACAAAGAATGGCCTGCACCATGTGTTCGAGAACTGGCAGAGACGTTATAAAAAGTGCATTCAGTTAGAAGGGGACTACTTTGAAAAATATCTTGTCAACATTTAAATGGAGTAATAAATATCTGTGAAAAACATCAGTCTCAGTCTTTATTGATCAGCCCACGTACATAACGGAAAATAAAGGATATCCCCTTCATTTAACATCAGTGATAATGAAATTAATTTAGGAGTTAGACAGGGCTGCCTGCAGCTTTTTAATATATACATAGACGATGCTATAGTAGAAGGACTAGCTCAGCTAAGACATTTTAAATTATGTAAAATGGTTGACACGGTTTTATTTGCTGTTGATCAAGTAATTTTTGCAAAATTAAATTAAATTGGGTTTTATTTATGGACGATATTTAACTTCTCTTACGTGCCATAAATATACGACACGGGACCACTGGCTTTACTTTCCTTCTGAAAGAAGCGATACCTAAGGATTTTTACGCCCGAAAAAAATTCATCGCGCTCCGCTGGGCTTGAATCCGGGTTTGAACAAGTTGTTATTGCGCAAACCATCTAAATGTGTTAGCTTTTAAACTTAGCAAAATGATTTTAGAATATAATTTATGAATCTCAAGCTATAAAACTAAATACATTGCCTTCCAAGTAAATACAATAGAAGATCAAAAATAATAATAAATAACATAGCCATTGAACAAGTTCGAAGTTTTCCTTAGGATGTAAAATCTCTATCTACCAAGAAAATACTGAACATGAAATACACAAGTTTCAAAAATTATATGAAACGATGAAAAGAACATTGAGAAAGAAAGTTAGATAGGAAACAATCATTAAATTTTATAAACCTATGGCTTTATCGGCATTAATATGTGGATCCGAAAACTACGCAATGAATACCAAACATAAGAGAATGATCGAAACTGCTGAAATGAAATTCTTACGCTACTTGGCTGGTTATACCCTAAATAATAACTACGGAACAATATTATGCATGATAGAGCACGCAAAACTGACATAAATAGCATAATTCATTCATTCATCTCTGTTTATCCTCATCCTATGTAGGACTCACAGGCGGGCGCCTGGGGTCAGAGGCCCGTCGAGGAGCAGACACTCATGGAGTAGACAGAAGATCTAGGAAGGGTGATCAGCCCGATCCTGATATGGGATGAAGGAAGTAGATGAAACGAAATGAAGGCGAAATAGATGAAAGGAAAGCGATGATGGAGCAGTTGGTGGAATGAATGTGGGGAAAACTGGAGAACCCGGAGAAAACCCGCTTCGAAATTGCATAATTCATGAAAATAAACTAAAATGGTATCAACACGTATTAAGAATGACACCATTAAGGCCCGAAAATTCATTATATGCCTTCTATTTGCCATGAAGACAGCTTAAACACGCAGTATTCTATTAAACATGTTTACAGCCTTTTTAAGAAAATAGTAGTAGTTTGGAGAGGAACACACACACACACACGTATCCTTTTCTGAAAAGTTTTTACTGGATTCAGGGGGCTCAAAGCATGTATTTCTGGTGAAATCTCGACATCGAATTCTTGGGCAGAATCCAATACTTTCTCTACTTACTATAAGTGCGTAGCAGAGAAAGTAAAAATGTAAATTTCGTTAAAGGAACACACTTATTCAAATAAAAATGTTTGTGGCATTAGCCTTTTCCGAGATTTTTTTTGCTTTTGGTTGGGATTTTAAAATATATTTACAAATAGTAAATCGTTTTCTTTATTCATCGTGGTCATGCAGAAATAATGGAATTGCAAAATCATCCATAACTACCCGCTTTAAAAATGTAATTATCGCTTTAGCTTGCTGTATGCTTATACCTACAACGAAAACTGGAATTGTATACTGAAAATTGACTTAATTAACAAGAAGCAGATAGAAGAATAAGCTTTTATGAGAATAGTTGTGTAGAGAAAGTAATGTGAATGCAACGCGTTACGTTATAAATGGTTTCTAAAGCGCCCTAATTTCATGTTCTTTCATATCTTACTCTCATAGTAAATTAGCTGCAGCCAGAGTTGCAAAGAGCTTCAAGTGTTATTTGCCTACTTTGCATATTCGGCTATACAGATTGTTCCTCCAGACTTTCTTCCAAAACCTATGGATTTTTTATGGAGTAATAATTCTTTCTGGCGTTGTGAAGGAGGTGTTTTTTATGACTCAGTGTGTCACTGCTCTAGCACATTGAATATGTATACCCTTTTCACGAATAGTCTTATACGAGAGTTATTTATGAATTTAAATGATACTGTTTATAATATTTCAGTCATATTAAATTAGCTGTTTTAAAACCTATGACCTCGGAAAAGCAGTGCTTTTTAATGTTAAAGGAACTATCAAAATGAGTTAAGTGCTTTTCGAGATTACCCTGCGCGCGCGCGCACACACACAAAGCCACTACCTTAAATATATTCTATACTTTCACATATCTCTAAATTGGAAGTCTACTTAAAAAATCTGATGCGTTACACTCACATGACTTTCTATACTCTTGTAAAAACTGTTTTTACAAACGCTTATTCTCCATATGCTTCATGTTAATCGAGAGGTCGAGATGTTAATCTTATTGCTAATTTTCTTGTAGATGCAAGGGGAATTGGTAGGCTTTAAGCGACAGTCATATATCTTAGAAGCTGGTTGCTATGTGCAGTATTCTATTCTCCTTGCATTACCAGGACAAAAAAATATATAACCAATTCCCATTTGAGAAAAAGCATAAGTATTGGAAAATTTAAGGGAATAACAAGCAATATCTCGAAAATGGTTCACTCAACAAGAAAAAATATATATGACAAAAATTGTGTATTTTAACGCGATCTACATTTCTTGTGTAGTAAAATTTTGTCTATCTCTTATGGTTTACCAGTTATGCAAAAGTCGTTCACTATGAAGAATATTTTGGAGACATTCCCAGAAAAGTCGAGATATACATTTCATTTGTCATGAAAATATCTTAAACATATGATATTTTAATCAAACTCGTTAGTCATTTCTGAGAATATTAAATTTTTCGAAAAAATGTTCCATGTAAAGGGTAATCCGGGGTGGGGGATTTTCTTGAAAACCTTCGTGTCGAATGTCTGGAAGATACTCAGCCTAAATACCAAGTTTGGTGTTTATCCGACTGTTCGTTTCTGAGTTATGCTGTTCACACACACACACACACACACACACACACACAGGGACATGTTTCGAAAAATGTTTTTTTTTTATTCAGGGGGCCTCAAAACATATATTTCCGGTGAAATCTCGGTATCGAAGTTTTCGGTGGATTGAAATACTTCCCCTACTTACTATACGTAGTAGAGAAAGTAAAAATGCCTTTTTGGATTCAGGGGGCCTCAAAACATGTATTTCCGGTGACATTTCGGTATCGAATTTTTGAGTGGAATGCAATACCTTCTTCACCAGCTGTGTACGTGTTAGAGAAAGTAAAAAGCTTAGGAATAGTTGTAAAAACTGTATAAAATTAAACTATAGTGGTTAGAGAAAGCCATGTTAATGTTACCCATCAGTTAATTAGGCTTGTGTTCTAAAATTTCTACTGAATGCCACAACAGAAAGAAAAATGTAAGAGCACCTGAAATTTAAACCTATGCGTGCGTTTAGATCTTGTTTGGGTTAGGCTATCACCAATATTCAAGCAAATCAGGGGTCTTCTTGACCTAAAGTTCAAACTACCTTAGCTTTAGGCCACTAGATATTTGAAAATATTAAACTGCATGTCAGAGCTTACAGTTGGTTGCTCTTATTTGAAATGAAGTCCTGATTAAAGTTGAACTTAACAATGAGGTTACTTAGTACCAATGACTTAAAGCATGCTGCTCACAGGATTCGTAATTAGCTTTACTCTTCCAGAAATAACCGAAAGCAACTTTAAGGTATAAATCCGGCTTTGACTTTCTACATACGCTTTCGCTTCCCTAACCCCCTCCAACATAAGCAGCTTGTTTAATTTGATGTATTTTCTTACTAAATGCGTTATTTTAATCGATATTTATATGCAGTAGTATCTGCTAGAACCAGCGAGGGCTCCAGTTAAAACTAATTTATGGTAATCCACTCGTAAAAACAAACATAACCAGAAAAAGGAGCTTTAACAATAAAGCATATGCAAGGATATGTACATGCCTGCAAAAGATATAGTATCTGTATCCAGCATGGGGCTTATCTTGTCCAGTATTGTTACCATTACTCAAAAAATAAAAGAGAGAATATATTTTCCTTTTCTCTAACGCCCCAGTTTCAGAGTTGGAGAAACGCTTTTTCAATACAAGGGGAAATATCGTGTATAATAAAACGAGGACGGATCCTTGGATCTTAGGTTCAAAGTGTATACGTCTCCCGCTACCGTCCCTACCACTGCAAAGAAGCGGATACAGTTAGATTTTATTAAGCCAACTAGGGAGCTACTTGAAAGAGAGGTAGCGAATTTTTTGTACAGAGACGATGGTTGTGTGTAAAAAGTTTCCTTCAAATTTACCTAACAAGTTGGTGTTGGTTTTATCACCCTTACTTTGAGATGCGTATAACGTTCCATGAATTGATAAATCCTTTGTTGCATTCACATGACTTTCCCTGCTCACTCTTCTGCAAGCTGTTCTTACAAAGCCTTATTCTTCTATTTACTTCTTCTTAATCGAGATAAACTTTCACTGCAAATGCTGTTAGTATGGCCACGAGAAAAAAAATCTAACACATTCACAAAACTTTCTCTAGCTCCTTATTAGTGGGTATACAAACTATTGTTACTAAAGCTTATTTTTACTTTATTTTAATAAAAATAAATCTTTGCATCAATAGCTACATTACACATTTCATTATAGATACAAAAGGAACAGCTATAATAAAATCTTTAAGGACTGGACGCCATATTGTCGTATACCTCACATTTATTTATTATTTAACTTCAGAGGAGAGCTACTCGCTTATGAGAGGGATCGTTGAACAAACAAAGAACTTTAAACTCGAGGCATCGACAAGGGACGCAGCTAAAGTTAGATTATAAAAATAATTACTACACCAACATAATTTCTGGCTGAAGGGAGAGGAAAGGAACTCTATTATACCATAATTAAAAGTTAAAAGGCGTGGATGGCACACAATTTATTGGATAAAGTTAGTTACATACCTTTGCCCATTGCCTGCCGGGCGAGGACGCCAAGTCTTAGGCAGTTATCCGTCTAACTCACGCGAAGCCTAGTCACAGAATGAATCCACAACAAGTTGGCGTCAGTAACGCCATATCCCCCCCAATGACACACTGCTTCCCCTGAATCGCCCCTACTCTCAGATAAACTGCCACCTCCGACCCGGTAACCAGAGAGCGTATTACCATTAATATAATCTGTGCACATGCCACAATATGCTGAACTTATAATTCCATACTGTTTCCATGCAATCGCGAAAAACAACCGAATGTTGACAGGACTTTACGAGAATGACCAAGGTTTGAGCACTTGGAACCATTAATAACGGATATCTCAGAAATGGCTTACGCTACAAAAAAAATTATTTGAGGTAAGAACGTTTTCGTCTATCACTATACCAGTTTACAAGATTATGCAAAATTCCTTCTGAATGAAGAGGACTTCACAGTCTAATTCCTAAAATTCAAGTATCCTAATTATCATGTAAAATCCTTATTGTATTTTAATCAAAATGGTTAGAAACATTTTTTAGAAAATCAAAGTTTTCAAAAAAATATTCCGTATAAAGGGTACTTGAGGGTGGAGGATTTTCTTTGAAAGTCTTTGTGTCGAATCCTTGGAAGGTGCTGAACTTAAATATCTATCCCACTTTTAGATTTTGAGTTATGCTGTTCACAGAAACTTAGACAGATACATACACGAAGCTTTTTCTAAAAATGCTTCTTTTTGAATTCAGGGTCGAAGTTTTTGATGGAATGTAATACTTTCTCTACCTACTGTGTACATAGTAGAGCAAGTAAAATTAGCGACCTACCACTTGAAAAAGTTTAAGTATTTGAACATTCAAAGCAATAACAAAGAATATCTCGAAAATTGTTAACGCCACAAAAACCTTTATTCGGCATAAAGTTTGTATGCTTTAACGAAATCTATATTTATGCGAAACAAGAAATTGTTTATCCTTTACGTTTATCAGTTATTCAAAAGTTCAAAGACTATGGCTATTTCCACCGAACGGGATGTCTCAGGTGATTCCGACTGTGGCCCGCACTTGGGAGGTACCAAGGTCGATCCCCGGCGACCGCTCACTCTGGCCCTTGGGTTTTACATGGTTTCCCCGGGTCGCCAGGCGAATGGTGGGGAAGTTCATATTCTACCACAACTCTCCCTCCTCTTACTTCCTGTATCCATCATCTTCCTTGTCATCTGTTTCAGGGTTGTAGGACCAGGCGACGGTGTTCGGTCGGTTACGGCTGGGCGGTGGCTTGCGCTCTGTAAAGGTTTCTTCCCTGGCGTCGCTGCGGTACCGCTCAGTTAGCTCTCTCCTCAGCGTGGGGCTCGGCTCCGGAGAGGTTGGTAGCTTGTGGGCAGGGACCGTGTGGCGACGGATGCGTTCTATCTGGAAACGTTAAGGGCCCCATCCATGCTTGCCCCCGTCGACATCCGTATCTGGTCACCCTTCGGGTCTCTCCCCCTCATCCCTCCCTTCCAGGGGTCACGTTGTAGGCACAATGGGCCGACTGACCTGCGTGCGGTACTCTGCACCGGTTCCGGGGGCCCCTCCGTGATGTGTATGGCTTTTATGGCTATTTCCTGAAAATTCAACACAGGAATTTTGTCATTTAAATATATAAAAACATAACTAACTACAAGGTGGAAACAGCCCAACTGAGCTAGAGCCCGAACCGAGGACTCTTACTCCCCCAGGACGTATGGCAACGCCTGGGGTAGACGCTTGACGGGGGGCAAAGAGACTACGGATCGGAAAGTGAGAGACCAGGGTGGGTGATCACCCACACGCCCGAATGAGAGCGAGGAAGTGATTGGTAAGACAGATGATGATGGAGCACCGGTGGAATGAAACCCGCCCAGACACCGCTTTTGTCCACCACATATACTACATGCGAGTCGCTTGGGTGAGAGGCGAGCGGTCAAACTATTCGGCCACGGCGCTGTCCAAATATCTTAAACATATGGTATGTTAATCAAAACATTAGCAATTTACGGGAAAGCCAGGAAATAACGTAATTTTTTTAAAGGGTAGTTTGGGGTGAGGGATTCTCCGAAAACTCTACGTGTAACATATTTGGAATATGCTGAACATTCATACAAAATTTGTGTCGCATTGACTTTCGTTTTTGAATGCGTTCATGCACGCAGACCTTCTAAAAGTAGTTCCTTTGGATTCAGAGAGCTCAAAACGTGTACTTCCGATGAAATTTCGGTATCAAACTTTTGGGTGGAGCGCAACACTTCCTCTATTTACTATCGGTAAGCGGTAGAGAAAGTAAAAATCTTTCTATTTTCCTTAAAATGCTTCTCCTTGTACAACGAAGCAGAAATGCCTAGGAGGTTACATTCTGCATCCAAACTGTTATGTCTTCGTGTTTAAAAATTGCGAAAACAAAGCAATTGTTTCATCAGATCTCGAATGTTGATCACCTAAGAGAGCTTTAAACAGTTTATAGGACTACTTAAAATCAACGCAAATTCGCTGAAAGTTTGGGTAAAGTGAAATAGTGTGTGCTATTTGCACAGAAGAATATTTATTCACGAATTTGCATACTGATTCCTCAAGATCCTATATCCGAACAAAACTGAGATAAAATCTTTGTAGCAAGTATGTTCTTAGTGTAATAGTTTTAAAGTAATATGCTCTGTGCTTATTGGTCCAGTTGATTCACCCTAGGCCAGACAAATTACCTTAGTTGCGTAGCCATCTCCTTGTAGCATATATTGTTATTTTTGTTGAGTTTTAGTGGATCGTGGATATGGCTGCTGTTTGAGTAAACGCAGTGTTATTGTAGTCCTGGACAAATGACCTTAATCACGTAGTTGCCTTCCGGTACCATCTGCTGTGGTAACTTGATACATGACCTTACTTGCTCAGTCTCATTCCTGTACCTTTTATTGCTTTTCCTACTACTTCCCTAGAGTAAGTAGAGGAAGAATTGCATTTCATCCAAAATGTGGATGCCAAAATTACACCAAAATCAACGTTTTGAGGTCCCTTGGATTAAAACAAGCATTTTTAGTAAAATGTCTGTGTGTCCATGTGTCTGTGATTACCAAAGTTAGCTCGAAAATAAAATCCGTTTAAACACTAAATTTGGTATTTAATTTCAGCGTTCTCCAAGGATGCAACACGAAGATTTAAAAAAAATATCCTCCTTAAGTACCCTTTACAGAGAAAAATTGTCGTTATTATTTATTTTCTCAATATGGTTAACGATTTTACTTAAAATGCTGCGGTGAACGTATTTGCACGATAAATAAAATTTAGGTAGATACATCTTGAATATTCTGTTAATAGCTTGGGAAGTCGTCTTTATTCTGGATGACTTATTAATTGGTTAACCATAAGAGATAGACAAAACCTTATTACACAATTAATGCCAAATGAACTTTTGGAGGGTTAAATCCTTCCGAAATATTCTTTATCAACTGTTTCAAATCGTAGGTCGATATTCATTTCTTTATCGTGGTCGTGCAAAGAGAACAGAATTTCAAAGCCATTACAAAGTGACTCACTTTTAAAATATTTTATTATTATCACTTAAGCCTACTGCATTCCCCTTGTACCTACAATCATTTCTGCGGATTTATCTCGACTAACATGAAGTAAGTAGAAGAACAAGCTTTTGTATGGACTGCTTATTGCAGAGGAAGTAGAGAAATTCATGTGATTTTTACTTTCTCTACACGTACATAGTACGTAGAGATGGTATTGCATTCTATCCAAAAATTCGATGCCGAAATTTCAGTAGAAATGCATGTTTTGAGGCTCCCTGAATCCAAGAAAGGAATTTTTGGAAACATTTCCATGTGTGTGTGTGTGTGTGTGTGTGTGTCTGTGAAAGGATAACTCAAAAACGATAAGTCGGATAAATATACCAAACTTAGTATTTGATTTCAGTATCTTCCAAGGATGTGACACAACATTTTTCAAGAAAATACCCCACCCCAATACCTTTTTCATGGAATATTTTTCGAAAATTTTAATTTTCTAAAAAATGGCTCTAACGAGTTTGATTAAAATAGTATATGTGAAATATATTTGGATTGCAGATCAAATGTATATCTTGAACTTTCTGGGAATAGTCTTTGAAGTCCTCTTCATTCGGAAGGAATTTTGTACAAGCTTGTATAACTGGTAAACGTTAAGCGATAGACAAAAAAGTACAATTAAAAATGTGGATCTCTTTAAAACACACGATTTACTTAAATTAAGTTTTTTTTGACATATACCGTTTTTGAAAGATCCGTTATTAAAGGTTCGAATAGTCCCAATGATTTTCAGTTGTTTCTCGCGATTACGTGGAAACAGTATAGAATTTTAAGGCCAGCATATAGCGCTCAGTTCTTAAACATTTGATTATCACTGTTCCCTTTGTATCTATAATGAAATGTGTAATGTAGCTATTTCTGCAAAGGTTTGTTGGGATTAAATGTAGTAGGTAGAAAAATAAGCTTTAGTAAAAATAGTTCGTATACCAACAATAACATGTGGAGAAAGTCATGTGAATGTTAACTAATCAAAATTTATTTATTTTTTGTTTTGTTTCGTGCAAGGAGCATGGAATTTCAAAGCCATCACTAAGGCTCAGAAGTTGGGACTTTGTATGTCTAAACGACGGTATTCAATGTCAGCAAACACCTACCAACATAGAGGTACTATCACTGGGTAGGTTGTGTTGACTTTGTTTACGTTATACCTGTAGCTCCATTTCACCGCAGGGCACACCAGGTCCCAATTTCGGAATCTTAACCTTCACATAGTGACACACTCTAAAAAACATGACTATTGCTTCACCTATCCTAAAATGAAATGTTTTAATGTTTTTATCTGGGTTAAGTAGCGGCAGAGAATATCTTTTGTAAGAATAGTATAGTCGCTATTCATTTTTCTCGTCGTGCAAAGAGCATGGAATTTCCATGCCATCACTTAACGACACTTCTTTCTCTGTTTACTCTCCCCGTTTTTAAGACTTATACCCCCCAGAACTAACAAAGGGGTGCCTAAGGCCAGACGTCCAAGGGAAAACATACTATGTGCTCAGCTCGAAGGTATGAAAGGTATGAAAGCGGGAAGGAGATGATATGAAATGGCGGTGAGATAAAGAAAGGAAAGGTGATGATGGAGCAATTGATGGAATGAACGACGGGGAAACCCGCCCAGACGCCGCTTTGACCACCACAAATCTAGCATGCGGTTTCCTGGGATTGAACCCGGACCTCGTAGGTGAGAGGCAAGCGGTCTAACCACTCGGCCACGTGTCGCCTCTCCTAGCACTTTTTTTTTAATTCTGACTATTGCTTTTACCTTCTGTATTCTTGGTATACAATGAAATGTGTAAATGTGTAACAAAAGTTTATATCGATTAACAGGAAGTAGACAGAAGAATAAGGGATAGAAAAAGTGATGTGAATGTAAGAAACCAATTTTTTTAAAAATTTATATTTCTTTGGTTCTATATAGAGCTTCGGATCGTAGTTTTGAAAATCTAATCCTCTGTAAAATGAGGGAATCCACGAAAAAACCGCACACCGGATTTGGACCCTCGGCCCTCGAAATTCGAGCCACAGACGTTATTCCCTGAGCTACCTTGCTCGGTGACTGGATATTCTTGTGAATATGTCGAGAGAAAAGTAACCCAAGCTATTGCATATCTCCATGGCAACCCTGCGTGGTGGTAGAGGAAGCGCAAAGCTAACGCACTTCAGCTGTTCTGTTCAGATCCTGGATTAGAGGAGTATGACGTAAGATCACCATAAATCTGCCACACACATTCTCATGTGGCTCACGTATGGTCCCGCAGGCTGTTATGGGGAGCAAATGACCATCTCAAAGGGAAGCAGACGCGCGCGCACCTTGCGCGGGGTGGGAGAAAGAAATCTGGGTTCCCAAGTTTTCCTTGCAGTTGCTTTTCTAGGATACTCAACACCAGCGTTGTAGCTACAGGATTCTTCCAGAGTTAATTAAATTCTAAGGTTGCAGGCAAAACTTAATTTATAGCTTAAGAAGATATTATAAAGATCAAATAAGAAGTGATGTTTTAATAATATGGAGTTTTAATACTTTGAAGGACTTGGAGCATAGCAAGTCATTCTTTGCATGCCTTTGGCAATATAGATTATTGTTTTTTAAGCGTGTTTGAGTTATAACATTTATCTCAGTGTTTTTTATAAGACATACTCTGTTCATCAATTTGTGATCTCTGCTTCCTTGATGTTAATTTCATAGCCTATCTAAATTGAATTAAAAAGTTCAATTTGTACATTTCAACGGAATTACATGCTTTGAGGCTCCATAAATCCATGAAGAGCATTTTTAGAAAAGGATCCGTCAGTGTATACATGTGTGAGCAGTATAACTAAAAATATCTGATGTGTTACATTCACATGACTTCCCTTACCCTCAATATCTTAATAGTAGGTGTACAAATTATTCTTACGAAAGTTTATCTTCTTATCTACCTCTACCAGTTGTAAAATCTAGATAAATGTTTACGGAAATAGTTGCATTATACATTTCGTTATAGATTCAAAGGGAAAAGCGATAGTCAAATGTTTTAGAACTGGACGCTAGGTTGGCCTTAAAAGTATTTCCATAACATTGCAAGAAACAACTGAAAATCGACAAGACTTGACAAGAATGGATAAGTACTAAACAATTCGAATCATTAATAAAGGATACCTCGGAAATAGCTGATGCCATAAAAAACAGCTATTTTAAATACATTGTGTGTCTTAAATAAATCTACATTTCTTGTGTAGCGTGTTTTCGTCTATCGCTAAACGTTTATCAGTTATACAAGATAATACAACATACCTTCCGTATGAAGACTTCGGCGGCTCTTAATAGAAAAAATCAAGATAATACATATAACGCTTCATGTGAATATCTTTGATATATGGTATTTTAACCAAAATCATTACAGTCATTTTTTAAAAAATAAAATTTCGAAAAATCTTCTATGTAAAGGTTAGTTAGGTACAGGGAGATTTTCTTGAAAATCTTTGTCGCATATTTAGAAGCCACTGAACCTTGAGGCAGCATTTTTAACACTTAAATGATTTCAGTGTAATTATATAATATTATGACGTACGAGCATTGTTGCGTATGTGACCTGGCTACCCGGATCGGGTATTGCGCAATAGTGGAGGGGATAAGCGAGTTAGCGTTACCACGCCGAGTTGAGCGTGGGGGTTCAGTCTGAGTCGAGGCTAGTTACTGTTCAAGGCAAGACGTGTTTGTGCGCGCTATCCATACAAACAGTATGGCGTCTTCACCGACAGACATGGAAACAAGGAGGTAATGTAATCCCCTTTTATTAATAAACCCACTAGCCATCCACTTCTGTTTAACGTAAATTACTATAGTAGATAGTCCCTTCCCTCATCCACACCATGTAATAGTGCTATTAATAAGTATATTCTGATATATTTTTTATAATTTCCCTCAGCTGCGTTCCCCGTCTGACCTCGTAAATGTGAATTATTAACTTTAGATCTTCGGTAACCTCATCACTCTACCCCCCATTGAGCTAGTTAATAAAGAGGTCACGACAATATATAAATTCAATAACATATAAGTGTATATTGCGTCATTGCATATATTTATGTACATGTTTAATAATGTTATATGAATGTATTACGTAATTTAATAATGTTGGAGCTGTGAGAAAATAGGTCAAAAGTTGCTAACAATGAAGTAACCTTGAGGCAATAATGAACTGGAAAGTTTAATAATGCTACTAGTAATTCTTGGAGCCACAATAATGTAATTTTTGAGACGGTTTATAGATGGCCAATCAACAACCAGAAAAAGCTTAAGTTAAATGAAAGTATTCTATTGGAGTAGGATTAGCCAATCAGAAACTGAAATAGAGCAAATTGTTGCTTGTAGACAGCGTTCCTAACTGGACGCTAGACGCGTACGTATCCAGTGTGAGACAAAAATTCAATACAGCGAGAATATTATAAAGATTACATGTTGAAAAGCGCAATTAATAAATAATCTCACAGTTCCCTATATAAGCGAGGTGTTATTTAATCGTGTGAAAGATTAATAAATGGAGTGAAGTAAAAATTATAATTTGTGTAAGCCGTAAGCCTACATTCTTTAGCCGCATCACCCCCTGATAAGAGATACGTGTTTCTACAAATTAATACTGGCGCATCCGAGGCAAACATAAATATAAATGATATTTAAAGAAACAAAAAAATACAAAGTTGATTCTTAAACATTGGTGCCAAGGGCACCGGAAAGTAAACTTGGGGCGAAGGTGCTAATAACGTAAAGGCTACAACCTTCTCAAACAGCATAAGTCAAAAACGAAATGTCTGATAAATACCAAACTTCGTATTTGAGTTTAGCATTCTCCAAGAATGCGACACGAAGATTTTTAAGAAAATCGCAACTCAGCTGATTACCTTTTACATGGAATATTTTTCGAACATTTTTATTTTCTCAAAACTGGCTCTAATGATTTTGATTAAAATATCATGTATTTCAGATATTTTAATGGCAAATGCAATGTATATCATGAATTTTCTGGGGATGTCCACAAAAGACCTCCTCATTCTGAATGAATTTTCACAACTGATAAACCGCAAGAGATAGATAAAATTGTACTACACAAAAAATGTAGATCTCGTTAAAACACATAATTTATGTATCTACATTTGTTCTGGAATGAACCATTTCCGATATATTCCTTGTAGCTTTTTGAATTTCCGAATATTTATACTTTTTCTCAAATAGGAATTCATTATTCGTTTTTTTAATGTCCTTGACGTGCAAAGAGAATGGAAGCTCTACATGGCAAACAGCTCTTAAAGGATTTCACTATCGCTTAAAGCCTACCATATTCCCTTGCATCTATAAGGAAATTAGCAGTAAGATAGTTTCTGCAAATGTTTATCTCGATTAATATGAAGTAGATGGAGAATAAGCGTTTGTAAAAATAGTAGAGAAAGTCACGTGAGTGCAGCACATCGGATATTTTAACTAAATATTCAATAAAAGAAAATGAAAATTACCTAAAATCTAGTAATGAAGTTATACGGAAGATACGTACATTAGATAGGAACCGAGCAGAAGATAACTAGCTGTGTGAGGCATGTATATGATCAGTTATTCAGGCCGTTGGTTTCAGCGTAAATTATGATTTGCACAAAACAAAAGTATTAGAGAATGCACGTATAAGACTTTTAAAGAGCATTGAGGGCTACAGCTTATTAGATAAAATGAGAATGAAGAACAAAAGGATGGAATTATACATTTCCAATTCAATGGAAATTCAAGTATCGAGAATACGAAGAAAGGTTAAAGGGCTACTGCATTCGTAAGTTCAGGTTAAATTATAAGCCTTTGCGTAGGAGAAGGCTTTAGCCTTTGTAGTAGTTATTGCCGCACGTATGGGAACCAACTTGAGGTAGTTATTTCCCACGTATGGGCGGCAACTTGAAGTAGATGTTATTTTTCTTACGTAAATTTAACTGCCCCAAGTATGTGCGCCAAATTGAAGTAGATGTGTTGTTTACGTAATTTATTAAGCTTCATGCATTGGAAGCCAACTTGAAGTATTGTTCCTGGAGTTACTTTGTGTAAGAAGTTTACAACACACTTTGGGCGTCGGTTTGAATTTGTTGATTACGTAATAGTTACTGTTGTTACGCAATTTGTTGCTACGCACGAGAAGCTGATTTGAAGATGTAATTTTAGTTGTTACACTCCAAGTTTTACACTATATTTAAGTTTGTTATTAAAAGTGCTTGTATACATTATTTATGTTTGAATTTGCCTCGGCTGCGTCAGTAATGTTTGTAGAGTCATGTACCTCTTAGGCAGGGTGTGGTGCAACAACAATGTAGACTTACACAGATTTTTAAGTGTTTTAAAACTCACTTCTTTTATTTATTCTTTGCACAATTTAATAAATCACTACACATTTTTAAGAGCTGTGAGATTCTTTAATACTTTCACTTTGCGCGTATACATATTTTACGGTTCACACGTAATATTTCTGTAGAGAACACATCTTCCGTCTGTTCACTACCAAGGCTTGCCAGAACTGAACATGTTTCAACTGTTAAACCTGTAAACTTCGGTATTTCAAGTCTCTGATTGACTAATTCTAGTCCAATAGAATATCTGCATTTTACTTAAAGCTTTTCTTTGCTATTGATTGGCTAATTTTAAACTGTTACATTATCTTGCTATATTCATGACTAGTAATTTTCAAACACTCTAACTCATTATTTCTACAAGGTTACCTCATTATTACCTCATTGTCAGCAACTTAAAACTTATTCGCACAGCTTTTACATTATTAAAGTATGTAAAGTATGTAATGTATTCACATAACATTATTAAATATGTTTTACAATAAAAATAAGCATATGCAATGACTTTTACATACATTTAAACAATAATTATTACATACATATTGCTTCAAGGCCGGCTGTTATTGAATTTACTTATTATAAAAATACAATTGAAATTATTGCAGTATTAAAATACTGCCTCGCCTTAAGAAATCAAAAACCCCTTAAGCTGATGATGATGAGAAACAAAAGAGCCTGATGTATTACATTTACATTAACTTTCTCTACACACTCTTCTACAAACTATCCTTACAAAAGCTTTTTCTTGTATTTAATACTTGTTAATCGAGACAAAGATTTATAGTAACGGTTTCACTGCACATTTCGTTAAAGGTATAAGAGGGACAGTGGGCTAAGCGATAGTCAAATCTTTAGTAAAGGGCATACCGTGAATGTTTCAACGTGGGTGGCTATATGCTGACCGTATTCCGTATTGTTTCCATAACATCGCGAGAAGCAACAAAAATGACAAAGGTACTCAAAGTTTAATTTTAACGGTAACACGCATCACGAAACGCCTGATGCCGCCTGATGATGCCTGATGATTTTGTCTGTCGCTTAGGTCGCATTATTCAAAATTATAGAAAATTCATTCCGAATGAACAGAGAGTTTTCCCGCAAAATTCAAGATCCATACCGGAATTATTAAACTGGTAGGATTAAAGATTGTATAAAGACACGATAGGGAGATGAATAATTGCAATAAATAAGTTCCCGTATATTAAATCAATACATAATAGAAGAAAGGGTTACAACTTTGTAAGGGAATAAGGAAGTATTTACCAGTGAAACTACGTGTTCAAGAAAAAAAGCTTCCGGCGAACTCAAGTCAACAAGAAACCCATTTGCTCAAGGTTCAGGTAGCTGGAACTCAAGACGTTAACAAATAAGAAGTGTTAGAAACTACACGTAGGCCAATTGTGCAGAATTACAAAGGAAAATAATTCTTAGAATTTACCAAGTCAAAGAGTAAAATTTGTGTTTCAGATGCGAAAGATTTAGTAACGTATAACATAGGAACTTTGGTGGTAGTTATAAAGTTGGCGAAACTTAAGTTAATAAAATAACATGCACTTTTGACATTTTACTTCCATGTACAGCCTTAGGGACTTAGTCCTTTACGATAATCCGTAGTATGTAGCGCTTAAAGACCGCGAACTTCCTCACATACCTAGCGATAACCGAAGGGGTAATTGCCGGTAAGCATTTTAGCGACTCGCGGCAAATTACGCTTCTAGTTTTTATTTCCGAAACAGTTATTTCAAAAATAAATTGATGATGTAGAAGTTAGGGGGTATGATGATTCAATTATTATAGTTTCTAGTGCTGCGATTCAAAATAAGTTTAATTCTTTATCTTCAAACGACAAACTCGCTTCAGTAGCTCAGATAAATTTCTCAGGGTGTTGTCTACCTCACACCCATCCACACATACCCCGGGAGAAAGTTCTCAGAGACAACCACTGAGGTGGGGAATTTTCTTCAAAAACTTCTTGTTGCATTTTTTGAAGATGTAAACGTAAATACCAAGTTTGACATTAATCAGGATTCGTTTCTGGATTATGCTGTTCACACACACACACACACACACACACGAACTTTTTTTTTTATAAAAATCTGATGTGTTGCACAAACATGGTATTTTCTTCTCCCTATTTTACAAACTATTCTTACAAAATACTTTTCTTCTATTTCTTGTTAATCCAGATAAGCCCTTATTTATACATTTCATTGTAAGATGATTTATTAAGAACGTGTTGCTATGTGATGGCTTTTAAACTCAATGCCTATAATTATTGCGTCTTCCTATTTGAGAAGCAATTTTCTTAAAAACCTTCGTGTCGCTTCTTTGTAAGTTGTTGAACTTAAATACCAATTTTAGTGTTTAACCGATTTTTAACTTTTTATGTTTGCTGTTCACATACACGCACACACGCACACACGCACACGTGCGGAGTCTTTTTCTAAAACTCCTTACTTTGGATTCAGGGATTTTCAAAACGTTTATTTCCAGTGAAATCTCAATATCGGATCCTTGTATGTAATGCAATACTTCATTTACGTATTGCAGGTAAGCAGAAGAGAAAGTAAAAATGCTTTTTCGGACTCAGGAAGCCTCAAAACGTGTATTTGTGGTGAAATCTCGGTATCAAATATTTTGCTGAAATGCAATAAGTGCTCTGCTTGCTACAGGTAAATAGTAAAATACGTGATCGCGCGCACGATGTTACCTGCGGGCTGTGTGGGAGTGCGTCCCGGCTCGTTTACCTGGCTGCCTGTGTTAGGGCTTTCCGCCGGCCCTTCAGAGCAGTGACCCGCGCAACAAACTCTTTATGCACCGCCTCCCTGCAGTTTTGATAATTTCTTCCCCACAATATTTCATTTTGGACGTTCGAGTAGCTTCCTCTTCGGGAATATTCCGCATTGTAGGCGGTGCTTATACCGATAAGGGCTGCTATGCCCGGTTGGACAGTTAAGAAGTTGAAGAGTTGACACAGAAGGTGGACAGTAAAGGTAACAATTCATAGTGCAATGCTGCTGTTAGTTGTAATTCGACAGTTCTGTTCCGAGTGTGTGTCAACAGTAACATGTACTGTGCTACGCTGAGTGTCTAAGAATGAACAAAGTGTGTTTCGCAGCAAAAGTAAAAAGGTGCATTCTATCACATATCACAATAATATTTTGCCTTAATCTTGCTCTACGCAAATTATAACGCCACGAAGATTGCGAAAAACATGTTTATTTTGAAATAATAATTCACACACAGAAATCTATACTGATATTATAAAGAGAGAAAATGTGTTAGAGAGAGAGACAGTATATGGGATCGTCTCAAAAACTACACAATCGACTTTGAGAATGCTTTCAGTATGAAAAGCCCTATTCGTTCTGACGAACATGAAGCTATAAAACACCTCATTTCACTTCAGTGATTGCTAAAATATTAAAAGGGATTTACAAAACCCTTGTTCTTGAATATGAACACACTGGAGTCATAATTAAACATTTTTATGAAGAAGGCCTTGACCTTTAGTTGATAATTCAATGGAGTAGAAAAATAGTTGTTTATCTTCGCGGAGTATAAAAACGAAAGTCAGTTCTCGTACAGTAAAAGCTGCCTAAATCAGATTTCCTATATAATGGAAACCTGGACAAACAGATTATAACTCTTGGATCGGAGCTATTGCTTATGTTAAATGATACTCTAAACCGGAAAATTACCTAAAGTGGAAAAGAAATAATTTTCTGGAAGTGTTTGTGTGAATTACCTGATTAAGACGGAGTATTATATGCTTAATATATAGCTACGTGCTAAATATTTAAAGTAATAGCCATTAATTTTGAGCGCGATCCTACTTGCACCGAGGTTTTAAGAACTGTGTGTATGAGATTTTACTTGGCACAGTTATGTGTGAACAGAGAAACCCTAATTATTATATGTAAGTTGAAAATATATGGCAAAAGATACATTTGAACCTATTTTTAATTCAGACTTTTGTTTTAAACTATTCCTTCAATGTAATACTGTGAGATAACATTCTTTAAACTTTGTTTTATTAATATTCCGTCTGTAAGACGGAAACCTGCGAAAACGGGGAAAATGACCGGAACGATCGCGTTCCGTTTTTGACAGGTTTTACGGTATTATATTGCAAGAAATATACAGAGATGGCCATGTCTTCAACAAACAGAAGACAGAGTTTCAAAGGCGACAATATATCCTGTGTTATGGTTTCTATAATTGCCATTTTAGCAAATACTGCAGATGTGCATGTAATAGAACAGTGTACAAACCTATATTCTAATTCTATAGACGTATGCACTGAAGCTTTTGGATGCCAAAACCCTCTAACTCGTGTAAGAAAACTTTGCTTTATTTCATTTGTATTTATATTATAATCACGTTCTTTGGCAGGGCTTGCTAAATAATTGTGTAAATAGAAAAAATTAGAAATTAGTGAGCGGTATTTTATATTAAATGAGGAGATGATTTTTCTCGATGGTCGCAGATTATGTATACTTTCCAGAGAGATTAACTTGGTGGACTGAGAGTGGGGAATCTTATTTGATTGTATATGTTAAGGGTTTCTGCAATACGTGAAAATGATATAGCTTCTATATTATTAAATAGCTATGGAACTGAAGAGAAGGTAAAAGGTTTTACTTATGTAGTTATCTGACAAATTACTCGACCGTTCCGAGACAAAGGGCCTTGCAGCACTTCCTGAACTTGGAACACTGTTGGGGGAGGTTAAAGAAGTCGTAGTTCCGTCGATGTTCCACATTCTTTGGCGTGAATATCACAGGATTTTTTATCCGTTATTAGCAATATCCGCATCGTTACGAAATTACAATTACAAGGAATGAAGAGGAGGATGCACCATAAAGATGGTGTAGTTAATTGGTTGTTTTATTTATATTACAACGACCTCCGCGAGCTTCATAGCTCTTAACGAGAAAATGCAAAATTACAAAAGACAGATTTCTTTTTCGCTTAATTTCCACTATATACACAGGTGTATCTAAATCCCGTTTACAGTTTGAGGACTTGTGGTGGGCACCAAGACGGTTAACTTTAGCACAGGTACTCATGACCGGAAACGTACCGTTTTTCCGCTAAACGCAAGAAATACTACCGCAACACGCATTGCTCTCTCCGACTCCTGCTGCCTGTCGTCTGGACCCACTTAAAAGATGGGCTCGATGTGACGACCACCGACTTCAACACAGATGCGGTAGCTCCGTAGCATGTTCTGGTATACTCGGTCACCAATTCCTTCAACATCCGTCGCTGTCATAACTCGTGCTAGTAGGTCTTCCTCGGATCCCACAGGGGTCTCGTAAATCAAGGATTACATTGACCCCATAGGTAGTAGTCAAGCGGGCTCAAGTCGAGGGAGCGTGCAGGTCAAGGAATCGGGCCACCACGACCTATCCACCGCTGCGCAAATCGTTGGTCCAGATGACGTCTGACCGCATGTGCAAAGTGAGCTAGTGCGCCGTCATGCTGGAACTCGCTCTTACTGAGTGGCGCCGATAAAGTGCGTGTGGTGGAAAAAACAGTACGTTTCCGGACACAAGTTCCTATGCTAAACTTAATCGTCTTGGTCCCCACTACAAGTCCTCCAAGTCTATAAAAGAAGTTTAGACATACGCGCTGTATATAACTGCGGTATGTAGTCATACTTTAAATAATGTTAAAAAAACTTAAAGGTTTAGTACGATTACCTTAGAATTGCGTTTTGTAGATGTTGATACTTCCAGAGACTGTGGCCTACACACTCACCCACACCCCTTTAAGGATCCTTCCTTTTATAGTAAAATTCTGGCGTAGCGACAATAAATTTCGCCATTTTGTCGATGGTGCACATGCGCGTAGGAAATTGCCAACCTATCGTAGTAAGGCAAATACATTAGACTGGCGATGCTTTAACGCATTGTTGTTTTTCTTCTTCTGCAGATGTTAATGGAAATGAATATAATTCACGTAGAGGTGCAAGGAGTATGAGTTAGGGACCCCCTAAGAGGTGCAAGGAGTAGTAATATTAAAGCCTCTACTGCGAATAAAGAGGTGCAAGGAGTATACGTTATTTGCGAAGGGATGGCGCTGTTTGTTAGTCATCACGGGTTTGTTAGTCATATTTGGCAGCTCTGTAATTGTGAAGACAATATGAAGCAAGCTCAGTGAGATGGAGTAAGTGGCACCTGTCGGGAAACTCCGCAAGTACTACCGTGACACTACATACGATAGTTTAAGGTACAATACTAACCACGCTAATGACAATAAATCAACAGTAAAACACTAATAAAATGCATTATTAATAAGCCTTATCACACAAGATAATCACGATAATAATTCATTTATGTTATCGTTGAGCTTATCATTTTTTTCATCATTAACATTTTAATATTTACTACTACATAGTTAAATTTCTAACCTTTTGACCAAATTACAAAATTTGTTATAAATATACAACTTAACATTTGTTTTAAACCGAGAGAATTTATTTAAATTGCTAATTTCAATAGGGATTTCACTATAATACTTTATTAGCACATATTTTACTCCAGTAATACCATATTTGGCCATTCTGAAATGATCCAGATGTATAGATGATTTTTGCCTAGTATCAAAATTTTGCATATCTTTATCAAATATAGTGCTAAGATTGTTGTTATTTGAGAAATTGTATATTGACCTATATACATATTCAGAACTCTGTACTCGTATAACCACTCTCAAGGGTTTATGCTTCTTTATACAACATTTAAGTTAATGTGAGTGGGTGAAAACCATATATTCTTTTTATTACGTGCTTTTGTATTTCACAATAATTTCATAAGGAAACGGGGGGGGTAAGTAAATTAAATTACTAAAATTGTCATTTGAGTTTTGAGCTACTGGTGCAACTGGCTGCCACTGGTATTATATATTCTTATTTGTCTTTGTGTATAAAATTATCTAAGAAAGTGACATTTATACCCCTTCCACCTAGAACACTGATTTCTCCATCTCGCTTTGCACACACTGTACCCATTTTCGGGATTCTTGACAAGCGCTGATCTAGAGGAACATTTCAAGATCTCCTCACTTTTTAGAGCCACATGAAGGCACGTGAGATGCATAGACAGCGAATGATAACTTGGTTCTTCATGACCTGAACTTTGAGTAGGACCTTTCCGCAGAATGGAAAATTTAATGCGAAATGCAAACCACGTACGACCACATCCAGTCCTTATATAATACGTTGAGTAGCCCCCGTGCCGCGAACTTCACCTATCGGAATGAGTTTTCTCGAGGTGGACGGATGGACGGACAATGTTAGTTGGTGGGGGTTCTTTTTTTGGGAATGTTGCCCGAATCAATAATCCGCCTTCAAGCTTAGTCGAGACATCCGTTACAACACACGATTTTACAAATATTATCTTTTATGAGGTTGAGCATGAAGTAAAACACACGAGTAGTTATAAACTGTCTCCAACAGAAAGGTAATACTGCAGTAGCGGATATTCAAACTGTGTCCCAGCTAGTGGTATGGAAATTCGAATCTCTCTGAACAAGGACGTATTATATGCAGAGGAATATTACAAAAAATCTGATGTGTTACACTCACATGACTTTCTCTACTCTTGTACAAACTATTTTTACAAACGCTTATTCTCCATATGCTTCATGTTAATGGAGATATCGAGATGTTAATCTTAGTGCTAATTTTCTTGTAGATGCAAGGAGAATTGCTAGGCTTTAAGCGATAGTCAAATATTTTAAGAGCTGGTTGCTATGTGGAGTATTCCATTCTCTTTGCATTACCAGGACAAAAAAAAAATGAATAACGAATTTCCATTTCAGAAAAAGTATAAGTATTGGAAAATTTAAGGGAATAACAAGCAACATCTCGAAAATGGTTCACTCAACAAAAAATATGTATATGATATAAATTGTGTATTTTAACGCGATCTGCATTTTATGTGTAGTAAAATTTTGTCTATCTCATGGTTTACCAGTTATGCAAAAGTCGTTCACAATGAAGAATACTTTTGGAGACATTCCCGGAAAATTCAAGAAATACATTTTATTTTTCATGAAATTATCTTAAATATATGATATTTTAATCAAAATCGTTAGAGCCATTTCTGAGAAAGTTACAATCTTTGAAAAATGTTCCATGTAAAGGTTAATCTGGGGTGGGGGGATTTTCTTGAAAATCTTCGGTCGCATCTCTGGAAGAGACTGAATCCAAATACCAAGTTTGGTGTTTATCCGACTGTTCGTTTCTGAGTTATGCTGTTCACAGTAACACATGTTTCCAAAAATGCTTCTTTTTGGATTCAGGGGTTCTCAAAACATATATTTCCGGTGAAATCTCTGTATCGCATTATTGGGTGGAATACAATAATTCCTCTACTAACTATACGTAGTAGAGAAACTAATAATGATTTTTAGGAAAATATCCGCATAGGGCGCGCGTGTTTTGTCTGTGAACAGCATAACTGAAAAACGGAAACTCGGATGAGTAACAAGCCCAGTATCTTCCTAAGATGCGATCCAAAGATTTTTTTAGAAATACCCCTCCCACAGCAAACTACTTTATACTGGAAATTATTTCGAAATTTTGAGTTTCTCAAAAATTCCTCAAGTGTTTGATTACAATATTACACATTTAGCATACTTACATGGTAAAATTAATGTAAATAATGAGACTTTTTGGATATAGCCTAAGAAGGCCTCTTCATGTGGAAAGAATTTTGTGTAATTTTGTATAAGCGGTAAACGTTAGGGGAGAGACAAAACCGTACAACACAAAAATGTAGATTTATTTTAAACACACAATTTATTTCAAATAACGTTTTGTGGTATCAGCCATTTCCGAGATATCCGTTATTATTTGCTTGAATTTTTCAATGCTTTGAAACTTTTTCAAAGTGCTGTTTCTATTCGGTTGTTCCTCGCGATGTCATGGAAATATAACGGAATTTTTAGGTCGCGTTTAAACATCTGACTATCGATTCAGTTTTCTGTGTAACAAGGCTATTAACATAATAAGCGTTTTAGGCTGTATAAAATAAACGATATTGGTTATATCTGGAAAGTCATATGAATGGAATACATTTTTATTTCTCCACCACATCCACAGTTGGTAGAGAAGATAGTGCATTCTACCCAAAAATTGGATACAGATATTTCACCAGAAACATATATTTGAGGTCACCTGAATAAAAGATCTTTTAGAAAAAAGGGCCGTTTCTGTCAGTGTGTGTGTCTGTGAACAGTATAAAAAAGGTAAAGAAAACACCAAATAAACACCAAACTTGGTATTTGAGTTCAGTATATTCCAAAGATGCTACACGAAATTTCCAAGAAAATTCCCCTAGCTCTAAATATTCTTTACTTAGAACATTTTTCGAAATGTTGGATTTTCCAAAAAATGGCTCTAACGATTTTGATTAATCGTTTAGTTTTTGATTGGTTCATCATCTACCACGACTCAACGTCCCTGATTTCTGTATCCTGTACCTATCATCTTCTTTGTCATCTGTTTATGGGTTGTAGGACCTGGAGACGGTGTTCGGCGGGTTGCGGCTGGACGGTGGAAGTAGAAGTTTCTTCCCTGACGTCACCGCATAGATTGCTCACTTAGGTTTCTCCTCCTTCAAGTGGGCTCCGTCCGGAGGTGGATTATTGTGGGCAGGACTGGGCGGCCTCAAATGCGTTTAATCTGGAAACAGTACGGACCCCGTCCATATTTGCAACCGTCAGTATCCGGATCTGTTGTCCTTCGGGTCTCTCTCCTCATCCCTCTCTCCCAGGGGTACATTGGAAGCAAAAGGAGTCCTTACGGCCTACTTGCTGTGCTCTGTCCTGATTCCAGGCCCCTCCGTGATATGTATCTTTTCCTTTATCTTTATCACTATTCCATTTCTATCTTATAATGGAGGGCGACTGTGCATGTCCTTCACTCTACCCTCAGCCACAGCCAACTTCACCATGCCATTGTGAGCCTATTTTTTTGGCACGGAAACATGACCGCTACGATTGACTTTCCCGCCAAATGTGAGTTGCGTAGTGTTTATTACGACGACTGCGGAGAGCCATACAGAACAAACGAAGTAGCTAGCTGACGTCTGGGATTGTCTTGATTCATGCCCATACAGTGCACGTGCCACCCAACAAATTCTTCAGGAATTTCGATGGGATGTTTTCGACTACCCGCCGTACAGCCCTGATTTGGCGCCGAGTGATTTTCACCTCTTCCCTGGACTGAAAAAGTGGCTGGGAGGGCGGAAGTTCGAGAACATGAACTCCTCCAAACCAACGTTCATACCTATCTTAACTCACTGGCGGCAACATACTGTCCAGAGGGGATCGAAAAGCTTGTCCACAGGTATGACAAATGCCTCAACCTTAATGGCGATTATGTTGAAAAGTAAACACATTTGTACCTTACATTTGGTAATAAATTTATTTGGCTGTATACTCTTTTCTTTTAATTATGACTCATGAGAGGTTGAAAAAAATTAGTCCTCGTAGGTACTTCTGCAAAGGCTTGCCTCGATTAAAATGAGGTGATTGTATTGGAGGTGCTGGATACCAGTACCTAAGTTGTCGGTTTCCGACGTATATTTAACTATTTGGTTAGAATCTATTTAGATGGTTTAGTTAGCTGGCCACCAGTTAGTTATTTTTACTGCCTACCAGTAGAAATGTAATTGTTGAGCGTCTATTTTGAGTTAGTGGATGGAAATTTAAAAATTTGGTTTTAGTTACTTTTATTATTTTTTTTGTTTTGTTTCTTTTAATTAGTTATAGTTAATTATCTGTATAATGATAACCTAAGTGTATTGTATTAATAAACTGAAATTTGTTAATACACGTTCCGGTTTAGGTAACACAGTGCCGGGATGGAGTATTACAGATTTTCTTTATTTATTTATTAAAATGAAGTGGATAGAAAAATAAGCTTTCGTAACGGTGTTTAAACCCATTAATAAATAATAGAGGGTAAAGAAAGTAATCTGAATGTAACACACGAGATTCTTTGTGCTGTTTTTAATGGAACTAATCTATTGCTGGAGTTTCTAAAAAGATTGTGTATATTTTATTTCAGGTAAGCGGAAATTCGCTGTGCATTGAGTGCAGTGCTGCTGTGTATACAGCTGTGGTATGTAACTACATTGAGCTTTTTAATTAAATATAATTAATGGTAATGACTTGTCGTTAATTCCATAGAATATAATAATCCTAAATCCCAATAATGCTGCTAAAGATTAATTAAACAGGTTTGTTTTATTAAATTCTCGTTGTTGAATCATTAAATTATATAGTTATAATTTAAATTCAGCTCATTTTTAATTTTAGGAATGGAATTTGTCTAATTAAGTAAAATGAAGTAGGAAAATAATTAAATTGCATTCACGCCGTTGCACTGCACTTGTTGTCTAGTTTATTGCATAAACTCTCTTGAGTGTAGTCAGTTTAAAATGTTTTAAGTGTCTTAAGTTTAATTCATAATTTTTGCATTTGGCCTCCATAGCTTTTCCAGGGTAATTACCATTTGAGAACGAAAAACCATTCCGAGAACGTCTCTTGTATATTGGAATCCTGGGATTGCTTCTACAACTTCGTCGAGTGTTTGAAGCACCTCCTACCTCCTCTACGTGAACATCCGGAACGTTTGGTTCTCTAAAATGATGAATGATATTCCTGAGATGTATGTGGCCTTATGGGCGTAGCGGTTACTGGATGGATAAGGCATCTTTATTGGTTTCAAATTATTGAAGTTATTACATAAGTATTTAGTGCATGGGTCATTGACCAAAGATACAAGTATGGAGACAAAATAAAGAACAGAAAAAGAAAACAAAACAAAAAGAACAACAAAAAGAAAAATAGATAAATTACCTTTGTTTAACTGAACAAATTGACCTAGCTTCGCACACTTTAGCCAAGAAATTTCCCATGTTTTACCAGTTCCTCTGGTCAGCCAGTAGCTCCCAGCATGCCAATCTCTTTCTTGAGGGACTTAAGAATTTTTCTTTGAGTTTAATTGTTCGCTGGTTATCCCACTGTGCACACTTCACTAAAATATTAGCCAGTCCTCATCCAAACCACAGAATGGGCAGATTCTCCTGCCAGAATCGTCAGTCATTTTCTGTGCCCTCCAGCCCCCCATTCTAAGCCATGCCATTCCTGATCTTTCCTTTCTTCCTAAGTTAAGCATGTATGCCTCTTTGCCCCCAATTCAATTTTATTTCATTTGCTAGACTTTGAGAAGGTTTTAATTTTACAATCCGATTCTATTTTCTGTTGATTGATAACTCTTTGTCTTCTTTAGACTCCTTTCTATATGTTTTTGTCATTTGTTTCAGCTCTTTGTCATACTGACACCATGCCTATTCTCGTCAAACCCCTTTCCAAATCAGCTGCCCAAAACTTAGGAGACAGGTTTCCCGCTGGTATTTATAACATTTGGATCGTAATGTGGAGCTATCTCCCTGCATCAGCCTCAGCTAGTACTTCACTGCTCTATTTTGCAGTGTATTGTGTCTTCATAACATCCCACCTCCCTCAATACCCCCGAAGATGCACTGCAATGGGCGCATTTATTCATATTTTAAATCTCTCAAAACGGATGTGCCAAATTCAAAATACAGAACAACCATAGGACAGGGGAATCGGCAGACCAGTCCAAGAAAAGGATTGTCCCCAAACTACTACAAAGCCAAGTTCAGTAAGAAGGCACTTAACGTTAAAGATTGTAAATGATCCGCACATAAACATCTTTATGCTCCTATACTCGCTTCCATTTATACCGTCACCGCAGCTTCAAGCGACATTCTACTAGCCTTTAGAGGTGGAGTATGTATTGCTAGGAGGAGGTGTGTGTATTATCTTTTCCGCATGAAGTGGCGTTCTGTTTTACGTGCACAGTTCTAGATTATTCGCATATGAATATACAGTGTGCTGTTATGTGTTCCTTTTGTGTTTTGTATCTGTGTTATACATCCAGCCAGTCACTTTAAGTTGCTTGTCCCCTTGCTTAACGCACTCTCTGGTGCTCTCTTTTTTTTTTCTTCCTCTCTGGTTTGCTTACGTGGCATGTGCTTTGGCCGTACGCGGTGAGTGGTGGATTTCTGTCTCATTGCAGGAATAGCTCTCTGCCCGGCAACTACTCATCCGGATTGTGGAAGTTTTTTTCTAATGGTTTTAAGGAACGTCTTTTGGGATTATTTGTGGATCGGCCTTATGTAAAGGTAGGCTTTGTTATCAGTTTTATATCTTGGTAATGGTGAGTGAATTTTGGGGCGGAAAACGTAATGTGTGTTTTAAAATACGAATTCGTAAAGTGACTGGCTCTTGGAATTGTTCATATGTTTAGTGTGTTTTGGTTCTTTTCTAGCTGAGTTATATTTTCAGTACGTGATTTTCAGTGCATAGTTAGTTTAAAATTACAGAAATTCTGTTGTGTTAATTATGAGAGCAGTAATTGCAGTTGAGTTATATTTTCAGTACGTGATTTTCAGTGCATAGTTAGTTTAAAATTACAGAAATTCTGTTGTGTTAATTACGAGAGCAGTAATTGCAGTTGAGTTATATTTTCAGTACGTGATTTTCAGTGCATAGTTAGTTTAAAATTACAGAAATTCTGCTGTGTTAATTATGAGAGCAGTAATTGCAGTTAAAACCCAATCATGCTGAACTTTTGTAACTGAAAACGGTTGGGTTGTAAAGTACATCTAGCTCAGCTGGACTTTGAAGCTCACTGTTACTAGAATTTCATAAAAGTCTGTTTCAGTCTTGTTCAACATTCTTAGCAAGTCTTTGACTAGATAAACATAATTAAATATATTGGTCTGATGTTTATAGTGGCCTTGTTTTATAAACTTTCTAAATTGATTTTGTTTGTTGAATTTTTGGGTTTTACTTAATTTTTGCTGTATTTAAAACTTGCCTTACTGCTCTGCTCAATTGGTTTTGGTTGGTTTACTATTTAAGCCATCTTTGTTTTACAGTTATTCTTTTAAGGTTGCTTTACGGTTCTGGTTATTAATGTTTGTTTATTATTATCATTAAAGTACCAAAAAAAACTTATCAATAGTAGTATATTTTTGAGAGTTCTGGTTTCCATTTTGTTTTCCCCTACGGCACTCGTTAGGGCTTCCCTTTTCGCTTGGCCGGGGTTCCCTAACTCAGTCAAACCTTTCTTAAGCCTCTGCATGGTTTCGCTGCCTTGCTCCAGTGTTGTGGTTTGGGAGAAACAGCGGAACCATTGCAACAGGGTGGACCATTTGAGACTGTACAATATCTCCAACACTAAGTGTTATAGAAAGAAATGTCTTTAATATAAGTTGATATTATGGGGGAAAGTAAATGCCATTGGTCGTGTTTTATTTGGAGGTTACTTTGGTCTCAATTTATTTTTTTTAAATGGAAAACTGCGTTTTTATGTTGTTTTCTCACTCCTCATAAAAGAACTAAACAACATTTGCAATTGTTCTTACATCAAAGTAAATAACAACGAAAATTCTGAATAGCTGAATGAAGAGCGCAATGAATGGTTGGACCATCCATGGATGGTCATTTGAGAGTAAAGTTACGTTTCGTAATTGGGAACCAACATTTTTTTTATTTTGTTTCCTTATTCCTCGTCACAAAATAAGCAGCGTTTATAAACCATTTTCTAAAGACAAAATAACATAAAAAATGTATTTTCTCATTTAAAAAAATTAAATTGACACTAAAATGACCATCGTAACGTACTTCAACAAAACACGACTAATGACATTTACTTTCCCCATAATATCAAGCAACTTTTATTCAAGACATTTGTTTCTACAACGCTTAGTTCTGGAGATATCGTACAGTTTCAACTTAAATGGTCCACCCTGCATAACTCTGAACAATAGATTTACTCATCAACTGTAATACCATATTTAAATATATAATTAAATAAAACCCTGTTTTACGCAATTTCTCATGAAAAAGTATTTTAATGACAGTACGAGCATTTATACAGTTCAGGTACATTATAATTTAACTCTTAAAGAAGACACATTTACTAGTCATTTTAATAATCTCTCCATGCGAATACTGCATGTAATTGGCCTAACAATGTCTTCAAATGGAAATTGACTCCCTACATACCCACAATGCTTCACCCCCGAAATATTTGCATACATCCCGTGAGCTTCGGCTAACACACACCACTGCTTAGTCGAACAACAAAGACAAAACACTTGACACACCCCTCTCTGTTATGTAGGTACGTGCCCGCTTAGAATGTTGGTTAAATGCCTATCGAAGATGCGATGACGGGATAAATGGAAGCGAGTGTACATTGCAATCTGCGCAATGTGTTTGTTAAAGTGATTTTCTTACCAGAACAGTCGTTCTACTTTTGCATTACAATAATGTGCCCAACAAGGAATCATAAAGTCATAACTGTATTTAACATATTTGACACATTCTACATTAATGATCCGCACTCACGATCAAAGTCTCTGGCAGTAGAATATGCGCAAAGACAATAAATGACGCGGAGAGAAATTGACATTACCCCAGTGTGTGTATAGTTTGCTAAACAAATTAACAAATAACCATTACATCTACACAAGATTAAAACTATAAACTTTGAATAGATTTACAAGTGTAAATTCTGAAAAATTAACGAATAAAAATTCGGAGCAAGCACCACAATTCAATGAACTACAGTATAAAACATAGAAAAACTATTAACGAACACTACCCTATAAAATGTAGCAAAACCGACAGGGGTATATAACATGGAAATGTTCCCCTCGATAACGCGATCTAACACGTTTAGCAGCCTAAATCATCCTAGGAATAAATGATTGTGAAACGCCAGTCGGCTCCCGAGAAATACAACTTTCGTACCAGGCAAGATAACGACCAGTCCAGAAAGCTACACCATGAATTAGTTCGCCATCGTACTAGGCCCGCCAAACGTGTGCAGAAAAAGACAGCCAAAGACCCACTCCCCTGCTCAAAACCGAAAGCTCTCAAAAGGCTCTTGTGGCGGTACAAGCAGCAAAAAACTAAATACACTACGCCCATGGCGCAGCATTGCGGGAGTAATGAAAGCCCGATGAATAGAGTTACGCATATTATACGTTACATTTTAATTTAGTGTACAATCAGCACACAGTATAGTGCTTGGCATTATATGATCTCCATTAACTTCTTCAAGGGGAGACTATGGCTTATTTACAGCCATATACTTAACCAATTGTCATTTATTTGTTTATAGTGTTACAAAATTCTAACGTTGCACCGTTTTTTAAAGCATTTGAAGCTATCTCCGTGTTTTTAAAGTTATTTTGTTGAGTAGCTTTGAAGGATATTTGCCAATCAATATTTTTACACAATGCAAAACTTTGGTATCCTTTCCTCATACACTGATACAGTTGGAGATGTAAGATTTTATATGCAGTATCCTCAATACTGATTCTAGTCTTATGTTTAACTATTTTGTTTTGTAATAATTCTTTTACTATTTGTTTTTGTAATTTTTTCTAGACCTTCAGTTTTATTCGTCTAAAATGTTCACATTATACTGTTACATACTGCGGTGAGGCCAAAAGGTTTCCAACAAATTATTACATGTTTAATCACCCCAACATACACATTGGGGAGCGTAGCTACAAATACGAGAGGACCAGGATGTTGATGTTCACATTCAGCTGAAGGGTTTTTTATAACAAAATACACAAATTCCACATCATTCACATTACTGTGGTTTATTTAAAATAAATGGTGCCCCTACATCACACACAAACGAATCAAGAATTTAGAGGAGTTGCCTCACACACAACCTACATCTAACTCTTCCACACACAAACTCACATACTCAACTGACGCTCGTACACACAAAGAAAAGGTGTCGCTAAACTAATCCCTCTCTCTCTCTCTCTCTCTCTCTCTCTCTCTCTCTCTCTCTCCACGTCTAGCTAGGGTCGCCAGCTAGAGGTGGCGAGACGTCATGCCAAACGGAACTTCAAACACAAAGCCGAAAGAAATACTAAAATTATCCTAACAATGCTGTCACCATGCGACGCAATAATGTGTCTGGCATGACAATAGCTACCAATACGCCACAATACGTGAACAACATTCATATCAAAGGTACGAGGGCTGATAATAAAGACTGAGAGTCCTCTCCTACTTGAATGCACTTTTTATAGAGTCTCTGCTAGTCCTCGAACACATGGTACAGGCCATTCTTTGTCAGGTCTTTGAGAATCGCCTCACTTTTCTTCAGCACTGCTTCAGTGCTCTCAAATCGAATGCCCCGGAGCTTTCCCTTTAGTGATGGAAATAAAAAGAAATCACAGGGAACAAGCTTGGGGCTATAAGGCAGATGCGGCACACAGGTAATGTTGAATTTAGCCAAAAATTTCTGGACTTGATTTGCAACGTGAGGCCGCACGTTGTTGTGATAAGTTCTGGATGTTTCCTTGCAATGTGCTTCCTCGGTGTAGCCAATACTGACGTGTAGTACGCTGCTGTAACAGTGGTGTGAGTGGGAACAACAATCACAGCAGCTGTGTTGATTTGACTTCAATCATAGCAGAAGCCGAAGCACCAGGCCCACCTTGCTTAGCACAGAGGACTCGCTCTACTTTGAAGTCTTTGAACCACCTAAACATTGTTGCACGAGGTAGTGCATCTTCACCGTATGCTTGCTTCAGCTTTTCCAAAGTTTCAGAGGCTGTATGATTTAATCGAAAACAAAATTTTATTGCTCCTCTTGTGTCACCGTCATTTTGTGGTATGCGAAATTCAACGAGGGTCAACAATATACAGCACTACTACAAACCTACCGATACGAGAGTGCTGCCGCCTATGGACGTTATACACGAAACCCCGCTCTTTTCAAATATTCATGGTAGAGACAGGAAACTCCCAAGAAAGCTACAGGAAAAAATCAATCTCAGTCTTTATTGATCAGCCCTGGTAGATGGAAGTCACTGCACATTATGATAAATAGTATAATCAAGGACATGTGTACAAATTTCGTGATACATAAGTGGAATAGTTTAGGAAAAAAGGTGTACCTAAAACTTCAGATTTACAAAACCAAGAAAAATGGGAAACAAATTTACATTTTAATTGTCATACCATACCTTAATTAAAACTCGTCATATCCACATTCTTGCTCTTACTCTTCATACCCAACTGCCCTATTGTTGCATCTATTCCTCTGTATAGCATTCTTTGCAAGCTTTTCCATGTTTAGGTCTGCTGTGATTCGCTGCTCATCGATCCGTCGTAATATACACTGCCGTTTGTGAAAATTGCAACACCAAGAAGGAAACGCATGAATTAAATTAATTTAATACCACAGGTTAGGTACATGACAAGTAACAAATGACAAACTTTTCAAATCTCTACATGACCTTTGAGCCTAATATTCAGTATTTGGTGCGGCCTCCATGCGCTGCAATTAGAGTTGCTATACGCAGTGACAGTGAATCAAAAAGGTTCTGAATAAGTTACTGAGGGATTTCCCTCCACGCAGTTTATATTCGAGCCCACAAATCCGTGACGCTGGTTATTGTAGGACCGTGACGCACCAGGTGCCGACCAACCATACCCCAGACATGTTCGATGGGTTGAATGTCAGGCGCACGTGCAGGCAAGGGAAGCAATGGTACCCGTCGCTCCTCGAAGAAGGCTTGTACATTCCTCACAATATGTGGCCGGGCATTGTCCTGTTGAAATGTGGCCTGTGGATATGCCTGAAGCAGGGGCAGTATCTCAGGCTCTACAAACACCGTTAGGTACCGGTTGCTGTTCAAAGTGCCCTCAATTCGTAGTAGGCGAGATCGATTGTTGTAACCAATGGCGACCCAAACCATCACACCTGGTGCTTGTCTGCTATGTCGCTCAACAATGCATCCCTCCAGGTTGCGCTCACCACGGTATCGCCGGACACGTATGCAGCCATCACTGTAGGTCATGGTGAAGCGGGACTCGTTCGAAAAGACTACATTTTGCCACTCAGCACCCCAGTGAGGTTGTTCACGTGCCCATTGCAATTGGAGGAGCATGTGGTTTCTGGACAATGGAAGCCGACGTAATGGCATGCATGCAACCAACCTGCAACAGACGGCGACGAACCGTTGATGCAGACAAGTTCACACCTATTGCAGTACTCCAACGTCGAGCCAACATGTGAATGAAGCTGTACGGTCCGTTATGGCCATGCGGACAAGATGACAGTTATCCCGTGCTGTGGTCATATTCCGTGGTCCAGTATCCGCTCTTCGCTGCGTACGACCTTCATCTATCCACTCCTTCCACACAGCATCACTGCCGTAACAGCATGCCCTGTACGTGCCGAAATGTCACGGTATTACAAAACCGCTTCCCGGAGACCGATCATTCTGCCCCGTTCGAACTCGCTTACATACCGATATGGCTCCCTTTGACGTCGACGAGGCATATTTGCACTCACTTTATTGTTTCCACCTTGTTTGACAGCTCTGCACTGACTACACTGGGCGCAACACTGATCTTGTCGAACCGACACGAGAGGGCTCTGCTCGGTCTACGTGTACCCCATCTCTCTGCAAACCTAATTACTTATTGTTTGCACACTCTTCTACACTTCCACAATTTTGGAGTTATTCGGGAAATTCTTTCTAAGTGTTGCAATTTCACAAACGGCAGTGACTTTAGTGAAGCTTCCAGTAATTATTCCAAGTCTCTTTAAAAATTAGAATCCAAGACATATTTCCATATTATTCGCACTAACAGCATCGTATGGGGCTGACATGATTGTATGGTTTGACACAGACGTGGTTTTGGGTCATCTTTTCCAGATATGGACATTTAGACATTTATTTGTGTTTGAGAGAAATGTAAACATTTCTTTAGTGGATCTGGTGTTGCTAAGGCTCTATGTACTGGTTTTATTACAATCATTACTGCTACTGGTGGGTTTGATTTCTGTTTGAATTGCTTCCCACTCTGCTGAGCAATTCTTTCTTGAACTATTTGTCAGAACAGATTTGATGAAATGGCTTGTCATCTGGCGATACATAGGGGAAGCTTCATGAAGGGGACATGGTAAAATGCAGAAGAAAGGTTATTTAATATTTTTAATTCACTTAGGTTTGCACTTCGAGTATAACATTTTGGGAATATGCCCTTTAATAATGAAACTTCCAAATACTAATAATTTTCAAAAAATTAACTTTTATTTAATGTTAGCCACCGTTTCCTCTCAAGCTTTCGTATGTCCATGCACTGAAATCTTTTACATTTTTTCCACGAAGTTAACATACAGGAAGTAGTCGAAATAATTGAAAAATCGTAATCCAAAAAATAGCATTTATTTAGTTACTAATATTGCTAAGCCCATAATGGAGGCACAAAGATCTGGTCCTTGTCACTTGTCGCAAGGTACATAGAAATTGTGTGCAGCATTGCCCCAAAAATCATAACAGAACAATGATGCATATCTGACCAAAAATGTCTCCGGCAGTTGCACGGGTAGTTTTCTTAATATTAAAGTTCAGGATTTACTTTTGTACCTTAACAGGAGTCAAAGGAGATAAGCGAGAGGACATTAGGTAGAAAACTTCTCTTTATATGTAAATATTAAAGTTATTATGAAATACATAAATTGATTCTTTCATACCTTCCCTAAAAGTTGGAGGTGTAAATAGTAGTCAAACATATTTAAAATGTATACTAAGAACAAAATACTTAAGACTGAAATGACAATGTAAATGCTATGCAACTTATCCAAAAACCGACATTTAAGAACACTCACATTTACGGTCTCATAAATGTACCTAAGCATGCTCACACAACGATAATCATACCTGACCTTCACGAAAATTCCACAGTAATATGTACACTCACGTGCATAAAATGTGGCCCGTAATGGAACCGAGTTGTTTATGTTGGTACTGACAAATCTAGCCCCACCCCCCACCAGCGTGACCTCCTCTGTTTCTTAGTGTAACTGTAGCCACTGAATTGGCAGGGTAATTTACCTCCCCCAAATTATGGCTGAACTACCGCAAAGTAACACTTCAACTTAAACCTTATATTTTCATGCTCCACTACCGTTTTCTTATTGCCACTTAGCAGCTACAACAGCGTAACCTTCATCCCCATGTCGCTGATGAGAGCTTTCATACATATAAATGTCATAGCTGTCGTTCAGTTTAACCCTGCATGCAAATAATTCTTCACCCCTTCCACTAGAAGACCGAATTATGTTATAATTCGTTTAGCCATTCCTTGTAAACTAATCGTAGCAAACCATTTTGTAAATGTTTGTATCCATATCACCCTTTTATTCCACAATGATTATAAACATCATTCATTGGCTGGTTTGTATGTTACTGAATTGTTATTCAGGTCAATTACATAGAAAAAACAGTCAAACATGGTTACCTTTAGGCCGCTTTTTATGCACGACAGTGTACATGTAAAAGGAAGAGAGGGAGACAGCGAGGGGGGATTACCTGAGTACTTGCACCACGTGCAGTTGTGCATCCTATTGTTTTAATCAAAAACTTCATATCACGTGTCTTGACGTCTGAAGGAAATGAACAATGAAAAGAAAGGAATGATGAACATGTGAACAGCGTACAGCACATTCGCGACAGCAAAGTAAGAACACTGCATGGACCGGCGGTCTGTGAAGAAGTCTCTCCCAGGTTGGTTCTGGTAGAAAGCAGCAGTGGAAGTCCAGTGTCCTCCATAAAGATCAGGAAATCAGAAGGTACAATTATATGACGTTGCAGGATAAAAGATTGCGGAGGTGCGTAGGCATTTTCTTTGCCTCACTATTATGGAGGCTCTTTAGCTACTATGGTCCTTAGCGTCCCATTCTATATTGGGCGTGAAAGACCGGTAATTTTGCTCAGAGGTCTCTTTATCAGGCTTGAGGTTCTTTTACTTCCCTTCCGAAGGAAGCCATGCTAAGGATTTTTACGCCCGAAAAAATCCATCGCCCTCCGCCGGGTTTGAACCCGCGACCTTGGGAACTTGAGGCTAGCACGGTACCACTAGTCCACGGAGAAGGATCCACTGGTACCAACATATATATAGACATTTTCACACCCATACTGTAGGGATATAACAGTACGATGTATGTGATAGAAAAGCTTATTCCCCAATAATTTTTGTATTACTAAACGTTAGACATATAAAGAAATTACTAGCTTTTATTCCATTATCCATTCCATTTTATCTTAAAATTCCGAAGGAATTTCACTAAACAGTTTAATCACCATACTTCTATTATTCCTAAGCCATTTTTCTCTACTCAGTATTCCCCTCCATTCATTAGTTACTCCACATTCTATCAAAATATGGATCCCATCTTCATCATTCCTGAGATCTTACATATGCTCTATGTAAGATTATCTCGTAAAACTCTTAGTTTTCACACTCCTAATGCAAACCATGCAATACCCTCTCTTTCCTTCTTTAACATGTCTAAACAATTTTCTCCATCTAATTATGTCTTAATATTACAAACAGCAAAGAACTCCTCTGATTCATTACAAAGTATGTTATCTGTCTACCTGTATTTTCATATCTAAAATGAACATATTTCCAAAATCGCCTCATTTTTCCAGGTCTCTGAACACAAATATTATCTAAACCATTCTTCTGCAGTAGATCGTGAACCTAGCTCGTCAAATAGCTAAGCAAACTACTTTTCTGGGTGCCTAGTAGTGATGATGATTCAACACTATAATTATTAAAGAAAATAACTTAAGTGTGCCCCATACATAAATCATTCTACCCAACCAAAACAGAAAATTACGAACCAACTGGCTCATATTTGTCTTTGAACGTATAAGCAAACATACATAGTTTACCTCTACCATCTACTATAGACTTTTCTACCGGAAATGCATTGTTTTGAAGCCCCATAAATCTAAAACAAAGCATTGTTAGGAAAAGGTCTGTATTTGTGTATGTGTCTTCTGAACAGCTTGGCAAAAACAAAAACTCAATAAACATCAAACTTGGTATTTAAGTTCAGCGTCTCCTAAAGATACTACATGAAGAACTGGAAAGGGTTGATGTCACAAAAAGTCATTTGAAACAGATTGTAGTAAGCTTTTTTTCTATCTTTCACATTTACCCGTTATAAGAAAGTTAAAAAACTTCCTTCTGAATGAAGTGGACTTAAGCTACTCAAAGAAAATTTTAAGAAAAAAGTCGTGTAAAAATGGTAAATATATGGTATTTTAATCCAAATCGTTGGAGCCATTTTTGAGAGAATACAAAATATTCACTGTTTTTCCATGTAAAGGATAGTTGTGGGTGAGAGAAGATACCGAACTTAAATACCAAACTTGTTATTCATCGAACATTTTGTTTAGAGTTATGATGTTCACAGACATACGGACTTTTGATTAATTGTTTTTTTGGATTTAGGTGACCTCATAACATGCATTTACGGTTAAATATCGACATAGAATTTTTGGCTGGAATACTTCTGCTTCAGGTAGGTGGCAGAAAAAGTAAAAAGAATAAGATGTTTAGGATTCATCATTCATTCATTATCTGTTTACCCTCCTCTTATGTAGGACTTACACCCTCAGGACTTACAGGCGGGTGCCTGGGGTCAGAGGCCCGTCGAGGAGTAGATACTCATGGATCAGACAGAACATCCAGGATGGGTGATCAGCCCGATGCCTGGTATGGGATGAAGGAAGTAGATGAAGCGAAATGTTAGTGAAATGGATGAAAGGAAAGGTGATGATGGAGCAGTTGGTGGAATGAATGGCGGGTGAAACCGGAGATCCCGGAGAAAACCCGCCCAGACGCCGCTTCGATGTTTAGGATTGTTTTCTAAAATGTCCACTAAATACCAAGACACACACCCTTTCGAATGAATATGAAAGGTATTGCGAGATGTACGTTATGTTTACGATCGGCGTCGGGCAGCCGGGATAAACGTCGATTAAATACCACTCGTCAGCGTTAACATCGGGCGCGCTATCTGCAGATAAATAGAACCTTTTGGATGCTGCTTCTCCCCCCTCATCCACAAAGTATGTCGAAATAGTTCTAGAACGTTAGGGAACCTTGTGGAAAGATTCCACTGACTATATAAGCGAGCGCTCTCGCGGGAGACAGTCGTTCAGAGTTGCCAACCGTAACGGAATTTGGGCCCTCAGGAGAAACTGGCGGAAAACGAAAAAGTGGGACACTGTAACGACTTTTGCAATTTTAATTTAAAAATTAATTTACGATGTTTACTTGAATAAACATGTAAAAAGTTTTAATTATATTCCGAAAAATTAATTTAATAATTTTAAGTATTACCAGTTATATAATAATGAGTGATAAAGGGTCATCCATCCTTAAGAGAAGAAAGGGAATACCGCGGAGAATTGTCAGAATTGAGTAAACAGTTGTTTTCCGATAAGTAGTTGAAACAAACTATTTTTCAAAATAGTTGCAACCAGTTAAAGAAGATAGTGCAAAAGCAAAGTGCAGAATATGTAATGGTGCTTTTGGGGACAAAAAGAAGTGATTTTTTGAAATACTGTGAAACCCAGAAACACAATAATCCTAAAGCTACTGAGAGCATAAGCATTCCTCAGGTAATTAGTAAATTAATTTATTTACATTTAAATTCATTTTAACTTAATTATTCACTTAAAACGTAAATTAATGCCAATAAAATAGGTCTAAATTACCAACAGAGAGATTATAATAATTTTTCTATGATATATGGTAATGTGATGTACTATTTTTGTAGAGGAATGTAGTGAAATTTTGTTCTAGCGAGATTCAATGTTTTTGGTTGAACCTGTAGTCAGTGCGAGTCGAGTCGAGTGTGAGCTGCGTCAGTCAGTCAGTGAGCGAATGAGTTGGCAGGTGAGTTTCTCGAGCGAGCAGATGACGGCTGCTGCGTAGCGAAGAATTGTGGAGATCCTGTGTTCGATTCCCGAATGAAGCGAGTCGTCCAGAAGAAGAGTACGTCACGAAGAAAGTGAAGTAATGGGGAAAGTTGTTCTAGTTCACCTTATTAAAGTGATGCTATGAACGAAGTGAACTCCCAGTGAAGTTGAACTAGATAAGAACTTAAAACATGAGAAACATTGTTTTCTTTACGTTATTTTTAGTATTACGTTTTGGGCTCAATTTGAAATAGGTTGTATTGAAGTTATATTATATTTCAACTGTTTCTTTAAATATTATATATTTATGTTTGCCTCGGCTGCGTCAGTAATATTTTAGACATGGATATCTTGGCAGGGCGTGATGTGACATGAATGTAGGCTTACGCAGATTTTTAAGTTTTAATTCACTCCTTTTTATTAATACTTGACACAAATTAAATAGCAATTAACTGATATCGAGAGCTGTGAGATTCTTTTATTTAATACTTGCACTTTCGTCTCACACGAATACGTAATTAATTTCTCGAGGACACATCACACATCTAGTTATAATCACTGTCTGCAGGCAACTGAACCGATTTCAAGCGCCTAAACTTTGTAAATTTATGTATTTCAAGTCTTTGATTGGTTAATCCTACTCCAATAGAATACCTTCATTTAACTAAAGCTGTTTCTGGTTGTTGATTGGCTATTTTATAAACTGTCACTAAAATTACATTATAGCTTCCAAGAATCACAAGTGGTATTGTTAAACTCTCAAACTCATTATTGCCTCAAGGTTACCTCATTGTTACCTCATTGTTAGCAACTTTTAACTTATTGACTCACAGCTCCTACATTATTAAATTGCGTAATTAATTCGCATAACATTATTGGAAATGTTTACAATAATATAAGCATATGCAATGACCGTTACATACATTTTACAAATTATTACATACACATATTGCTTCAAGGCGGGCTGTTATAGAATTTACATATTATATAATTTGACTGAAATCATTTAAGTGTTAAAATTAGTGCCTCAAACAGCGAGAGTGAGAACAGAGGGAAGTGACAGTTGAAAAACTGGACAAAGGCACAGTACTATTCATTTTTGCTATGAAACACATTCGCATTTACTCCCACATTCGAACATCCAGATTCTGCGGAGGAGAGGAAATGATTCTAAATAAAGTAAAACTCCCACTCCCACGCTGGGAAGCTGAAACGCTGACCACTGGAAAGCAGAGGCCGTGAATACAACGCTACTATGACATTTCCTTTGCACCAGATCTGATATGTTACATTCAAATGACCTTTTCTACTCTACAAACTATTCCTAGAAAGCTTATTACTTTCTCTACCGCGTGCATAGTAGGTAGATTACTTTCTCTACCGCGTGCATAGTAGGTAGAGAAGGTATTGCATTGTATTAAAAAATTCGATACCGAGATTTCATTGGAAATACATGTTTTGAGGGCTCCCAATTCAAAACGGTATTTTTGGAAAAAAGGTCCCTCTGTCCGTGTGTATGTGTGTGTGTGTGTGTCTGTCTGTCTGAACAGCATAACTCAAAAATGAGAAGTCGCATAAACACCAAACTTGGTGTTTAAGTTCAGTTTCTTCCAAAGATACGGCACAAAAATTTAAGAAAACCCCCCACCGCAAACTACACTTTATATAAAACATTTTCCGAAACTTTTTATTTAAAAAATGGCTCTAACCATTTTGATTATAACATTATGTATTAAAGATATTTATATGGCAAATAAAGTTTATATCTCGAATTTTCTGGGAATAGCCTTGAAGTCCTCTTTATTCAAAAGGAATATTGTATAATCTTGTATAACAGGTAAACGTTAAGCGATGGACCAAAATGTTAGTTAAAGTATGGTTCGAATTGCTCAATACTTAAACAATATGGAATTTTAAGGCCAGCATATAGCCCCAATTCTTAAACATTTGACTATCGCTTTTTTTCTTCTTGTATTTGTAACGAAATGTGTAATGCAGCTGTTTCTGAAAAGTTTTATTTTGAAATAAAACGTAGTGGTTATAGAAATAAGCTTTAGTAAGAATAGATCCTATACTCGCTAATAAACCATAGAGAGTAGAAAAGGTCATGTAAATGCACACATCAGATTTTTTTATATCTACTTCATGTTAATCGAGATAAATATCTTCAAAGGTAGTTACATTACGCATTTCGTTGTAAGGTACAAAGGAGATACGAGAAACCGAATCGATGATCAAATATTTAAGAGCTAGTCGTTATATGCTGGCCTTGAGGTTCATAATATTTCCAAGACAGGAAGAGAACTGAAAAACGACAGCACTTTAATGAAAATGACTAATGTGACTCAAACCAATAATAACGGATTTGCCACACAAAAAGATATTCGACATAAATTGTCCCCTTTAAAGATGTCTACATTTTTGTCTGGCGAATTTTTATCTGTCTCTTACGGCTTACGACTTGTACAACATTATACAAAATTTCTTCCAAATTAAGAAGGGCCTCATAGGATATTCCCAGTAAATTGAAGATGCACATCTTTTCATGGAAGATTCTTAAGTATATGGTATTCCATTCAAACTCGTTAGTCATTTTTGAGAAAGTAAAGAATAATGTAAAAGATCTTCATGTGAAGGGTAGTTGTGTTGCGGGGTTTTCCTGAAAATTTTCGTGTCTCATATTTGGAAGATACTAAACTAAGTACGGTACTCATTGGACTTTACATTTTTTAGTTATGCTACTCCAAGCAACACAAAACATACACACTGATAGTTTTCTAAACATGCTTTTTGGAGGTTCAGGAGACCTAAAAACATCATTTTCCGATAAAAGCTCGACATCTATTTTTTGGATGGAATACATATTTATACTTATTGGCCGTGGTTGAGAAATTAGTAAAATGTAACAATTTAATCCTTATCATGGAAAAAATAGTAACTCACTAGCATTATTTCTATAGGAGTTTGAAGGGGATTTTTCGACACATTTCAAATCATGTTCAAATTGGTACAAACTTAAGGTTAGTTTAGACACACACCCTCGGAGATATGTCATAATTTATCATATTAGTCGAATGCTTCCAATGAGGTTGTAGGCAAAGTTTTCTCAACTGAGATGAAAGCCTGGCTTACCTAAAAGAAATGCTGCAATCAAAGATATACGTAACTTATTGGAAGTAGGTTCTTTCTTAGTATTAGCCGTTTAAGAGGTATTCCATGCTGCAAGTTTAAATCTTCCCTAACGGACATACTTGGAAGTTTGTGATTTTGGTGTTTCCCGCCCCACCTTTGTTTTCTTTCCATCGCAGATTTAATATAGTTCATGCACATATGTGTAGTAAAATATGCAAAAGACACAAGAAGGTTAGGATATACAGCACTGAATACAGAAAATTCAACTTTTCACCATAACAGCATGAGTGGGAAGGGATCAGAGAATACTAGCGTCGACAAAGTATATCGTGAGTAACATAAAGGGAAAAGAAGGACCACCTTTTATATGTAATATATAGGCTCAATCAATTAATCAATCAATCTCCTGTATCTTATTATGAGGAGCATAGGACATTCACAAAGTGTTTCCATTGGATGTTGTTTCTTGCCAACTTCCTGACAGGTTTCCCTTCTTCAGCAATTTCTTCCACAACTATTCTCTTTATGTTTTCTTGGTCTTCCTCTTCCTCTACTGCCTGGAGATACTATCCAAAGCCATTCTTTCCACTGCTTTATCTTCTTTTCTTAGTGTGTGTTCTATCCAATTTCACTTTGTTCTTTTTAATTACTTTTTTACTTGCCATTTTCTATTACTCTAAATTTGAAATTGTTTCTAGCCATCTTATTATAATTCTCCTTAAACATCTGTTGACAAATATTTGTAATTTGCTTTGAGTGATTTTACTTGTTTCAAATCCATGTAATAAAACTGATTTTACATTGTTATTAAAAATTTTAGCACATCTTAATAAAAGTTTCCACTTCCAGATGGGATGTAATAGGACAAAAACACCATTTGCTTTCTTTATTATATTCTTAACAACTTCAAGGCCTCCAACATGCTTATAAATTATACTAAGTAGATATTTGAATTCCTGAACAGTATAAATATTTTGTCATCTGAAGTTTTGTTTGTTTCATTATTATTTAGTTTCATTTCTTTAGTTTTCTTTACATTAATTTTCACAAAATTCTCCTTCATTACTTCATACAGAGTATTCACTTTACTTTGTATATCAAAAAAACTATAGGAGAAGAGGCAAACGTCATCTGCAAAGTTTTAAGTCTTCCAGAGTATCATACAGGGTGGACCATTTAAGTTGAGACTGTACAATATCTCCAAAACTAAGTGTTGTAGAAAGAAATATCTTTCATAAACGTTGCTTGATATTATGAGGGAAAGTAAATGCCATTAGTCTTGTTTTGTTAAGTGAAGGTTATGGTGGTCATTTTAGGGCCAGTTTAATTTTTACTTTCTCTACTACGTATAGTAAATAGGGGAAGTATTGTATTCCACCCAAAAATTCGATACCGAGATTTCACCGGAAATACATATTTTGAGACCCCCTGAATCCAAAAAAAAGTATTTTTGGAAACATGTCTGTGTGTGTCTATGAACAGCATAACTCAGAAACGAACAGTCGGATAAACACCAAACTTTGTATTTAGGTTCAGTATCTTCCAGAGATGCGACCCGAAGGTTTTCAAGAAAATCCCCCACCCCAGACTACCCTTTACATGGAATATTTTTCGAAAATTTTAATTTTCTCAAAAATGGCACAAACGATTTTGATTAAAGTATCATATGTTTAAGATATTTTCATGACAAAATGTATATCTTTAATTTCCTTGGAATGTCTCCAAAAGTATTCTTCATTGTGAACGACTTTTGCATAAATGGTAAACCACAAGAGATAGACAAAATTTTACTACACAAAAAATGTAGACCGCGTTAAAATACACAATTTATGTCATATACAGTTTTTTTGTTAAGTGTATAATTTTCGAGATATAGCTTGTTATTCGCTTAAATTTTTCAATACTTTTCTCAAATGAGAATTCGTTATTCATTTTTTTGTCTTGGATATGCAAAGAGTATTAATCTGTGGCAAAGCGAATGGTGCTGCACATAGCAACTAGATATTAGGAGATATGTCTATGCTTAAAGGCTACTGTATTTCTATATTGCCCTTGTAAATATATATTCCCCTTATATCTACAAGAAAATTAGCAATAAGATAGAGTCTGCAAATGTTTATCTCGATTAACATGAAGTAGATGGAGAATAAGCGTTTGTAAAAATAGTTTGCACAGGAGTAGAGAAAGTCATGTGAGTGTAACACATCAAAATTTTTTAAATGTGAACCTACATTTTATATGTTGTTTTTCATTAGAAAATACTTTATAAATAGCTGTTTGTTTTGTGACAAGAAATAAGGAAATAAAATACAAACTATTGTTTCCCAATTACGAAACGTAACTTGGCCCTCACATGGATGGTCCAACCATTCATTGCGCTTTTCGTACACAGCCAGAATTTTCGTTTGTTATTTACGTTGTTGAAAGAAGAATTGCAAAGTGCTTTATACAAATATTGTTTATTTTTTGTATGAAGAGTTAGAAAATAGCACAAAATGGTAGGTTTCCATTTAAAAAGAATCAAATTGATCCAAAAATGATCATCACAACATCCTCCAAACAAAATACAACTAATGGCATTCACTTTCCCCCATATAAAGTAACTTTTATTCAGGACATTTCTTTCTACAACGCTTAGCTTTGGAGATATTGTACAGTCTCGGCTTAAATGGTCCACCCTGTATAAGGTACATATACTAATTTGACATTTGAGGCAATATTTTATATCATAACATGTTGTGAATGCCAGAGTGATTGTAGTGTAAATTAATATTATTGTATGTACAGGACTTTAGATGTTTGTTAGCCATAAGCATTGTTAGGAAGTAAGTTTGCACGGCCTCACTGAAACTGATAATAGAAGTTGGTAACAATAAACCGAGGGGGTGAGTTGTTTATCACTAAGAAGAGATAAAAAAATGACGTCAGGGTAGCGTGCCCTTTTTTAGAAATGAAGGGAATATCTTCCCTAGAGTATATATGTTAGTAGTAGTGATTGGCTGACCAAAACAGACGCTAATTTTGGCGCAATTTGGTAACCAATAGGAGCCATATTATAATGTTTAGGCAACTCGAGGTGAAGGAGTATATATTCCGGAGCCATAAGCCAGTTTCGCACAGTTCTGAAGAATCTCTCACGAGGTGCACGTCGCAGACTTAGTTACAAAAATGTAAAGTACGCGAAGTAATTGGTGCGCGGCAACTAAAACGACTGTAGTTACATTCGGAAATATCACAGTTTGTCAGGCGTGTATAAAGATTAAAAATGTAAATTATTAATTAAGTGTGACTTATTTTTTTATCAGTGTTACCTTTTAATAACAACTCCTTTCCGTTTACACGCCCTGCTTAGAGATACTTGCTCGACTGAGTTATAATAGCTAGCCGGAGGACAAAGAACCCAAATTAAAAAATAATTAAACAATAAGCGCCCTACAAATAAGATAACACAAGACATTGAGAACTGCGACACATTCATTGAGAAAAACGTGTGTATGTTTTTTCACAGCAGCATTTTATTAAACGTTTTATATCTGTTTTTAATAAACAGTACAGTTTATGCGCCCTTCATAGAGGACATTGCCGAGACGCACGGTTGTATGAACCCCGAACCGGAGAGAACATATTCCAACAAGAATAACTGAACTCTGATATATGTACGTGCAGGAGCGGTTTCATTTCTCACAACGCGTATAGGCGCAGTTCGCTTCACACGTGATAGGCAGATAGAATGGTATTCAACTCAATGAGCGCACGATTTAGCATGGAATCCAAAACATGGAGGGTATCGAGCTAACGTTGAAGCAGCATTCATCTATCCAAGCGATGAACATTTTCACTGTTACTCCACACTTGTAAAGGGAACTAGATATGCTAGAGAGAGTCTGGACCCCATATATCCTAGGTTTTCAGTTGGGTTCATACTTAAAGAAATTCAAATCTCTAATTCTGTTTCTTAAATGGAATTTAAATCTTGTGCCTTTATATACAGGGTGAACTAGACCATCCGTAACCGTAATTTATTTTGAAAAAATACGGTATTAATGTCTCAGATCAAAAATATTTATAACTAAAGCTGAAGTTGTTATTTTTGTTGTATTATTGTTATTTGATCCACGCTTTGGGAGCCAATTTGAAGTAGTTGTAACCGTACGCATGTTAAAAAGTTTCCGGTAGCCTTCGCCCCGAGTTTAAAAATATTAACTTTATAATTTTGACTGTTTCTTTTAAATATTATATATTTATGTTTGCCTCGGCTGCGTCAGTATTATTTTTAGAGATATGAATGTCTTAACAGGGAGGTGGTGCAACTGAAGAATGTAGGCTTACACAGATTATAATTTTTAATTCACTCCTTTTTATTAGTTCTTGGCACGATTTTAATAACACTTCACTGATATAGAGAAAGAGAGCTGTGAGATTTTTTTTATTAATTACTTGCACTTTTTAACACGTAAGCTATTTTTGTCTCACACAAAATACGTATTAAATTTCTCGAGGACGTGTCTCACGTCAGGAACACTGTCTGCAACCAATACGTCTAGTTACGAGTACTGTCTACAAGCAACTGTCTTGATTTCTACCGGAACATTTGTAAATTTCTGTATTTTAAGTCTCTGATTGGCTAATCCTAATCCAATAGATTACTTTTATTTATCTTAAGTCTTTGTTTTGTTTGTTGATTGGCTATTTTATAAACTGTCTCAAAATTTACATAATTGTTGCTCCAATAATGACTAGTAACATTATTAAACATTCTTACTCATTATTGCCTCAAGGTTACCTCATTGTTAGCAACTTTTAACCTATTATTCTCACAGATCCTACATTATTAAATTACGTAATACATTCGCAAAGCATTATTGAACATGTATACAATAATAAAAACATATACAGTGACTGTAATATACGCTTTTTATATATATTGTTACATACACATATAGCTTTAAGATTTTCAAGAAAATCTCCAACCTCAAACTACCTTTTACATGGAACTTTTTCGGAATTTTTTATTTTATAAAAAATGGCTCTAACGGTTGTGATTAAAATACCATACATGAAAGTTATATGAAAAGTACAACGTGTATCTTGAATTTTCTGGAATAGCATATGAAGTCCTCTTCATTTGGAATTCTGTATAATCTTGTACAATTGGTAAACGTAAGCGATAAACGAAAACGCACCGTACAAAAAATGTAGATCTCTTTAAAGCACACAATTTATTTCAAATAAGCGTTTTAGTGGCATCAACCATTTCTGAGATATCCGTTATTAAAGGCTCCAGTCGTTCATTACTAGGTCATTCTTTTAAAGTCCTGTCAAGATTCAGTTGTTTCTCGCGATTCTTGTAAACAGTGTGGAATGTTAAGGTGAGCTTATAGCGTCCAGTTCTTAAATATTTGACTATCGCTGTTTCCTTTGTATCTATAACGAAATGTAGCCAATTCCGGAAAGGTTTATTTGGATTAAAATGTACTAATTAGAAAAACAAGCTTTAGTAATAATAGTTTGTATACCCACTAATATAGGATAGAGGGTGTGGAAAGTCATAGGAATATATCACATCATTGTTTTCTATTGAATGTTAGTTTTCTCATTATATTGATGTTGCATAAAGTAAAAAACATATAAAAGAATTAAAAACTACGTTACTGAATTATAGCTTCGCTGTATCATTTCGCAGCATATATGTAACACTAATAGGAATAAACATATGAATAATTATGTTATAAAACAAAACACAGGTAGCCTTTCAGGCAATTATCTGGTATGATATCCAAAAACCATAATCTACACATAGTCCCAAAGTTAAAAATTAGGCCCATAATGAGGTCAATTAGTTCATCGTGAGAAGATAGCGTAAATATCACAATAAAAGTATAACCCTGTCTCGCACAATATCGACTGATACCAACATTTGCTTCCAAGAGAATGAAAGATTCGACGTTCTAGAACACCAAAATACGTATTTCAGGTTTAAACACGTTCCACGATGGACCATAGTAAAGGTGTCAAAATTGCATGGCATGCGTTACATTTAGTAACGCTGGGCTCTAAAGGGTTTTAACTTAAAATAGTAGTTGGGGTCAAATGAAGTACCACTAGATAGAGCTCTTAAAAAACAAACATGTTATATGACACAGTTTTATTAATTCATACTCTTTTAAGGAGAAAGTAATACGAAAATACAGCACGTCCATACCTCAGATATGCAGATATAACTCTCTTTTGGTAGGGTTTAACGCCCGGTTTTACTATGTAGCGGGAAATCGTCGTTCCTGGGTGGTTGTGGTCTTCTGCAGTGTTCTTCCTCAGCTACTGGTGCTCGTCGGTTGTTGCGTATTCCATTCCTAACTATATCTAATTATTACTTCTCAGGTATATTGGGTGAGACAAGTTTAAGAAATACATTGCATTTTTCCCTTAATAAATGAAGCTTGTTCATTATTGAAATAATTATGAGCGGCTAGCTTTTCCCATTATTATAATCCCAACACTTTAAATTAATCAGGAGCCTAGCTATCTGCACACGCACTCCCACCGTTGTGTATCTGTAGCACCTCGTGTCGACGTGAATTCTTGATGATCCGTGATAGAGAGAGAGAGTGGGCTCCGAGGTCTTGCCTGCCCTTATATACGGGAGCCTAGTGACGCTCACCTCTGCGTTTAGAAATGTGACGACGTTTCCTATTGGGTCTCAGACCGCGTTACCTCAACATGTATGAGAATGTGTGGCTTCAGATCCGTGCGCTTAAGCGCCATCTTGTAGAGTTGTGGAGCCAGTTCCATATCTCCGTCTCTTTCTTTTCTCTATCTGTCTCTCTATTTCTCCGTATCGTTACCGGTTCTCCGCCTGTTGGCTTGGTGAAAGGTATGCTCTTTATGCTTTCTTGGAATTCTGCTAGCTTGCCCGTTTCTTACAATCAGCTCTGTAAAAATGTTAGATGTTGAATATTTTAACATGTTAGTGAATTAAAGTATTACTGTACAATTCTTATATGTATGTTTCCCCTTTCATATGTACAATCCCTATATATGTATAATGTATCCCCTTTCAACTACGTATGACACCACAGGCCATGGACACTTGATGATACATGAAACGAAGCGATAATTGGGAGAGTAAGTGAAGCTAATAATCTCGATGAGAAGTATTAGACCAAGAAAACTAAAATGAATGTTGCCAAGAGAAGCACAGATGGGTTTGCACAATACGATGACAATCGAGTGCTTTATTTTCTTTATTTTTGTGTTTAATCAAATAAGTATTAAAATAAACAGTGGCTACAAAATCCTTACTTAGGCTACACTAGTGATGGTTTTCACTTCGCCCAAATTTCACTTCATAATCAATAATGTGATCTAGTTCAATTTGCAATGTCACCTCACTAGTTCTCACCACAACTTCCCTTATCTTCGCGACGCATCGATGTCTGCTTTACTTGCTGGGGAGTAAATACGAGACCGCTCTATACCTCGCAGTAGCAGCAGCCACTGCACGTCGCAGTAGTCACAAACTCACTCGGAGAACAGCACTTACTGAAGAACCCGCTGGTTTATATAGCCAGTGAAAATTTCCACATAACAGTCTAGAATGTTCTGGAAGGAAGGGAAGGGAAGCTTCCATAAGATTCTGGACATCATCGATAGCGCTTCTGATGTTTTCGCTAACGTGACTGCGCCAACATCCCCATAAGTTTGAGTCATAGCAGCTGTGTCACAATATTTTGACAGTATTGGGCAAAAGTTTCCGAGGTCGAGCGCATGTATAGCTCGCACAATCGTTCTTGAACACTGGAACATTTAAATGAAAACTTGGATGCGAGTCCCTTGTCTCTGTAAGAAAGTCTCTGTACAGAGAATTTGTACAGTCACTCCCAAATTAAATATGTCAGTTCCAGTAATGCTTTCAGTTCCACACAACACCTCGCACTGGATAAAATAATAGTTTAGGGCCATATTCATAGACTTCACATAGGTCTGGACTATCTCCAGACTCATTTGGTCCGGAACAAAGGCCGACTAAGTTTTTAATATTCATAGACGATAAAAAGTCTCGGACCAAGAAAGGACGTGGATCAGCAAGGAGAACATGTTACACGAAGAAAGGTAGTTCTGCGCAACCACGACTGCCATAGAGTAGTAAACTAACCACTATTACTCCCTAGTTTTTAACTTTCTATCGTCGTTTCACAGCTGTTTTTTCATCGGTTCAGTGCTCACTCCTCGTCCTCGGCAAAAAAGGAGATAACCTAGAAGCGTGCATTAGAATGGTCGGAGGAGGAAAATGCCTGCTTTCCTTAATACAAAAAATGATGGATACTATTGAAAACAATTCGGTTTCGACAAATGCAGACGCAAAAAAGGAGGGATGGAGGGAGATAATACATATGTAGGAAGTTTTGTGCATGACTCTAACCTATTGCCACCCCTCCTTTTTTGCAAACGTTCTTATCCACCAGATACAGTTTCATAGCATTGTTAATAATTTCAATAAGAATTTAACTTGCTGGAATATTAACTTTTAACCTTAAAATTTCAGAATCAAATCGTATTTGAATAGGAAGGAACATTTGCTGTTATTAAAATCTCACCCTGGATCTTAACCAAATAAATATAGTGAGACAGTAATTATACAGAAATAATTACTGAGGAAATTCTAATACATCATAAACCTTCCGGGAATTGTAATCCTCCTCTCCTCGCCGAGAAAACGTAAGTAAAGCCTGAATTACTTCGAACTTAGCCCAAGTGACTTAACTCAATGTGACATAACGTGAAGATCTTATACATTGTATTAAACGAAGCTATCTAGGGTTGTCTTAACGTGGCTTACTTTAACGACGTATCTTAAGAATTTGGCAGTGTCAAACTTTTCCTTCCCGTTACTCAAATTTAATGTGGCATAAATAAATCGGCGTGAAGCAGTAGCATGAAGTAATAGAAGAACAATCAATCAATCAATCAAGATTCATTCCCGTTACGTTAAGTGCATCCTAATTAAACCTTTACTGTAGCAGAATTTCTTAACTTTGCATTACATCCCGTCATGTTACGTAAGGTGCATAGTAATCCCGGTTTAACGAAGGTAAATCTAGCAATGGCATATGCGGCTTACTGACGCCTTACTAAGGTCAGTAGTGCTTTCTTGAGACCCTTCTCTTGCACGATATGGAAGTGCCATTAGCATCGTATCAATTGAGATACTCAAATCTCGGTTATCGTCTCTGTCATTTAGGTTAGGATGAATCCGTATTATCAGTCTTCTAACCTTTGCTTTACTAAGCCTGTATTTGTTTTGATGTTTAGGTCGCCATACTTACCAATTGTGTCTAATTTTGGTAGATAGTTTTACTCCACCGTCTCATTTTGCGAATTCTACGCAAGCAACCACGCCCATCACTCCAAAGTCATCTTTTTGTAAAGATGGTCTGCCTTTAATCTACCCCTCTGAGGTAGACCAAAGTTTGGTCCCGAACAAGGCGTTTGATCCCCGGACCAACGCAAGTCTCGGTCTATGAATAAGAAAATCGATGGTCCGCTGTAAATCCACTGGAAGTAGCAAGTTGGTCCGGACCAAGATTGACTATCAATACCGCCCTTAGTCCTTTATTACAGTTTAATTCTTCTGCTTAACACATCTTCCCTTCTTTGAAATGACCATGAATGTCATTATCCTCGTTATTGCATTCCATCCCAATGTTTTCAGTTATAAATCTTTCCATTAGACCACATTTCTCCTATCTTTCACCAATTTCTGTTACTCTTTTTGGGACATTATGGTTGTTTCCTCGGTTTTCAAAAGATGCTCCTTTCCTCTTCATGGTTTTGCTGTGGGATCTGTAGGAGACACTAGTTGCTGAAGGGACTTTTCTTGCAAATTTTGGATTCCTTTGGAAATCTCAGGACAGTACCGATCGCTATGCTTGACTACTCTCTTCAGTATTTCTAAACATAATAATCTCGCAGTTTGAACTTTGGAGTGTTTTACCTTTACTTTGAAATTAAAGGAGACATAGTCACATAGTTAGCTAACATATGTGAAAAAAACACTAACATCCGTAGGACAATACTTTACACGCAACTGTACTCAGGAACAAAGGATTCACACTGCTATAAATCTTTAGCGTTACCTCTTTGGGAAGGGATGTAAAGTCGGTGGGCACGGAAAAGAACCTCAAGCCCGATGGAGAGGCCTCTGAGAAAAATTTCGAGTCTTTCACGCTGAGGCAGTATTTTTAACACTTAAATAATTTCAGTCTAATTATATAATACGTAAATTCAATAACAGCCCGCCTTGAAGCAATATGTGTATGTAATAATTTTTAAAATGTATGTAACAGTCACTGCATATGCTTATATTATTCTATATATGTTTAATAATATTATGTGAATGTATTACGTAATTTAATAATGTAGGAGCTGCGAGAGTAATAAGTTAAAAGTTGCTAACAATGAGGTAACAATGAGATAAGCTTGAGTCAATAATGAGTAAGAAAGTTTAACAGTACTACATGTGTTTCTTGGAGTAACAATGTAATTTTAGTGAGAGTTTATAAAATAGCCAATCAACAAACAGAAAAAGCTTTAGTTAAATGAAAGTATTCTATTGGAGTAGGATTAGACAATCAGAGACTTGAAACACATAAATGTACAAAATTTAGGCGCTTGAAATCAGTTCAGTTGCCTGCAGACAGTGATTATAACTGGATGCGTGATGCGTCCTCGAGAAATATAATACGTATTCGTGTGAGACGAAAATAGTATACGTGTTAAAATGTGCAAGTATTAAATAAATGAATCTCTCAGCTCTCTATATCAGTGAAGTGCTATTTAATTTGTGTCAAGGATTAATAAAAAGGAGTGAATTAAAACCTAAAATCTTTGTAAGCCAACATTCATGTCGCACCAAAACCCTGCCAAGACTTCCATGTCTCTAACAAATACTGACGCAGCCGAGGCAAACATAAATATTTAATACATCATCTTCAAACTGACTTTCCATACGTGAAACAATAACCTAATTCTCAAACTGGCTTTTCCATACGTGAAACAACAAACATTTCTCAACGCGCAATATAGAATGGGAAGCTAAGAATCATAGTCATTAAAGAGGGTCCATAAATAAAGTAACACGAGCCACAAGTTAGCTGAAAGGATAGATCCCGGCTGGCTGTTCTCTCGATCTAGGTCATTGTTCAAGAACGAATGCGCAAGCTATACGCTAAAAGATCTTACACGAAGGTGCCAGATGCCACGTCACCAGTTAAGTGTTAACACAATATCACAAAATTGATATCAGTATCATCTTCCAATAAACCGTATACAGACCAATGTCAAATGAACATCACCTGTTTAATTGAGTAATCTAGTGACATAAGAAACGCTCCAATACAAATAACCTCCCAGCATATAAATTGTGGGTGCGAAGCCTTTAGCATTCATAGACATGTATCCTTAAGCTCCTTTTTCTTGGAACCAAAGATATAAGAAGGATAATATCAAACGTGGTCCATTTTAGTATGACCATTGTTTTGATTGAAAGTCCAGTTTGAGGCACAAAGCCAAATTTGTTTGTCCTATTTTCACTGCCACATCACTAATGTGATTTAATTAGTTTTCACGGTCCTCGCTCGTAGCGACTTAATGAAGTACAAGTCTTTACCTTCCGCTTCACAAGGGGGCGTCGAACACAAGGCCTCACTAATCTCTCGCAGTAGCAGTACTCACTGTACGATACAACTGTTACAACCTCAATCGGAAAAGGCACTGAGCGCTTTATGTCGCATTAAGAATAACTCATCTCATTTATATAAATAAGTGCTAGGATTTCTGAAATGTTCGCGGTAGGCGAAGGTGAGAAACTCCCAGAAGTATCTGGATCACTGTAGAGTGCTCCTATTGTTTACATAGGGGGGACGCTCCGCTGTCTATTACTTGGCCACAATATGAGTGCAGTTGAAGGAGAAATGAAATTTAGTTTTATTTACAAACGCTCTTTAAGTACTATGGTTCTTAGCATCCCATTCTATTTTGGGCGTGAAAGACCGGAAATTTTGCCTCTTTATCAGACTTGAGGTTCTTTTCGTACATCTACACACGGGACCACCGGCTTTACTTCCCTTCCAAAGAAAGCCATGCTACAATTTTTACGCCCTAAAAAGTCCATCGTTCTCCGCCGGGTTTGAACCCGCGACGTCAGGAACTAGAGGTACCCATAGACCACGGAGGATGCCATACGACATCGTCAAGGCTAGGATCACAGGGGGATGAGGGACAAGGCGATAGAGGAATGTGCAGTTGCACAATGCAAACAGTACTGCATTTCACACTTCAGCCTCGCTAGTAGACATAACCTTATCTGGCTATCCTTACGATGCTCTACCCGCTTGTTCAATGATTGTTTAGTTCCCCTTCCCACCGAAAGCATTCATATCGTGGCCGACTAATACTAATCTCTCCTTATCTATTTTACGGGGCAGCCAGTTGGCACTGAAGGACACCACCATCCACGCGTCAAGCTTTGCTGAAGCAGCTGCGTCACATTAATTTCTGTTCACATAGGTAGTGACTTTTGGTCCACCCTGTATTTACTTTGTAGCTCATGCTTGGTTGAATTCAGTTACAGCTGTTCATGGATATTTAGTTTTATGCTCAGTCATTTCATGCTTTGTAATCATTTTGTTGAAATACGCATCACGGCAACTACTGTAAAATCTGCAGGTTGGTTCTTTGCAGTGAGTGGATGTAGAGGGTCCTTGAAACTGGCTTTGAAAGATCCATTAATGACGCCATTGTTTTCAAGCTTTTTACAAGCTTTGTTTGCTGAAGTAAGATCTCTGCTGGAGGCGTTCACTTTGCCACTGACATCATCGCCCACATTTTCAGTTTTCCATCACGAGTCGATAAACATCGCCGCTTTAAAGCATGCTTCTCAAAGAAATCAATTCTCCATCATGAAGTACCTACTTAGATTCATAATTAGTTTCGCATCTGTTTTTGTCATTATCGAGTAAATCCAAGTTTAACAAGACAAATTCAAGATAACCATATAAAAATCTGCTGTGCTACCTTCACATAACATTCTCTGCCCACTATCGTTTGCTTTATATAGCTTCTACCAGCTATGGACTTCTATCTATCTCGTGTTAATCGACATAAAACTTTGCAGGCTGGCCCCGTAGCTCAGTCGGTAGAACACCTGCCTGCAGTGCGAAGGGTCCCGGGTTCGATTCCCAGCTGCAGGTGGGAATTTTTCTCTAACCAAGATTATTCCATATCCTTCCCATAATGGCGTGAATGTGTGTAATCTAATGATTAAAACCCAAAAAGGGCCCCCCCAAAAAAGACAGGAGTTACACGAGTTAACACCATTGCCAACAGGCAATAAGTTCCAAAGGAAAGGTCGCCGATAAGACCAATGTATTTAAAAGGGGTATAAATGGAACAAACCAAAAAAACAAATTACACAATTCACTGTAAGTACTTACAAGGGAGATAAAACGAAATTCAGAGTCAGATATCTAAATCGGGACGCTATATACTGGCCTTAAAATTCCAGAGTCTTTCCATGACATTGCCAGAAATAACTGAATAGCGACAACACTACACAAACAAGACAAAAGTATTTAAAGATTAAAAATAAAATAACAAATATCTCGGAATGATGTTTGAAATAAATTGTATGTTTTAAAGAAACCAACATTTTATATGTAGTATATTTTTATGTATCTATTATCATTTACTCCTTACTCCAAATTATACAAAATTCCTTACTAACGAAGAGCACTTTACAGAATACTCTCAGACAAATATGCATTTTAAATATATGGCATTTTAATATAAACCGTTAGTCATTATAGAGAAAACACAAATCAAAATTTCCCATATAAAGGGTGGTCTGGAGTGGGGGGATTTTCTTGAAAACCTTCATGTCGTATCTTTGGAGGCTACTGAACTTAATTACCAATTTTGATGTCTATCCAACTTTACTTTTTGATTGTTTTTCTCAGACATACGCACGCACACAAGACCTTTTTCTAACAATGTGTTCTGAGGAGCTCAGGGGCCCCCAAAACATCTATTTTCAGTGAAATATCTACATCAAGTATTTGGGTGTAGTGCTTTAAGTACCTTCTAGTACAAAAAAGCATCGATTTGGCTAGAAGTTAAAGGGACCTATACAAATGAAATAATTAAAAACAAGGAAGGAAATCGGCTGGCCTCGTAGCTCAGTCGGCAGAGCACCTGCCTGCTGTGCGAGGGGACCCGGGTACGATTCCCGACTGGAGGGTAAAAATCTTTCTGTAACCAAGAAGTGTGTGTAATCAAATAAATCCAAAGCTTACCAGAATTGCCTACAGGCCGCCGATAAGACCATGGCGGTTAAAGGCGTAAAAAAAGAAAAAGAAAATTAAGCTTTCATTGATTACCCTTGGATTTCGCACCAAGAGTATAAAATTCTTTGCCAGTATTTACTGCAGGTATGTATGGTCTTAAATAAACAGTCTTATCGCAGGTACAAACAGGTAGAGGCGGTGTGCGTGTCGATGTTTAAAAATCGATACTACCAGCTGTGTTCCACGCGTGACCGAGAATCTCCACTTTTGTTGTATGCGGCGATAGCAAGCGGTTGTAAAATTGGTGTCCGACAGCTTCTGCACCAACTAACAGTGTACAGTTATTTTTTTCTAAGTCCCTTCTAGCGAGCGCGCAGTTCACAACCATCGACTTTTGTGCGTCGTTTTGGCTAACTCTATAATACAAGCAACAAGGCTCTGAATCGGACTACGTGCACACCGTGCTTGGCGTGGAACAGTGGTTAAGTTACGTCTACGCAAGTAGCTCGAGTTCGATTCTCTGCAGTGAATTGTTATCTTGTATTTTTACAGCTCGTTTTACTCTAGTTAAATAATATTGCTTGTGTTAATTTTATTTTAAATGTAATCACACTAGTGGTGAGATTTGTGTTAATAAAATCAAACCTCCTCCCCTCCAATAAATTAATGTCATTAGTGTATGACGGACTACTAAATAAAAGTCACATACATAAAAAAACTTACGTGTTACTCACATGACTTTCTCTACTCTTGTAAAAACTACTATTACAAATGCTTATTCTGCATCTACTTCATGTCAATCGAGATGTTAATCTTATTGCTAATTTTCTTGTAGATGCAAGGGGAATATGGTAGACTTTAAGCGATAGTCAAATATTTTAAGAGCTGGTTGCTATGTAGCGCATTCCACTCTGTTTGCATATCAGGACTTAAAAAAACCTAATAACGAATCCCATTTGAGAAAAAGTGCAGGTGTTGAAAAATTCAGACAAATAACAAGGAATATCTCGAAAATGGTTCCCTCCACAAAAAATATATGACATAAATTGTGTGTTTTAACGAGCTCTACATTTTTTGTCTAGAAAAATTTATGTTTCTCTCTTACGGTAAATAAAATTTTCCAAAAATGTTGCATATAAAGGGTGAGGGATTTTCTTGAAAACCTTCGTGTCCATCTATGAAAGTTGTTGAACCTAAATACCAAGTTTGGTATTTATCCGATTTTTCGTTTTTTGAGTTATGCTGTTCACAGACAGACACACACACACACACACACACACACACACACACATACATTGACATGTTTTCAAAAGTTATTTAGATTCAGGGCACCTCAAAAGTTGTATTTACGGTGAAATTTCGGAATCGAATTTTTGAGTGGAATGCAATACTTCCCCTACTTACTATGCCCAGTAGGGAAAGTACAAATGAAATTTTGTTATATTTTTACTCATGTATTGAAAATGAAAGGGGAGAAGAAAGTTTAATAGCTCTACGGAGATATGAACTTGGAAGCTCACACTAGTGAGACCAGAGTGTTACAGTGGGCGTGTATGGCTTGAAATGAACTTGTCATAGTTGACTTCAGAACCATAAATCAATAAAGTGTGTTTTGCTATCAATATTCAGTGTTGAAATACTGAAAAATCTGTCTGTTTGAAATTTCGTACATTAATTATTTTCTCAGAAGACTGGTGATTATTATAGTTGTGTTTCCTATTATAGATACTACAAGAATATACGTAGTCTTGCGAACGAAGCCGAGCTCTCACGGAAGTGTCCGATTCGAGTTCTGAGACCGGCCAATTTTAAATTGACCGAGTGTACATAAACAAATACACGTGCTTCTGGTAAGAAAACTAATATGGGCCTACGGATTCAAAAATTAGCTAACGAATTTCCGATAGTTTGAAACTCTTGAAGGTAAGCATGGGCTCGAACAGAAATCTTTTGGTTAAAAGCTGTAAAAAGCCAATCCTCGCAATGGTGCTGAAGACCGTGATAGACCTTGGCGCAATAGGCACTAAAAAACTTAAAATTAAGCACGTAAATAAGCAATACAAAAAATTCGAAATAAGCAATAATAAAGACACCAGCAGTAAGAATAAATATTGAAGCAGGCACCATCATTTATTCATTTACCACTTAAAAACACATTTTGACAAACAGAACGGTATAGAAATACAGAAGTTTATTCGCAATCTATATTAACAAATCTAAGGCCCCTTACCATATGAAATGCCACGCCTTCAAGAGCAGTGATGTTCTATCTGGTAGTATATTACTCTGCAGCACAGCTTCCACTGGTGCAAACTGTTATGAAATACAGGGATGTCCAGTTTATTCCATTCCTCCAGCTTTTCAGAGACCATCCAAAGTTCGCGGCCGTCTGCTTTAAAGGACTCTTTTCAGTAACCCAAATGCACAAAACTCCATCAGTGATGCATTAGATGACTTAACACGGATGTTGCTGTAAGGTATGGAATATATTCCCATTTTTCTGTGAGGCAGTATTTTTAACATTTAAATAATTTCAGTCAAATTATATGATATGTATATTCAATAACAGCCCGCCTTGAAGCAATATGTATATGTAATAATTTGTAAAATCTATGTAACAGTCATCGCATATGCTTATATTATTGTATCCATGTGTAATAATGTTATGTGTATATATTATGTAACTTAATAATGTAGGAACTGTGAGAATAATAAGTTAAATGTTGCTAACAATGAGATAACAATGAGGTAACCTTGAGGCAATAAAGTGTTTGAGAGTTTAAGAACAGACCAGAAAAAGCTTTAGTTAAATGCAGGTATTCTATTGGAGTGGGATTAGCCAATCAGAGACTTGAAATACAGAAATTTACAAGCTTAGACGGTTGAAATCTAGTCAGTTGCCTGTGGACAGTGTTTGTAACCGGATGCATGATGCGTCCTGGAGAAATTAAATACGTATTCGTGTGAGACGAAAATAATATACGTATTAAAAAGTGCAAGTATTAAATAAAAGAATCTCACAGCTCTCGATATCAGTGAAGCGCTATTTAATTTGTGTCGAGGATTAATAAAAAGGAGTGAATTAAAACTTAAAATCTGTCTAGGCCTACATTCTTGTCGCACCACGCCCTTCCAAGACTTCCATGTCTCTAATAATAATACTGACGCAGCCGAGGCAAACATAAATATACAGTATCCAAAGAAACAGTCAAATTACAAGGTTATTATTTTTAAACTTGGGGCAAAGGCCACCTGAAATTACATTTGGAGCGAAGGCTACCGGAAACTGTTTACTATACGTGCGGTTGCAACTACTACAAGTTCGGTTCCCCAATAGTTGAAATACGATACAACTACTAAAATGCAACCTACTTTAAATTGACTTTTCATCGGTGCAAACAAGTTAATACAAAATACAATCTTCTTCAAATTAACACCCAAAGCGTGGTGCAAATAAACAAATACGTAACAAACTGAATTCTTCATGTGTTCTCCAAAAATTTATAGCTTGAAGCAAATGTATGGCTTGATGCCTTATCTTGATGCAACCAGACTTTATTCACATCTGCACCACAGAGAGCAGGAATTTCTGTATGGAAAATTGGCATCAGGAAGTTAGTTCGATTATATGGTTATTAAAATATGATTTTCACATTTTATGTACACGACGAATGGTTAATTTGCCATTGTAGCTTACCTTGCTATTACCGCGAAACCACGAAAAGTTTCGCTAGTTTCCTTGTACCAAATTTCAAATGATTTTTCTTCCCTTAGTCGCTCACATACAGGGTGAATCACCTAAAACTTGCACAGTAAGTATTTCGGAAATGGAAAGCGCTATTGATGTGCAGTTTTCACAGAATTGGTTGGTAGTCAGGGGCTCGTACATTTAGCCTATAAACAGATTTTAATAATACTGAGAAAGTGTATTTTTTGAGCAAACATACATTTTTTTAAAAGGAACAATGCCTAGTCACATCAACAGAATAAAGTTAGGGTAAGTTAGAATGTCAGTGACGTTTTATGCAAGATTGTAGTACAAGTGGTTTACGAGAAATCTTATTTTGAAACTTTTACGCACCGACACTTGTACAACCTGTGGTAACACAAACTACAGAAAAACAAAAGGGAATTAAATACTTCTGTCGATTCTTACAAGTAAAGAGAATATAGCCCTTCAAAGGTTGTGTTTAAAATGACCACCGGCAGCTTCAATACACGCTTCCAGTCTGCTATGAAAAGACTGCTGCACACGTTCTAGCATTTCAGCGGAAATTTCAGAGCAGGCAGCAGTAATACGTTGTTTCAAATCGCCTGGTGTAGTTGGTACATCCTTATAGAAAGTGTATTTCAATCTTCCCCACAGAGAAAAGTCTAAAAGGGTCAGATCCGGTGAACAGGACGGCCAAAGTACAGGCCCTTTTCGTCCAATCCAACGATTTGGAAGCAATCCATTAAGTCAAGCTGTAGTACTTCGTGCATTATGGGCTGGGCAGCCATCATATTGGTACCACAGGTTCCTCCTAGTCTGCAAAGAAACGTCTTCTAGCATCTGTGGCAGATGGTCTGTCAGGACGCTGCGATACCTGTGCGAGTTCATTGTTCCTTCTATGAACCAAGGGCCTATGACCTGATGGTTCACTATCTCACACCACACGTTTAAACTTCATGGAAGCTGACGTTCCACCTGACAAAGCCAACGGGGATTGTCAACAGAGCAATAGTGCATGTTTCTACAGTTTAGCTGGCCATGATTAGTAAATATTGCCTCATCACTAACCAAGGTACATGATGAATCATGTCTTAATGCCCATATACAAAAGTTAACACGATTCTCATAATCGTTTCCATGCGGCTCTTGATGGAGAGAGATGTGATAGGGATGATTCCTATGTCGATGGATAATGCGCAGTACACTTGCCTGACTTATGCTACTTCCACGTGCGATTATGCGGGAACTAATTTGCGGATCTACTGCAACGGCAGCCAAAACATTAATTTCTGCCTCTTATCCAGTCACTTGTTTGTTTCTGTTACGTTTTCTGTTACAGTACCACTTTCGCGCATTTGGTTGAAGAGGTTGATAAATAATTGCCGAGATCGTTGACGTCTATTGGGATACGTTTCCGCATACACCGCACAGGAACTGCATTCTTCCTGCACTCTCCATACACCACGAGCATGTCTGGTTTTTCTGCATTAGTAAATCCCATCTTCCACTCACGACTTACTGCTTGAACTGTCACAAACTAACTGACCAGAAAGTCGTAATGCAATCAATGAACAGAAAACACAATGCAAACAAATATAAAAACATCATACCTAACAACTAAGCAGGTTGAATGGGACAAACGACTGTCGGGGTGGAAACTTTTCCAAATACGATTTCTCGTAAACCACTTGCACTAAAATCCTGAAATAAACACCATTTACATTCTAATTTACCCTAACTTTATTCTGCTGATGTAACTAGGCATTGTTCCATTAAACAATTTGTACGTTTGCTCAAAAAATACACTTTCTCAGTATTATTAAAATCTGTTTATAGGCTAAATGTGAAATCTGCACATCAATAGCACTTTCCATTTCCGAAATATTTGTTGTGCAAGTTTTGGGTGATTCACCCTGTATTGCCCAGGGTTTTTTGCAGTCACTTATATAAATATATGCCTCATCTACAAAGACATCATACATCCACTTTTCACAATCTGGGTATTGTTCGTACATCTTTCTGCTGTTAGTTGCACGTTCTGCAGTGTGTTTAGGCAGCAGCTTATTTACCCGGTTCTTCCGGCACTTTTCTAGATTCAAATCCTGGTTCATTATGGTGTTCACAGTAGTAACAGAGATCCCTAATAATAGTGAAATGACCCTCTGAGTTGCAGGATTTGGTCCATAGGCATGGGCCTTCACCATTCAAATTATCTCCGTGGTGTGACTGGTGACCGGTCGTGGATTTCCCTGTTTCTTGCTCTTTGGAATAAGTCCTGATGTGGCCTTACCTTTTTTGTTGTCTTTAATGCAAGTATTACTTTCTCTACTACGTATAGTAAGTAGGGGAAGTATTGTATTCAACCCAAAAATTGGAACCGAGATTTCACCGGAAATATATGTTTTGAGACCCCCTGAATCCAAAAAAGGTATTTTTGTAAACATTTGTGTGTGTGTGTGTGTCTGTTTGTGAACAGCATAACTCAGAAACGAACAGTCGGATAAACACCAAACTTGGTATTTAGGTTCAGTATCTTCTGGCGACACAAAGGTTTTCAAGAAAATCCCCCCTCACCAGGTTACCTTTTACACGGAACATTTTTCGAAAATTTTAATTTTTTCAAAAATGGCTAACGAGTTTGAATAAAATATCATATGTTTAAGATGTTTTCATGACAAATAAAATGTATATCTTGAATTTTCTGGGAATGTCTCCAAAAGTATTCTTCTTTGTGAACGACTTTTGCATAACTGGTAAACCATAAGAGATATACAAAATTTTACTACACAAAAAATGTAGATCGCGTTAAAATACATAATTTATGTCACATAGATTTGTTTTTGTTGAGTGAAGCATTTTCGAGATATTGCTTGTTATTCCCTTAAATTTTTCAATACTTATATTCTCAAATGGGAATTCGTTATTTATTTTTTTGTCTTGGATATGGAAAGAGTATTAATTTGTGGCAAAGAGAATGGTGCTGCACATAGCAACCAGCTATTGAGAGATATGTCTATGCTTAAAGGCTACTGTATTTCTATATTGCCCTTGCAAATACAAAACAAGACGAACATAGTACGCCTTAAGCGAGTCAAGTATTTTTAGAACTGGTCGCTATGTGTAAAATGTAATTCTCTTTGCATGTCAAAAGATCGTTTCTGAAAATATTTGTCTCGATTATTATGAAATAGATGGAGAATCGCATCAGATTTTTACTTTCTCTGCTACGTATAGTAAGTAGGGGAAGTATTGTATTCCACCCAAAAATTCGATACCGAGATTTCACCGGAAATACATGTTTTGAGACTCCCTGAATCCAAAAAAAGCATTTTTGGAAACATGTCAGTGTGTGTGTCTGTGTGTGTGTGTGTGTGTGTGTCTGTGTGTGTGTCTGTGAACAGCATAACTCAAAAACGAACAGTCGGATAAATACCAAAATTGGTATTTAGATTCAGTATGTTCCAGAGATGCGACACTAAGGTTTTCAAGAAAATCCCCCCACCCCAGAATACCCTTTACATGGAACATTTTTGGAAAATTTTAATTTCCTCAAAATTGGCTCTAACGATTTTGATGAAAATATAATATGTTTAAGATAATGTCATGAGAAATGAAATGTATATCTCGAATTTTCTGGGAATGTCTCCAAAAGTGTTCTTCATTGTGAACGACTTTTGCATAACTGGTAAACCATAAGAGATAGACAAAATATTACTACACAAAAAATGTAGATCGCGTTAAAATACACAACTTATGTCATATACATTTCTTTTGTTGAGTGAACCGTTTTCGAGATTTTGCTTGTTATTTCCTTAAATTTTCCAATACTTATACTTTTTCTCAAATTCGTTATTCATTTTTTTATGTCCTGGACATGCAAAGAGAATGGAATGCGCCACATAGCAACCAGCGTTAAAATATTTGACTATCGCTTAAAAGGTACCATATTCCCCTTGCATCTACAAGAAAATTAGCAATAAGATTGACATCTCGATATCTCGATTAACATGAACCATATGCAGAATAGGCGTTTGTAAAAATAGATTGTACAAGAGTAGAGAAAGTCATGTGAGTGTAACACATCAGATTTTTTGTATCGGAAAGGGCAACAGAATGGTTCTATTTTTGACGACATTTGATGCAGCAAGAACAGGAGCACACAACTGAGCAAACACTGTGATACACTCATACTGCTGAACTTTAATCCGTTTCCGCATGTTTCAGCGCGGAGCTATTGTACTCGGCTGATATTGTTAGCACAGATCGTGAACAACCCTCCGTATAAAATAATCATATCCGTATAATAAATTTACTAAATTAAAGTATTCTCTTAATGGAGTGTACATAATAAGCATTATTTCTTTTAAATCTGCATTCTTGAATCACTGTGTATTTTGTATATCAAGTCCTATTATCAGTTTTTGAGTAATTTCTCTCTTGAATGCGTTTTAACTACCCCACGCTGGTGTGTAATTATTATTGAGTCTGCAGTGTACTATTGTTAAACGAGCTGTTGTTGCATTTGCAATAAAATAATCTAGCCTTTTTAGCTCATTGTGTATGTGTGTTCGCCGACGTGGTAAGTTGAAAACAAAAAAGCTATCAATCAACAAAGCGAAGAGTTCATAATAAAATGATGGATTTCCAGTCGCTAACCAATAGCTTTTTGTAGCTGATACTGTTTACTGTACGCTTTATTGTGCTAAGTAGCTGCTATTTTATTATTAGGTACACGAAACAATGCAACTTCTGGCGTAGAAAAGGACTGCAGGTATAATAAACCTTCCCTTTGCTAACATTGCGTCATTGGCTTAGATAGCGAAATATTAATAACAGTACTAAGGTTAACTTCACATTAATAAATAATATTAATAAATTCAGCCTGTAAGAAAAATAATCAAATTACGATAGGAAAATTATGATAAAAGTACCCATTACAAAGAAGCCATACTAGGTCCTTAAGCTACGAAAGAAAATAGGCAATTATAAGCACCATAGAAGTATTTTGCTATGTACGAAACATATTTTTGAATACAAAGCCTACAGAGGAACGAAACAGCAAAATACGCTCTCTAGTGATAGCATTTATTTACTTCTACATTAGTTGGTGTTGGGCAGTACGCTTCAACAATGTACAGTGGGGCACAGTATAGGAGAGCAATTCGAGTAATCTATATAATTTCACGTTGTTTCACTTTCTATTTGGACACTCCATGAATATCGATGAGGAATTGAAATTAGGCATTCACAATTTCAAACAGATATTCCAATAAGGTGCGTTACTCTGTAGGAAAAAATCTGATTTGACACATTCACTTGTCTTTCTCTACCGTTTACAAATTCGCATGTATGCGTTAGCAGTGTACAGAAAAAGGGTAGAACAGGAAGGCAGAACCAAACTGAGAATTTTCAGGTTAGACAGCATTTGGTTTAATTTATCTCATGACTAAACAGAAACAGATATTGTTGCATGCTGGGTAGAAGCCTAAAGGTTTACATGAAAAATTAAATGAATTTTTAGTACCCAGCACATACAATGAGGGGACGTATACTCACTTGGCTGCGGAGGACCAAAACGTGGTGTGGAATTTAAGAGGAAGGAGTGGGTTTTCACTGTATAAAATCCACAACACAAATCTACTTACACATTCCTAGATTTACTTCTAACCGTTTGGAGTTTCTACATCATTAAAAATGAAAGGTGAGGGGAGATGTTCACTGATCAAAAGGCCGGCTTGCACACGCGATCCGCTCCTTACGGAATCTCAGTAAGAAAGACGTTATATCCCCACCACTCGTGGCTAGCAAAAACTCCCAGCCAGGAGTGACGTCATCCCTGTCAACATAAAAGGAAAATAACAAAATGTCTAATAATGACAATGTAGAACAACAATATGTCAGGTAATGACAATGTAACCCCCAAATTGTTAATACGCCACAATATTTTGAAAAGAGAAGCACCTGTACACGAAACAATGCAACTACATCTGTTACGGAGAAGGCGGTAGGGGTTGGTTTCTTCCATTCAGTCAGTGCTGGACTGTGAAGAAATACCAGTCTTTCTGTCTTCATCTGAGTCCGTTTCTTATAAATTAATAATGAAATTATCTAACATTTCATCGATAAGAGCATCTTTCTTCCAGCACACTCTTCAATCTTGCAAACCTGATCACAAGCACTTTTCCAATTTTCGGAAGCAATTCTCTCCACCGCAGCTCTAAATAGTTCTCCGTGTTGCTAATAGGCATATATTGTGTTTAGCAACATCGCTTTTCATTTGTCCCCAAAACAGCTCAATCGGATTTAAGTCACAGTGGCATGGAGGCAGATGCAAAATAGTGTGTCCATGTGTGCTGCAATTTGGTCAATTTCATATGTTCTGAATTTATTTTTAAAAATGTTATACAGCACAGGTTTGGTAGAACATGGATTATAATTGTAATTGCGTTAGTACCCAATCCTACATCACGGTTTTCCTGTGGAGGAAATTGGGGTTTTATTTAGTACAACTGAATGACAAGCGTTATCCATTACAATAACCGAGTTCAAAGGGACTATTTGGAAGGAATGTGTTGACGAACTTCATAATTGAGAAAAGCATAAGTATTTTAAAATTCAAGTCAATAACAAGGAATACCCACCTATATGGTGTAGGGGTAACGTGTCTGCCTCATATCCAATAGTTCGAATCTCGTTTAGTGTGGTTATCTTGATAAGGTTTTCTCTTAGCTTGAGAAGACGAATCAGGTAATTCTCAGTTCTAGTGACGCTCACCTCTGCGTTTAAAAATGTAACGAAGTTTTCTATTGGTCCTCAGACCGCATTACCTTAACATGTATGAAAATGTGTTTCTTCAAGTCCGTGCGCTTAAGCGTCATCTTGGAGCGTTGTGAAGCCAGTTCAATATCTCCGTCTCTTTCTTTTCTCTATCTGTCTCTTTCTGTTTCTCCGTACCGTTACCGGTTCCCTGCCTGTTGGCTTGGTGAAAGGTACGCTCTACTTAAGATTATGCTTTTCCTGGAATTTTGGTAGCTCGCCCGTTTCTTACAATCGGCTCTGTACAAATGTTGGATGTTGAATATTTTAACATATTAGTGAATTATATTATTACTGTGCAATTCTTATATGTATGGTTCCTCTTTCATATGTACAATACTTATATATGTATAATATATCCCCTTTCAACTGGATAGAGAAGGTCATGTGAGTGCAACACATTAGAACTGTTTTCTATTTTATTTGATGATTAAGGAGTTTTTTCATGGCGTATTCAAAGTGAATTTGTCATACATTACATTTGCCCCAGCGACTTGACGCGGTTTATAAAGAACCTAATAGCCGCTATTTGAGATGCTGTGTGCGACTGCCAATTGGCCAGTCCGGGCGACCAAAGCCATTTAGCCAGACACTGCACTACATCATCGCGTTACGTCAGCTGACGCTAGCCAAGAACGCTTCAGTGCCCAGATAATAACGCCCCGTTATCTTCACGGCTGCAACCATGTGCGGTATCCGCTTTAAAAATGGGATTAAGCGCTGCTAAGTTCAAAGAATGGTGCGGAAACAACTCTGCTGAAATCTCCCTTGTTAATTATACGGCGATGCGCCGTTTTGGAGACTCGTTACCTCATTCTGGAGACTGAATGTGTCAGAGCTGCCTTGATAGAAGCAATCCGATGTAACAGTTACACTACCGTCTCTACACATTACTATTAGAAAGGTGTGTTGTATTTTGCGATACGAAGTGTTTAATTTAATTCAGTTGAATTTAATGCAAAAAAACTACTAACGTAACACAGAAAAAAAGTTATGTAACACATTTACATGGCTTTCTCTACTCACTATCAATATAGTGGAAGCAATATAGATTCAACAAACTATTCTTAGAAATTAATTGTTCTTTCACACAAGCCGTGTGTTGGACAAGGTTGGAAAGATAGAATCAGATGACTGAAAAATTCAATGCCATAGCCGGGAGAACCGTGGTTCAAATCCCGGCTATGGCATTGAATTTTTCAGTCATCTGATTCTACCTTTCCTATTCTTAGAAAGCTGGTTTTTCTATCTACGCCACAATGAGATAAATATTTGAATAAATACTGCATTACACATTTCGTTGTAGGCCCAAGGTGGACAGAAGAAACTGAATCGATATTCAGATGTTTAAAGGGGTTCGCTATATCCTGACCTTAAAATTCCATACGCTTTCGATTACGTATCGGGAAACAACTGAATAGCTACAGTACTTTAAAAATTACAAAGTATTGACAGATTCAAACAAATAGCAGCGTATATCCCTGAAATAGCTTATGCCAGCAAAAAGTTATTTAAAATAAATTGTGTACAGTAAACGATTGTGTATTTTGTGTGCAGTAAGTTGTTATATGTTAATTGTAGCTCGCCAGTTAAATTATACGAAATTCCTTCCGAATGAAGATTATACGAAATCCCGTCTGAATGAAGATTTTAGAGGCTATTTCTAGAAAATTTAAGATACATATTTTACTCGCCACGCTAATATCTTAAACGCATAGTATTTTAATCAAAATCGTTAGCCGTTTTGAGAATATAAAAGATGATCGAAATATTTTTATGCAAAGAGTAGTTTGGAGCGAGGGAAATTGTTTGAAAATCTTCATGTCACATATTTGATACACACTTAACTTAAATACCGACTTAAATTTAGAGTTATGCAGTTCATAGAGAGGCAGACACGCGTGACAGACGCATTTTTAGTGCCTAGAAAAGGTACGTGTATTTGCGTTAAAATCTCGGTATCAAATATGTGGATGGAATACAACATTTCCTCTACTTACTGTAGGCAGTTAACCTTCACTGTTATGCGAGGCCCAGCTGGACCACAGTGTTAAACGTTTTAGTTTTTTTGAGTGAAATAATTTAGTATTTAGACTTATGAAATTTAGAATTTTCAAATTTTTGAATGTATTACAAATCTAATCAGATTTATTACTAAAAAATGGTTCCGTAAAATGTTCAATAAATACAATTGTAAACAAATAAAATATAACTTAGGATCCACTAGTACCTCTCATAGTAGTACATGTCTCATAAAATTCTCTGCATCTTGAGAGTTTTATGTTGGCTCCTTTTTTAGTTATTTAGCATGCATTGTTGCTCTGAAATTGTGTGGAAACAGTTCAGTGCTCTTCTAATGTGCATTGCACTGTGTAGTCATATCGAAACGGAAAGGTTGAGGCAGTATTTTTAACACTTAAATGATTTCAGTCTAATTGTATAATATATATATATATATAATTCAATAACAGCCCGCCTTGAAGCAATGTGTGCATGTAATAATTTGTAAAATGTATGTAACAGTCATGGCATATGCTTGTATTATTGTAAATATGTTAAATAATATTATGTGAATGCATTACATAATATAATAATGTAGGAGCTGTGAGAATAATAGGTTAAGTGTTGCTAACAATGAGGTAACCTTGATGCAATAATGAGTTTGAGAGTTTAACAATACTGCTTCTGATTCTTGGAAGCAATAGTATACTTTTAGCGACAGTTTATAAAATAGCCAAACAACAACCAGAAAAAACTTTAGTTAAATAAAGGTATTCTATTGGAGTAGGATTAGCCAATCAGAAATTAAAAAGGAGAAAATATTCCAAATTTAGAGTTCAGTTGCCTGCAGACAGCGTTACTAAACAGACGCAAAAAGTGTCTTCATGAAATATAATATGTATTCGTGTGAGACAAAAAATAAGTTTGTGTTAAAAAGTATAGTTAACTAATTAATTAATTAAAGAATCTCACAGCTCTCTATATCAGTGAAGTGTTATTTAAAATCGTATCAAGTATTAATAAAACGAGTGAAGTAAAATTATAATCTCTGTAAGCCTACATTTTTAGTCGTACCACAACCCTGCTAAGAGAAACGGGACTCTAACAAATACTGACGCAGCCGAGGCAAACATAAATGAATAATATTTAAAGAAACAGTTAAATTACAAAGTTAATAATATTTTTTTAAACTTGGGGCAAATACAACTCCTACAACAATATCACTTCTTTAAGGTGAAACTTTTAGAAAGGCTGATGTCAGTTATGTCTAACAAGAAATGATCGAAAAACTAGAACAAAGCGTGGGAGTTGCTAGAAATGCATTTGGATACCAACTGTAAGAAAATACAGTGAGTAGTGTGTCTTGGATGTTACACTTAGTGAACATGAATTATAAAACTCCATGTAAAAAACTTAAACGGTACTGGTAGTACATTATAAAAATGTTAACATGTAGATGTGAATCCCAGTGAAAAATATTACATAATATAAAGTGAAAAATTAAATACCTTAGTGTTTCTGAGGTTGCAAGTTCGAATCTCCGTGGAGGAAGTGAAGTTTTTTTTCACTTTCATTTTAAAATGTGAACAATGTATAACAAGTTTCGTTATTTTTATGTATGTGGCGTTTATAGTAGGACGTAATACCGTAGATGGAATTCTGTCGGGAGGAGGCATCATCCTCAGTTTAATTTTATAAGCATATACTTTTCATCATTATTGTAATTATATTTGTATGTAAGTAATACAAGCAATGTTGTTTAACTATATTACAGAATAACGAGTTGTAAGGAATAGCAGATTGCAATCCACTACGGAGAATCGAATTCAGAGCTGCTTGCGTAGAAGTTAATTAAGTACTTGGAGGTAGCCCACATCGGTGCCATGTGGTTTGTATTATAGGTTAGCTAAATCGGCGCACACAATTTGACGGTTGTGAACCGCGCACATACTCCCAGTGACTTGAAAAAATGTAACTGTTCAAGAGACTAGCCTCTTTTAGTTTGACCGAGTGTACATAGAGAAAGGATTCTACATTTATTTCTCCATGCATCTTCAGTTTCTGAACAGCACAGGGTTGCAATGCGAGATTTTACGCCATCTACTGTAGAAATTATGTTCTTCCATTCGGCTGTGCCACTCCAATTTTAATGCTGATACCAGACGCAGTTCTGTTGTTTGCTTGGTTTAACTCCTTTTTCTATCCTATTTATTTTTAAAGACTGGATTAAGTTTACTTATTGGATGTTACTGATTATGTTATGTTTAAAACTTGCGGTGCTCGCAAGTTTTACGCATGCAATTTACGGATCTAGAAACCCAAGCTAAGTTCTTTGGTTATACCTACGACTGTGCCGTTAGACAGTTAAGGTATATATATATATTGGTGCAATATTATTGAAGTTATTGTTGAAATACTTAATGCGTTGGTCGTTCAATGTACATGCATATTTAAGGTACAAGTTAAAGGTGACAAAAAGAAACCAAATAAAGAAAGAAAAAATACACATATTCATTCATTCATTCACTATCTGTTTACCCTCCTCTTATGTTGGACTTACACCCTCCAGGACTTACAAGCGGATGCCTGGGGTCAGAGTCCCATCGAGGAGCAGACACTCGTGGATCAGGCAGAACATCCAGGATGGGTGATCAGCCCGATGCCTGGTATGGGATAAAGCAAGTAGATGAAACGAAATGATGGTGAAATGGATGAAAGGAAAGATGATGATGGAGCAGTTGGTGGAATGAATGCGGGGGGGGGGGAAACCGGAGAACCCGGAGAAAACCCGCCCAGACGCCGCTTCGTCCACCACAAATCCCACATGCAGGTCCCTAGGATTGAACCCGGGCCGCCCCGGTGGGAGGCGAGCGGTCTAACCACTCGGCCACGGCGCCGCCAAAAAATACAAATAAATTAGCTAAATGAACAAATTTGATATGACTTTGCGAACTTTATTAATAAAATTGCCCATGTTTTGGCAGTTCCTCTGGTTAGCTGGTAGTTCTTCCTCTAGTAATACTTAAGAATTTTTCTGTGAATTTAATTGTTCGCTGGTTCTCCCATTTTGAGCATTCCTCAAAATATGTACCCAATTTTCATCCAAACCACAGATTGGGTAGATTCTCCTACCAGAATCTCACTCATATGGTCTTACCTCACTCTTTCCCTTATGCTATATTATGTTAATGTTACGCCTTCATTGGGAATGGGATCTTACTCTCCTACATTACAGAGCGTTTAGTTGGCATAATATGTGCAAATCTTTAAATTTGAGTATTAAATCTTCATACAGCAGAAAAATCAGCCACTGTTATAGATTAAAATCCCTTTCCCCCCTTTTCATTTCTCCACGGAATATGTCAGTTATGAGGACTGAGTAAAACATGGAAAATGTTTAATTCAGGAAGGACAGTCCAGGCGGGATTTGGACTGCAGACCTCCCGTTCAAGAGCCCATGCCTTAACGACCTCGGCTACACATATCGGTGATTGAAATTCTGATCACCAGGCTTTTGAAATAAGAAATTTCATGGTAAATTTCGTTTCTGCCCCAAATAACATCGCTGAATGTGCAACGAACCCTTAATGCCGAAAAGGGAAGACACAATTTTTAGTGTTATTTCTCGCAATTTGCACTAAATATGTAAACGCAAGGGAACAGATGTTGCAAATTTGCTAGAATTGGCCCAACTAAGAATCTGTTTTTGCAAAATGTGTAGGTATAGATTAATCCTTGAGATTAGTACTAACTTCTGCGTCCATGATCTTTAGTTTTTATTTCGTTTTTACTGAAATCAACAGACTTGCTGCTTATTGCTCCGTAAGAAAACATAGAAGTGATTTCTGCTGCAGTAGACAAATAAGGAACAAAGACAAAAGTGCGGGGGATCTCTGGATCAGGTTGTGTCCCAAACACGTCTACATTAACTCAGAGGCACATCGGAGGAACTTACATCTTTCTTGGGCAATAAGATGAAAGGCCGCAATTGCTCAAGATCAATAAAGGCATCTCTTCGTTCGACGAAGTGGAATAACATTCGCTACACGTCCCACATTTGCATATTCTATTTGATTTGATACCGCGATGGCTGAGAAGGACATTTCTTGAATTCACCGCACAGGATTCCTACGAGGAAATGCTTTTCTTGGGAGTAGTATGCGAGGAGCATCGTCACACCTTTGTGTCGCTAGTCAAGTGTGACAAATCATCTTCACTTCTTATTCCATGTGAGCAAAAGTTGTGAAGAAATTACTCTTATTGAACCCTAATCGCAGTGTTTGTGTCTGCGATGAAATTTTATTCTTTGTAAGAACGTGATCAACTTGAAGTTTTTGGGCAGCTCTTTGAGGAGGCACAGTACTTGAATGCGAAATTGCATGCTCACTTTATCCTTTGCTCTATCAAGACCAGTATTTCCCTTTTTGTAACTTAATATTCAGGATGTGGAAGATTCTGATAGGGTTCCGTGGGAGAAGAAATTCACAGAAAACCACACTGTGTAAATAATGCTGTCGTGTAACAAGTCGTGAACCACAAATGGTGGCTTCTACGTCATTATCTTGCCCAACCTATAGATATTACAATATATGAGAGGTTACTAAAATGCAACTTTGACATTTTTCCACCCTTAGCGATAATTCACTAGAATCTGGTGATATTCGGGTTGTAAGATGTAATAGGTAGTTGCTGCTACTTATTGAAATCCAGTTTGAAGATGATGTATTAAAGGAGTTATATTATATTTCAACTGTTGGGGAGCCGAACACTTGTAGTTGTCACCGCACGTATAGTAAACAGCTTCCGGTAGCCTTCGCCCCAAATGAGTTTTCAGGTGGCATTTGCCCCAAATTTAAAAAAAATATATTAACTTTGTAATTAAACTGTTTCTTTAAATATTTAATATTTATGTTTGCCTCGGCTGCGTCAGTATTTATTTTAGAGGCATGGATATCTTGGCAGGGTTGTGTTGCAAAAAAAATGTAGGCTTACACAGATTATAACTTTACTCCTTTTATTAATGCTTGATACGATTTATATAACACTTCACTGTTATAGAGAGCTGTGTGATTCTTTTTATTAATTAGTTACACTTTTTAACACGTAAAATTATTTTTCGTCTCACACGAATACATATTATATTTCTTGAGGACACTTTTGCGTCTGGTTAGGAACACTGTTTGCAGGCAACTGACTTCTAAATTTGTAAATCTTGCTATATTTCAGTTTCTGATTGGCTAATCCTAGTTCAATAAAATACCTTCATTTAACTAAAGCTTTTTCTGGTTGTTGGTTGGCTATTTTTATAAACTGTCACTTAAATTACATTATTGTTGCTACAATAATGACTAATAGCATTATTAAACTATCTTACTCATTATTGCCTCAAGGTTACCTCATTGTTAGCATCTTATAACTTATTATTCTCACAGCTACTGTATTACTAAATTAGTAATATATTAACGTAACATTATTACACATGGATACAATAATATAAGCATATGCAATGACTGTTACATACATTTTACAAGTTATTACATATACATATTGCTTTAAGGCGGGCTGTTATTGAATTTATACATTATATAATTAGTCTGAAATTATTTAAGTGTTAAAAATACTGCCTCAATGTTTATATTACTATGTGTATGTATAATAATGTTATGTGAATTTATTACGTAATTTAATAATGTAGGAGCTGTGAGAATAGAAGCAAGCTGCTTTCCGTAACAAACAGAATTATAAAGTAGAAGCCGAAAGTTGGTAACTATGAGACAACAATAAATTAAAAAGTTTAGTAATGGTACTAATAATTCTTGGAATAATAATGTAATATTTAAAACAGTTTATAAATAGCCAAGCAACAACTAGAAAAAGCTTAAGTTAAATAAAAGTATTCTATTGGAGTAGGATTAGCCAATCAGACTTGAAATAGAGTAAATGTGCAAATTCGGGTGGAAGACACTACAAGATTGCGTACCTGATCGGTACGATACGCTCCGCTCTACAGTAGGATATATCAGTGAGGTGTTATTTAATACTGTGGAGAATTAATAAAAACAAAGTACAATACAATTATAATTTGCATAAGCCTTGTTCTTTAGCCACACGACCCCTGCTAAGAGATACGTGTTCTAAAAAAATACTGACGCAGCCGAGGCATAATATATAGATAATATTTAAATAAACATTAAAATTACAAAGTGGATTTTTTAAACGTGGGAGCGAAGGCCACCGGAAAAGTGGACGTGGGACATTAACCCTCTCAAGGTTCCATTGATCAGCAACAAATTCACACCTGTTACATTTATTGGTATGGTTAGTTATATTGTACGAATATCTGTTACGTTGACGCCTTGCTTTATACCAGTTGTTCAAAATTTGCATGCCGAACATTTTGTCTGAAACAGATGCACTGATTGTAATATTAATTGTATTATTTATAATATTAATTATATTACTGTTTATATTGCTAATTATTCAGCATTTAATTATTAATAGGTTAAGTTCTTATTAATTATTAGTTCTTATCTAAATTTGAATTGTCTTTGCAATTTTTGGGTAAACATTGTCTGTGTATGATTTTAGTTTCAAAGGAACAAGACGATTTGCGCAGGAGAAACCAAGAAAATTAATTGTTTGATTTAAGTAAGTACGTGGCAGTAATTAAGAGGCGAGTGTGTTTATGAAACGAGCGCTAACGAGTTTTATATTATATCTAAATATTTTTTTCTTTCTTTGTTTATTTCGTATATGGAGATCCGGATTTCATTTTCATCAGTATATTTGAGGCAATATTTTTAATACTTAAATGATTTCAGTCTAATTATATAATCTAAAATATAATAACAGCCCACCTTAAAACAATAATGTATAATATAATATATAAAATGTATGTAACAGTCATTGTATTAATGTTTATATTATTGTATACATGTATAATAATGTTATGTGAATGTATTACGTAATTTAATAATTATGAAGCTCTGAGAATATAGGTCAAAAGTTAATAACAATGAGGTAATCTAGAGGAAATAATGAATTAGATAATTTAATAGTGCTACTAGTAATTCCTGGAGCAACAATAATGTAATTTTTGAGACAGTTTATAAATAACCAATCAACAACCAGAAAAAGCTTAAGTTAAATAAAAGTATTTTATTGGAGTAGGATTAGCCAATCAGAAACTGAAATAGAGCAAATTGTACAAATTCAGGCGCCACTCGCTAGTAGACAGCGTTCACAACCGGACGCTGTACGCGTTCACAAGCAGTTACATACGTATCCAGTGTGAGACGAAAATTCATTACGGCGGGTATATTATAAAGCTTACGTGTTAAAATGTGCAAGTAATTATTAAACAATCTCACAGCTCTTTATATCAGTGAAGTGTTATTTAATCGTGCGTGTGAAGGATTAATAAATGGAGTGAAGTAAGAATTATAATTTGTGTAAGCCTACATTCTGTAGCCGCATCACACCCTGTTAAGAATTACATGTTTCTACAAATTAATACTGACGCAACCGAGGCAAACATAAAACATACAATATTTAAAAAGAACATAAAAATACAAAGTTGATGTTTTAAAAACTTGGGGCGAAAGCCAACGGAAAGTAAACTTGGGGCGAAGACCACCAGAAAGTGAACATTGGGGCAGGCCACCGGAAACTTTATACCATACTGAGGCAACCAACCTTCCACATATCCCGAAGACGAAGATGAACACCTTCGAAACGTCAGTTTCAAACCATCTACTTAACTGGTTAGAAGTCCGAGAAAATTTAAAGTTATGTTTTATTTGTTGCACCAATATCTTAAACATATGGTATTTTAAACAAAATCTTTGGAGCCATTTTTAGAAAATAAAAGCTAACGAAAATTATCCCATGTAAACGGTAGTTTAGTGTGAGGGAATTTTCTCGGAATTGGCATTCGAGCAATTGACATTGGCATGTTGTATTCTTGGAAGATGTCAAGTTATGTATGTACCAAGTTTGGTATGTAGCAAAGTTTTTTTTATTTTTTTAGTTATACTGTTCAGACACGCACTCACATAGATCTTTCTCTAAAAATTCTTTTTTTTTTTTACTTTCTCTACTATGTATACTAAGTAGGGGAATATTTATTCCACCCAAAATTTCGATACCTAGATTTCAAAGGAATATTTATTTTGAGACCCTCTGAATCCAAAAAAAGCATTTTTGGAAACATGTCCGTGTGTGTGTGTGTGTGTGTGTGTGTGTGTGTGTGAACAGCATAACTCAGAAACGAACAGTCGGATAAACACCAAACTTGGTATTTAGGTTCAGTATCTTCCAGAGATGCGACACGAAGGTTTTCAAGAAAATCCTCCTACCCCAGGTTACCCTTTGCATGGAACATTTTTCAAAAATTTTAATTTTCTAAAAATGGCTAACGATTTTGATTAAAATATCATATGTTTAAGATATTTTCATGACAAAATGTATATCTTGAATTTTCTGGGAATGTCTCCAAAAATATTCATTGTGAACGAATTTCGCATAACTGGTAAACCATAAGAGATAGACAAAATTTTACTACACAAAAAATGTACATCGGGTTAAAATACACAATTTATGTAATATACATTTTTTTGTTGTTGAGTGAATCATTTTCGAGATATTGGTTGTTATTCCCTTAAATTTTTCAATACTTATTTTCTCAAATGGGAATTAGTTATTCATTTTTTGTCTTGGATATGCAAAGAGTATTAATCTGTGGCAAAGAGAATGGTGGTCCACCTAGCAACCAGCTATTAAGAGATATGTCTATGCTTAAAAGCTACTGTACTTCTATATTGCCCTTACAAATACAAAACAAGGGGAACATAGTGCGCCTTAAGCGATAATATTTTTAGAACTGTTAGCTATGTGTAAAATGTAATTCTCTTTGCATGTTAAAAGATCGTTTCTGCAAATGTTTATCTCGAGTAATATGAAATAGATAGAGAATAAGAGTTTGTAAAAATAGTTTGTACAAGGGTGGAGAAAGTCATGTGAGTGTCACACATCAGATTTTTTGGGATTCAGAACGCCTCAAATTATGCATTTCTGATGAAATATCGGTATCATGCAATAATTCCTCTACTAACACAGGTGAATAGAAAGTAGAAAAAAAGTACAAACATTTATCTCAGTTCTTACAAATAGTAGATAGAACAATGCTCTTTTGTAAGAATGTAAAGATAGTGTGTAGAAAAGCTAGCAGAGAAAGTCATGTGAGGGTAAATTATTTTTAAATATTAAACCAATGCAATTTGTTCATCTCATTCATGCTTGGTTCAGTCAGATAACACAAAGGCATTTGAAAAATGGACAGTTGAATATTAAATGGGGTCTTTGACGAAATACTGGAACATTAATGTGCGCAGCATAGAGTCAGACGTTCTCTTTTCAATTATAATGGAAGAGCAGTTAATGTGATCACAGAATGGTAAATTATGTTTTGATGATAATATGAGACAAATGAGGTCTGCCATTAATAGGTGATAAATCATTAATGTAGTGGGATGGGGGTTATTGTTTAATGTAGGCCCTCGCAATATGAATTACACGGTGCCTAATGCAGTTCATATCGATTGACCAATAATAGCATCTAGAACGCTCTTCAAATCAATGACCAAATAAGAAAAAAACAAGAAACGTATTTAATGGGGGTGATTCTGTCTAGGAGATTCTTTTATGCAATGGATATGTGTTAGCAACATAATTCTATTGCTGGTAAGGGTTGTATTGGGTAAAGTTGTGTTTAAAACTGTTGTTGAGCCTTTCTCCTGGAAATTAAAATACAGGAAACCAAACTATGAGCGGAAAATAATGGTTTACTGCCCTTTCCCGCTGAAATGGGGACATATTAACACATGAGACTGAACCAGGGCTTTATAACCTCTTCTCTTATCCTATTCTTTTCTCTTCTCTCCCTTCTCTCTCCTTCTCAACTCATCTCTCCTCTCTTCTGTTCTCTTCTTCCCTCCTCTCCTCTTCGCTTCTTTTCTCTTCTCTCTTTCCTCTTTTATTCTTTCTCCTTTTTTCCTCTCTTGACTTGGTGATTATTGTTTTGTCTTGCTCTCTTTTCTTACCAACATTTGTGGCACAATTACCCTGTTTTCAACCAAACTAATCCTGAATCCTGACGTTTTGCACTCACATTAGTTTCTCTACCCTCTATTGTTTATTAATGGGATGTAAACTATTCTTACGAAAACTTATCTTTCTATCTACTTCATTTTAATGCAGATAAACCATTAGAAATAGCTACATTACACATTTCGTTATGGATACAAAGAGAACAGCCATAATCAAACGTTTAGAACTACACGCTCTGTTCTGGCCTTAAAATTCCAAACTCTTTCCGTGCAATCACAAGAAATAATTGAAAATCGATAGGACTTAAAAAAATGGTGTAGAATATTTCGAGCCATTAATAATGGATATCTTGGGATGGCGTATGCCACAAAAAAGTTATTTGAAGTAAGTTGTGTGATTTAAAGAGATATGCATTTTTTGTGCAGTACGTTTTCGTCTATCACAATCATAACGTTTACCAGTTATACAACACATTATAAAATTCCTTCCGAATGAAGAGGAATTCCTAGGCTATTGCCAGAAAATGCAAGATTTCATTTGTCATGTAAATATCTTTTATATATGGTATTTTATTCAAAATCTTTACAGCCATGTATGAGAAAATAAAAAATTTCGAAAAAATGTTCCTTATGAACGGTAGTTGTGTGCAGGGGATTTTCTTGAAACTCTTCGTAACGCGTCTTTGGAAGATACTGAGCTTAAATAAGGCATTTTTACTTTGTCTACTACGTATAGTAAGTAGGGGAAGTATTGTATTCCACCCAAAAATTGGATACCGAGATTTCACCGGAAATACATGTTTTGAGACCCCCTGAATCCAAGAAAAGCATTTTTGGAAACATGTCCGTGTGTCTGTCTGTGAGTCTGTGAACAGCATAACTCAGAAACAAACAGTCGGATAAACACCAAACTTGGTATTTAGGTCCAGTATCTTCCAGAGATGCGACACGAAGGTTTTCAAGAAAATCCCCTCACCCCAGATTACAGTTTACATGGAACATTTTTCTGAAATTTTAGTTTTCTCAAAAATGGTTCTTAACGATTTTGATTAAAATATCATAAGTAAATTTTCCAATACTTATACTTTTCCTCAAATGGAAATCCTTATTCATTTTTTTATGTCCTGGACATGCAAAGAGAGTGAAATGCGCCACATAACAACCAGTTCTTAAAACATTTGACTGTCCCTTAAATACTACCATATTCCCCTTGCACCTACAAGAAAATTAGCAATAAGATTAACATCTCGATTAACACGCAGTAGATGGAGAATAAGCGTTTGTAAAAATAGTTTGTACAAGAGTAGATAAAGTCATGTGAGTGCAAAACATCAGAATTTTTTATTTAACCGACTTTTCGTTTTTAAGTTATGCTGTTCACACAAATTCAGAGAGAGAGAGAGAGAGAGAGAGAGAGAGAGAGAGAGAGAGAGAGAGAGACGACACGACACACACGGACATTTTTATAAAAACGCCTTTTTGGATTCAGGGGTCCAAAATATGTAATTCCGGTGAAATCTTAGTATGGAATTTTTGGGTGGAATGCAATACTTTCTCTAGCTACTAGGCTCGTGGTAGAAAAGCTAAACAGCTGGTTACGAAAAGATTTTATTCCTATACTTATAGAATCTATAGCGGCGCTCACGTTTATGCTGGAAATTATGCTCTCACTCTCCCTCCAGTTTTTTCAATGTTTCTTCCTCTCCTCCTCTCTACCTCCATCCGTCTATCTCTCCTTCGTAGCCTTCATTTCGTTCTCTCCTCTCTGTGCAAGTTTATTAAATGCGATTTTATTAAACCTGGGTTTTCTGGGGAGTTAATAAAAATGTATACGTAACAATAGACATGCTTATGCCCTCTTCTTTATGCTTGCAACTACATTGTTCTGTGTGATAACCAATTTACGTACACATATAGCAGCAATGAGAAATTGCTGCTGCCCGTTCATTCAATCGAAGTTTGAGGCAGTAGTTTTAACACTTAAAAAATTTCAGTCTAATTATATAATATGTAAATTCAATAACAGCCCGCCTTAAAGCAATATGTGTATGTAACGACATATACAAAATGTATATTACAGTCATTCTAAATAATTATATTATTGTATACATGTTCAATAATGTTATGTGAATGTATTAAGTAATTTAATAATGTAGGAGCTGTGAGAATAATAGCTTAAAGGTTGCTAACAATGAGGTTAAAATGAGGTAACCTTGAGGCAATAATGAGTAAGAAAGTTTAATAATGCTAATAGTCATTATTGGAGCAACAATAGTGTAAATTTTTGAGACTTTTTAAAAAATAGCCAATCAACAATCAGAAAAGCTTTAGTTAAATGAAAGTATTCTATTGGACTAGGATTAGCCAATCAGAAACTGAAATATAGCAAAATTTACAAATTTAGAGTTCAGTTGCTTGTAGACAACGCTCATAACTGGACGCGTTGCTTGCAGACAGTGTTCCTAACCGGACGCGAGATGCGTCCTCGAGAAATTTAATACGTATTTTGTGTGAGACAAAAATAGCTTACTTGTTAAAAAGTGCAAGTGATTAATAAAAAAATCTCACAGCTCTCTCTATATCAGTGAAGTGTTATTTAAATCGTGTCAAGCATTAATAAAAGGAGTGAAGTAAAATTATAATCTGTGTAAACCTACATTCTTCAGTCGCACCACAACCCTGCAAAGAGAAACGTGTATCTAACAATAATCCTGATGCAGCCAAGGCAAACATAATTATATAATATTTAAAGAAACAGTCAAATTACAAATTTAATATTTTTAAACATTTTGGGGGGGCGAAGGTCACCGGAAAGTACATTTGGGGCGAAGGCTACCGGAAACCGGTTACTATACGTCCGTTGCAACCAACTTCAAGTTCGGCTCCCCAACAGTTGAAATATAATACAACTCCTTCAATACAACCTACTTCAAATTGACGCCCAAAGCGTGATGCAAATAACGTGAAGATACAATTCTACTTCAGTAAATAACCAACGAATCTTTACTTGGTTTACAAACTTATGTTATGTAGCACTAAAAATAGTTAAAGGATATATTTCGAATTTTGATTTTTCTCTTCGTGCAACGCAATGAAGATACTACGCATTTAGCCTACTTTCTAAGTTGGACCTTGTTATGGTCTTTACCAGGTTTCATAGCAATTGGTTTGGGCGTTCTTGCGCGAAAAGTTAAAAATACACACATATTTTAAAACCAGCTTTGTGACTTCACTGTGTACAAAGTACGAATTATTCACCAAAAAATCGCAAAGTACCACAAAAATGTCTGCTACAGTTTATATTAGTAGAACATGTATCCTCTATGTATCGTTAGAATGTGATATCAACTTGAATTGTAAAATTCCTGATGAGGATTTTATTTGCTCCTCTCCATGGTACGGGATGTTGGAGAAACATCTTTTGGACCTTCCGCCTTTCATTTGTTTTTGTGTGTACTACCTGATACTTCCATCGACTTATGATTTCAACTGGCGCAAAATGAACTTGTGAAGTGGTAAAATGTTAGGTGTTAATGAGGAAGTTCAGGAAAAACGTTGAAAATTCCTCACTTTTACATTTTATTTTTCCTACAAATGAAAATCTTTTTGCACCGCACAAAAAACATTGGTTTATTTAATGCATGAAATATATTTCTGTAAACACCACGTACAAAAAAGTAAAAATATCGGTTTTCAATTGTAAAACTAATAACATGCAATATACTGATAAATGTTAAACAAGTAACCTGTTTTACTATTTGTTATTTCTGTCTGTTAAGAATGAGAACGTTATGTCAATTAATTTGGCTATTAGAATTTTTAAATCCGTATACAAATACTTTTGTGCACCTCTGTAAATATACATACACACACAGCTGTGGGAAAACAATGGCCAGAAAATTAAAGAGTATAACGCCAATACCAAACTAAACATAATTGAAAGCTGGCTTTACGAAACATCTTCATTTGCCAGTCAAAATGAAATGTAATTCACACAACTGTTATGTACTGTCTCAACTAATGAATACTTGTAGACAATGGAAAACTAACCATTACATATACTAAATAACATGGTATTACTGTACCATTCAGTAGGCTTCACATCAGACACATCTAGTGACGGTGACTAGTACTGTATAAGAGTGCGTTTTGTTTACATCCGACACACCATAAACAGGTTTCGCAGTCGCGACTATTAACATAACGGATTTAATTTGAGGCAGTATTTTTAACATTTAAATGATTTCAGTCTAATTATATAATATATAATTCAATAAAAGCCCGGCTTAAAGCAATATGTGTATTGTAACAATAAATAAAAAGTGTATATTACAGTCATTGTAAATGTTTATATTGTTGTATACATGTTCAATAACGTTATGTGAATGTATTACGTAACTTAATAATGTAGGAGCTGTGAGAATAATAGGTTAAAAGTTGCTAACAATGGGGTAACAATGAGGTAACCTTGAAACAATGAATTTTAAAGTTTAAATGCTACTAGTCATTATTGGAGCAACAATGATGTAAATTTTGAGACAGTTTAAAAAATAGCCAATCACTAACCAGAAAAAAGCTTAAGTTAAATAAAAGTATTCTATTGGATTAGGAATAGCCAATCAGAGACTTTAAATACAGAAAATTTACAAATTTAGGCGGTAGAGATCAAGTCAGTTGCGTGTAGGCAGCGCTCATAACTGGACGCGTTGCTTGTAGACAGTGTTCCTAACCGGACGCGAGATGTATCCTCGAGAAATTGAATACGTATTCAGTGTGAGACGAAAATAGTTTACGTGTTAAAAAAGTGCAAGTAATTAATAAAAGAATCTCACAGCTCGCTATATCAGTGAAATGTTATTTAAATCGTGTCAAACATTAATAAAAGGAGTGAAGTAAAATTAAAATCTGTGTAAGCCTACATCCTTCAGTCGCACTACACTTTGTTAAGAAATTTATGCCTCTAAACATAAACACTGACGCAGCCGAGGCAAACGTATATATATATATATATATATATATATATATATATATATATATCTATATAAAGAAATACGCAAATTACAAAGTCAATATTCTTTAAACTTGGGGCGAAGGCTACCGGAAACTTTTTACTATACGTGCGGTTGCAACTACTTCAAGTTTGGCTCCCCAACAGTCGAAATATAATACATCTTCAAATTGGCGCCCAAAGCGTGGAGCAAATAACAATAAAGACAATAATATAATGTACTTCAAATGTTAACATGTCACACAGTAAAAAAGCTTCTGTAACACACTATTACAATCCTCAAAATTCTCAGTTTGGTACTGTCTTTCTAGCCTACAATTTTCTGCTCATTGTTTTCGATATTATTGATTATTATTATTATTGTTAATTATTAATTACTTAACTAATTGTGCAAAATTTCATTAGTTTCCTAGTTAAAGCCCTAAAATAACTGAATGACCCCAGTCTCACAGGTGTGTTATCTTTGTTATTCTTCACTACACGCTTTATGCGGGACACCTGTTCCATATTTACAGCAGCTCTTTCTCCTTTTTCTTCGGTTTTCGTGTCTGGATGTTCAGATGTTCAATGTTGAATTTTTCATGCTTTGAATGTATCTGTAATTAATTTCTGATATCTCCATTTCGTATGAGATCTAGTCTTGTACAACCATTAGTCTTTCTCAAGAATGTCATTTCTGCACCCTTGAATTTCACTATTAATTTTCTTATTTAATCACCCAAGTTACATCACCATTTAGATTATGTAAAGGAACAACCATTATTTTAAACGACTTTATTAACTTTTACTTTCTCTATTATCTATAGTAAGTAGGGGAAGTATTGTATTCCACCCAAAAATTATATACCGAGATTTCACCGGAAATATATGCTTTGAGACCCCCTGAATCCAAAAAAAGCATTTTGGTAACATGTCCGTGTGTGTGTGTGTGTCTGTGAACAGCATAACTCAGAAACCAACAGTCGGATAAACACCAAACTTGGTATTCAGTTTCAGTATCTTCCAGAGATGCGACACGAAGGTTTTCAAGAAAATCCCCCCACCCCAGAGTACCCTTTACATGGAACATTTTTCGAAAATTTTAATTTTCTCAAAAATGGCTCTAACGATTTTGATTAAAATATCATATGTTTAAGATATTTTCATGAAAACTAAAATGTATATCTTGAATTTTCTGGGAATGTCTCCAAAAGTATTCTTCATTATGAACGAGTTTTGCATAACTGGTAAACCATAAGAGATAGACAAACTTTTACTATACAAAAAATGTAGATCGCGTTAAAGTACACAATTTACGTCATATACATTTTTTTTGTTGAGTGAATCATTTTCGAAATATTGCTTGTTATTGCCTTAAATTTTTCAATACTTATTTTCTCAAATGGGAATGCGCTATTCGGTTTTTTTGTCTTGGATATGCAAAGACTATTAATCTGTGGCAAAGAGAATAGTGCTGCACCTAGCAACCAGCTATTAAGAGATATGGCTATGCTTAAAGGCTACTGCATTTCTATATTACCCTTGCAAATACAAAACAAGGGGAACATAGTACGCCTTAAGCGATAGTCAAATATTTTTAGAACTGGTCGCTATGTGTAAGATGTAATTCTCTTTGCATGTCAAAAGATCGTTTCTGTAAATATTTATCTCGATTAATATGAAATAAATGAAGAATAAGATTTTGTAAAAATAGTTTGTACAAGAGTAGAGAAAGTCATGTGAGTGTAACACATCAGATTTTTTTTTCTCTCTTAGTCTTATGACCGAGTGCACCATCCTGGTTAAGAGAATACTGCGGTAAAGTTCATAGTTTACCAGGGTAAAGTCGTATTTCTGTTGTATCAAGCTCGGTTTCGACTTTATCGGCGTTTAATCATGGTAAAATATTTACCGCTCACTGGGGAGCGCTTTTCTAAGAAAAGGTATCCAAAATGGAACTTAACGATTGCATTTATATGTTCAATATTTTCATCGATTTGCCCGCAACAAAAAGAGAGTAATAGCACAAAGGGGGAGTGTACATATTTGAAGAACTGAACGACGTTTCATTTCGAAGATTCCGGTTGAAAAAAGAAAGCGTAACGGCAATTTTAGATGGAACGGTCGAATAACTCCAGTGACCTAAATCAGGTATCCCCAGAAAGCGTTATCGTGTACCTCTAAGATATTTTAAAACTGTTGGAACTTTTCAAGGAGTAATAGTTGATATAAGTGATTAAAGACAGAACAATACGTCAACACAAGATTCCATATGCAATTGTTTCGTTACCACCTTAGTGCATAAAACTGCCTCTTGCATAACGGGAACAAAGAAGCGACACGAAGAGTTTTAAGGAAATCCCCCCCTACGCCAAGCTACCCTCTATATGAATCGTCTTGCGAAGCTTTTTTATTTTCTTAAAAATACCTCTAAGAATTGAAATTAAAATACCTTATATTTAAGACATTTACATTCCAAGATTTTTCAGGAATAGCCTATTGTGGAGTCCTCTTCATTTGGAAAGAATTTTGTATAATTTTGTTTAAAAACTAAATTTTAAGAGATCTTACATAAAACGTACTGCACAATTACCGTATAACCATTTAAAACAGAAAACTTATTTCCAATATATTTTTTGTGGCATTAACCATTTTCGATATCAGTTTGAATTGGTCAATACTTTTGTCATTTTTACTTTCTCTACTACGTATAGTAAGTAGGGGAAATATTGTATTCCACCCAAAAATTCGATACCGAGATTTCACCGGAAATGCATGTTTGAGACCCCCTGAATCCAAAAAAAAGCATTTTTGGAAACATGTCCGTGTGTGTGTCTGTGTGCGAACAGCATAACTCAGAAACTAACTATCTGATAAACACCTAACTTGGTATTTAGGTTCAGTATCTTCCAGAGATGCGACACGAAGGTTTTCAAAAAAATTCCCCCACCCCAGATTACTCTTTACATGGAATATTTTTCGAAAATTTTAATTTTCTCAAAAATGGCTCTAACAATTTTGATTAAAATATCATATGTTTAAGATATTTTCATGACAAATTAAATTTATATCTCGAATTTTCTGGGAATGTCTCCAGAAGTATTCTTCATTGTGAACGACTTTTGCATAACTGGTAAACCATAAGAGATTACACAAAATTTTACTGCACAAAAAATGTAGATTGCGTTAAAATACACAATTCATGTCATATACATTTTTTTGTTGAGTGAACCATTTTCGAGATATTGTTTGTTATTCCCTTAAATTTTCCAATACTTATACTTTTTCTCATATTCGTTATTCATTTTTTTTATGTCCTGGACATACAAAGAGAATGGATTGCGCCACATAGCAACCAACTCTTAAAATATTTGACTATCGCTTAAAACCTACCAATTCCCCTTGCATCTACAAGAAAATTAGCAATAAGATTAACATCTTGATTAACATGAGGCATATGGAGAATAAGCGTTTGTAAAAATAGTTTCTACAAGAGTAGAGAAAGTCATGGAGTGTAACACATCAGATTTTTTAAAGTACTATTCAGTTGTTTCTTGCAAAATCATCGAAAGAGTATGGAATTCCATGGCCAGCATATAGCTACCTGCTTTTAAACATATGACTGCCGATTTGGTTTCCTCTATCCCCATTGTGCCTACGATGAATTATATAATACAACTACTTCTGCAAAGGTTTATCTTGATTACTCTGATGTAGATGGAAAAATGAGGTTTTGTAGAACGGTATGTAGAGGTAAAGAAAGAAATGTGTACGTAACACATCAGAATTCTTGCTAAGTTTATACCTTGCCTTTAATGGTAGCAGCAATCATCTTTTTGTCTTCGATTGTGGATTTGTATTTATCTATTGATTTATTGTCTTTTTTAATCTTCACCTACAATTTATATAACGTGTTAGTCCCTTCTAGCGTTGCTTATTATTTTCCCCCTTATATTTAACATTGTTGTATATGTAATTGGGAAGTATCATGTATCCACCATTTACTTTTATACCTTGTTATTTTAAATCCAGTAACAAGGAAGTCTCATAGCGCTAAAATTCAACGCTCTTGGTGGTTTAGCGCCTATTATTTTTCGTTGGGTCCACTGAGAATGTGCGAGATAAGACTGGTATTTCGAGATAAGACTCTGCAAATGGACGAAATTGATACAGTATTTTAAACACCGAAATAATTTCAGTCTAATTATATAATAAAAATATAATAACAGCCCGACTTAAAGCAATATGTGTATGTAACAATATAAAAAGTGTATATTACAGTCATTGTATATGTTTATATTATTGTATACATGTGTAACAATGTTATGTGAATGTATTACGTAATTTAATAATGCAGGAGCTGTGAGAATAATAGGTTAAAAGTTGCTAACAATGACGTAACCTTGAGGCAATAATGAGTAAGAAAGTGTAATAATGCTACTAGTCATTATTGGAGCAACAATAATGTAAATTTTGAAACAGTTTATAAAATAGCCAATCAACATCCAGAAAAAAGCTTAAGTTACATCAAAGTATTACATTGGAATAGGAATAGCGAATCAGAGACTTGAAATACAGATTTTTACAAATTTAGGCGTTAGAAATCAAGTTAGTTGCTTGTAGACAAAGCTCATAACTGGACGCGTTGGTTGTAGACAGTGTTCCTAATCGGATGCGAGGTGCGTTCTCGAGAAGTCTAATACTTATTCAGTGTAAGACGAAAAATAGTTTACGTGTTCAAAAGTGCAAGTAATTAATAAAAGAATCTCACAGCTCTCTATATCAGTGAAGTGTTATTTAAATCGTGTCAAGGATTAATAAATGCAGTGAAGTAAAAACTATAATCTGTGAAAGCCTACATTCTTAGCCGCACTAGTCCCTACAAAGAAATCCATGTCTCTAACAATAATACTGACGCAGCCGAGGCAAACATAAATATATAATATTTAAAGAAACAGTCAAGTTATAGAGTTAATATTTTTAAACCTACGAAACGAAGGCTACCGGGTACCACAGGTGCAGTTGCAACTACTTCAAGTTCGGCTCCCCAACAGTTGAACTACAATACACAACATACTTCAAAATACAGGTTACATGTAGGCTACTAACACAAGCCATTGCCTAAACTCTACGCATAAACAAAGCAAATGACTATCAAAATTAATCACTGCCTTCTGAATGCTACTATGAAAACAGTGTAAAAACCAGGTGGTACGAAACTGCGGTATTTAAATTAAGAGTTAGCAATAGTGGACTGGATTTATGACTTTACCACGTTAATAATTTATATTTACCGGGATTAATGTACTTGGCCATTAATGTCCTATGAATTCTACCACATACCTATTGAAAAGCTGACTTCTTTGTATAAATGTCTTTTTCTTTTCAAATCATGTAGTGAAATCACAACGTAGATGTGATGTTCTATTGTTTTATCTTCAGGCATTTTTTATCTAACTGGTAATTTTCCTAACAATTCATCACTTTAGTATTGTTTGCAAACTTTGTTTCGGTAATGTAAATAATTTTCTAAGTCGTCTTTTGTTTGTGCTATGACATCATAATTGGCGCATAATAAGGTATTAAAATTGCCACTGTTTAATTTCATCCCTTTATCAAAAATTATTTTTATATTGATGGAAAACTTCTGAAAGTATACCTCTAGTCAGCTCAGCCGTCATTTTTACCATGAGCTAGACATAATGAAGTGTTTACTAAAAGTTTACCACTATAGAAATATAAATTGGAATAAATTAATTGAATTTGAAATCAGCATGGGATAATTGCTTTTCACAGTACACGTAATGAACGCGGCCTTAATGAAATGGAAAGGCTAATACATTTAGATTGTTTGCGTGACGTGATCAAGCAATTTGCTAACGCACTTGTGACTTTAGTACCAACATAATGAGGTGCTGCTATTTCTGCAAAATATCTGGCTTATTATTAGGGTCGTTCAATGGTTCTGAGTGTGACACTTTTAGGCCATTATATGGTTGTATCTCCATAGCATATACGTAGGATTTAAAATATACAATTATTACCAAATGTTAACATAAACTCACTGAGCATATAATCTTTAACTTATGCTTTAGGAGACCAGAGGAATATAATGGAAGATTTCTGTTCCAGGTGTGATAATAATCTTGAAGCATAAATATAAGTTTTTCTGTTTATGTCATTTTAAGAAATACGCTTTCTGCGGGTGTTCTTTATGAGATACTGGAATAAGTAAACGCCGCGTTCTGTAAATTTCTACAAAGTGAAAGTTTATTAATGAATTCCTAGAAATACGACGCAAGAAGTCCACATATCTTTTGGTAAAGTGCATTTTTCATTTGCATATGTCTCAACACAATAAAAGAACTATCTAATGTGTTACACTCACATGACTTTCTCTACTCTTATACAAATTATTCTTACAAATGTTCATTTTCTATCTACTTCATGTTAATCCAGATGAACCTTTGCAGAAACTATTTTATTGCTAATTTTCTTGTATATGCAAGGGGAATATGGTAGACTTTAAGCTATAGTCAAATATTTTAAAAGCTGGTTGCTATGTGGAGCATTCCATTCTCTTTGCATGTCCAGCACATTATATATATTCAAACAAATAACAAGGAGTGTCTCAGAAATGGTTCACTTGACAAAAAAATGTATATGATATAAATTGTGTATTTTAACGAGATCTACGGTCTTTGTGTAGTATAACTTTGTCTATTTCTTGCGGTTTACCAGTTATGCAAAAGCCATTCAGAATGAAGAGGACTTTTGGGCACATTCCTGGAAAATTGAAAATATACGTTTCATTTGCCATGAAAATATTTTAAACATACGACATTTTAATCAAAAACGTTAGAGCGGGTTTTGAGAAAATCAGAATGTTCGAAAAATGTACCATGTAAAGGGTAGTTTTGGGTGGGAGATATTCTTGAAAATGTTCACGTTGGATCCCTGGAAGATACTAAACTCAAATACCAAGTTTAGTGCTTATCCGACTTTTTCGTTTTTACATGGAATTTTTTCTAAAAAATGTTTTTGATTCAGGGCACTTCAAAACATGCATTTTCAGTGAAATGTCGATATCGAATTTTTGGGTGGATTGCAATACTTCCCCTACTTACTTAACGTAATAGAGACAGTAAAAATTTAACTTATGTTTGGTCCTGAGGCTTGATAGACATCAAGTCATACTCGCTTCAAAATGAAGACGTGAAGGGGCGGTTGGCTGATTGTAATCAGAATGCAGCGACTTTAACCTCTTATCAACAAAATAGGAAAGGGTTGATGTACCTCTTTGGATTGCCCTTTCTTGATGACGATGTTATTGAACATTTTAACTTTACATTTCTATTTTAAACTTGTTTGACAAATCCTTATTGCCTAGCTGTTCGGCAATGTTATTATTTTAAACAGACAACTAAGATAACGTTTCTAGCCATGCCCAAGATTGTTCCGAATGCTTCGGGTTTCACCAATCTACAAAACTGTTGGAACTAACATATCTCATTTCTCTGATGTTATAGGAATTTACTTATCCTCATTTTTCAGAAAAAATAAAATTAAACGAGTTTTATTTATGGACGCTCTTTAACTACTATGGTCCTTAGCGTCCCATTCTATATTGGGCGTGAAAGACCGTAAATGTTGCTCAGAGGCCTCTTTATCAGGCTTAAGGTTCTTTTACGTGCCGTAAATCTACGACACAGGACCACCGGCTTTACTTTCCTTCCGAAGGAAGCCATGCTAAGGAAACTCCGAAAAAATCCATCGCCCTCCGCCGGGTTTGAACCCACGACCTTGGGAACTAGAGGCTAGCACGGTACCACTAGTCCACGGAGGACGACAACTCTTTCCTCAGAGACTTCTACCTGCTAGCATTTTGTAGGTGGTCATATCGACCCATACATACAAAGTTTAACGGCTGTTGAAGTTTATCAGTGATGTTGTCGACTAATTCGTCCCGTAAATGTAGGTAATTTAGTGATTTTGAAGTAATGACACTTTCATTGCCCCTTACCGCTATAATTATATTCTCTTATTACGTACAGTAATTAGGGGAAGTGTTGGATTTCACCCAAAATTCGATGTCGAGATTTCATCGAAAACACATGTTTTGAGGTTCCCTGAGTTCAAATAACGCATTTCGTCCAAGGATGCGACACGAAGGTTTTCAATAAAATCCACTTACTCCAAACCATTCTTTACGTGGAATATTTTTAGAAATTTTTTATTTTTAAGCAATTTTGATTAAAGTACCATATATTGAAGATGTTTACATGACAAATGAAATTTGTCTTGAATTTTTGGGGAATAGTCTATGAAGTCCTCTTCATTTGGAAGGAATTTTGTAGAATATTGTAGGTATAATTGGTAAACGTTAGGCGAAAACGTCCTGTATTAAAATGTAGATCTCTTTAGAACACACAATATATTTAATAGAATTTTTTGTGTGTGGCATAAACCGTTTCTGAGACATTCATTATTAAAGGTTCGAATTGTTCATTTCTTGGCCATTATCTTTGTCATGTCAACATTCAGTTGTTTCTCCAGATTGCATGGAAACAGAATGTAATTTTAAGGCCATCATATAGCGTCCAGTTCCTAAACATTTGACATAAATTCCCTTTGTATCTATAACAAAATGTGTAACTATTTCTGCAAAGGTTTATTTGGATTATGATGCAGCAGACAGAAAAATAAGCTTGAGTAAAGATAATTGTGTACTCACTAATAAATGATAGAGATTCGAGAAGGTCATGTGAATATACTACATCTGATTTTTTAAATTTATTTATCGGAGTCCAGTGAAACAAATTATAAAATTACGTTACGCCAAGCCAAGCTATTAACGTGATTTTTTCTGGCGATTAGAAGGAAATGGCACTGCTCCAATAAGGGTATTATACGCACAACGGGACGCCCCGGGAGGGAAGAGGAAGTGAGAGGAGACATCAGTGGCCGGAACCAGGAATGGCGGCACAGGAATGGCAAGGTCCCTGCATTTTCCAAATTGAGATATCCCGACATCGGATAGGCAGACCGGGCACCCCCGCCCGTCACAGAGGGTCCAGCAGCCCGTTCCAAGGGGGCTTCTGTTAGAGAACTTTATCATTTTCATTCGGATAGCAAACATGTTTATACGAGAGTGTTCTCTAAAATCGGGCATAATAGTTAAATAGACTAAATTTTAATTTTTTATCACTGTTGCCCAATTTTCACCTTCGGAGTATAAATGGAACACGACTATCGCTTTAGCCTATTGTTTTCTTCTTATACCTACAACGACACATATAACATGTAATGAAAGTTTATCGCCGTTAACAAGAAGTAGACAGATGAATAATCCTTTGTATAATCATGATTCCAAAACTAAAAACAAAACATCCCAAAAACTACAGACTAGTTAGTCTTCTGACACTCTTCTGTAAAATCTTTGAGCGACTACTTCTACCTCAACTATTAGTCCAAATAAAAGACTTGATACCTAATACGCAATTTGGTTTTCGATCTCGCAGGCATTCATGCAGCATCTCCATCACGTTATAAGATACTATTATGGATATAAAGAGAAATCAGCCTGTCTTGGATTGTTGTTAGACACAGAAAAGGCTTTCGATAAAGCGTGACATAAAGGACTGCACTATAAAATAAAAAAGTCATCTCTCTGACTCACATTTTAGAGTGATAAAATCTTACTTCAGCAACCGTAGCTTTAATGTCAAATATGATTTTGACTATTCAGGATCGTATCCAATTTTCTCTGGAGTTCTTCAGGGCAGCGTACTGGAGCCGCTATTCTACCTTCTCTATACTTCCGATTTTCCTAAACATAAAGATATTACAGTAACACAGTTTGCAGATGATATAGCTGTGCTATGTGATTGTGATATTCCAACATGTTTCAAACAGCTTTAGGAATTTAGCAAAATCACCCAAAACTGGTGCAATAAATAATGCTGATTTCTCGTAAGTCGAAAACAGTTTTGTTTACCTGTAAACACAGTGCTATCTACCCACCGATAAATTTAGGACCCCAACACCAACATTGAACATAAACGCAATAAAATATCTTGGATTGACATTTGACTGTAGAATCAGAATTCATCAATTGAAACATATACTCCAAGAAAGAAAGTCACTTGCACTAAAATATAAAAGCCTTATATATACTTGAACAATTCGTCCAATTTGGTAATATATTGTTCAATATGGGGATCCGCTTCTGCCAGTCAAACTAAAAGGATTCATACCATACAAGACAGGAGCTTATAACTGATGATGGATCATCATGGTACATGCATGATGACTTGGGGATTCCGGAATCATTGACGTTCCTCCGCACGAATTACATACGACTTCAAAAAAACATTCGAAAATCATCAAAATCCTTTGATTCAGCAAATAGCAGACAATCTACCATCTGACGCACCACTTAGAAGTCTAAAATGCCATACCAACTTAAGACTATAATTCAGATAAGTACACAGTGGGGCTTATCATTGGATAAGTTCCTGATCACAAGTTTCATGTTATTTATTTGTTAGGTAACTAAAATGTAAGCACAAATGTACTGTATTCAGTTCATACAACAAAGTTATCTGAATAATTAAAAAGAAGAATCATTTATAGAAGAGTGAGAAGGAAAAGTCGCGTAAACGCAACACATCTACTTTTTCTGATGTTATTCTGTACATACATAGCTACATATATACACAACCTCACTGTAGATATCGATTAGTAGCGTAATGTCGAGTTTGATGGCCATACTGCAACATCTACCAAAATCACAATTTCATTTCTAGCAAGCGATACTCGCAATTAAAACGCGTCCTTTCCGTTATGACATTTTTAGGACCGCTGTTGCATTATTCAAAAGCCCCCAATGCCTCTTTCATAAAAGAAAATAAATGTTCAATTAATTACAGAGTCTGTGGTTCGGTGCCACAAATTGAAAATCACACCACCCATCCGTAATTCCCACGGAACTGTTTGCCCAGTGTAATGGGAGTTACAAGCACTGATTAGACAAAAACAACGCTGATTGTACAATGTAATCACAGAGGAAATCCTCATATTGTTGGGCTGGGTGTTTTTGGCACGATGTGTATTAACATACATTGGTAGGGGGAGGGAGCAAATTCTCATTAGAGATGTGTGGCTAATCTACTAATGCATCTAGTCACCTTGCTTGTACAAACATTGGGACAGGTGTGTCTGTAGGGAGATACTCTGTTCTCCTCACTGTGAGTTGACAATCTCTCTGGCAATCCACTTCTCTTCTCTTATCCCGTCTTTCTGTTGTGAGATCTGTCTACTCTATAATAGGGATGGGCATAAAATAATCTAACCGTTACACTGTAACGGTTACCAAAGTAACGAATACAAAGCAATCCGTTACCCAATAACGGTTACCAAAGTAACTATTACAAAGTAACTAGTTACACATCCCGTGTCCGACTTTCCTAACACATGGGTTTTTCGGGGTTTCCCCGGGTAGCTAGGCAAATGCTGGGAACGATGATTAAGTCCCCCGAATTTCCTGTCCCTCCATTTCACTTCCATTCTCACTTCACTTCACCTTTCATCCGCTTGGTCTTTTTCAGGGTTGTACGTGTCGTGCAGAAGGTCTCGGCGCTTGCATGGCAGGGGGAAAAGGATGCTGTGTGAAAACCTTTGTCCCCGGAATGGGGCCGTCTCCGTGTTTCGGGCCCGCGAGTGATGTGTTAAAACTACGGGAGGGGGAAAGACCAACCGATTGCACCAGTGCCAATACGGGGAGTTTAAATCTGTAAACGGTAGGGACCCATCCCTCTGCCTGTCGTACTCCCCTGGTGCGGCCGCCCTCTGTCTCCTCTTACCTCATCCCTCCCGGACGTCCCGGGGCTTAGGTACAAAAGATCTGTGTAGGTGCTAATCCCCTTTCGCGTTGAATACTAATCCTAGTTACCCAATTTATCAAAGTTACCAAAGTAACGAATATAAAGTAACTAGTTACTCAATAAGGGTTATCAAGATAATGAACACAAAGTCACTATTACCCAATAAGGCTACCAAAGTAACGAATACAAAGTAGCTAGTTACCCAATAACGGTTGCCAAAGTAACGATTATAAAGCAACTAGTTACCCAACAACGGTCACCAAAATTAACGATTATAAAGCAACTAGTAACTCAATAACGGTCACCAAAGTAGCTATTATAAACCAACTAGTTACCCAATAACGGCTAGCAAAATAACGATTCTAAAGCAAATAGTTATCCAATAACGGCTAGCAAACTAACGAATAACAAAGTAACTACTCACCCAATAACGGTTGCCAAAGTAACGATTATAAAGCAACTAGTTACCCAATAACGGTTGCCAAAGTAACGATTATAAAGCAACTAGTTACCCAATAACGGTCAACAAAGTAACGATTATAAAGCAACTAGTTACCCAATAACGGTCACCAAAGTAACGATTATAAAGCAACTAGTTACTCAATAACGATCACCAAAGTAGCTATTATAAAGCAACTAGTTACCCAATAACGGCTACCGAAGTAACGAATAACAAAGCAACTAGTTATACAATAAGGTTGCCAAAGAAACGATTATAAAGCAACTAGTTATCCAATAACGGCTAGCAAAGTAACGAATAACAAAGTAACTACTTACACAATAACGGTTGCCAAAGTAACGATTATAAAACAACTAGTTACCCAATAACGGTCAACAAAGTAACGATTATAAGGCAACTGGTTATCCAATAACGGTTGCCAAAGTAACGATTATAAAGCAACTAGTTACCCAATAACGGTCACCAAAGTAACGATTATAAAGCAACTAGTTACCCAATAACGGCTAGCAAAGTAACGATTATAAGGCAACTAGTTAGCCAATAACGGTCACCAAAGTAGCGGTTATAAAGCAACTAGTTAGCCAATAATGGTCACCAAAGTAGCGGTTATAAAGCAACTAGTTACCCAATAACGACTAGCAAAGTAACGATTATAAAGCAGCTAGTTACCTAATAACGGCTACCAAAGTAACGAATACAAAGTAACGATTATAAAGCAACTAGATACGCAATAATGGCTACCAAAGTAAGGAAGAGGACTAGTTATCACGTTAACACTTACTGAAGAAACGAGAGTCACTGAGGCTGGATTACATCATTCACTGCATGTGCGCGGCATTGGTATCGCTTATCGGGAACTAATTATCTCAATATTCCTATACAATTTGAATCATCCTCGCACGGAGGTGCAAGTACATATTTGTTCATTACAGCATGTTGCTTATCGCTTCGAATATACGCCACAGCCACCTCAGTCAGTATTGCATTGCAACAAGATGTTTATTCACACATGATTACAGATACAGGAGTTTTTATACCTCGCGGATGGATGTATATAAATAAACAGTTAATGCTATTTGAGAAAGTATTTTGTTGTTGTTTACGTTGTTTATTAATTTATTAGCCTCACTCTTGGGAAGCCAATTTGAAGTGGATTTTTCTTGAAGTTGATGTTGGAGTTCGCACCACGCTTTGGTAAGCCAATTTGAAGATGATTGTTTGTTACGTTGTTACGTATGAAAATAAATATTAACTTTGCTTTGTTATTAAACTGCTTCTTTAACTATTTATGTTTATGTTTGCCTCGGCTGCTTCAGTATTGTTTTTAGAGACACGTTTCTCTTAATCAGGGGCGTGGTGCGACAAGATTTTAAGTTTAAATTCACTCTTTTTTTATTAACCCTTTACACAAATTAAATAGCACTTCACTGATATCAAGAGCTGTGGGTTTCTTTAATTTAATACTTGCACTTTTTTTATCGCGTATACTTATTTTACGTCTCAGACGAATTCGTAATATTTCTCCAGAGATCACACAAGCAACACATCCAGTTACTATCAAGGTCTGCCAGGAACTGAACATATTTCAACCGTATAAACTTTTAACTTTCTGTATTTCAAGTCTCTGATTGGCTAATCTTAGTCCAATAGAATACCTGCATTTTACAAAAAGCTTTTTCTGTCTGTTGATTGGGTATTTTTAAACTGTCACAATATTTACGTTATTGCAGTCCTAATTATGACTAGTAACATTCAAACTCTCAAACTCATTATTGCCTCAAGGTTACCTTATTGTTACCTCATTGTTAGCAACGTTAAACTTATTATTCTCACAGTTCTTACATTATTAAATTACGTAATGGATTCACATAACATTATTGAACATTTTACAATAATATGAGCATATGCAATGACTGTTAAATACATTTTACAAATTATTACATACATATTGCTTCAAGGCGGGCTGTTATTGAAATTACAAATTATATAACTTAATTAAAATTATTCAAGTGTTAAAATACTGCCTCCTATTTAATAGCAAAATATGCACGGTCTTTAAGCTCAAACAACGACATCGTTCATATTGAAAGGTGGTTATATCTAATAATTACTGATAACCGTTTCTTGCAACCCTTAAATGCGACATTATAGCTGTTACGCAAAATAACTGTTTTTCAGAACCCTACTATGAGCTGACAATATCTCTGGCAAACCACTTCTGCTCACTTTTACACCGTCGTTGTCATCTGCGTTTTAGTTTCGCTTCTTTTTGTTTTGATATCTGTATACTCTGTAATGCACAGGATGTATACTTACGTGTATACGGAGTGGCGTATTTCCTCTACATCGCAATAGTGATTTTCCATCTTCAGGTAGTCAACCTTTGATTCCATCCAGTCGGTATCACTTCTTTGCATCTGGTCTTAAAAAACAATTTATAATTGATGGAAATGAAGGGATGGTTTGGGTACCACCTCTGTGAAGCAGTTTCACTACTATTGGTGTACAAGGAACGGATAAACCAATTGCAACACAGCTAGAATCAGGCTCAAAAATTCAATGCCATGGTCGGGATTTGGACCGGAATTTCCGGTTTCCGACCGGTTGCTATATCCTTATAGCTTTTAGGCACTTGCTATCATGGCAACACACCGGTACGACATTAATTACCCCAAATGACTCGCATATTTCCCGGGAAACCACAAGGAGATCTTAAATTCATTTTGAGATCACATACTGCAATAGTGACGTGTAGTGTTGTAAATACTATTCGGCCACGGTATGCATGCGCTCGTGGAGGGCGCGATTGTCTTTTGTTGACAATAAGACTAGGGATCAGAAGAGAGTTAGGGACAAGGCACAAAAACCTGCATTTGAATACGCGCGGAAGCCAGTCCAACGAAGTGCAATGCTTTTGTGGTCGTGTTATACAGCCGCACAATGAATGTATTACATTATGTGCAGGCCTCAGCCTCGCTAGTAAATGCAACTCGGAACTGCGAATGTTTTCTTTATCTGTGCTTCCATTGCCCCACACACTTTTCTCGTAACCGTTTAGTTCCTCTTCCCACCGCACGCATTCATATCGTGGCCGACTAACGCTTTAAATCCCGGGCTTCATAGTTTGATATTTCCAGTCCGATTCTGCCTTTCTAACCCTCTCATACACATGGCTCATGTGAAACAACATTGCCAAAATTCGGTCTTGCAGAGCAAGGTGTGTAGAATTACTTACAAGTGCCGTTAAACTGGACGACAGGTTTCAACATTCATAACCCAACTTTCACCAGCGGCATGGAGACCAAGGAAAAAGTTGTTACCGCTATCGAACCAAACCAATATTAAGAAAACTATAGTAAGCATGAAAATACAAGGTTTACGTTGTAATGTTGCCCTTCGGCAGTTCGACCATATTTTGGGGGATGTAAAGTATTCTGCCAATCCAGGGGATAGAACTATGCTCGAAAAGCAGAGCAGGACACGCTGGCAGAGGGATGAGCTAGGTTGTCAGTAATGGGCCACATTTTATGCATACACAAATGCTTACGACGGTTGTGGTTGTTTTTCCGCGTGGCGTCAAGAAGGTAGAAGACGTTCACAGGGAAAAAACTCAGAAGCTCGGAGTTTGACTTTAGACGCCGGGGATGGGGAAATTGCTTAAGGGCTCAAAGTGTCAGGGTGGATTTGTACTGTCTTAGCAGCCTTAAGAATAACTCGACGGCTAAAATGAAATATTTTATTCCTCAATAGTTATCACCCCACCACCTCCTCCACGTTGTCGACGTCTTACACTATTACTTCTTATGCGCGCATGGCACATGTTCCCGGTATTGCTTAAACGCGTCTCCTAACCTCACGAACGTGAAGTCGTGACTTACGAGTCAGCAAGTTTCGGCCTTTTGAGCGTAGTTTAATAAGCGCGCGTACGCGTGGAATATTTGTAGAGTAGCTTACATGACATGTGAATTCGAGAGTGTCGAGGCACGAATAACAGAGTGCCTAACCAAGAGTATCCTTATAGCTTTTAGGCACTTGCTACCGTGATGAAAATCCCCAATCCCCACAACTTTTGTACATTTAAGTGCGTTTCGCACCTAGCGAGATGGCGCGGCAGAGCGTGTGCGACTCGCATTCGGGAGTTCCCGAGTTCAAACCCCCGGGGCCGACCAACCTGACCGAACGTTTATTCGCGGCTCGGTCGCTAGGCAACGCTGAGTTGCATAATCTGTTCCGCGAATTTTCCTATCATTTCTTCCATCACTACTGCCCATTCCAAACCAGAGTTCCCTCTGATGTAGAGAGAAACACGCGCTTCTGCTGGTCACGAACCCAAGAACACACTCTTACGCCAACGTAAATAGTTCTTAATACATGTACTGTATTATGAAATCTTAGGCAGGAAAGGTATAGAACTGCAAATTTTATTGCGGTTATCATAAGAACTCATTGCTAAAGATAATGGATATATACTAACTGTTAAGAGATTAAAAAATATGATTTTCGTCTACTATTCGCTAACGCCGAGAGCACCTTGCTTGTTAATACCAACTGTTTGCATGACTGCCACTCTCTTACATATACGAGAAATGCTGCAATTTATTCCTGCTATCTCAGTACCGAATAAATACTTTGCGTAACACAGGAAATATGATAAGCGAACTGTAGCACACGTGTGCTCAGCTCAGGTCAAATGTTGTGATTTAGTCATTTGATATTTGAGCTCACATGGCAGAGAAAGATGCGAGTAGTGCGAATAAACTGTTCAAACACAAAAGCGGGAAACAGTTAAAAAGTGGCTAAAAACAAACTATACTTCATATATTAACTCCCTATTAGAAAAATACCCGACACTTGCATTAGTGCATATTACGAAACTAATATCGGATTTTACAGGCGTTTCAGTGAGAAGTGTAACCAAAGCACGCAGGGAGTATAAACAGACGTAATAGGACATAGAAGAGGAGAATAAAATGTGGGAACTTGTTTTGTGTGCGACAGTGGTGTGGAATTGTGGATAAGCTTGTCATTTTTGGAGAGTAGTTCTGATTCCGATACGGCAGCGAATCATCTTTGGAGGATTCGGATTTGGGTGTTACACCTTTGCCCAAGGATTGTGATTAACGTAGGTAAATTGTTCATTTCCGCTTACTTATAAAATAGATTGTTACCTCAGGTTCCATTTTGAACTATGTTTCTCACGCAGGGTGACTTTTTATAGATTTAAATAGTATTCAACAAGCACGTGAGAGAGGAACAAGCAGCCATTAGGGGCTGAGATGGCGAACTTACTTTCGCACGGATAATACAAAGAGTTTGTTTTCAGTGAAAGGCACTCTGGTTTGGAATGGACATACATAGGAGGGTTGAAGAAGTGCCTTTCGTGTTCAAGTTCGAACATGTAACTCGAACTCTCTTGTTTACTATACACACAATTCCATCATTTCTCTTAATGGTTGTCCCATTTTTGCATCTCCCTTTCTCTTAAGTTTGCAATCTTATTTTCTGGCAAGGATTCCTACGCGCGCCTTTTAGGTGTAAAATAGCGCAACGCACATACGTTCCTGAACCCTACTAATTCTATAGCATACTGTCTAGGTCACGGACTGGGCAGTGACAATGCTTGCAGCCCGGGACTTCCTGGCGCCGAACGCAGCCCTAGGCTCTACTGTGCATTGTTCTATGGGGCAGGCAGCTCTGGTGAGGCTAATGCCCTAACATCTGGTCGAAACCCTTTTGTATCTGGCGAACGACCTTATGCTTTATGCATCCTTTCTGCATATGCGAACTTAACTCACATACACATATTTTCAAAGTATGATATTCGATACTTTTCTCACTCGAAAATACATTATACAAGCTTATCACTCTTGGTTATCACGGTTTCCTAATTGCCATTCCTGGTAATCGGTCCTGTCATAATTTTATTCTTAATTATCAGCTGTCACGACAACTTATATTTTTTCTCTGTGATATACAGGGTGGTTAAATTATATTCGAATCCACTCGCAACCTCCCTCTACTACGTGAGACAGACGGCAGTCGCCGGGGAAATTACGCTGGCAGAGGTGGACTAAAATCCTACCTTATAATTGGTGCTGGAAATGTTGACCTTCTGCTCTCAAACAGGCAGCATATCTCGTAAATATTCTCACTCACACTCCGAAGCTCAGCAGTAGGAATTCTTTTGCTCAAACGCCTCATTATGATCAGAAAATTGGAGTGTGGGTGCGATAAGTGCTAGAAGAATAATGGAGCCCATATTCTTTGATGAAGCAATAAATGCAGAGCGATATCAGAGGTTAATTCTGACGCCATTTTGCAATCGCTTGACAGAAGAAGAGAAATTGTATGGTTGGTTCCAGTGCAAGATTCTGCAACAGCACATACGGCTGCCGAATCATTACATGCAATAAGAGAGGTGTTTGATGACAGAATAATTAGTGTTGATTTGTGGCCCCCTCGCTCTCCTGAGCTAACGAGTTTTGATTTTTATTTATGGGGTTGTTTAAAAGACAAAGTGTATCGTTCCAATTCTAGCACACTACAGGAACTTATAGAAAACATTGTGCAAGAAATCACAAGACTTCCTGCTGCTGAGCTTCGGAGAGGGAGCAAGAATATTTACACGAGATATGCTGCATGTTTGAGAGCAGAAGGTCATCATTTCCTTATAAGGTAAGGATTTTAGTCCGCCTTTGCCGGCGTAGTTTCTCCGGCAACTGCCGGTTGTCTCGCGCAGTAGGGAGAGGCCGCGATTGGGTTCGAATATAATTTAGCTACCCTATAAAATATAATTTTGAACCAAAACTTACAGTTTAGGAAAACTGTAGAACTTGCCAATCCACAAATTACGTATTCAATGTGGGATCATATTTTGTGATACGTCATACATCCAGCCGGCAGTCCATTTCTTGCCAACTGACAGAATATCTGCTGCAAAATCGTCCGTTAAAACTCGGCAGGTGCAACATTTTCTTAACACCATCCAAACTATAATTTTTTCAATTGCTACTTCTTGACTTGCCCACCGCACAAGTAGTTTTAGGACTACGCGCAACTCTCTCCACATTCTTATCTGACACACGCAGTCGTCCGGTGGTCTTTACTTTACAGACACCCTGTCGTTTGCATCCGGTTGTACCACCTACAAATTTTGTTGGCAGAAGGGGCGTTAACACCGAATCTTCCTATACGCCCGCTGAATTGTGACCACCGAACTACACTATGTGGTCAAATGTATCCGGACACCCCACAAACATACGTTTTTCATCTTAGGTGCATTGTGCTGCCACCTACTGCCTGGTACTCATTGTCCGCGACCTCAGTAGTCATTAGACATCGTGAAACAGCAGAATGGCACGCTCCGTGGAACTCATGGACTTCGAACGTCGTCAGGTGATTGGGTGTTACTTGTGTCAGAAGTCTGTACGCGAGATTTCCACACTCCTAAACATCCCTAGGTCCACTGTTTCTGATGTGATAGTGAAGTGGAAACATGAAGGGACATGTGCAGCACAAAAGCGTACTGGCCGAACTCGTCTGTTGACTGACAGAGACCGCCGACATTTGAATAGGGTCGTAGAGTAATAGACAAACATCTATCCAGACCATCCCACAGGAATTCGAAACTGCATCAGAATCCACTCCAAGTACTATGACAGTTAGGCGTGAGGTGAGAAACCTTGGATTCCATGGTCATGCGGCTGCTCATAAGTCATACATCACGCAGGAAAATGCCAAACGACGTCTCGCTTGGTATAAGGAGCGATTGAACAGTGGCAAAACGCTGTGTGGAGTGATGAATCATGGTACACAATGTGGCGATCCGATGGCAGGGTGTGGGTATGGCGAATGCCCGGTGAACGTCATCTGTCAGCATGTGTAGTGCCAACAGTGAAATTCGGAGGTGGTGGTGTTATAGTGTGGTCGTAGTTTTCTTGGAGGGAGCTTGCACCCCTTGTTGTTTTGCGTGGCACGATCACAGCGCAGACCTACATTGATATTTTAAGCACCTTCATGCTTCCCACTGTTGAAGAGCAATTCGGGGATGGCGATTGCAACTTTCAACACGATCGAGCACCTCTTCATACAGCATGGGCTGTGGCGAAGTGGTTACAGGACAATAACATCCCTGTAATGGACTGGCCTGCACAGAGTCCTGACTTAAATCCTATGGAACACCTTTGGGATGTTTTAGAACGCCGACTTCGTACCAGGCCTCACCGACCTACATCGATACCTCTCCTCAGTTCCGCACTCCGTGAAGAATGGGCTGCCATTCCGCAAGAAACCTTCCAGCACCTGATTGAAAGTATGCCTGCGAGAGTGAACGCTGTCATCAAGGCTAAGGGTGGGCCAACACCATATTGACTTCCAGCATTACCGATGGAGGGTGCCACGAACTTGTACGTCATTTTCAGCCATGTGCCCGGATACTTTCGATCACGTAGTGTATATTTTCGCGAAATCAAGGCACAAGAAGCTTCTTGCTCGTATTTACCATATTTCATTTATTTCGTTATTGTGGCTATAAAAAAATAGTGTTTGCAAATAAAATTCAAATCCCCAAAGTTAGTCTTCGATTTAAGTTGTTCAAAGTTATATTGTATAACGCAGAGAATACATATAAGCTTAAACCCCTATAATCATTCGTGTATATTCTGTATTTGAACAATCTGTCGTAATGACTTTTGCCTCAATTTACTTTCTCTGCTGGTTTCGTATATTAAAGAGGAAGTAATTACTCCACCCAAAATTTCAGTATAGAGATTTTACTGGAAATAAAGGTTTTGAGGTTCTCTGAATACAGTAAGGGCATTTTTAGAAAAAGCTCAGCGTATTGGTGTGTGTATGTTTGTGATCAGCATAACTAAAGAACGAATGTTTGGACTAACTTCGCATTTAAGCTCAGCATATTCCAAGAATGCGAATAACAGTACTTTCAAAAAAATCATCCATCTCAAACTAAGCTTTACATAGAATGTATTGGTTAATTTTTATTTTCTAAAAGTGGTTTCATATGTTGAAGGTATTTACACAACTAATAATATGTGTAACTTAGGAATGACTTTTGCATACTGATGAACTATAAAAAATAGTCACAGGAGTAGAAAATCTGATTCTTTATGTATGTATATCCACAAGTAATTATATATTAGAGTTAAAGTTAAATCTGTGGCACTACAGATCATGTGGTCCTTGACTTACCAAACCCGCTGCCGACCTCACGTCCACATGCGCATAGCAGAGGTGGACAATCTTCCAGCAAATACTGAGAGATAATATGATTAACAACATGCTTCCTCTAGCCGAAAATTTATCCTTCGTGGCATACAGTCCGATATCTATCGAGCTCCTCAAATTCATCACGATGTTGAGTGGTCACTGGTTCTATATAATGGACAGAAAAATCCACACCCCCATGTGTGGGTTAAAATCCACGCGCATACGGTGTCTGGGATTTGAAGCACCACGCACCAATCCACTAGCACGGCGCCGGATATGTTATTCAAATAAAATTGGATGCAAATCGTTCATGGAGATCAATTTCTAATTAGGGCGGGCGGCTGCTGTGAAGAGCTGAGAATGGAAAGAAATTCGACATGGGTACCAAAATTAAAGAACGATTTGGGAACCATAGGGATGGGCTGCATTTGGATGACGGGTCAGGGAAATAGACGGAGTGTGTGGAATGTGTAATATTGACAGGCAACAAACAATTGTGGATCGTATGGAGAAGGTTTCGTTGGAGGTATAGTCTGAGCTAAAGTCTAAGTAGAGTGTAGATCAATACTTCATAACTGGCACCGAACACATTAAACAGGGGCTCGTATGGCTTAGTCTGGAGCATGACGGTTGATAAAGTTACTGGTGGAAATGGAAATTAATCTACCCCATCTGCGAGAGGAAGAGTCGTTGAGCATACCTTAGAAAGGTGTAAGGGGTATAAAGAAATGGAGGGAAACATATTTATCGTGATCCTTTACCACCTCCAATGAAGAGTTAAGGACTACTGGAAGGTAGAGAAGTTGTGGAGAGGATAGATAAATTGTTATGATGTGAACAGGCTGATAGTAGGGAAAGAGACGGGTAATAAGTGCTAAATGTTGGTGTTCGTCTTTTTGTTTTGCGTCATTTTTCATGTATTGTTCGTCTGGTGTGTTTATTTCCCTTAGCTGTTCTTTCTCTATAATGGGACATAATAGTGCATCGTAATACGGTTTACTAGTTTTTGTAGGTTATTTATATTCAAGATGTTATATTTGATAATGTTTGTCCTTTTTTGGCGCAATAGCCTTTTCTTGTAGCGATATTTTTATTTTAATTTCCTTCTATTTTTGTAGTTTTTATTCTTGCTTATTATTCTGGTCTGTGGACCAGTGCGATTAATAGAGGTTAATGTAAGTATACATTTATTTAAATAAGTACGCTTATTCATTCACGCTAAGGGACAGAATCTCAACTTAGATTGATAAAAAACAAAATTACACCGGCTTCATCACGGAACATAAACAAAAATTCGTATAAACAAACAATTAAGTTTTCTCTATAAAATTCATATACAAATACAGAATTCATCGTGAACTTTTAGGACAAAAAGGCAAGATATCCATACAAGACCACGAATAAACGAAGGAACCGAGAATATTACTCCTGGTAAAATCGCTGCCCCGTGACGCGTATAACGTGAACTCCATTAATCTACGTCAAGGTTGAACTTTTATCAGACCCATTCTTGTCTTAGCATGAATGTTGGAAAATACAGTTCCCCAGTAGTCGGAAAATACTTCCATTGATTCGTCGAGTACATTATGTCTCTAGTGCTAAGGCATTTCATCAATAAAATAGCATGCAACTGTGTAACTATTATGTATCTTACTTACGCAGCTATTCTACAGGTATAAACTATTCATATAACATCTTATTCCAGAAGTATTTTCAGTGAGGTAATACATAACAAATTTTCCAGGCTGAGATAACATGCATTTTAAAACACAGGCAAATATTATATAGCACGTGTATCAACTACACTTGGCATGAAGTCCTGGCAGTGAGGCAGTATTTTTAACACTTAAATAATTTCAGTCTAATTATATAATATGTAAATTCAACAACAGCCCGCCTTAAACCAATATGTGTATGTAACAATATCTAAAAAGTGTATATTACAATCATTGTATGTTTATATTACTGTATCCATGTGTAATAATGTTATGTGAATATATTACGTAATTTAAAAATGTAGGAGCTGTGAGAAATAGGTTTAAAATTGGTAACAATGAGGTAACCTTGAGACAATAATGAGTAAGGAAGTTTAAATACTACTAGTCATTGCTAGAGCAGCAATAATGTAAATTTTGAGACAGTTTAAAAAAATAGCCAATCAACAACAAGAAAAAGCTTTAGTTAAATGAAGATATTCTATTGTAGGAGCTGTGAGAAATAGGTTTAAAATTGGTAACAATGAGGTAACCTTGAGGCAATAATGAGTAAGGAAGTTTAAATACTACTAGTCATTGCTAGAGCAGCAATAATGTAAATTTTGAGACAGTTTAAAAAAATAGCCAATCAACAACAAGAAAAAGCTTTAGTTAAATGAAGGTATTCTATTGTACTAGGATTAGCCAATCAGAGACTTGAAATAAAGAAATTTGCAAATTAAAAAGGTGGAAAGCAGTTCAGTTGCCTCCAAACAGTGCTCATAACCAGATGTGTTGCTTCTAGACAGTGCTCATAACCAGATGCGAGATGTGTCCTCGAGAAATTAATTACGTATTTGTATGAGACGAAAAATAAGTTTACGTGTTAAAAAGTATAATTAATTAATAAATAGAATCTCACAGCTCTCTATATCAGTGAAGTGTTATTTAAATCGTATCCAGTATTAATGAAAGGAGTGAAGTAAAAATTATAATCTGTGTAAGCCTACATTCTTCGTCGTATCACAACCCTGCCAAGACATCCATGTCTCTAACAATAATACTGACGCAGCCGAGGCAAACATACATATATAATATTTAAAGAAACAGTTAAATTACAAAGTTAATATTTTTTTAAACTTCGAGCAAAGGCCACCTGAAAGTACATTTGGGGCGAAGGCTACCGGAAACTGTTTACTATATGTGCAGTTGCAACTACTACAAGTTCGGTTGAAATATAATACAACTCCTTCAATACGTAGCAGCAACTACCTACTTCAAATTGACGTCCATGCGTGGTGCAAACAACGTAAAGACAACACCTTCTTCAAATTGGCGCCCAAAACGCGAGGCTAATAAATATCAACTTCAGCAGTTAACATGCCGAAGTATACTGCACAAACTGACCGAACAGGAAGATTTTGGGAAATGGCTGATGCTATAAAAGCTATTATTTTATATAAGTAAGCCTTTATCTATCTCTTAACATTTATCGGTTCTACAAAGTTCAACGAGCGTAAAATATTGTAACTTTGTTCACTTTTTACTGTCACTTCATTGATGTGCTTTTGTGCAGTGACTTAGTTCAGCCTTCACTGTCACTTCACTTCTCTGACTTCGCGTGAAATGAAATGCGCAAAGTCGTCACTTCTTCCGTTCTGCTTTACTCCCTGGGGCGTCGAACACAAAACACTAACCTATCGCAGCAGCAGTAGTAACCACTGTACGTCACAACCTCACTTGTAGAAAAGCATTTAACGTCATATCAGAAATGCACTCATTGACTCACTCAGGAGCACATTCCTGAAATACAACTGCGAGAGCCTCTGGAAGCTCCGTGAGAGGGGGAGAAAGAACTTTCTAAAAGGATCTCTCTCTAGGGCAGAATTTACGTCAGGGGGTTAAAGCGCACCTCCTCCCCTTATCTCTTCAATGGGCTAGGCGGCTGGTCAAACGGAGTCTTCTATGCGAAAAGCGAGGTCCATAGCTGCGTCATAGTATATATATCTTTACAAGATTATAATCCAAGCTTTTGGAACCATTTTTTAGAAAGTACAATTTTTTTTTCCATAGAAAGAATTGTTGGTCATGTGGGACCTTTATAAAAATACATGTACCGTTTTCTCCTACAACCATAATAGTAATAATAATCATTATTATTATTAACATCCCGTGGCGCTACAGCCCATGAAGGGTCTAGACTTGCCTTCCTAACCGTCGGCTTCACGCCCATGTATGTACGACAGAGGTGGGCAATCCCCGAAACGATACGGGGAGGTGATGTTGCCAGCATCACGCATCTCCCAGCCACAATATTGGTCTCTGTGGCCTAGATATGTCAGATCCTCACTTTCCTCACGATGCTGAGTGGGCACCGGTGCTATACCCGAGACTAAAAATCTACACCACCACTGGTTCCCGTCGCCGGGAACCAGAACGCCACGGCGCAGGACTTTTCCAGCCTATGTTGTCTTTAAATATAACTGCCTTACCTCTTCAATACCAAAGACCAAAACTTAAATACCAAATTTGGCATTTAACGACTTACATTTAACGACAGTTATCCTGTTCACGGAACATACACAAGCTTACGCGCTAACCTTTTTCTAAAAAAATGTTTTAATTGAATAGAGTACCTCAAAACGTGTTTTTAGAGTGAAAGCTCCATATACTTTTTTAGGTGGAATGCAATAATTTTTCTACTTACTTCAGATAGATAAGTATTAGAGAAAGTAGTAGTAGTAGTGGTGGTATTTATTAAGTATTTAGTATTACATTAATTGCATAATACAGTCGCATGGGTCATAAGACCGTACATGCTCTCTAGATAAATACCTGGTCTGTATACGTGACTTGCAGTATCAACCAGAAAACAACTATTTTTTTTACAATCACCGCACTATATACATACATATAAAATTGAAAAAAAAAAACACTGAATCACACACTCAAACACACACACACACACACACACACACACACACACAGTCGCGCACAAGTACTCAAGCACCACATATGTTTAAAGATAAATTACATAAACACCTTATCTCTTAGTACACGTACTTCCATTAAGTATGTGCCCAAGCTTGGCCAGTTTTGGCTGTTTAGAATCATGTCCCAGCATGCTGTCCTCCGTCTGTTGGAAGCCAAAAATACTTCCGGTAATAGTTTTTTCCTAATACCCTCCGTCTGCACGCATGCTGCCAAAATATGCGTCCAGTCTTCTTGTTCCCCGCATAATGGGCAAATCCTTCTGACATCGTCATCAACAATCTTGAGAGCTTTCCACCCTCCCAACCTAAGCCATGCTATTCCAGTCCTCTGTTTTATACTCAATTCCAAAATATATGTTTCCTTACCCCACCTAGTTTTTATTTCATTTTGTAGCTCCAATGTTGATCTTTGTCTACATTCAGATTCGATTTTCTGCCTGTTTATATCGCATAGTCGTCTTTTGACCTTTCTTACAGCACTGTGTGTATTTTCATTACCCCTTTGCCAGATATCATTTAAGCCAATTTTTGATAATTCGCGTTGCAACCCCGCCGCCCACCATTTTGGATGCTCTATGTTGTTCATTTGATGACGATAACATATTGCTCTCAGAGTTGTTTGATCGCCTTTAATTATTCGCAGCCAGTACCTAACTACGTTTAGTTTAGCAAATACAGCATCTTCCCAGCATCCTACCTCCCGAAGGACTCCGTAGTTTGAAGTACCCCTCCCCAACCCTAGAATGCGCTTCCAGAAATTGCATTGTATTTTATTTACATTATCCACCCTCTCCCATCCCCACACTTCACTGCCGTATAGTAATGAGGACCTAACCATTGCTTCATACATGGTCTGTAATGTTTTTACTGGCATATCTGGTACCCGTGTCAATATCCTTAATACTTCAGAAAGTTGTCCAATCCCTTTGTGTTTTATAAACTCCATGTTCTTGTTCCATTTTCCGCCCATATCAAACCTTACTCCTAAGTAATCGAAGTGTTTAACATTTTGAATTTCTTCCTCCCCATAGGTCCACTTTTCATGTTGGCCGTACACATATCCATTTTTAAAGGTGACTGTTTTAGTTTTAAGAATATTTACCTCCATACCCCATTGCCTACAGTATTGTCGAAGAGCGTTTAAACCAGACTGCAAACCTTTTATCGTTTTAGAAAGAACTACAATGTCATCCGCGTACAAAAGAATTGGTATTTTTTGGTCTGCGATTGTCGGTGCATCTATGTCTTCCTCCGTCATCACGCTAACAACATCATCAATAAACAAATTAAAAAGTAACGGATATAGTATACAACCCTGTTTAACCCCCCTCTGCGCTATGTTACATTCTGATGTATTGTGCTGATCGGTCTTGATAACAAACTTAACTTCTTTATACATTGCCCTAAGTGCTCTAATCATTTTCCCCGAAAGTTCTTTACGTGTTAATTTCTCCCAGAGAGCACTGCGTTCTACAGTATCAAATGCCATTTTAAAATCTAAAAATACAGTATATACCTTACCACCTTTATTTCTCAAATTGTCATCAATTATTGTTTTCAGAACAAAGACATTGTCAATAGTCGAGAAACCTTCCCTAAATCCTGCCTGAAATTTAGAAATCCTATGATGTGTCTTGGCCCAACACTTGATTCTTTCATACAAGATTCTACTGTAAATTTTTCCAAATATAGAGAGCAGCGAGATACCCCTGTAATTTCCTGGAATGCTGTAACTCCCTTTGCCCTTGTAAAGAGGTTGGATAATGGCGGTTTTCCATGCTTCCGGATATTCTCCCCCTTCAAATATTTTATTGAAGCTTTTTCTATAGAAATCTACCATTTTATTAACTTCTAGCGAGATCTTGAAAAACTCAGCTGACAAGCCCTCTATACCAGCTGCTTTCCCGTTTTTTAAACATTTTATTGCACGAACAACCTCTGCTGTGCTAATTTCATAATCAAGCATTTGCACAATTGGAGCCCCAGTCATCCCTTCAGCGGCCAAAGTATTTAATTGTATTCTAAACTCCCCTCCTTCATAGACTGTTTTAAAGTGCTTTATCCATTCTCCAGCCGGGATAGTTACCTGAATGGACCTTCGCCTTCGAATCTGTCTAATAACTTTCCACATGTCACCAATTTCCCCATTTTCGACTACTTGACGTACCTCTTCTGCCTTTGCGTCCTGCCAAGCTGTTTTGCTCTGCTTTAGGACTTCCCTATATGACTTTCTTAGATTTGCAAAAGAAATTCTACGTTCTTCACCCCCCTCTCTTCTGTATTTGACAAGTGCAGATTCCGCTGCTTTCTTCGCTGTTTTACACTGATCGTTATACCAACTATTTGATGTTAAGCTGTTTGATGCATTACCCCTTCCTGTTAGCATGTGCGCACTTGCTTTCTGTATAATATTAGTTATGTTCTGTATAATTTCAGTTCCTTTGTGTTGATCTACGTCAAAAGATATAATTTCGTTTTCTAAAGTGTTAATAAAAATCTCCTTTCCTGCCTCCCTCCATCTATATTTAAACAAAGGCGTCAATGTTTCGCATGCGCTTTCATCCCTTTTATAAGATACTAGCCGAGATACTTTTAAAGTCATTATCAGTGGAAAATGATGAGAGTCAATGCTGTTTTCAACTTTAAAATTTTGAACTAACGGCAATACGTCCTGTGAACGCAGAATGTAGTCAACGACACTACTCCCATTTGTATGCACAAATGTTACTTCCCCTGACAGGTCCGAACCGTATTTTCCGTTCATTATTTCTAACTCATAGGCGTCACAAAAGAACAATAACTCTTTTCCTCTTGCATTCAGGATTGAGTCCTTGCTGTTTCTGCCGGGTTTTCTGTTATCTAAGTCCCCTTTTTTAATTGTAATATTTTCTTGCCCTATCCTAGCATTCAGATCACCCATTATTATTAGCTTTACATCCTGATATTCGTCCCTGATTTCTACAATTGTTTCCACTAAATCTGTAAAGAATTCTGGCTCAGCATACTGGGACGTAACCGGCTGGCGATATACAGTTATAACAACAATATTAATATTAGCTATATTACAATATATACAGGTTGCTCCCCTGAGATGACTCTGTATTTCCTTAATAGACTGTACATAATTACTCTTAAAGAAAGTAGCAACGCCCCCAGGATATCTCCCCCTTCTACCTCTCAATTCTGAACCACTATAAACACCTTGGAATTCACTTATGTCCACAGTTTCATTGTTTTTTAGCCAAGTCTCTGCTAACCCAATTATGTCCAAGTTATTTACAAAGTTCAAAAATTGACCACTAGCCAGTTTTCCCCTCAAACCTTCCACATTCCAAAACCCCACTGACAGCTGGGCATCTTCATCCTATCTGTTTGTTGTTTTCTTACCTCCTACTCCTAGTGTGCTGGTTCTCCCTATCCTTTGTGACCTGCGGGCTGGTTGCACTGACACCCTCCCCCCTGCTGACGTTGACATTGTTTTTGTCGTCTGGCCGTCTTGGTCCTTGCTACCTGCTGTCCCTTCCGGTAGAGGTGTAACCATACTGCCTTCTGGGGCTCGATGCTCTGCAGAAATGCCAACCTCCTCTCCTTGAATTTCTGCTATCTTCTTGTCGATTTCTTCCAGCTCTGCTTTGGTTCTTATTCGCCCGTTTATTAAAAGTTTGTCAAATTTGATTACTGCATGACAACCCTGTGATTTTGCATTTATCATATGGCGATGAAGAAATTCTCGTTCTCGCCGGATTTTTTCACTGAAATCCTCTCTTATAAACACACCTGTACCTTTAAGATACTTACTATCTCGGAGAATGGCGGATTTGCACTTATATGACAGGAGCTTACATACAATTGGCCGCCTGTTGCCTGCTTTACCGACACGGTGCGCTCTTTCAATGTCGTCAGGCCTGAGATGAACTCCAATCTGGGCCACAACGTCTAGCACCTTGTTCTCCGTGATGTCCCAGCTTTCATTCTCTTCTTCCGTTAATCCATATATAACAATATTATTTCTTCTTGACTGGTTTTCTAAGTAGTCCACCTTGCCCTCCAACCACTCACATCTTGCCTCCAACTCCTTCACCCGTGTCTCAGACTTCTCCAGGGATTCCATCATGGAGTTAATAATTCCTAATAGCTCGCTGTGACGAACTTTACTTTCCGCGAAACCACTTTTCACTTCACTCCTCAACTTGTCCAACAGACCTTCAATATTCGCCATATTTGCACAACGCTTCTTGAGATTACTACTACTCACAGAGCGGACCGGAAACGCGTCTACACCCGACCGCTGCTCGAACAAGACTCCATTAGAGAAAGTAAAAATGGTGCTGTTTTACTCAGTTGTCTATATGTTAGAATTTAGAGTGTTCATTTTGAACATATGTTACGCTAGGCCTAATTTCGATAGAACAATAATGCAACATCTGCTGACGTTTTCCGTTATTTTTCAAATTGAGGCGAAGACGAAATATGTAAGCCAAAGGTTTTAATATGGAGTATAAACATTGGATCTGTGCTTATAATCAAGGAAAGAAGGCCACCAGTTAATTTCTGATGGCGCCATTCTTTACACATTAATCTAAACGCTCTAGCTTTTTCTATCATTTATCGTTTATTAATGAGTATACAAATTATTCTTATTCAAACTTATTTTTCCATCTGCTACGATTTGAGGCAGTATTTTTAACACTTGAATAATTTAAATTAAATTATATAATATGTAAATTCAATAACAGCCCGCCTTGAGGCAATATGATTGTAACAATTTTTTAAAATGTATGTAACAGTCATTGCATATGCTTATATTATTGTAAACATGCAGTACATCATTTAATAATGTAAGAGCTGTGAGAATAATAAGTTTAAAGTTGCTAACAATGAGGTAACCTTTAGGCATAAATGAGTTTGAAAGTTTAAATGCTACTAGTCATTATTAGAGCAACGATAATGTAAATTTTGTGACAGTTTAAAAATAACCAACCAACAGCCAGAAAAAGCTTTAGTAAAATGCAGGTATTCTATTGGACTAAGATTAGCCAATCACAGACTTGAAATACAGACGTTTACGGGTTTGGACGGTTGAAATATGTTCAGTTGCCTGCAGACCTTGGTAGTACCCGGATGGAAGATGTGTTCTATAGAGAAATATTACGTATTCGTGTTAAACGAAAATTAAGTATACGCGTTAAAAAGTGCAAGTATTAAATTAAATAATCTCACACCTCTTGATATCAGTGTAGTGCTATTTAATTTGTGTCAAGGATTAATAAAAGGAAGTGAATTTAAACTTAAAATCCTGTGTAAGCATACATTCTTTCGTACCACGCCCTGATTAAGAGAAACGTGTCTCTAAAATAATACTGACGCAGCCGAGGCAAACATAAATACTATCTAAAGAAGCAGTGTAATAACAAAGTTATTATTTTTTTTAAACTTGGTGCGTAACAACAAAAATACATCTTCAAATCAGCTTTTACATACGTAGTAGCATATTACGTAACAAACAATCTACTTAAAATTAACGCCCAAAGCGTGGTGCAAACTCCATCAACTCCAAAAACTTCAACAGTTAAAACAATAACAACAGATCAGCACCTTCTCAGTTTTAATCCAAATAAACCTTTGCAGAAATAGCTACATTACACATTTCGTTATAGATAAAAAGAGAACAGCGATAGTCAAATGTTTAAGAACTGGACGCTATATGCTGGCCTTAAAATTCCATACTGTTTCCGTGAAATCGCGAGAAACACCTGAATGTAGATCTAATTCAAGAGAATTAGCAAGAAATGAGGAATTCGAACATTTAATAACGGATATCTCGGAAACTGCCTGTGCCATAAAAAGTATATGAAATACCCTGTATATTTTAAAGAGATAATTTCTTGTGCAGTACGTTTGCATATATCGTTTAACGTTTACGAGTTATGCAAGAATATTCAGAATTTGTTCCCAATGAAGACAACTTCATAGGCTATTTCCCAAAAATTCAAGATATACATTTTATTTGTCATGTGAATATATTTAATGTGCACTATTTTAATCAAAATCGTTAAAGCCACTTTTAAGAAAATAAACAATTTTGAAAAAGTCCATGTAAAGAGTAGTTTGGGTCGGAGGAATTTTCTTGAAAACTTCATTTCATATCTTTGTAAGATATTGAACCTAAATGCCAAGCTTGGCATTTATCCGACTTTTCATTTTTGAGTTATGGTGTTTATAGGCACTCACACACGGTCATGTTTTCAAAAATGCTTTATTTGGGGTCCTCAATTTCCGGTGAAATCTCGATATGGAATTTTTGGGTGGAGTACAATACTTCTCGTACTTGCTATTTGTAGTAGAAAAAGTAATAAACTGCTTTCCAAAATGAATTTCTGTTTTAATAACAAACACAAATAAATGGAATATTTAAATTTGCTATTAGTTTCAAACAAGATCAAGGATTCAGCTTATCCATGCTCCAACAATGTCAGTTTTGACGTTGTTAATTGTTCTTCCAGGCATGCATATAGGCTAAAGTTGGAAAGGTAGACAGAATCAGACCGAAACATTCAATAGAATTTGAACCACGGATCTTCGGCTTACCGTGCCGCTGCTCTAACCAACTAAGCTATCACGACAACATGCCGGCACTTAGTCCAACACAGTCACATTTTTCGCAGTAAACCACAAGGCGTTCTCAACTTACTTTTTGTTAATAATGCAAATCAACGATAACTTAAAACACTCGTATTTTTTAGACAGCATGGCCTAAAAGTGGAATTTTTTATCACTAGTGCGATAATCTGCATTGTGACCAATTTTGGTTTCAATTCCAATCACTGGCTCTTACCCTTTGTTTTTGCACATGTTTAATAACTCGACTTGTTTTGATTAGGTTTTACTTTCATTAAGTCTTCTATGATTGTAATTAATTTCTCACGGTGCTCGTACTATCTGTTCGCAATATAGATCGTCATACTTCAATTTATCGCAATTTGTTGTAGAATTGGGCGGTGCCGTGGCCGAGTGGTTAGACCGCTTGCCTCCCACCGAGGCGGCCCGGGTTGAATCCCAGGGACCTGCATGTGGGATTTGTGCTGGACGAAGCGGCGTCTGGGCGGGTTTTCTCCGGGTTCTCCGGTTTCCCCCGCCATTCATTCCACCAACTGCTCCATCATCACCTTTCCTTTCACCCATTTCACCAACATTTCGTCTCATCTACTTCCTTCATCCCATTCCAGACATTGGGCTGATCACCCATCCTGGATGCTCTGTCTAATCCATGAGTGTCTGCTCCTCGACGGGCCTCTGACCCCAGGCACCCGCTTGTAAGTCCTGGGGGGTGTAAGTCCTCCATAAGAGGAGGGTAAACAGATAATGAATGAATGAAATGAATGTTGTAGAATTAACCTATACGTTATACTGTCAGCCTTCTGCATTCTTTGATCTAGTATAACCTACAGAAAGATTGAATGGAAATGGAAGAACCTGGTGAAATCACAAAATCAGCAGAAAGAATAACACTAGAAGTACTTATCCAAACAATCCAAAAAGCAATATGATATCGCATTTAATCGTTTCATTAGCTGGTGTAAGACAAAATGCGTTGAAAATCATTTTATTGAAAACGACTGCTAGCAATTCAACAAAAGATCAATATATCAGACATCTCACTTTATAGCGTCACTTCACTTGTTTCAACGTTGTCTTTGTTAGTTTTAGGAATCAATATAATATTGTTGATATTTTACAAATTCGAACGGTGTGTAAAACTAGTATATGCCACACGTGTTAAAAGTGGTTTTATTTTGCTCGTAGGCTTGCGAAACCAATGCCGAAAGCCGTAGGTCGACTAAAATTTTTCCTTTTAAAGGTTTTAATAAGTAAATAAAGTTATTAAGGGAACCTTTTATCGACACATTGAACGCGGTGCTAGGAGTATTCATGCGGTCATGGGTTGTCCAAGCTCCAATGTTTGTTACCTTGTAACACGCCATTGCGACCTCCCGTCAATGAATGAAGGGGAAATGCTTCATAACACAAAACGAAGGAGGTGGGGTAAGGTGACTATGTGAAGTAATAAGCTCATAAGAGACAAGTTTGGGCTTCACTGATCAAGTCAGTGGATAATTTTTTGTCGTACGGAAATGTTGCCAGTTGGTTAAAACAGTAGCTTAGCAAGCCGAGGATCCCTGGTTCAATTCCCGGCTATGGCATTGAATTTTGTAGTCAGATTCTTCTTTTCTATTATTATTATTATTATTAATATTATTATTATTATTATTATAAAATCATGCTTAACTCTGTGGTGTGGTATAGTTGTATGTATCTGCTGATTAATCCTGGCAGTTCCAGTTCGTATTTCGGTAGGGTCACTAGTATTGATGATTTTTTTTCAGTTTTTCTGTTTCCCCACAAGAAATTCTTTGGAACAAACTTGGTATCGAGAGAGAGCAGTAAATTTTGGTTCCATTAAACATTCCATTCAAAATCTGAAAAAAACTCTTTATTTTTCTAAATATGACAGTAACAAAATTTCGATAATTGCCAAGAACAAGAAGAAAGTCAGTAAAGGAATATAACAAGTGAAAATATGGAGAAAGGTTTTGTTGTTGCGCGTAAGGAGTACAGATGAAAAAGAGAGAAAATAACAAGCTTAGGAAAACCAAAAAAGAGAGATATTCTAGCGGAAGACCTTCAAAAAGGCACCAGAAACAAAAACAAGAAGAAAGAGTATATCTTGAGAGTCAAAGGAAAAAAACTAATTTTAATTAGCATAGAGCATCTTAAAGGGTTGAGTATATTAACATGAAAAATATCCAAGCGTGAAGAAAAGTTTATCCACACGAAGCAGAACTTGGAGTTCAGTTTCGAGTTTTAGCCACTTGACTTTCCACTCAAGCACTTTCCAGCGCGCTGCATGCATAAAGTTCTTTAGAAGTCGGGGGCGTAGAAAGGGCTTGTAAATAGAAGAAAAAGAAGCCAGCATTTAGTGAACAAAAGAACGGATTTGTTCATGCAAACGATAATTAATATAGAACGTTGTATCCTGATGTTTCTTGAGAAGTAAATCTTGAAGATAGAATTTATAACTTTCATTTCTTATATATTTAGCCCACACTGGCATCTGCATTGTAAGTGATCCTGATGACGATAAATATTTTGTATGTGTTGCGCCGCACTCATATGTATTCTATTCAGTATCGCTTAGTTTAGCTTCTGTAGGGTCATTCAACAAGAGTATCCTATATTTGAACTTAAATAAAAGACGTTCTATAAATGATAGAGGTTTATATTTATTTTTTTTTTATTTTGGAACATAATTAATGTGGAAGAAAACATCAGTTAAGTGACATACACCGACTCCGTTGGGTTGCGCGTATACGGTTGACCCAATTTTCAATGACAGAAGAACGTAAATTAGGTCCAACTTCACCAATAACACGCGTGATGTTATTCATAAGAGCATTTACTGTTTATGGCTTCTTGACATAAACTCGAGATTTAACATAACCCCACAAGAAGTAATCTAACGGCGTTAAATCACATGACCTAGTGGGCCAGTTAACATCACCACAACGGGAAATGATGAAACCTCTGAAACTTCTCCTTCAAAAGATGATTGTTTCGAGAGCAGTATGACATGTGGCACCATCTTTCTGGAACCAGATGTTTCTGAGATCCATACCATCCAACTGAGGCCAAAAATGTCCCTTATAAGTGCCCGGTATCTTTCTCCATTGACAGTTACAGCTTCTCCATTTTCATCTTGGAAAAAATATGGATCAATGATTCCACCATACCAAAATCCACACCACACAGTAACCTTTTGGGGATGAAGTGGTCGTTCTTGAATCTGCATTGGATTGTGATTACTCCAATAGCGGCAATTTTTGTTTGTTAACACAACCATCCATCCAAAAGTGGGTTTCGCCGCTGAAGATGATTTTTCTACAAAAATCCAGGTCAGCTTCCAATTGCTTCATAGCCCAGTCAGCGAACACACCGCGCAACCTATGGTCGTTGGGCTTTAGTTCTTGACTTTACACCGTTTTCTAAGCGTGAAACGTCAAGTTCAGATGCATAATTCATCAAGTTGAAGTTGGCGAAAGCCCCAATTCTTGCGCTCGACGAGCAATTGATTGATTTGTTTCCGTTCTCGGGTACACACTCAGGAACGGCGCACATGTTTTCGTTGGAGCGCTTGCATCGATTACGTACAGGCGTTCTTTGATCGCTGGCAGAACCACTTCTTTCAAGTTTATCGATCAAACACCGAATCGCTCTCTCGCAGGGACGATTATGCACACCGTAAACTTCAGCAATACACGGAAGGTTTGGCGAACATATGATCAATTTTGATAATAAATTTTCACAATTTATACGCGTTGCTGAATGCTCTAACGTTCTTTGGCTATTTGTCAATAACAACTGTAACCACGTGGAAAAAATGACTGATGTAACTCAATAACAACGGCAGCTATCACATGTTAAAGATAGGACACCCTTGTTGAAAGACGCTTTACAAACTGTTCTTACGAGAGATTAATCTTTCTGTCTATTTCGTGTTAATCGAGATGAACTTTTGCTGAAACAGTTTCTTTGCATATTTCGTTGTGGGTACACAGAGTGCCAAAGAAAATCTTCGGCGGATTTTTTATAGTTTTCTGGGGTCTTTTGAGACGTGTCCTTCATCTTACCTATCGCAAGCGTGGTGGCTTGATAACACAGCAATAAGGGGTAAAGAGGGATGTTGATGCCTGATTATTTCTGTAACAAGCATTGATATACTGTAAAAATGTAGCTCTGTTTATGTTTTGTTCTAGAGTTTGCCTTGCTATGTATTTAATGAATACCATTCAAGCTTTAATTTGCAGCCCCTGAAAATCTTCTCACGCTACATTCTACATTTCTATAACCTTGGCGCTCATCAAGCTTTCCCTTAGGTTTTAACCCTTTCAAAGACGTGTCCTGCACTAGCCGATAAGGTATGGGCTACCTATCACGATAAGAGATCTGTATGACGAACTGAATGCACTCACTCTGTACTGTATTCACTCTTAAATTGATCCGCGTCAAAACAAACCCCAGGTGACCAGTGCACCGTTATAATGTATCCTTCCGCCAATCGCACTAGAAATACTGTCACACTTTCAGACCATGTGCGGTGACTAGCATATTCTGTTTAGGGTTATAGATGATAAGATTGATAGTTGTAACAAAACATACGTTTACACATATAATAATAGTTAATTCTAGAATAAATGAGCGAAAAATAAAGTAACAGGTATGCGATAATTTAATTTATTCGCTCTCTGAAAGCGGCACTTTATTAACTGTTGCCGGCTCAGTTTAAAAAAAGAAATTGTGCACTGTTAAGCGAATTGCATTCTTCTCAAGATCACTACATTCTTGCATAGCGTATTTCATATGATTTCCTTTTTTCTTGTATTTCCGGGTGTAACCACTTTTCTCGTTTCAGATTTTTCTGCACAAGCACTGTTTATACTTGTACTCGAAACACTGGTGAACTCAAAAGTTGAGTTCTTTCGCGGAAAGTGTTAGATATTTCTCACATAGCTTATAACAAAGATTCAACACCTGTTTTTTCACCACCAGTCAATGGTTTGCCCGGCGAATGCTTTACGTAATTCGACGAAAACACAAGAGCGAATTCACTGTCCTCCATGATACTTAACACAACTGCTCGTTTCTGGCTGTAAGCAATATTCTGCCCTACCCGGATGTCAGGTGACTAATATGAATTGCATGATGGGACTTGTAACTTTGTTTTTCGGTATAAATCAGCGTTAAATAAACCCCTAGGTATTTGTATAGAATATTATACTATTTAAGGATAAATTCATTCTAAAATTCAGGGATTAGCATGGGACTACGTTCCTGGGCGCATTGCTACCGTGTTGCAACACGGTGCACTGACCACGTGGGTTTGTTTCGCCGCGGATCAACCTAAGAGTAAATATAGTGTACCTCTTTCTCTTTTAGCCAATACGATCGAGAGCGTAAACATATATTTCGCTTCTACGCCATTTTGTAATGTTTATTGTGGTTATTGATGGAACTATGTAGCAGTGGGGAGTGGTGCACCCTGAAGTAACATTATGATTGTTTTCTTAGCCCCACGTTGGGCGCCAATTTGAAGTGGTATACTTGTTAAGTTATATTTATTTTGTTGAGCCCCACGTTGGGCGCCAATTTGAAGTAACATTATGATTGTTTTGTTAGCCCCACGTTTGGGAGCCAATTTGCGGTGATATTATTAATGTTATTTATTTAACATTATTGTAGCCCCACGTTGTGGTAGCCAATTTGCGACGGTATTACTTATAATGTTATTTGTGTATGTGTGTTTACTCCGCGTGGTGAAGCCATTTTGTGACGTGATTCTTTGTTAGGTTTGTAGCTCCATCTGGTGTTAGCAATTTGCGGTAGTATTAGTGTTCGTTTGAAAGAATGCTACTGTTATTTTATTTAATTTTGGTTTACTGTCCTCCAGCTAGCTATGATCTTTTTGGTCGAGCACATCTCTTTATACAGGTTGTGTAAACGGAAAGGAGTCTTTTATCCAAAGATAACGCTGATAAAGAATTTCTTTTACACTTTTATTGTCGAACACTTTCACTATCACATTTACACATTGATCTTGACACTCGCCAAATTGAAACTGTTGTAACAACTTCTTACTGATCACTTTTAATTCACGTACTTCAACCTTTTGTATAATTAACTTTACAAAACTTGAGAATTTTCCTAACTCTGCTACGCGTAACTTGCGAATCGATAGCCGACGTATACTTTACAAATATTTCTGCTGGACTGAGAGCGACGTGTAGCATACAAATATTTTCGACGAACTGACGAACTCAAGGCGACGTGTAGCATACAAATATTTTCGGTGAACTGTCGGCGTCTATCTCTAACCTAGCCCTTTTTATACTCCTACACCCCGATATGCCTAAAGATTATAACTGAGCTGCAATTGGCTAATAAAACGTGCCAACATTACGTAACTTCCTCGTCTCTAATAATGATAAACAGCTCACCCCCTCGCTGCATTATTGCACGCTATTATTGTCAGTTTCAGTAAGGCAATATAGACCCACTTCTCAACAATAATTACAATCAGCAAACATCTCAAATCATTGTGACACAAAAATGCATATTCATAATATAATCATTCTTTACATTTAAATAATTTATGATACAAATTACTGCATCAACCCTTATGCCGTGTCCTAAAGCAACCAATGAAATGGCCATGGCTTCGCAAGGCCACGTACAACGATAAATTATGTGACACAGACGCGAGGTGCAGTGAGATTTTCTTTGGCGCTCTTTGTACAAGGGGAAAGGAGGATCCCGAATCGATAGTCGAGGTACTTAAAAGCAGCACTACATGCTGGCCTTAACATTCCATTGTCTTACCATGACATCGCAAGAAACAACTGAACAGCGACAGTACTCTAAAAATCTGACGTATTACATTCACATGACATTCTCTACTTTCAATACCTTCGTTTATCAGTGTGTGTACAAATATTCTTACTAAACTTTATTTTTACATCTACTTCATTTTGCACAAATAGTTACATTACGCATTTCGTCACAGATACAAAGGGAATAGCGATAGTGAAATGTTTAAGAATTGGGCGCTATGTCCTATCCTGAAAATTCCATGCTGTTTCCATGCAAGAAACAACTGAATGTGGACAAAACTTAAAAAGCATGACAAATTATTTAAAAATTTGAACCGTTAATAACGAATATCTCGGAATGTCTCAATAACAAAAAGAGTTCTTGGGAATGAATTGTGTGTCTTAAAGAGATCTACCTTTTGTGCAGTACGTTTACGTCCATCGTTTAACGTTTACCAGTTATACAAGATTATTCCCTCAGAATGAAGAGGACTTTACAGGCTCTTTCCAAAAAATTCCAGATATATATTAAGGGAGTCGTATCTTTGAAGGAGAAGTTGTATTGTATTGCTACAGTTGGAGAGCCAAACTTGAAGTAGTTGCAATCATGTATTGTAAAAAGTTTCGGTAACCTTCGCCCCAAGTTTACTTGGTGATTTTAATGTTTCTTTAAATATTATATATTTATGTTTGCCTCGGCTGCGTCAGTATTATTGTTAGAGACATGGATCTCTATTTGCAAGGTTGTGGTGCGACTGAAGAATGTAGGCTTACACAGATTATAACTTTACCTCACTCCTTTTATTAATGCTTGACACGATTTAAATGACACTTCACTGATATAAAGAGAGCTGTGAGATTTTGTTAATTAATTACTTGCACTTTTTCTTAACACGTAAACTATTTTTTTATCTCACACTGAATACGTATTAAATTTCTCGAGGACACATCTGGCATCCGGTTAGGAACACTGTCCACAACCAACGCGTCCAGTTATGAGCGCTGTTTACAAGAAACTGACTTAATTTCTACCGCCTAAATTTGTAAATTTCTGTATTTCAAGTCTCTGATTGGCTAATCATAATCCAATAGAATACTTTTATTTACTTAACCTTTTTTCTGGTTGTTGATTGGCTATTTTATCAACTGTCACAAACATTACATTATTGTTGCTCCAAGAATGACTACTAGGAGTATTACACTTTCTTACTCATTATTGCCTCAAGGTTACGTCATTGTTAGCAACTTTTAACCTATTATTCTCACAGCTCCTACATTATTAAATTACGTAATACATTCACATAACATTATTGGACATGTATAAAATAGTATAAACATATACAATCACTGTAATATACACTTTTTATATATTGTTACATACACATATTGCTTTAAGGCTGTTAATGAATTTATATATTATGTAATTAGACTGAAATCATTTAAGTGTTAAAAATACTGCCTAAACGTAAATACTGCAAAAATGCAATACAAGTCCTATTTCACTAAAGTGACCTCGAAACTTCTTGACAGTCACTTCTTCCACTCATTTTTCCCTAGTCCACTGCCGAAGGCTTCAGTATTGACGTCATGTGCAGACAACCAACTGGCGTCAAAAGCCGAATAAACTTGCAGATCCCGCACAAAAGTCATTCAGGATGGAGGAATTCATAGATTATTCCCAGAAAATTAAAGATATGCACTTCTTTTGTCATGAAAGTATACTAAACTTTTAGTGTTTTAATCAAAATGTTTATAGCCATTTTTGAGAAAATATAAAGTTTCGAAGGATCTTCCATTTAACTCGTGCAGGCAGGATTTTCTTGAAAATGATATTGTCGCAGCGTTGAGAGACGCAGATGTTCAATATCGGGTTTGGTATTTCACAAACTTTTCATTTTTGAGATATGCTTTTCACAGATACGCTCAAGGACTTTTTTTGAAAATGTTTGTATTCAAGGAGCCTCAAGAGATGTATTTCCGGTGAAATTTTGATGTCGAAAATGTTGATGACATGTAGTAAATACTTCCTCTACGTACTGTAGTTATGTAGTAGAGAAAGTAAAATAAAAAAAAACACACACACACAGTTATAAAATGCGATCTTTTGGTTTGAAGGTAGCTCACCATTACATGGCGGATTAGAGTGATCTGGTTCGTGATTTCAAGTTATCGATGCAGAGAGCTAATTGCCTCGGCAGGTATCCCCTGGGTGCAGACGATGGGTAAACAAATATACCGTAGTATGCATGATGTTCCACCTCGCAAACAGGGTAAGCAATATGTCAGACAGTGATATAAGTGTATTATTGCTATACAGCTACTACCTCTTGCGATGTCGAAAGAATTTCTCAGGGTATAGCTTTTAAGAGACACACGGGAAACGCTCTCTCCGCATGTTATTTGATAAAACCTGTAAGAGCACTGCAAGCACGTGCCCGTTGTTTACATCTGGACTCACCCTCCTTCCTTAAACATAAGGTAGGTTAACCTCATAAAAAGGATTACGCTAATCCGTCCCTTATTCATTATACATATTAGTAGAAGTAGTTTACTCAGAATTGAAAATTACAAGGAAAATTATGTTGTCAGCTTTATGTATTTCTGGATTATTGTTTTTTTGTTGTTATGGTCGTTGTTTCTGACAGCTTCGAATGAAACCATCTGGTGGGTTTGAATCAGCTGGGATTTTCGCCAACAGCGATTTGCGTGAAGGGATTGTAGTTCGATCCTCTCTTGCGGTTACTGTCTGTTGATACTAATTGGATTCCCGACATACATCCTGAGGAGCCTGGGGTAATTAGGATCAGTCCTGCAATGTTGAATGTCGTGGATCGGGATATTTGAGCTTTGATAAAGGTAAACTGATAGGGTTTTGTCTCCATAACGCTGATCCCTCTGTGTAACAGGATAGGGAGAAATGTTATGCTACCTTGACCTCCAGATAAGTAGGTAAAAACCTATCAACTACTGTCTACTGAAGTGGATATTCCGAAATCGGAATGAACCAAACGCTTTAAATAAAATTATAGTGTCATACACTTATCGAATATTACATTACGACAATAAATCTACATATACAATCAAATTAATGAAACGTTTCTCTTGAATTTATATTTTGTATAACTTATGCCACTGCTTATAAAGGGCTACCTGAAACAAAAAAAACAAAAAAAAACCTTTTTATTCCTGGTATTATAAACTACTCCTGTTAAGGGTCGTTTTTCTATTTCATTTTCATCGAAGTAAATTTTTGCAGAAACGGCTACATTAGTATTACACATTTCGTTATAAATACAAATGGAATAGGGATAGATACATTTTTACTTTCTCTACTACGTATAGTAAGTGGGAAAGTATTGTATTCCACCCAAAAATTCGATACCGAGATTTCACAAGAAATATATGTTTTGAGACCCCCTGAATCCAAAAAAAATATTTTTGGATTCATGTCCGTGTGTGTCTGTGTGTCTGTGTGCGTCTGTGAACAGCATTACTCAGAAACGAACAGTCGGATAAACACCAAACTTGGTATTTAGGTTCAGTATCTTCCAGAGATGCAGGCACGAAGCTTTTCAAGAAAATCCCCCCACCCCATATTACCCTTTACATGGAATAGTTTTCGAAAATTTTAATTTTCTCAAAAATGGCTCTAACGATTTTGATTAAAATATCATGTGTTTAAGATATTTTTATGACAAATAAAATGTATATCTTGAATTTTCTGGAAATGTTTCCAAAAGTATTCTTCCTTGTGAATGACTTTTGCATAACTGGTAAACCATTAGAGATAGAAAAAAGTTTACTATACAACAAAATGTAGATCGCGTTAAAATACACAATTTATGTCATATACATTTTTTGTTGAGTGAACCATTTTCGATATATTGCTTGTTATTCCCTTAAATTTTCAATACTTATTTTCTCAAATGGGAATTAGTTATTCATTTTTTGTCTTGGATATGCAAAGAGCTATAATCTGTGGCAAAGGAATGTTGCTGCACATAGCAACCAGCTATTAAGAGATATGTCTATGCTTAAAGGCTACTGTATTTATATATTACCCTTGCAATTAAAAAACAGGGGGAACATAGTACGCCTTAAGCGAAAGTCAAATATTTTGGAACTGGTCGCTATGTGTAAAATGTAATTCTCTTTCCATGTCAAAAGATCGTTTCTGCAAATGTTTATCTCGATTCATATGAAATAGATGGAGAATAAGAGTTTGTAAAAATAGTTTGTACAAGACTAGGGAAGGTGTGCGAGTGTAACTCATCAGATTTTTTGTGTAGTACGGTTTCGTCTATCACTTAAAGTTCACCTGTCATACAAGATTATACAGAATTCCTTCCGAAAAAAGAGTACTTCACAGACTATTCCCAGAAATTCAAGATAAACATTTCATGTCACGTAAATATCTTGAATTGTGGTATTTTAATAAAAGTCGTTGTAGAAATTTTTGAGAAAGTACAAAATTTTGAAAATAATGCAAAGGGTATTTTGGGGTCTGAGGGATTTTCTTGAAAAATCTTCTTGAAGCACCTTTATAGGATACTGAACTAAAGAAGCCCAAAATTTGATATCAGTATTAGACTCAAAACAAAAGGATATGTTTTTTACCTGAATGTGCGCGCGCGAGCTCTCCTATCTGTCTGGCTTAACTCAGAAAACGAAAAGTAAATTAAATACCAAACTTCACATTCAAGTTCCTCAACCTCTAAGGATGCAATACGAAGATTTTCAAGAATATCCCTCACGCCATACTACCCTTAACGTGGAAAATGTATGGAACACTTTGATTTTCTGTAAACAACGTTTTTTATTTAAATACCATATCTTTAAAATATATTCTTGACTAATGAAATGTATATCTTGTATTTTCTCTAAATAGCCCTTGAAGCCATCTTCATTCTGATTGCATTTGGTAAATGGTATGAGATGGATAAAATCTCACTACACAGACAATGTGGAGCTCTTTAAAGTTCAGAATTCCTCAATTCTTTCTGTTGGGTTAAGAATTTCTGAAATATTTGCTATTGGTTTGCATATTAAAATACTGATTTTTTCTCAAATGTGAAGTAGTTATTCAGTCATCATATAGCCAATTACTCTTTAAAAAATGTGACTCCCTTTACCTACTGTGAAATCTGTAAATGTGAATTAAAATCTTATCTGGATTAACAACAATCGACTAGAATAATAAGTTTTCGTAAGAACAGTTTTAGAAGAGTGAGTAGAAAAAGTCAAGTGAACGTAACGCATAACCTGTTTCTCTCGTGGTCATGCAAGGAGAAGGGAATTTCAAAGCCAAGACACAGCGGCCCTTTTTAAACAGCGCTTAAGTCTACTCCATTTCCCTAATTTCCTTGTAAGTACAAGGAAATTTGTAATAAAGCCATTTCTGCAAATGTTTACGAGGTGTATTATTAAAGTAAGTATCAATAGTGTTTTAAACAAATAACAAAGTTATTTTCCAAATTATTATTATCATTCATTACCTTAACCCTTACACTTCTTCTCCACAGAGTCACCGCACTTATTCAGTCACTTTTCCTAATGGGAACCAGTTTTTAAATACCTTCATCAAAGAATGATGACGCCTGCGATGAAAGCAAAGTCCGCACTTCTTGTTTCAGAACATCATCGTCGGTGAAATGGTTTCCAAATTTCTTCAGATGAAGAAACAGATGAAAATCAATTAGTGCCAAATCCAGACTGTAGGGAGAGTTTAAATTAAAATGTGTTTTATTTATGGAGCTCTTTAACTACTATGGTCCTTAGAGTCCCATTCTCTACTGGGTGTGAAAGGCCGGTAATTTTTGCTCAGAGGCATCTTTATCAGGCTGGAGGTTCTTTTACATGCCGTAAATCTACAACACGGGACCGACTTTACTTTCCTTCCGAAGGAAGCCATGCTAAGGATTTTTACGCCGGGTTTGACCCCGCGACGGGCGATGGATTCGAATTGTTCTCGACCAAATGATAAGATCAGATCTTGAGTTGGTTTGACTGTGTGTGGCCGGCCATTGCCATGAACCAAAAGGATTCCACGCGAAAGCATTCCATGCCTTTTGTTCTGTATTGCACGACGGAGTTTTCGTAGTGTCTCGTAATAGACACCTTTGCTTTTTGTCGCATTCCTGGGCAAGATTTCAAACAGCAAAACACCTTTTCTGTCCCAGAAAACCGTGCACAAGATCTTGCGAGTGAATATCGTCTGTTTGAATTTCTTCTTCAGGCGGGATGTGTGCCTCCACTCCATGACACAGGGGAAATGTAAGACACCCATGTCTCATCACCTCTAATGATTTCATCACCTCGCGTGAGAAAAGTCAGTGGAGCGGTAGATCGCTTGTTGTGCTTATTAGTAAGGCTTTGGACACCCATCTTGAGCGCAATTTCCGAAATCCTAAGCGTTCTGCCAAATGTCGTAGAGGACTGACCTTGGAATTTGTGAAAAATGTGAAGACAACACCGATATGGTGAAACGTCTGTCCTTGGAAAGTTTTATTTCACAGCTTGTATCAAATAATCCGTGATCACAGACAGCCGCTCCGTCACTCATTGTTTCCCCATAAACCTCACAAAATTGGCGGTGAATGTTTGCTAGCGTAACATTTCTCGCATTCAAAAAAGGAATCACTGATCCTACTTCGCAGTCGGTGGGTCTTCGATGGTTTTGAACATTTCTAAACGCCTCTAACAACAGGAAAACACAAAGCGACGATCGCTCACAGCTGCGTCTGGCTTCCTAATGAATGCAGGAAGTGATCGCGCAAGCTCAAAATTGTGACTGCAGCGCTGCAGTGGCAAAATATTAAAATAGTACTTATTTTAAAAGCACGCCTCGTATTTCGATTAACATGAAATAGATGTAAGAAAAAAGATTTGTAATAATACGTATTTTATCGAATGGATAGAGAAGATCTTGTTAATGTAATACATCAGATATTTTTATTTTCCCCTTTATTTGCCGGTAATAAGCATTCATTTCGAATAAAAGATGCGATAGCTAGATTGTATAGGAATTACACACAATTTTGAGGTTCGCTGAATTAAGTTCTATTTTTAGAAAAATCCGCGAATGTGAACAGCATTAACTAAAAAATGAGAACCGGTTAAACATCAAACTTGGAATTTAACTTAGTCGTGTTCAAAAGATGCGACATAAAGATTTTCAAGAGAATCGTCCATACCAAACTATCCTTCAGATGGACAAAATTTTCGTTACATTTTATTTTCATGTGAATGCAAAACATCAGATATAAAAACAACCTGTATGCGAGGAGGGAATTTTGCAAGGTTTGTTAATCAGAAGCAGAAATGACATTTTTATAATAGAGTCGCCTTTAAAAAAACAAAATTCAGAATAAAAATATTGACACAGAAGAAGCAACCCGCGGTAATTAACTTCCCTTTTGCGTTTGTGTCGCATTGGAACCAAAAACCTCTGTGGTAAGCATTATTGAAATAAAACTCCTTGACTTTTTTAATTTTGGCAGCACTGCGGTTGGTAAACCTGCAGTGAAAACGGCTTTTCATGTCGGTGCGGCCGTAGTGTATACAGTGAATAACCGGAGTGGTGAGCAAACAAATGATAGATCAGAAGAAAATCCATTTTGTGTGCTAAATGAAACGCGGTGTTTGCATTTCAGAAGGAACGTCTATCTGCGAGGAATACATTATGTTAAAATAGACGGCGCTGTAGGCTTAAGCACTGATCAGTTCTTTTGCATTGTGGGACGGTTTGCGTTAATGATTTCCAAACTGTGAGCCTCAACCCCAAAGTAGCACACGCGCTTTATTTTCGGGAACAAGAATCTGACGCGTTATAATCGCATGACTTTGTCTAGTGAACCGCATTCCACTAAAGAGATGCCATAACCCTTCAATAAGCGTACAGTTTGGGCGAGAAATCCCCGAAGCCCTGTAAGTATCAAATGTTACTATTAGAGCCCGGATTTTTAGTTGGAATAAACGCTCATTTTAGGCTTTTATATGCTTAAAATCATTGGAAGATGCTGAACTTAAATACCAAGTTTGGTAATTATCCAACTTTTCGTTTTTGAGTTATGCTGCTCAGACACCACACGAAACATGTTTCCAATAATGATTTATTTGGATTCAGGGGTCCTCAAAAGATGTATTTCCGTTGAAACCTCGGTATCGAATTTTTTGGTGGATTGCAATACCTTTCCTATTATGAGGTAGAGAAAGTAAAATAGATACACACAGTAATTCGATTGTAACTGGGTATGTATTGAAGCAAGGATAGTTTTTGTAATAAACGGAGTGTAAGAGTTAATGTAAGCAAAACAATAATTGATATTTAGAAAAAACGCATTGAGGAAAGATGAGAAATGGTACTGATAGGGAAGAGGGGCTGAGGTAGACATTAAATTTGATTATCTACGAATAAGATTATGAGTAAGGGAGGTGGAGTGCGAAATGAAAATAGTACCAGCTAAAGGAAAACTTGAATTTGTCGCGGTATCTTTCGTGTTATCTTATTTGGTGAGCGCCTGTTATTGTTTTACTATTTTGAAATTATTTGAGTTCTTTGTCCTCCGACTAGCTATTATTACCCAGTCGAGCAAATCTCTTAAACAGGGTGTGTAAACGGAAAGGAGTTGTTACTAAAAGATAACACTGATAAAAGAATTTGTTTTCACACTTTTATTGCCGTCACACGTTATTAATTTCACATATTTACACTTGATACACGCCCGACTGAAACTGTTATATTTTCGAATGTAACTATAATCACTTATTTGCAGCTCATTATTAATTCTAGTATTTCACATTTTGTAACTAACTTTACGACGCGAGAGATTCTATAGAATTGCGCGACGTGCACTTCGTGAATGATTCTGTTAAACTGTGTGACGTGTAACCCGCGAATGATTCTCTTAAACTGCGCGACGTGTAACCCGTGAATGATTCTGTTGAACTGTGCGTTACCCGTCTCTGGCTTTATAATTTATACTGCCTCACCCCGATAAGCCTAAAGATTATAATCGAGCTGCTATTGGTTAATAAAACGCGCCAACATTAGCATCTATTTTTATATCCAATCAAAATTAGGAACACACATGCTCTAGGGAAAATATTCCCTCCATTTCTAAAGAAAAGCGCGCTAATCTGACGTCATTTGCTTGTCTCTTATAATTGATAAACAACTCACCCCCTCGCTCATTGTGAGCCGCTCCTATTGTCAGTTTCAGTGAGGCCGTGTAAACTTATTTCCTAACAATGCTTATAATTAACAAACATCTCAAATCATTGTCATACAATAATGCAAATTTACACTACAATCACTCTGGCATTCAAGTGTTGTGATATAAAATACTGCCACAAATTAAAAGCCATTAAAGCATGTATGGATAAATTATCAGGGATGCAAATAAAACAGAGTTAATATGAGAATAGTCCAGGCAAAAATGTTATTGGAGTGCAGATTTGGGGTTTGGAGGAAGGGTGGGCCAATATGATATGATCCATAGAAGTTTTTGTAAACAAATCTTGAGCTTGCCGAGAGCTTCGCCCAATGAGGTGACACAAATAGAACTAGAGGAAAAATTATGGAAAGACTGTTGAAATATTAGATTAGAAATATAGATGAGCATAATGCTTTACATCAATGTTTGGTGGTACAGAAAATACTTAATCAAAAAGATGCTTGGCTGAGTAAGATAAAGGAAACTATGACGTAATTTGTTTTTGGGGATATGTGGAAAACGAAGGAATTTTTACAAGATTGTTTCTGGAAGGAAATAGGCTAAGACTGGAAGATATTGAAGGACAATAAATATTTGTAAGTTTCAATTTGGAAATAAAGTGGTATTTCACACAAAGAAATAAAGAGTAGTTTGGAGTAGGGAAAATTATTTGATGAATTTGACAAAGGAATAAGAGAAGGCTTTGCTTGGGCTAGAACAGAGGTGGTGAAATTGAAAAATCTAATAATAGGGAGTGATTTCCTTTTAGGTAACCTGAACGATTAATTGGTATATAATTTTGGAATGCTAGGAAACTAGATTTACCAAAAGAAATTAAAAAGAAAACGTTTATAAGTAAAGTCTAGAAAAATTAGGAAATTCTTTTGGGCATAGTAAGAGGCAAATGGCTGAACAAAATTAGGAGGCAAGGTGAAGAAGAGAGTTAAATAATAGTTGGTATTAGGACCCAATAGTTTGGCAACCTCGTGGTTTGAGTCTTTTGGGTCCCAGGGTCCACAGCAATTCAGTGTAAAGATGAGCAACATAAGAAATGTATACCCATAGTATGCAGGGGTTGTACTACAACCCGCACGCCAGGCGGGGTAGTTCGGTGGAGATGGTGAGGGTCAGCTCGATGATGTGGAGGTTCCTTCAAAAGGCTTTGTGTTTGGAGGATCATGAGGAGGCGTGACATTGGATGGTAGACAGTATAGAGTATACAAATGCATTGGATGTATAGATTATACGGTAGGTTATCGGATGTAAGAGCAACATTTCCAATGCACCAGAGCTTTTACGAGGTGGTAGTTGTGTCTAGGCAAGGCTTATATTATTATTTGTATCTTGAATTTTGTTTGTAGTAATATTCATTCATTCATCCATTATCTGTTTAACCTCCTCTTATGTAGGACTTACAGGCGGGTGCCGGAGGTCAGACGCCCGTCGAGTAGCAGACACTAATGGATCAGACAGAATATCCGGGATGGGTGATGGGAAGTAGATGAAACGAAATGATGGTGAAATGGATGAAACGAAAGGTGATGATGGAGCAGTTGGTGGAATGAATGGCGGGGGAAACCGGAGTACCCGGAGAAAACCCGCCCAGACGCCGCTTCGTCCACCACAAATCCCACATGCGGCTCCCTGGGATTGAACCCGGGCCACCTCGGTGAGAGGCGAGCTTTCTAATCAATCGTTAATTGTAGTAATAGCAGTCAATAAATATAAATAAAAAACTGGGGATGATATGCAATGATATATACAAGACAGGTTTAAACAAAACAGCGAGCTATGCCGCTCTGGTTCTGTGCTACCGAAGAGCATTCGGCCAGCGCTCGATGTCAATGCATATTGTTCGTCCAATAATAAATTGCGCCCTATCCTCTAAGGTTAAGACGCCTGGTCTCTTTAGCTGCAATGTGAAATTATGTACCATCGATAAACACTGAATCAGTATTTACTTGGTCCACAGAGACCGGTAGTAACTTTCCAAGGGTTTTCGGCAGAATAAAAAAAGAGAAAAACAGCTTACTCCCAAGAGCACAGGTCGTGGAACAAAGGCTCGATCGCCAGCTCCTGCTCATTTAATCTGCTAGCACCTATCAACGTCGTAAATGAGTTGTGATTCGCCAGATAGTGGCAGCAACGTGTCCGACTTGGCGTGATTAATGAATTTAGAAAATAAATAACCCAACCTTATCATCATTCCAGCGGCTTAATGAAGGTTCTTCACAGCTTCGTTCTGTTTACACTAAAAATAAATCGGGAGGTTCTAAGTATGGAACCTAAAGGGCATTTCTTCAAAACATGCGATGTTAAAAGCTGTTAAAGGAGTTAGTTACTACAAACCTTTTGCACGCGACGTCAATTTATCGGATTTGTTACAAACTCGTCCATTAGTGATAGAAGGCACTTTAATTGAGGAGTCTGTTATAGTGTTTTTAAAAGTAATGTATTTATCCGCTGCGGTTTCAAAACTAGTTCATTGTTTACAGTAACAAAAGGAATATTTATATGCTAGTAAAACAAAAGTCACGCTTCAATTGCTAGAAGGTTTTCTTCTCTTCAAGTTTTCACAAAGATTAGTATGGTGTCTTCATTAACTCTCTATCTTTATTGACTTTTGATAGAATGCTCAAAGTTGCTTGCCTAACTACTTCTATAGTGCTTTTCTTCCACACACAGCCACCCACGGGGCTGTCGCAACTATTAACTACCGCCGAAACTGTTGTTATATCCCCCCAACCACCTCACATTCTCATATTTGCAATTAAAATTGCAATAATAATAATAAGCACGTACCTTATCAATAGAGACATTGGGGATGCTGTCTTTCTGTATCCATATATTTGGCATCATCTTAAAAGATGTTTATTTACACTCCAGAAAAACTGAGTTTCCTTCTAGTTGTTTCTAAGCATGGGGTTTGTTGCATGTACTTTGTTACTTTCTCTATTACGTATAGTAAGTAGTGGTGGAAGTATTGTATTCCAACCAAAAATTAGATACCAAGATTTCACCGGAAATATATGTTTTGAGACCCTCTGAATCCAAAAAAAAGCATTTTTGGAAACACGTCTGTGTGTGTGTCTGTGAACAGCATAATTCAGAAACGAACAGTCCGATAAACACCAAACTTAGAATTTAGGTTCAGTATCTTCCAGCGATGCGACACGAAGGTTTTCAAGAAAATCCTCCCACCCCAGATTACCCTTTACATGGAACATTTTTTGAAAATTTTAATCTTCTCAAAAATGGCTATAACGATTTTGATTAAAATATCATATGTTTAAGATATTTTCATGACAAATGAAATGTATATCTCGAATTTTCTGGGAATGTCTCCAAAAGTATTCTTCATTGTGAACGACTTTTGCATAGCTGGTAAACCATAAGAGATAGACAACATTTTACTACAGGAAAAATGTAGATCGTGTTAGAATACACAAATTATGTCATATACATTTTGTTGTTGGGTGAACCATTTTCGAGATATTGCTTGTTATTCCCTTAAATTTTCCAATATATGTTTTCTCAAATTCGTTATTCATTTTTTGTCTTGGTAATGCAAAGAGAATGGAATAGTCCACATAGCAACCAGCTCTTAAAATATTTGACTACAGCTTAAAGCCTACCAATTCCCCTTGCATCTACAAGAAAGTTAGCAATAAGATTAACATCTCGATTAACATGAAGCATATGGAGAATACGCGTTTGTAAAAATAGTTTGTACAAGAGTAGAAAAGTTATGTGAGTGTAACACATCAGATTATTTTTAAATTTTCCCCATAGTTGAAAATCACACACAATTACATCAGGAGATCTTGAGGGTCATAATTCTTCTTACTTATTATCCTATCTTAAAAAATTTCTTGAATTAAACTTCATGACACATCAGTTGTATGCACGGTCTTGTTGGAAATACCCAGACTGATAGTCAACTTCGGTCAGCTGTTCAAAAGACGATGCAAGTAATTTCTTTATCTCTCTGCCTTTATTATTTGTTCAGAAAATAAAGGCCTATTGCTCTCTATACATTTACTGCGCATCACACACCAATTTTCGTGTCACGCAGGGGAGTATCGTGTATAAAATCGGGTTTCTTTGTGCTTTAGTTTGTGTTATTTTACAACCGAACATAACTATGTACGTAAATGGAGCCACTCTTCGTCAGAGAAGGACATTAAGCGTGGGTCGATAACTCTATCGTTGACTTTCGCAAAATCCAATTACAGAAATTTACCCAACTTTGATGACTACGTGAAAAATAAAGTGTATGCAACAATCCCATAGTCAGAAGAACTAAAATAAAACACCGGGCGAGAAATTCACTCAATTTCAGATATTAAACTCTCGAGTGTAAATCAAACTTTCCCGAGAAGAATTCAGATATGTGTGAATAGAGAGGGACAGCATTTTCAATGTGCTTATTATCATTGTAATTGCAACTGTAAATATAGGAACTTGATATGGCTGCACGGATATTGTAACTGTTTCGGTGGGAGTCCGAGCTGTAGCGGCTGGCGCAGTGTGTTGGCCGCAGTGTGGAAGACAACCACTGTATTATTTTAAGTAATGAAGCATCTAAAACTCTTTCCGAGCTCATTTTCTGTATGTAAGGTGTGAGTGCTGATTTCTCGTTCAGTCGAGTGTATATGATACTGCCAATGCTTCTGGTTTCCTAGTCTATTTTTTTACTTTCTCTACTACGTATGGTAAGTTGGGGAAGTATTGTATTCCACTCAAAAATTCGATACCGAGATTTCACCCAAAATATGTTTGGTGACCCCCTAAATCCTAAAAAAAGCATTTTTGGAAACATGTCCGTGTGTGTGTATGTCTGTGTGTCTGTGTGTGAACAGCATAAGTCAAACGAACAGTTCGATAAACATCAAACTTGATTTAGGTTTAGTATCTTCCAGAGATGCGACCCGAAAGTTTTCAAGAAAATTCCCCCACCCCAAATTACCCTTTACATGAAACATTTATCGAAAATTTTAATTTTCTCAAAAATGGCTCTAACGATTTTGATTAAAATATCATATGATTAAGATACTTTTATGACAAATGAAATGTATATCTCGAATTTTCTGGGATTGTCTCCAAAAGTATTCTTCATTCTGGACGACTTTTGCATAACTGGTAAACCATAAGAGATAGACAAACATTTGTACACACAAAAAATGTAGATCGCGTTAAAATACACAATTTATGTCATATACATTTTTTTTTGTTGAGTGAACCATTTTCGGGATATTGCTTGATATTCGCTTACATTTTTCAATACTTATTTTCTCAAATGGGAATTCGTTATTAATTTTTTTGTCTTGGATATGCAAAGAGTATTAATCTGTGGCAAAGAGAATGGTGGTGCACCTAGCAACCAGCTATTAAGATATATGTCGATGCTTAAAGGCCACTGTATTTCTGTATTGCCCTTGTAAATACATATTCCTCTTACACTTATAAGAAAATTAGCAATAAGATAGAGTCTGAAAATGTTTATCTCGATCAACATGAAGTAGATGGAGAATAAGTGTTTGTAAAAATAGTTTGTACTTTGTAAAAAATAGTTTTACAAGAGTACAGAAAGTCATGTGAGTGTAACACATCAGATTTTTTATTTAATGTTGACAGAAACCCCTTATCATCCGGTTCCACATCAGCCCTGAGGCAATCTCTTATTCGTTTAAATTCAAGTCTGATACACACGCATTGGCGTAAGAAAAAATCTAGACCTAGGTGAGCAGCGAAAGGGGAGGTGTGCCGAAACATTTCACATGAGTGGCTGGAAGAAATGCTTCGCAACAACAGCCCGCACTAGTCCGTCTCGTATATGTCGGATGCTAACAGTCAGTCATTTAAACATTAACTTTGAACCGAGGTGGGTTTTCGGCTGAGGAAAGGGGAGAAGTAAGATAAACGTTAAGTGGGGTACTGGACGTGGTCCATGAACTCGACTGTACACAGTCTTGTTTAAGGGAAATTACCTTCTTCTTGATTATTATGTATGTGTAAAGTTGGCCTTTGCCGACGCCAATAAACTGCAGGTTATAATAAATTTATTTCCCTCATTTTAAAATAAATTTCATAAATAAACGAAACTTAGATAAAATATTGCAGGCAACACCTTACAAAATTAGATTTAGTAAATAGTTGTCTAAACAACTCGTCTATGCAAACAGTACAAATGCTTGCATCATCAATTTTATCAGAAATAACTAGTGATATATATAAGAAGCGAAATAGGTACTCTAATGGCTGCAACATTCTTGAAGTTGCTTGAGAATGCATCTGTAAAGGGGTGGTTTTCCCACAGAATATGAAATTAATTATTTATGCTGGGTACTAAAAGTGTGTATTGCAAGGCTATACATAGATCATGTAAACCCAAGTCTAGAAACTCTTTATGCGCAAGAGCCCCCGAAAGTAAACAGTAAGTACAGTGATTTTACTGTAGATAAAGAAACCGTTGACTTCGTCATAAGCAGTAGACATTCGCATTCGTTAGTTAGGGAGTTATGTATCAGTGGTATTGCACAGTACTGTAGGCCTCTGACGAGAAAACGTTTGAGGGGTGCTCTGCTCTCCGAAGGAGTGAATTGGGAATAGTACCACGTGGCAGTTCACGATGATATCATAAATAGATCTACTGTTTACATCTACGTGCCGTTTCTGAAAATCTTCAGAACACAGCCTTTGAGCATCAGCTGCATTTCGGTGCGTCTCCGCAAACATCGTAACCATATCCGTGTGTTCGTTATTGGTTAACGTTACCTTTTTGCTGGAATGACCTGGCTCGAACTGCCAGTAGGCGACCCCTCATCAGTACGAAACTATGAAGTAAATACATGCAGACGCAGCACTATCTCAGGGACCTTTCGCTTTGTACCTGCACCGGCCCTTTGAACATCGGTGATGCGACAACTTCTTTTGCACCTATGTATGTGGGAACCATAACTGCAAAGGACGTCTTGTTTGGGCCACCTGGTATGCATAGCATATTTGCGATACGAAATTGTTGCATAATTTCTGACACATGCAATTCATAAATAAGATAAATCTAAAATCACAATAGCAATCCCTGGAAACAAAGATAACATTTTTTAAACGTTGATATATCAAATTTCGTACAAATGATTTTTTAATTTAAGAAGTAACCCTTTAACCATGGTAAGAGTCACTTTTTTGATAAATGCATTTTTTTAAATGAAATGTTCTGCAGAATTGCAGAAACAAACTTGGAATGGTTCCTGTACTCCTATCATGGTCCAACACCTTCGATTGAGGTCAGTTAATATTTTTTGCAATAGTTTGGCCTGATTGGTTCATAGATGTTACATTTAAGTTAAGCCACAGGGAGTCTTATAGGTTTGCAGAATACCATATCACACAATGTAAGGGTAAAAGAAGAAATGAAAAGAAAAAGATAAAAAATACTGATATAGTCAGCTTGCAAAAAGCAAACTGCGCATTGATTTGTGTAATAAAAGAACATTAAATCTATAGGTGTTAGCATTTGCAGCTTTTTAGCTACAAATGCTAAATGAAATATATGGATGTAGTTTGCTTGAAATCGTTAGAAATTTAAGAGTGTTTAATATGGGGAGGCTGGTAAAAATGTATCATTTTTACTTTCTCTACTAAATGCAGTACATACAGCAGCTATTGCATTCCATCCAAAACTTCAATAACCAGATTTCACAGGAAATAGATGTTTTGAGACTCCCTGAATCCAAAGAGATATCTTGGAAAAAGCTCCACATGTGCGAGTGTGACAATAACTCAAAACGAAACGTCGGTTAGAAAAACAAATTTTGGTACTCGAGCTATAGGACTTGGATTAAAGTATGTGGCACCTTACAAATTAAAGAAAATGATCATATTTTCAACTATTAAGTACAAATTTACACCGAGCGAGGTAGCGTCGCAGTAACGTTTACGACTCGCCTACGGGAGGTCCGGTTTCAAAACCCGGGGCCGACCAACCTGACCGAAGGTCTTTTTGCGGTTTTCCTCTGTTGAATAATTTGATCCGCGAGCTTTCATCATTACATTTTATTTCCTTCTTCTTCACCACCGTGCTAGGCAATGGGCTGATCACTAAAAGATGAGGGTTTGTGAGCGGCACGAAATGCACTTGACTCGACAGCGACCACAAGTGGACACACAGGTAAACAACCAAGAGCAGTGCACCCAAAAGAAATGCAGAAAAGCTGAAAATACCCAAGGGCAGAACAATAATAAAACAGGTGTCAGAAAAAATCAAGAAAGGGCCTCTAGGACCTTACACACAGAGGATAGAGAATAACATTCTACAGGAAAATAAGGACTATTTAGTAATTTGTATGATAATAATGAATACAAAATCATCAGAAGACAGCACAGTAAACTTGACATATGCACCGTTAACGTCCAATGACACTGAAAGAAGCTTCTCGTAATTCAAAAACTGTTTATGTGATCGATGCGGACGTTTGTCATTCGATAATTATTTAAGAAGGTCTATAGTAGTGCAGTGCAATTCGGCTTGTGATGGCTCTGAAGCTATGGATGAATCATAAAGGCAAGTTTCTTCTTCTAACACATCTCTCATATTTGTATATTGCCATCTACTAGATCTGAACGGAGTGTTGCTTTTCTCATTTTCAGACTGTTTGTGTACGTCGGAAGTCACGTAGACACTAGGCATACAGCTGTATAACGTCTATGCACACGTAATCTGACGCAAACCGCACAAACCCTTATCTTTACTGATCACCCCTCCTGGATATGCTATTATTTAGAGTTTGCTTGCTCCTTAAAGGACTACTGGCCCAAAGTATTGGCTTGTAAGTCCTACAAAGAGGGGGAAGTAATCTTTCAAAGAAACAGAAAATGATGCACAAATTTATTGTATTTGAACACACTGGTCAAAACTTTGAATACTTACTCTGCGAGTTAGAATTTTAGTCTACTCACAACTTCATTAAATCATCCTTATGTTCAATCGTTATTTACATCATATTATTATTACCTAAAATTTCCTCTTCAAAGGTTATTGTTAAGTTTCTCAATAAAACCCAGTTTTTAGCGAGATATATGGGGCTATGAAATATTTTTAATTTGTGAAACTTTTTCCTCCTCTTCCTAAAGAAAATTGGCTTCATCAAAATGTCTTAATTACGAACTTCTCTTATGGATAGTCTGTAATAATGAAATAAATGAAAAGCTATCTTAGGTGATACGGTAAAAAGTATCGCTGAGATTCTCCTCCACTCTGGAGATGAATTTAACGAGCAAGAAGTGCTGTTTTCTTAATGAGATGGTTGATTCAGCTCCATCTCTAATGTACTTCTCTATAACAGCTAACATACATACTCTTGCATTCGCTCGCTGTAAAATAAATGACTGGTGCATTTGATGTTCAAACAAGGCTAAGTTATTCTGCGCAATGTTACACATTTCCTCTTCGCTGTCCATTAACTCAAATTACGGCGACTACCCATGTTGGGTTAATTTGTCTTGGTCAGTGGCGTGACCCGCAATAGCAGAAACATATATTCACTGACTTCGCCATTAATTCAAATCTTATATATGCGCTTTTTAGATATATTTGCTGCATTTAGAGCATAGATTCAGACATAAATTACTCAAACGAGAACACCTCGCGCAGTGCGACCTGCATATATCTATTGCGGCTACCACCCACAAGAGGAAGGGATGAAGTGAAGGAAGTACAGGGGGCAACAGACGAACATACAGTCTACAGAGACGCGCGGAAGTCCTTAACATTTCCAAGTTCCGAAGACCCGTCCCATTGCTGGAGCTGCCTAGAGAGGGCAATGGACCATCCGACGATCAAGCAGCCCTATGGTGTCAACAGAAAGCATCTTTTTTTTGAGCATGTGTCCGCGCCATCTGACCGGCACTGCTATACGCCACGAAACCTAGAAGAACACCTGAAAGAAGAGAAGCAATGCAATGAAAGGAAAATGATGGAAAGGAAATCGTGGTAGAGAGGAAACCACCCCACCAATCAACTGCCGACCCGGGGAAACTACGAAAAACCCATGGGTCATCGTGGGCGGTCACCGGGAATGGAACCCGGGACCTCCGATATGCGTGTCGCACACGTTACCAAGGCGCCAATACGCTTGGTGCTTTTAGAAGGTATACATTAGCAGAAGCCGCAACTCCACTTGCGTTAAATCGGAGATTTCCCCACGATTATCCCACTTTTCCCTTCTCTCCCCTTAAGTTGTTTTTCGTACTCAACACTCTCTTGTTTCTGCGCAGCTTAGATATCATGTGATCTTCCGAAGACTGGCAATAAGAGTGCTTTTTTCTGGAAAGTGAAAGAAATTTAAAAACATGTACCTAGCTATTCATGCATCTAGTATGTACATCGAGTGTACGGAATTGTCGCAATATATTGCGAAGTTAGCAAGGAGAAATTAAACTTCTGCCAGGACTAGCCCCCATTCCATATCTGGCTCTAGCATTCCACTTAATGTTGTCTTACTTCCCCCCTTTACTTCGCTCCTAAGCCAGAAACCTGTGCTCATATGTTAATGTTTGAGTGCCGTAGTTTTGATATCAAACCAATACGAGCCGGGACTCATTCGGGGATTGGTGTGGAGCATTATGTTTCCTCCGCTTTGGCCGTTCACCTTGGCCTGACCGTTGTTCACGGGCTATTGCATGTGTTTCAGACTTCAATCCAAATAAGGGATTGCCTTACTCGGGTTGGTGTGGAACACATATGATAAGGAGATTCTGCCAACATTTGGATTCTGCCGAGTCTAGAATACGGGATGTATCCGCTTAAGCTATTGCGTACTTACTGCAAACACTATACTTTTTAGAAAAAAAAAGCTCTAAATGATATAAGTAATTTGAAGTTATATGTTGTATATCCTAAATTCAGCTTTAGGATATGTATACATCATACAAGGACTGTTATACCAAAGCTATATCGATAATTTCAAATTTAGAGGTGTGTAAAAGGAAAAGAAATAATGTTATTGGTTAGATTCACGATATTCTTTACCCACTATTGTATATTTTATGTTACTTCTGCAAAACATTCATATGAAAATAATCAGCGTCAGATTCTGCCTCTCCAGCCTTGTCCGACACACATGGGTTGTATGTAAGAATAATTAATTTACTCATGTGAAAGCTTATTTTTCTATATACTTTTAATAATAAAGCTGTACCTTTGCAGAAATAGCTTCATTGGTGGTACAAGCGGCATAGAGGAAAGAGAATCATTAAACAAATGTTTAAAAAACCGGTCACTATATGCTGAGCTAGAAATTCCGTACATTTTGCCATGACATCATGAGAAACAACTAATAGCGACAGCACTTTAAAAGAATGACCAAGTATTGGAAAATTAAAACCAATAAAGGGCATATATCGGTAATGGCTGATGTCACAAAAATGTACTTGAAATAAATTGTGTTTTAAAGATACATACATTTTTTGTGTAGTATGTTTTGTTTGTTAGTCTGTCTCCTGAAAATTCCAGATATGCATTTTATTTGTCATGTGAACTCTTAAATATATGTTCCTTTAAGCAAACTCATTGCAGTTATTTTTTAGAAAATTCAAAATTTCGAACAATCTTTCATGTAAAGGGTAATTTGTGGTGGAGGGATTTCCTTCAAAACCTTGAAAGATACAGTTTTTCAATCGTCACTTCTCTAAGGTGAACTACTCAAGTTTCCCTTCTCCTCACTTCCTTCATGACGTAGCCTCCTCATTCGAACAGTTCACTCGCTGGGGAGTCGTACACAAGACCTCCACAATCTCTCGCTCTGCAGCAGCACCCACCGCACGCCTCAGCAGTCGCCACTACTCGCTCGGAGAACGGCACTTGATGTCGCACGAGAACTTCATCCGCTAACTCGCTTGCTCACTGACTGCCCGACGCAACTCAGCTGAACTAACTCCACTGCTCTCGCCAGAACGCTCGCTTGTGTATCAGTGGAATCTTACACAGAATATTCTAGAACTATTTCGACACACGTTCTGGAGGATGAGGGGAGAAACTTTCAGAAGGTTCTGGTTATCTGCTGATAGCACGCCCAGTGTTTACGCTGGCGAGCGAGAATTATCGTTGTTTATTCCGACTGCCCGGCGCTGACCTTGTGATAACCTTGGGTCATAGCTACAATACTCGTTACAATTAGTTACAATACTAAACCAAAATACCAAGTTTATCGGATACTCGTTTTTGTGTTATACTGTTCACACACACACACACACACACACACACACACACACACACACACACACACATTAAAGAAGCTTTTCCTAATAATCAGATGGATAAATTCACATGACCTTTTCTTCCCTGCTATCTTTATTAGTGGGTATATATACTATACTTACTAAGCCTTATTTTTCTATTTACGTATTTTAACCCCCCCCCCCCAAAAAAAACTTTTCCGAAATAGCTACATTACACATTTTGTTTTAGATGCAAAGAGAATAGCGATAGTCGAATGTCTTAAGAACTGGACGCTATATCCTGGCTTTAAAATCCCATACTGTTTCAGCTCGATCGCGAGAAACAATGAAAATCTCTGGGACTTAAAAAGAATGACAAAGTATTGAACAATTGGAACCTTTGATGACCTTTGAAACGGCTATTGTTAAATTGTGTTTTTTAAAGAAATCTACATTTCTTGTGTGGTAAATTTTCATCTATCGCTTTACCTTTACCGGTTACACAAGATTATACAAAATTCCTTCCAAATGAAGAGGACTTCCTAGACTATTCCCAGGAAATTCAAGATATACATTTTATTTGTCATGTAATTTCTTCCAAATATGGTATTTTAATCCAAATCTTTAGAGAAATGTTTTTAGAAGAGGAAAATTTTCAAAAAATGTACCATGCAAAGGGTAGTGGCGTGTGGGGGAATTTATTGAAAATCTTCGTGTTGCATTTTTTGTAAGATACTGAAATCAAATACCAAGTTTAGTATTTATCCGACTTTTTGTTTTGAGTTATGCTGTTCACACACATACGGACATGTTTCCAAAAATGCTTTATTTGGATTCAGCGACCTCAAAACACATATTTCCAGCGAAATTTCGGTATCGAATTTTTGGGTGAAATGCAATACCCTTCTCTACCTACTATGTACGTGGAAAAGAAAGTAAAAATTAATTTAGGGGTTCTCAAAACATGTATTTCGGGTTAAATCTCGATATCAAATATTTGGGTGAAATAGAACACTTTTTGCTCACTAGTTACCTATGTTGGGTAAGTAATAAAAAAGTAAAAAATAAAGTAAAAAAAGTAAAAAGTATTAAAAATTAATAGACGTAATGTTCTAATTAATAATACAATTTTTATAGCCTGTCATTATTTGTAACATAAGTTTTAAGTCAGTACTGTTCGTCATCACCATCCCACATGTACCTTTATTCGTCTTGTTAACCGCCACTGTGGGGGGAAAACGCCGCTCTCAAAACTGAACTACCGGCCAGTTTTACTGTTAAGTAGTGCACGCGTCCAGCCATCCCGTAAATGTGTAGAGAAAATAATCCAGACTCTCGGCAGGTTTGCTGCAAAAGAAGAATAGAAAGCTCTTTGATGAAATGGTGTAGATAGATTTTAAGAGGATTATGAGCGAGTACTAAGAGCATGGAAATCAGAGTTGGTGTGAAAGCGGTGAAGTGAGAAGTTTCTAGAATTCCAGACAGAATAACAAGTACAAGTTTGTGTTCGTTCCTTAAGTGGTAGCCATGGCAATGCGGAGGGAGACAATAAATTATACGTAACGATGTCTAGTGCACAGAATCGTACCCGTTTAATTTGATTTAATTTTTTCCTTATCTAATGTTGAGGGATCTGTTTAGTATTTGGTGTCCAAACCAGCCCTTGATAAAGTATAATCATCTGTGCAACTTAAAATCCACAGTTTCAGGTAAATTCATCTGAAATTTTAATACACCAATCAGGGTTTAATATACTGTGACTTTGTTTAGTTTTTCGACTTCACTCCTTTCTATGTCATTGTTTCACTGGGAGTTCACTAATGTCACTTCACTAAATTGAGAAATATTTTATTAGCTCTACGTATGGAAAGCCAATTTGAAGTAGTTGATTTGTTAGTTATTTGCACCACGTTTTGGTCGTCAATTTGAAGCAGTTTATATTGTTGTATTGAAAGAGTTGTATTATATTTCAACTGTTGGGGAGCCGAAATTGTAGTAGTTGCAAACGCACGTATGGTACAAAGTTCCGGTAGCCTTCGCCCCAAGCTTAAAAATATTAACTTTGTAATTTTTACTGTTTCTTTAAATATTATATATTTATGTTTGCCTCGGTTGCGTCAGTATTTATTTTAGAGACATGTTTCTCTTTGCAGGGTTGTGGTGCGACTGAAGAATGTAGCCTTACACAGATTATAATTTTACTTCACTCCTTTTATTAATGCTTGACACGATTTAAATAACACTTCACTGATAGAGAGCTGTGAGATTCTTTTTATTAATTAATTACACTTTTTAACAAGTAAACTTATTTTTCGTCTCACACGAATACGTATTAAATCTCTTGAGGACACTTTTTGCGTCTGGTTAGTAACGCTGTCTGCAACCAATTAACTTCTAAATTTGTAAATTTTTCTCCCTTTTAGTTTCTGATTGGCTAATCCTAGTCCAATAGAATACCTTCATTTAACTGAAGGTTTTTCTGGTTGTTGATTGGTTATTTTATAAACTGTCACTAAAATTACATTATTGCTTCCAAGAATCAGAAGTAGTATTGTTAAACTATCAAACTCATTATTGCCTCAAGGTTACCTCATTATTAGCAACTTTTAACTTATTATTCTCACAGCTCCTACATTATTAAATTACGTAATGCATTCACATAACATTATTGAACATGTTTACAATAATATAAACATTTACAATAACTGTAATATACACTTTTTATATATTGTGTCATATTGCTTTAAGGCGGGCTGTTATTGAATTTACATTTATATAATTAGACTGAAATCATTTAAGTGTTAAAAATACTGCCTCAAAATGAACTAGTCAATTTCCTTCGTGACGCAGCCCATTCACGCCGGACGGTTCTCTTCACTCGGGAGTCGAACTCAGATCTCGACGACCGTCGCTCCGCGGTAGCACTCGCTGCACATCTCAACAGCCGACACCCATTCGCTCGGAGAACCGCACCAGAAACACAATCGCTCACTCGCTCGCACACTGACTGACTCACTCAAATCCATTCTGTCGCACTCGACTCGCAACTCGACACGCACTGACTGCCCCTCGCGAGAGCACTCGCTAATATAGGCAGTGGAATCGTCCACATAAGGTTCTCGAACATTCTGGAACTATTTCGGCACAGTTTCTGGAGAAGAGGGTTATAAAGCGCCCATAAAGTTCTAGTTTTCTCCCGATAGCGCGCTCGGTGTTTACGCTGACAAGCGGCCGTTATCTTGTTTACTCCCACCGCTCGGCGCCGACCTCCTGATAACCTTGAGCCATAGCCGCTGCGTCACAGTATTGTGACTTTGTCCACTTCAACTGTCACTTCTTTCATTTATCACGGCCTTGATGTGAGAGACTATACTGGTTCACAGTTACTCTTCATGAATGTGAACTAGTTCAACTTCTTCGTAACGTAGCCTCTTCTTGACGTTTGTCTAGCTGGCGAGTCAAACACAAGACTTCTACAATCTCCCGCTCCAAAGTAGCACATACTGCACATCACAACAGTCAACTTGTCACCAACTCGCTCGGAGAACCGCACTTGTCGCAGCAGAAAACCGCTCACCAACTTGCTTGCTCACTCACTGACACTTAACTGGCTGAATCCTCTAGCGAGAACGGTCGCTTATATAGCAAATGGATTCTTCCAACCAACATTCTAGAACTATCTGGACATATGTTCTGGAGGCGGGGGAAAGAAACTTCCAGAACATTCTGGTTATCTGCCGATAGCGTTTCTGGTGTAAACGCCGGGCGTGAGCGCGACTTATCTTTATTTCCGACTGACTGGTGCCCTCCCAATAACCTTGGGTCATAGCCGCTGTGTCACAATATAATATATATACCAAATTTCATACATACCTTTAATAGTTCCAGAGATACCCTTTTTATTATTGTTTACTGTTTTGAAACATTACTCCACTCGAATGTAATTATTTTCTGAAAGTATCAATATTTTATAATTAAACTCTTTAATAGTATATTAATAAGCTTTACATGTGAGTTTTTAAAATTATCCAACTAGTTGGGAGAAAATAAGTGCTAAACTTGAGATGAATTTTCTGCGTAGAAACTTATACAGTATAAATGTTATTGGAAAGGTAGAACCAGACAGAAAACTTCAATTCCATAGCAGGAACTTGAACCACGGATCTTCCGGTCTCCGGAACATTTCTTTTTCAAGTTTGGTAGTTAATAAACATTTCGGGCCCGTAAATGTATGTAAATGAATTAAATAAAAGAAAAGAAACATTTTAACTAATAGTTGAAATACCTTTTTTCGGTTTAGGTCGCTTAATTAAACAAATCGGAGTAAAATACGTAAGAATACTTGAATTAAATACATCTGGCAAATGTTAATTTTGCAGTATTACAGTAATTCATGAAAATAAACCTCATCTTTTTAGAGAACTTCGCATGCGCTGAAAGCAGTGCATACGAGCACAAGGGCGCTCAACAGACTAACTTTTGACACATTGCTGATTTGTTGGTTATTTTTGTCTTTGAATGCTATTGGACATAACATATATGCGATAATTTAAACTCTGTGGTATTTAAATCCACCGCGCCACTCCAAATTCGATGCGACATGACAACACAGTCGCTAGCAATCTTGACCTGTGCACATTTTAAGAAACTTCTGCGCATTGGCAACTAGTATGACATACCTTATGGGATCAAACACATACGGTTCGTGCACAAGTGAAGAAGTGAGAAGCTTTTCCCGCACTCTGTTTCGATATTTAGAATAAAATTTTACAACAGCTCCACTAGGTGGTAGCACACTACGGCAGAAGTTACTTTAGCAGAAGTAGGTAACTGCACCTTCGAAGACGTGCACGAGCGCGGAAACTTCTCCGGTTTTCTCCATACCATACATAATCTCAGCTAAATTTAATTTGTACATCACTTCGTTCTTGCCCTAACACAATATACTTAATTTGCACACAATAACAAACATCAAACAAACAAAAAAGTTCCTTTGTCAGAAAGCTAATGCATTATAATTATTAGTATTATTATTAATACTATTAGAGGTGGAGGTGGTGGTTGTAGTAGTAGTAGTAGTAGTAGTAGTAGTACTACTACTACTACTACTATTACTACTACTACTACAGAGTGAGCCAAAAGACTCCGAACCGCCTGCGCGGTGTTTTTTCTGTCCGCGTCCTCGGCACTCGTTACCGTCTGCCGCTATCATAGAAAGGCGCGAATGAAACCATACAACATTTTTAAAACTACTTTTGAAGGCTTTACTTACCAACTTTACGAAAAGAGATGCTGAAACTGACCACCGTCGTTGTCCATACATTTTTGGTACCTCTTAGGGAAACTATCCATCACCCGCCGTAGTTCACGTTGAGAAATTTCCTGGCACACATTGTGTTTTAATTCTTCCAGGGTGTGTGGGTTTATCTTATACACTTTGTTTTTAGTTACCTCGGAGGGGTATTTTATGAACAATATTACCGGCTGCGCGTTGTTTTTCCACTGGGCGTGTGGAAAAATGATAAAACCATGATAACGCACTGCTGCTATAAACAAATTTTATATTATACACACAGTGTGTATTTATTTATTTATGATTCGTATGTGTTAACTCTGTCAAGTGTCAGCTAGCAAAATCAATGTACGAATTGCAGAACGATTTCCAGGTGTAAAAGTTCCGGGCCGCACAACAATCCATGAAGTTTGCAGTAAATTCAGGCCACGGGAGGTGTTCAGGCTAAGAAATGTAAAAGACGGCGTTCGGTTCTTACCGAAGAAACATTAGACGACATCCGTTTTGGATTCCATGATGGATAGTTTCCTAAAGAGGTGCCAAAAATTTATGGACAACTACGGAGGCCATTTTCAGCATTTCCTTTATAAAGTTGGAAAGTAAAGCCTTTAAAAGTAGTGTTAAAAATGTTGTATGGCTTCATCCGCGCCTTTCTATGATAGCGGCAGACGGCAATGATTGCCGAGAGCGCGGACAGGAAAAACACCGCGCAGGTGGTTCGGAGTCTTTCGGCTCACCTGTAGTATACGATATACTTAATTTGAACACAATAACAAATATCAAACAAACAAAGAGCTCCTTTCGTCAGAAGACTTATGCATTATTGTTATTACTATTATTAATATTAATAGTCGTGGTGGTGGTGGTGGTGGTGGTGGGGTTGTGTAGTATCAAACTTTTTCATAATCATAACAATTATGCAGCGAATGGTTTTCACATTTTCAGGACTGGCTGACTAAAATTAAACATCTGAAATGTACACTCACGAGTCGTTACTGCCTGTGAGACAGACGTCATCTCACTCTCTTCGGCGCGATTTTCTCACCCATCTGTAGGATAATGCGCTACTGCCAAGTACATATCTTTTCAAAAATATTTTGGTAGGATGAAGGATAGAAACAAGTTCTCAACTTTTTCTATATGGTTTAAAGACGATATCTATACCCCTTTTACACAGTACATTTTCTCAGTAACAAAATTCAGCGGGCATACGTATCACAAGCTTTTGATGATACGATATTTATAAAATAATCCTTATCAGCAATATGCAGGGTTTTTAAAATCTAAAAACTGTCGTGTATTCAACTATAAGTCGGACATCTGCAATTGACCACGGTGTATAAGGCACATTTTGTTTTAGCAATACATATCTCATCCATAGGATAAATCTGGTAAAATTAAACATATATGGTTGTCATAAAATGCTGACGTAGCTGAGCATGCAGTACAACAATCCAGATAATAAGTAAGTTGGTAATATTAAAAGTAATTAGACGTGTTACATTCACATAACTGCTTTATGTTAATCCAGATGAGGATTTGCAGTAAGGTTTTATTATACATTTCGTTACAGATACGAGGCGAATACAATAGGGTTAAGTGAGAGACGTGTACTATCGTGTACATTATAGTTATCTACTTACTTAGTCGGCTTATCCTCCTCTTGTGTAGGGTTTACATCCTTTAGGACTTACAACCGTGTAAGTGGGTAACGTATTACGTTATCTGAATTTTTAAAGCCGTGCGATGGTGCGATTGAAGCAAGATATATGGTCGGCAATTTTGAAACAGTATACTTTACCTGCTTCTGATATTGTCGTTTTCTCGTAGCTCGTTCTGTTGTATCGTGCGACAGCTGCTCCAGTAGTAGAGCTATGAATACCTTCTCAGGGTATGCGTGAATGTAATGTGAGGAATAATACCAGTTCAAATTGTTTCAGAAATTTAATGTGATCTATTGAGCAAGTGAAGTGAGTTTCTGACCGTTTGAAAAAAAAAATAGACTGAATCTTAATTGTAGCTCTCGAAATTGTAACAGTTGAATTATGATACCTGTTTACATCTGAGGTATCAATTTTACGGTTTGAAATAGGTAAGGGTTTCCGCAATATAGAAACTAGTAGCGTAACTTATGAATTGCTAAAATGTTTGCCTATAGCCGCTAAATCTTACTCACAAAAAGCGCGTCACTGAGCGCCTAAATAACACATAAATAGTCTCAAGTATCCATAGTGACGACTGTATGCAGGAATGTGTACACGAACGAATGTAAGTACCAGTGCCGACATCAGCGTAACTATCTGATTTAAATTACACGCCTTCTTATTACTTAAGCTGCGCCTGCATTAGAACTACTCCCACCAACGTCATTTCACGCCCGGGCCAATATTCAACTCTCTTCCTACGAGTCTCTTAGCTTATACCTATGGGGCCTGGCTAAACAGTTGGAAATATCTTTCACTTTCCTTTTCAGAATTTCTGCCTACGTGACTGTTCACACGCACTGAACTTAACTCTAAACTGCCTTCCCAGAATCTTTAAGCTAATAATGTCTATCTTCGGCTGATACTAATGATTTTCACTAACATTACTTCCTAATTATCTTATTTTGGGACAAATCTTTCAACTTAAGCGTTTTACATTATACAGAGATTTAATATACGGAAATTATTTATTGCGAATATGTATTTCTGTATCTTAATACTATTTCTTTATTTGAATATTTTATCTTCCCGTCAACAATTACGTATTAAGGGTCAGAGGTTTATAGAGGAGCAGATGAACATTGAATCAGATAATAAGAACTCGGTCCGTGACCATGTATGAGAGTGGGGAAGATGATATAAATAGAAGGCGAAATGTGTGAAAGGAAAGATTGGAACAATTGGTGGGAGGCTAGCGGTCTAACCAAGTAGCCACGGCGCCGTCTTATTACTATGTAATGGCTTTTAAATTCTGTTCTATCCTCATAAACCACGAGAAAAAAATAACAAAAGAACTAATAGCGACTTGCCAGTTTAAAAAGTATGGTGTATTTGACAGTTCAAGCCGACAATAAAGAATATTTCGGAAGTGGTTAAGGCCACAAAAATCTATTTGGCATAAATTTTGTGTTTTAATCAGGTGTATGGTTTTGTACAGTAAAGTCCATCTGTGTCGTACATAACGGTTTACAATTTTTACAATATTCTTTCAGAATGAAGAGGACTTCACAGGCTATCCACAGAAAATTCAAAATATACATTTTAATTGTCGCGCAAATATCTTAAACATATAGTATTTTCATCAAAATTATTAGAGACATCTTTGGGATAATAAAAATAAACGAAAATGTTTCCTTGTAAAGGGTAATTTGCGGTGAGGGACTTTGTTGAAATTCTTTGGAAGATGCTGAACTTAAATACCATATTTGGTATTTAATCGACTTTTTGTTTTTGAGTTATGGTGTTTACATGCACATTTGCATGTACCTTTTTTTTTAAAAACGTCTTTTTTTTAATTGAATGAGACTCCTGAAATTTAGGTGTGGTATTTTTGGGTGGAATACAATACTTCCTCTACTTATTATAGGTAAATAGTAGCGAAAATAAAAAGAATGGCTGAATGTCTAATGAATATAGGGCACCTTATATTTAAAACAAAACAAAAAAAGATCTCTCACGTGTTTCTTAACTGTATTGCAGATATTCCCAAATGGTTTGGCCTCAAAGAATCATAAATATATGAATAATATTAGTGTGAGTTTTCTTAATTATTATATACGCTAAGCAGTTTCACGTGGACGTCTCCCAGATAAAACCTTTATAAAGATGTGTTTTCAAAGTATATCGATCATGTTAATACGCAGTTTGGGATTCAATTTGTCACAGCACACGCAATAATACCTATGATCTCAAAATGTCCATAAATAAAACGTTTTTTAAAAAGCTTCCATTCAGATGCCAATAATAACACTGATGGAATTTAGATTCAGAGTTAAAAATATTTTGTAAGCATAATGAGCAGAAAATTATTTGTATTCTATCAATGAATACGTAAACAGAATTTAAAATGTGCTTAAGCTGGGTAACTAATATCAGCATTGACTGTTGCTTTATGCAGTCAAAACAGCAATAAATGTTTTAACAAGCGTCGGTATGCGTATTTAGGTATTAACAGTATTGGATGTCGCGATAATATAAAACAGTAGGGCAAAACCGTTATTTCCTAATTTGGAACTAAATTGTAGTGGACGCAATGCTTAATTATGATAAACCCTCTGGCTTCTCATAGGCGTCGCTGAATATATTTACACAGCTACTATATATAGATTTAGTGATTGCAAACGACACGAAACTGAATGCTTGTTCTACAGTTTTTGTTCACATAGAATGAATATAACAATGTAGGTCATAAACAACCTACTTTGTATAATTTATAAACGAGCACATTACGTTTGCTTCCGACATAAAGGGCTTTAGAAATTGCCATCCTTTATATCAAGGCAACGGATCAGGGAACACTAAAACGAGTAGTTTATAACATATTGATTTGATTTTTAATTTCTCTACCACATATACACAGTAAGAAGGCGAAGTATCCCATACTATCCATAAATTCTATGTCTATATATCACCGGAAATACATGTTTTGAGGCCACCTGAATAAAGAAAGATTACAAAAATGCCCACAGTGTCTGTGAACAGCATAACTGAAATGTGATATATAAGCCTACTACAGGATATGTTATTAAAATTGCTCTGATATGGATGCATCTATTGTAATTACGTTATTTTATAATGTTTAAATAACATATTGTGGCATGCGGTTATGGCAACATTTGTTTGGTGACTATCTTAAGTTGGCAATACAGACCGGTAATGATGCAATAGGAGTGGGGGTAATCCGATTGTATCTTGAGTTAGCGTCTAGGACGCTCTCTCTTCTAATGTAACCAGCGAGCAGTGTAGACGTGTGAGCCAAGACGCTTCGTCAAGCAGGGAGGTAATATGTATCTTTCTTAATTTGTAGTAAATCCTTACCATCCAAATTCATATCATGTAGTTTATTAATGTAGATAGACCCTTCCTTCCTTCCCCATAATGATTTAGGAATATTTTAGTAATTTTCAGGTGTTTTAGGAACTTTGTTTAGATCGCTCCGTCGGACCTCGTGTTAGTTTGATATGATTTAAACTCCGGTACCATGCTCTACCCCCCGTAATATGTGAAAATATAAGAGGTTACGACAATATATTTTTAAAATTTTAGGAAAAATGAGCATGCACAACATTGTTTTTCCTTCCTTAAGTTTTTTCAAATACCTAAAAACCCAGAGCATATGTGTGGATAATGTGTTGATAAAATATAGAAAAGGAGAACTAAAGTTGTATCGTGCGGAGCAATTAACTCGGAGCAACTAAACAAGAGTGTAAGATTAATAATTAACGAACTATTTGTGCTATAGTTTTAAAATTCAAACAGCATATTCCCTACCTATATACAGAGTCTTGCATAAGTGAAGAGTAATGCAAACAAAACAAAAAAGTAATGTAATTTCAAAAAATCCTGGGACACGTCAAATTTAATATTTTTAAAGCAAAAGTTTACAAAAGGAATCAAAATTCTCAGCCATTTATGCACAGGTTGTGAAATAAATCTTAAATTGCAACATATTACTTTTTTATGAAGGTTTTAGTTGCGTAACAGTTTCACTTGTTTGATACAGAACGTTTGGTTGCTGTGGGAACAGTTCTCTCACCATCTCATTGCTTTTTATTGGGATATCTGAAGTGTAGAGTTTGTTACGATACCTGCTAATGTGGAAGAGTTAAAAGAATGCAGAGATGTTTAAGAATTTACAATTCCACTTAACTGCTGCCAGGTTGTAGATGGTCAACATTTTGAGCACATTAAATATTTAGAATTTCATTTGTTACAGTCGTTATACAAATTGTGGAGAAAATTGTTAAACAAGCCAACAATTAAACCTTATCATAGTAACCAAACTTTTGTATGAAACAACCATTCAGAAAAAAAATAAAAAATTATGTTAGCTTTAAAACCTTTAGTTAATTATAGATTTATTTGTGTTAATCCTTACTTATGAAAGATCCTGTATGTATCTATGGTAAAAATTTCAATAAGTTTGGAACAATGGTTTAAAAGTTTCAAAATTCACTATTGGTCCCCTTAGTCAATAACATTAATATTTAATAGAACGTGATATCTCTAACGCACACGTGTAATGCAGAGATGACGCAGCAGTTCTATACACATTGCTAGTGTTGTAGAAATAAACAGGAAATCTTGCATCGTGCTGATATTTCATTTTATAAGTGTTTCTGGCTTACAATAATAATTCCAATCACCAAACTCGGTATTTTTCCCTTAGGTTTCTTAATAATGGTATAATTAGGCTACACTATTAAAATGTAATGGGTGGAAATAGTCCTGTGACTGTTCAAGAAATTAACGCCACTGCACTTACTGCTTAATAGCGTACACTGTTGGTACATAGTTACGGAAAAGTTACCTGCCTGAGCTTCAATTACTCATTTGCATCCAGGTTTTCATGCAAATGGACAATTTATGGGGATGGGATGGACATGTAAACCCGGAACAGAACATAAATTATTGCGTAGCGTCACAAATGTGGCAGGAAGCCGAGGACATTTACCAAATGCCTTTCTTCTGTACATTATTTTTGTTAGTTTGCCGTACGTCCATTCGGATAATTTATGTCCTGCCCACATTATAGCACTAGTAGGGTCAATAGAACGATGCCGCAATTATGTGCACGTTGATAGATGGCATTGCTGCTTATTATGATAATTATAATAATAATGGCTGGCACTGTTGGCGAGGTTAAAAACCTACTAATCGAACCATATGTCACTACAGGAAAGTACAGGTCATCAAGGTTCTCAAGGCAGATCCGGAGCGGAATTAAAGGGGGCTATTTGTCATTTACACCATCAAATCCCTCTTAAGCACTTCGCATAGCTATTTAAAACGTCAAGCTGGGATAATTACTGCATATGCAGTTTATTCCATTGTAATGCCAGAACATTATACACCTGCATTTTAACTTTGATAGGTATGATTCATATATTAGGCCACGCTCTGAGGGAAAGAGGTGGTGATGGTCTTAACGTGGGAGAGTGGTCAACCCTACATACATATTCTTTTTCTTTTTCAGTGTATAAATAATCCTTTTGCAATAATTGTAAGGTAATTTTGTCATTTGGTTTTACTTAATTTAGCAGAGTTCAACCCCCCATGTCTCTATGGCCCATGCAGGTATTTGGCCTGCTAACCCGACTGCCGTCTTCAGTCTATATACGCAAAGCAAAGATGGGCGATCATCCAACCAATACGGGGAGAAGATGTGGCCAGCAGCACGCATCCCCAAACCGGAATGTTGACTCTCGAGGCCCGAGTTTCTGCCTATCGCAGCTCCCCACTTTCCTCACGATGCTGAGTGGGCATCGGTCCTATACCAGGGATTTAAAATCCGTACCGCCACGGGTGGGAATTTGGGCGCATTCCGTGGCCGGGAACCAGAGTATCGTGCTCCAGCCCACTGTGCCACGGCATAGGACATAGCAGTGTTGCCAGTGATAAAATACCGGAACCAGCGAAAACGCTATCGTCAGATAACTGGAATCTTCTAGATCAAGGGTGGCGAAAACGACTTCCTTCCTCGAGTCACCAAATATGCAACACGCACTGCATCACTAACCAGCATGTGAAAATCAAACGGACGGCTGCAGAGAGGGAACGTGCGCCTGCGAATCAAAATGACTCGCCACCTCTGTTCTAGATGTTTCTCCTTCTCGAGCGTTCTAGAACTCTGTGGAAATTTCCAACGGCTATATAAGTGAGTGCTCTCGCAAGTGAATACATTCAGTCAGTAAGCCAGTTAGCGAGTGCGTTTTTGGTGCGACATTAAGCGTGGTTCTACGAGTGTGGTTGTGAAGTGAGTTGCGACGTACAATGAGTGCTGATGCTTCCGCGATATACTGGAGATGTGTTGTGTTCGACTCCCCAGCGAGTGTACCGTCCGGAAGAAGAGGCTACGGGCTACGTCACGAAGAAACTGAAGTGATAGTGAAAACTAAGTGAAGTGAGACGAAAGTTTAACTAGATCACATTAAACGAAGTAACAGTTGTAAACTGGACAAGGTCACTGCACGTACTTGTATCGAATTGTGATTTGTTGTCTCGACTTTTACTACCCACTGTCATATCTCTGGTACAAAACGATTCCTATAAAAGTTTGTTTTTCTGTCTAATTCATGTAATCGAGATAAACGTTTGCAGAAATGGATTAATTACACATCTCGTTGTAAATACAGGAGACTGAATGCACCAAGGGCGTGTCGCATAAGCCAATGAAACAATGAAATCGTTTCAGTCCACGTAAAGTTAACAATACCCAGAGATGCTTCCGAGAAGCAAAAGCAAGCTGCACATTACGCGTTAGATTAGCAGAATTATAACTAATTACTTATGCCTTAATTTGAAACGATTATTAAGTAAAACTGCATCTTGAATAACTTATAGTGGTTAAAAGTATCGCCTTTTACTTTGTCTATCACCTACCTATAGTAAATAGAAGAACTATTGTATTCCATCCAAAAATTGGATGTCGGGATTTCATCGGAAATACATTTTTGAGGTCGCATCAATCCTGAATATAAAAAAGAATTTTTAAAAGAAAATATATGACTTTTTGTGTGTCTGTGAATAGTACAACTAAAACGAAAATTCTGTTAAATATCAATATTGGTATCAAGTTCAACGTTTTTCAAGGGTGCGACATCAAGATTTTCAAAAACATTTTTCCACTCCAAACTACAATTTACATGCAATTTTCGAAAATTTTTATTTTCTCACAAATATCTCCCGATTTTAAATGAAAAACACATAAATTAAAGGTGTTTACATGACAAATAAAATACATATTTTTAATTTTCTGGGAAGAGCTTACGAACTCCTCTTTATTCTGAATGACTTGTATAATTGGTAAACCGTAAAAGGTAACAACATCTTACTATATAAAAAATGTATATCTCCTTAAATCACAGTTCATGTCCCATGAAAATGTTTTAGCATAGCCATATCCGAGGTAATCTTGCTAATAGTCTTGAGTTTTTAAATACTTCCCTTTTTTCAAGTGATAAGTCGCTATTCGGTATTTCTCGTACCTTGCAAAGAGCATGGACTCTCAAAGCCATCTAATAGCGACCTGATTTCTAAAAATCTATCACTTTAGTTTACCTATGAGGGTAACATGAACATTTTAGAATGTCATGTTTCCTAAAACCAATGACATGTGTTTATTTGACAGCCTACTTTCCAATATTTTGCGAGTGATTGCCGTGTAGTTTATTCCATTTGCTCCAATAGTTTGTTAATTATCATCATTTGAAGATTTGTGTTCACCCAAAAATGAATTTTACTAGCGAACATTGCCAGGCTATGATTGTTTACGACTTTAAATTGTCATTAACGCCTAAAAAATGTGAAGATCGGCTTAGAAATGTAGTTGGTGAAAAAAGAGTTTTTTTTTTTTGAAAGGGGAGATAGTAGAAGAGTTGGAAGGGAAGATAGATTTGGCTTATTTCGCCTGGTGAGGTAAGGAAGTCTAGGTGGTAGATAGGAATATTAAGTAATGGAAAGAATGGTGGAGTCCCGCATAAGCACCTCCGTCATTAAACGTAATTTTTTGGATGCTGCCGGCGGTGCCGGTCAGGCGCATTGATTGGGTTCTCAGGTGGACAGCCATGGCACTAGTCCCTAGCTGTCACCTGGGGAGTCTGTGGTGAAAATTTATTAATCTGCATTGTTTGTGGGTGTTCTCAGCGGTTGTAGCGTCTTTGTGAGTGTGGTTGCCGAAGTAGATGTGATTCTATGTACGTGCCTATAAATGTGTTGCTTTCGTCTAGTTTGTTGTAGTTCTCCTCCAGTAGCTGGAGCTTCTGAAGAACAGTGGCTTCGGAATGAGATCGGGTCTTTCTTAGCGATGCATTTCGTAACGGACGCCCAAGAAAATGTTGCTGCTATTCGAGCAATGCTTGAAGAAGATCGACGGACATCTTGTGCATTTATTCGGGCGATATTGGACATGGATATGAATCAAATCCAAAACATTTTGCATCAACAGATAGGCGTGAAAAAGCTTTGTTGTCAATGGATTGCACATAAACTTGCTCTGGATCAGAAACAACAATGCACCGATTGATGCAGAGAAATTGGAAAAATTCCAAAGCGGCACCTCAAATTTGGTTTGGAATATCTAGTTACTCATGATGAATCTTGGATTTAATGTTGATTCTGAAAAGAAAAGTCAATCGGCTCAGTGGGTCTTTTAAAGACTAAGCCTAGAAAAGTCTGACGAATCGCAGTGCTGGTAAGAAGATGGCTGCTAGTTTTTGTTTTCTAAAACGGGACATCTTGCTACCATAGCAATAGAAGATAGATTGCCGATTGGTGCACAAATGTCTGTTAACCGCAATTTTTACTTGCTCTACTACGTATAGTAAGTAGGGGAAATATTGTATTCCACCCAAAAATTCGATACCGAGATTTCATCGGAAATATATGTTTTGAGACCCCTTAAATCCAAAAAAAAGCATTTTTGGAAAAATGTCCGTGTGTGTGTGTGTGTGTCTGTCTGTCTGTGAACAGCATAACTCAGAAACGAACAGTCGGATAAACACCAAACTTGGTATTTAGGTTCAGTATCTTCCAGAGATGCGACACGAAGGTTTTCAAGAAAATCCCCCACCCCAAATTACCCTTTAAATGGAACATTTTTCGAAAATTTTAATTTTCTCAAAATGGATCTAACGATTTGATTAAAATATCATATGTTTAAGATATTTTCATGACAAATAAAATTTATATCTTGAATTTTCTAGGAATGTCTTCATTGTGAACGACTTTTGTATAACCGGTAAACCATAAGAGATAGACAAAATTTTCCTGCACAAAAAATGTAGATCGCGTTAAAATACACAATTTATGTCATATACATTTTTTTTTGTTGAGTGGACTATTTTCGAGATATTGCTTGTTATTCCCTTAAATTTTTCCATACTTATTTTCTCAAATAGGAATTAGTTATTCACTTTTTTGTCTTAGATATGCAAAGAGTATTAAACTGTGGCAAAGAGAATGGTGCTGCACATAGCATCCAGCTATCGAGAGTAATGTCTATGCTTAAAGGCTACTGTATTTCTATATTGCCCTTGTAAATATATATTCCCCTTACATCTACAAGGAAATTAGCAATAAGAGAAGAGTCTGCAAATGTTTATCTCGATTAACATGAAGTAGATGGAGAATAAGCGTTTGTAAAAATAGTTTGTACAAGAGTAGAGAAAGTCTTAAGAGTGTAACACATCAGAATTTTTTTTAAAAGGTTCGTGAGAAAAAAATTTCCAAAGGAAGAATAATGTTACGCTATGATAATGCATCGTCGAATGCTGTAAAACTAACAACTGAGTATCTGGATGCCCTAGAGGTTAGCACTGTGGGCCCTCTACCATACATCTCGATCTAGCTATAGCACCTTTTGACTTCTTTTTGTTTCCAAAAATTAAAGATAAAAATGCATGAAGTCTCTGTTTCGTCATCAGATGAAGCAGTGGAACATTATAAAAAGCTGGTTTCTGAAGTGCCTCAAGAAGAGTGGCATCATTGCCTTAAGAACTGTTTTCATCGAATGCAAAAAAGCACTGCTGTTAAAGGGGAATACTTTGGAAAACAATAAAATCATTTAATATTTACTTCCTCTACCACGCACATAGTAGGTAGAAAAGGTATTACATTCCACTCAAACATTGATACCGAGATTTCACCAGAAATACATGTTTTGAGAAAAATGTCCGTGTGTGTGTGCTGTGAACAGCATAACTCAAAAACGAAAAGTTGAATAAATATCGCACTTGGTATTTGGATTCAGTACGTTCCAAAGATAACACATGAAGATTTTCAAGAAAATACCCTAACTCTAATATGCCCATTACATGGAACACTTTTTAAATTTTTATTTTCTAAAATATAGCCCTAATAATTTTTTATTAAAATACCATATATGAAAGTAATTTACATAACAAATAATGTGTATATCTTGAATTTTATGAGAATAGCCTATAAAGTCCTCTTCATTCGAAAAGAATTCTGTATAATCTTGTATAACTGGCAAACGTTAAGCGATAGACTAAAATGCACCATATTAAAAATGTATAACTGTTTAAAACGTACAATTTACATCAAATAAGCTTTTCTATGGCATAAGCCATTTCTGAGATATCCGTTATTGAGTGTTCAAATTGTTCAGTATTTATTTTAAAGTATCAACGATTTTCAATTGTTTCTCGCGATTGAATGGAAATAGTATGGAAATTTAAGGCCAGCATATAGCGTTATGTTCTTAAACAATTGACTATGCTGTTATCTTTGTATCTATAACGAAATATGTAATGTATCTCCCTTTGGAAACGTCTATTTAAATTAAAATGTTGCGGATAGAAAAATAAGCTTTAGTAAGAATAGTTTGTATATCCACTAGTAAAGATAGTGCTTAGAGAAATGTGAATGTATCACATCATATTTCTTAAAACTAATCCTTGTCGAAGTATGTAAATCTGTAAAAAGTTTATTTTGATTAAACAAGAAGTAGATACAGGAACAAATTTCGTAAGAGTGATTTATAGATGAGTGAGCAGAGAAAGTTATGTGAGTGCAATACATGTTTTTATATGAATACCCTAATGTGTGTGTGTACTATGTCATGAATACGAGAAATCGTGCGAGTGTAACACATTAGAATTTTGCTCTGTTAAAGCAAAGACTGTCCATGTTGTTCGGCCTTGCAAGCAGAATATATTAGAAATTGCTCCATTACCCGAAAGTGTGTGCTCTATGACTAAAATCCTGGGGGTGGATAGCCCGTTATCTGCGTGACGAAATTAATGAACGCCGCTTCTTCCCGGCGCTAAACCGGAATTCCATTATATCGGCCTTCACGTTATTTGCACACGTCACTTGTCAAATCGCTGGCTGCAACGCCGAATATCCAGTATTTATCACTCAACATTTCGGAGCAGTTGGATGAACCCCGAGAGTAATAAATTACACTGCATCAGCCCCTTGCACGGAATTGAAAAGGGGTGAGTTACGAGAGAGAGAGAGAAAAACACCAATAGCAGAAATAAAAGAATTACATAAAACAGAGATAGTGTTCCGGAACGCGAATGGACGCGGCACACTGTATATAAATAATATGGCAGATCAATAAAGAAGGCACGGCGGTTAAAACGCTTGTCCACCCGTATGCAATTAACTCACTGCCATGGGACTTAACAGCACATGCGGGTGGATCCTTTCAGACTGTCAACCACTAAGAAATGCTTGCATATATCTCATGTAACCGTCAAAGCTGCAGTCAGGGCCAGGAGGAGACGCAAGGGGTTAGAACCCCCTTTCTCCGCGAAATGTTACAATTTTACAGGTGATAAATATACGTTTAATAAAAATTAATTTAATAAATAAGATGTGTTACATTCATAAGATTTTCTGTACTACGGTTCTACAAACTGTTATTACATAAGCTTCGTCGGTATAAGAATATACCCTAAGCCAGAATATGCCAAACATTCCATACCGTTGGCCACATTAACCGTCAGAGAATGGATCGCGGGAGAAGCCACATAAGTTTCAGATAGGAATCATAAACTAATGGGCACGAGGCGCACAGATCACATTGTTTTCAAACATAGTAATTTACTGAACTAAAATACTCGTATATCCTTACATATTAATCACCGATGTAATTAAATATCTATCTTATCCTCCGTTACGGAGGGAACTCGGCACCGATCCAGAATAGATCCACAAGGGGGCGTCCCTGGTAGGCAGGATAACGCGAGAGGATACACCGGGCGGCCGGATCCAGGAGCGACGGTACAGCAATGATAGGGTGTATAAATTTTCAGTTAGAGATACCATGGCAGACAGACAGGCAAACCGGGAACCCCGCCTATACGGTGGGGGTCAAACGCCCCTTAAGGGGTTCGGATATTTTAGCAGCCAGCCAAAAGCCTAGGGTCGCAGAGAGTTTATACAGAGCATCCTTTTCCTCTGCCTCGCTGCACCGAAATACTATCGCCAACACTTCCGACTGTGAACGAGGCCAACGGGATAAAGGATGAGGGAAACGATGAGTAGAACGAAATGGAGGTACAGAAAATTCGGGAGCTGAAAGAAACCAGTCCAGATTCGCTTGACGACCCAGGAAAAAAAATCCAAAGTGGGCGATCGCCGGAGATCGAACCCTGGACCTCCTGAATACAGGCCACAGACGTTACCGATATATATTAACAGTTCATATTCAGTGAGAAGAATGAAATTGACCTTTCTGAACCATAAGTGCAAACATTTGTGTTCTATTTTTACTTTCTCTACTACGTAGAGGAAGTATTGTATTCCACCCAAAAATTCGATACCGAGATTTCACAGGAAATATATGTTTTGAAACCCCCTGAACAGTCGGATAAACACCAAACTTAGTATTTAGGTTCAGTATCTTCCAGATATGCAACACAAAGGTTTTCAAGAAAATCCCTTTACATGGAACATTTTTCGAGAATTTTAATTTTCTCAAAAATGGCTCTAACGATATTGATTAAAATATCAAATGTTTAAGATATTTTCATGACAAATGAAATTTATATCTTGAATTTTCTAGGAATGCCTCCAAAAGTACTCTTCATTGTGAACGAATTTTGCATAACTGGTAAATCATAAGAGATAGACAAAATTTTACTGCACTAAAATGTAGATCGCGTTAAAATACACAATTTATGTTATATACATTTTTTTTTTGAGTGAACCATTTTCGAGATATTGCTTGTTACTCCCTTAAATTTTTCAATACCTTTTCTCAAATGGGAATTCGTTATTCATTTTTTATGTACTGGACATGCAAAGAGAAGGAATGTTCCACATAGCAACCAGCTCTTAAAATATTTGACTATCGCTTAAAGCCTACCATATTCCCCTTGCACCTACAAGAAAATTAGCAATAAGATTAACATTTCGATTAACATGAAGCATATAGAGAATAAGCGTTTGTAAAAATAGTTTGTACAAGAGTGGAGAAAGTCATTCTGGGTTATGTGGGGTTCAAGCTCGGAAAATTAGGACTTTGCAAGAAAAGCACTATACTGACAACATTAGCGACCACCAATGCTTGGGAAGCGTTATAGAATGTGACCAGAAATTACTCTGCAGGCATTTGCTGATTGCTTTTACTCAAATTCAATTGCTTCTGTTGACTGCCTAGGCTGCCGTTATTTTAACATCCCTCTTATTTAATAAACGGATAATGTGATACATGGAGGAAAGCAAACGATCGCATGTACACATATCCTAAGCGCACAGAACAGTTTGCTTAGTTATTAAGTCCACATTTAGCTAATTTAATTTATGAGAATGACACGAAAGCAATTTTGTGAGATTAAAAATAAATATGCATATATTGTACATGACATTTCAACTAGCGTTGTACGATTGGGATTAGGAAACAAGGTTTGTTAGTATTTGCGTAGTTTGACATTCTATATAACAAATCGAGAACATTTCATGATCGTGGTGATCATTACTGACAGGAATTTTGTGTTCTAATGTTCCCTTTAATACGTATGTATTTAAAAACTTCCATAATATATACACACAAATTTGCCCATATCAAGAGTATTAAGACAATATATTGACATAAAAAGGCAATTTAAGGAAGTGAACGTAATCTCTTCATGGATAAAATTATTGAAGAGATAAGATATACACGTAAATAAGGGCTTCACCAAATAATATCATCGCATCAATAATTTGAATGATCTGAAGTTTCAATGGAAAACGATCTTGAACTTGCAGGAATATTTTCGGAATTAAATTCTTAAGAATATTAACGGTTGAATGTTTTCCTTCGTTTAAATTAGTAGGTTACGTATTTATAAATCCTGAGAAACTAAACAATAAAAGTTAAACAAATATAATATTACGTATAAGCATAACCACCACACTTGGACTCATTACGCCATTACGCCTTAACAGCCACCTTTACACCGCGAGGGAACGGCTACGACCAGATTAGGGCGGTGATTCACCGATGTGACGTGAGCTATTTTTTGCGTTGTGTGAAAGCTAATTCCAGTTTTCACAAGCTTACAGGCTGGCTCAGTTGCAGTTATTATTCGGAAATATCGAATTTGAACCCAATTATGAGAACAAATGAATAAAACAAAAATATACTTATAAAATTTGCATGTAAAACAAGCAAATGTGCAGCAGCATTTGCAAACAGAAGAAATATTATGGTTATGAACAAAACGGGCAAAAATGAATTATGTGTAACATAAAGTATTGTTTAAATGACTAGAAATTTAGCAATTAGCTGGCAATCCAAGTAAGCATACATTCTGAGAGCAGAGAAGAAATGTGTATTTGCATTAAAATCCTATCCTAGTGATCAGGAAGCGGAGGAGATTTTGGATCTTAAGCGCACAGTCGCCTGTTGTACTTCTGGAAACATTGAAGAGACAGGAGTAACGCGAAAGACACAGAAAGTAACCAGATCCGGGGTGACATACAGTTGTCTACTGTGTTTTTTTTTGGGGGGGGGGTTCGGGAATAGGATAGGATAGAATTAAACGTGGAGTAGAAAGGATAGGTTAGAAGGTTTATTGGGGTTTCTCTGTTGCATCCCCGTTAGTACGCGGTAGGATAGCTGCCAGCTTATTGAGCTGGCAGTGAAGTAAGGGAATGTGCGGGTGACGACCATAACCAAGGGCCTGGTCGCCACCACGGGGAGTTTCGTGGAAAGGAATTGGAAGGGATTGTGACGTGTTTGTCTTTATTGCATTGATTCATATGTTGAGTGCCCCTCCAGCGGTGCGTGGGTAGTTGTATCTTGAAGGAGGGTAGAAGCGAGCGGCTTCTTGTCCCATCATGTAGGCGTTCGTTCGTTCCTGCCCACGCTTCAGGCCGGAGAGTACAGAAGTCCACTCGGCCGTCGCCATGTGCAGGGAATTTACTAGGTCAGCAAGACCTGATGTCATGCGCCTAACCTCCTCCAGGCAATCTGTCGGAGCTGGCTGTGCTGATGTCGCTGGCAGACTGGCGATGGATTCATCCAGGCCATTGATGGCTGAGTCGGCGCTATCGAACCGCTGCAGGCAGCGGGTGGTGAAGCTTTGGAAGGCAGTTGAGAAGGCGGTGGTGATGGTGTGAAGGTTCTGGATAGCGGATTCCATTGCGGCAAGACGGCAGAGTTGTTCCGTGTTGGCAGAGTGAGCGGCAATGAGTGTAGAGAGGATTTCGTCCTGTTGCGAGATGCTGGATCTGATGTTCAGGACCTCTGAGTGTAGATCCTGGATCGCATCTCCCAGGGTGGTGTCTTTTGCTGCAGGTGGTGGCGGTGTTGATGTTGGAGGAGCTGGAGGTGCAGGTACAGTTGAAGCCGGAGTGGATCGAAGGCCACCAGTGTTGAGAGGCAGTGAAGATAAATCTTGGTGGCAGATCCCGGGGTACTACGGAGATCACCACGCTGCATCGAGATGACAGCGGTGGTGGTGAAGTATGTGGTGGAGCTGGCGTGGGTTGCTGTGCTGCGGTGATGTGGTGTGATAATGGTGAAGTCGACTGCTGCGACGGAAGGTGAGGTGTGGTGTTGACTGGGCGTGAAGAATGTTGCTGTTGGTGTCTGGTCGAAGCCGTGACCGATGTCCAAGAAGGCCCGGCCACCGGCGGCGGTGAGACAGCGCTCCCGGCAGATGCCAGGGGAGCGGCCGGCAAATCAGCAGCGGCGAGGCTCGGAGCAGCTTCATCTGTGGACAGCGTAGCGGCGGCCCCTTCGGCGGGTGCCGAAGGGTCGGCGGCGAGTTCTTCGGCGGCTGCTCGGCGTGTCCTTCTCTTACCCATCTCCGACGAAGAATCCCGGCCTACTGTGCTTCTGAAACCACCAAGAAGAAGGGGTGAAGCCGTGGTGGTGTACAGTCACGTATTGTGCTGGAATTCTCCAGCTGGAACTGGTGAGGCGAAGGACACAAGCTGACCGGATTCGGGGCAGCAGGCTCGGTCCCAGCGGGTTCCCTAACGTCTCCAGATATTACATCCTGAAGTCGGCGGGGACCCCATCCCCACACAGGTCTAACTCTCGCCACGGAGAAGCCTGAGGGCTCCGTTCACCTGATCCTTCTAACCTGGAACATAAGGAAATGACCGAAAATGGGAGGACTGGAAAATTTGCGTCATTATAGGTTTGATCATGTTGCCCATTCCGTCTTCACAATGTTCATATCCAATGTGGTTGTAATTTATACATTTCTTTGGTATTATTGTTTGTCCGTTCCTTTAATATGTGCTTCCAGTTTTCTCAACATTTTTCCACTTATCAGTTAAATGTAGATGTGTACCTCTTCTCTATTAGCTTTCGTTTTTATATGATGCTTTTGAATGCATCCTTTTACCGTACCTTTCTTAAAGTCTCATTTCCACAGCTTTGCATCGTTCTCATTAATAATCCAGGACATACTTAGATATGCTATGACAGGTGCTGCCTTATCTTATACAACTTAACTTTTTTTCCTCTTTCTGGCGTTATTTGTTAATGTTAATGATTGTGCCAGATATTGCTTGGAATTTATTTACTTTATTTTCAATATATTTATCTCTATCTTAGTTTATGTTGCTACCTAAATAATTAAAACTTGATACATGTTCTACAGTTTAATTCTAAATTATTATTTTTGTTCCAGTCAAGTATTTTCAATGAGATACACAATCTTTGTTTTCTTTGTGGAAATTCTGAGATGGGGCATTTACTAATTCCTTTTAATCTGTATAAAAATGTTGGTCATCTTTGTTTTCCTGTATTATTGCAGTATCGTCAGCATATGACAATTTATTTCTATACCTTTTATTATTTGTTCTTACGCCACATTTTACTTCGTTTTTACACTTTTTTATAACTTCGTCCAAATATAATTAGAGTTGGTTACAGCTTTCATCTCCTTCTATTCCTTACATATATATAACTAATACTTTTTATTACTTGTATAAGATGAGAAGGATATTCTTGATTCGTCATTACAGTCCACAGTTCTTGTCTGTCGACACAGTTGGATGCATTTTCAAAGTCAACAAAAGCAATATGCGCTTCTATGTTGATTTTACGTCTTCTTTTTAAAATTCTTGTAATAGTAGGATGTTATCGCTGTACGGGGTCCTTCTATAAATCTTGCTTGTTCCTTTTACTTCTGCTAGAACCCACAGTTGTCTGTTAATTAGTTTACCAGACATTTTATAAGCAGTATCAACGCAAAAAGGAAATCTACATATGCAAGTTTAAGTACCATCTTGTTATGAAAACAGAATATATTATTAATGCATTTTAATTTTAACACTCTTTCACATAGTCTGAAGGCTTTAACTACAATGATAAATCATACAAAACTCTCTTAAAAACCTGTATAAAAGGGATTATTATTCTGTGGATGAGCATATGAATCACGACACAACTTAATATGTAACATGTAATATAAAATTTTTAAGATTATGCTGCTTATCCAGGGTCTTTAATAAGTAAAACACAATGCAAATAAAAAAAATAGCTCACTTTTTAAAAATTCTCGGACACATCAAATTTAATATTTTGAAAGGAAAATGTTAGCAAAAAGAAACAAAATTTTCCACCATTACTGCTACTTGAGTAATTGAACATCTTATTAAATAATTAGAATTTAATTTGTCACAGTATTTGTGTAAATTGTAGAGAAGATTGTTAAACAAAGCAATAATTAAGCGTTCCATAGCAACCAAAACTTTTGTTTAAACAAATAAAATTATTCGTAAAACTAAACAATATACCTACCTTGCAGAAAAAAATGAAACAATATGCTACCATTTAAATTTTTTGTCGATGGCGTTACACCTATGTCAATATATCAGACCTATGATATTATAATATAAGTCCTTAGAGCGATCTTGGAGAATATAAAAAATAGGGAACAAGTTTCCATGCAAAGGATAGCCTCGAGGTGGATTACGTTAAACATATTCGTGTCGAATCCTTGGAAACGGCTAAAACTTTTCTTTGAATTGTTTTGTTCACACACCCCCGCCCGCAGGGGATTAGTCTACCTTTCCCTATTCCCTCTCAAAAATTTTAAATTTAACCGGAAATGCATTTTGAATAAGAAAGCATTTTTAGAAAAAGGTCTCTCTCCCTCTCTGTCTGTGTGTGTCTGCGAACAGTATACATAAAAAACGAACAATCAGTTAAATACTAAATTTGGTTTTTAAGTTCAGTATCTTCCAAGGATATGACACGAAGAGTTTCAACAAAATTCCCCCACTTCCAAACTATTCCTTGTATAGAAAACGTTTCGTCATTTCTTATTTTCTCAAAAATTGATGTAACGATTATTATTAGAAGACCATGTGCTTGATGTTTTCATGATAAATTACATGTATAACTAGAATGTTCTCGGAATATCCCGTGAAGTCTTCTTCATTCTGAATGACCTTTGTATAATGGTAAACCGTAAGAAATACATAAAACCTTACCACACAAAAATGTAGAAGTCATTAAATCACACAATGTATGTGAAATAAATTTGTTGTGTAGTTAACCATTTCCAAGATATTCTTTAGTTATTGGTTTGAATTTTCAAATATTCATAGGTACCTATTTTCAAGTGGTAAGTCGCTATTCGTTTTTTCTTGTGGTCATGCAGGGATCATAAGATTTCATAGCCACCACATAGTAATAAAAATTTTTAAAAATCTGACAATCACTGTATCCTTGCACTACCTTACTTTATTCATATCTGCGATGGAGGAGCCTAGTCGTAGAAACGTTCGGAGTTGGAAGCGAGGTCATGGTAAAACCCGCTATAGGGTAGGGACTGCCCCTGTATGCATAAAATACGCAAGTCAAGAAGACTACCTTCTCTTTTCAATATCTGAGCACTGGGTATCGTACATATATTAATTCAGCTAACAACAGTAAATACAATTGAAAATGTTACACAGTTTGGAACACTATTTCAAAAAGCTGGATATATAAATATTTACATTATTTGAGCGTAAACTCTGTGAAAAACACTCGAAGAACAAGCAAAGTTCTGGGAGAAATCTTCAGTACACAAATTTAGTGTGTCAGTAGCAATCTGTTCCACCTCACATGACATACTCAGCATTGTGTATACAACAAAACTTAGAATGCAGAACAAAGGCTTTTACATTTAAATAGAACCTAACCGCAAGTCTTTAATGAACCCTGATTACAAACAATTTTGATAAACTCTGAACACTAACAAATCTAAATAAACTCTGTAGGAATTTACATAAACTCTGGGCATTAAGCAAATTAAATAAACTCTGAACATTGAACAACGAGAATATAAGAATATACACTAAATGGGACAAGAAAAATACACAACATCAAAATTTGACCTGTTGCAGTAGATAATACAAATACGGTCGGATTACTGTGACTTCGCGTAATCATTTGCTAGAGAATCTGTTATTTTCAAAATCACAAAATACAGCTCATAAACCCAAGTAAAAGGCAACAGTCAGAAAGTCCATAGATGAAGATAAATTTCGGAATTACACAATTACAGCAGACCCCGAGATCCCTTCACTTCAGCGGAAGAGAACCCAGGATAGGGTATCCTAGCTGAGGCTTAAGACGCGACGGTAGTGCAGCAAATGGCGAACAAAGGAACCCAGTAAAAATAACAGCCACACCGCCTCGAACAAAATATTAACTCTAATTATGTACCCAATCGGCACAGCCTACCCTATTTTTCTTATACCTGCAACAAATATATTAATGTTTAATGGCAGTTTATCCCCATTAACAGAGTATAGTCAGAAGAATACTATTTTTACTTTCTCCACTACGTGTAGTAAGTAGGGGAAGTGTTGTATTCCACCCAAAAATTCGATATCGAGGTTTCACCGGAAATATATGTTTTGAGACCTCCTGAATACAAAAAAAGCATTTTTGTAAACATGTCCGTGTGTGGGTCTGTTTGTGTCTGTGAACAGCATGACTCAAAAACGAACAGTCGGATAAACACCAAACTTGGTATTTAGGTTGAGAATCTTCCAGAGATGCAACACGAAGGTTTTCAAGAAAATCCCCCCATCCCAGATTACCCTTTACATGGAACATTTTTCGAAAATTTTTATTTTCTCAAAAACGGCTCTAACGATTTTGATTAAAGTACAATATGTTTAAGACATTTTTATGGAAAATAAGATGTATATCTTTAATTTTCTGGGAATGTGTCCAAAACTATTCTTCATTGTGAACCACTTTTGCATAACTGGTAAGCCATAAGTGATACACAAAGTTTTATTACACAAAAAATGTAGATCGCGTTAAAATACACAATTTATGTCATAAACATTTCTTTTGTTGAGTGAACCATTTTCGAGATATTCCTTGTTATTCCCTTAAATTTTCCAATACTTATACTTTTTCTTAAATGGGAATTTTTTATTCATGTTTTTGTCTTGGATATGCAAAGAGTATTAATCTGTGGTAAAGAGAATAGTGTTGTACACAGCAACCAGCTATTAAGAGAGATGTCTATGCTTAAATGCTACTCTATTTCTATATTGCCCTTGCAAATATATATTCCCCTTACACCTACTTGGAAATTAGCGGTAATAGAGAGTCTGAAAATGTTTATCTCGATTAACATGAATAGATGGAGAATAAGCGTTTGTAAAAGTAGTTTGTACAAGAGTAGATAAAGTCATGTGAGTGTATCACATCAGATTTTTTTTCATTTTTGAAACGCTTGCTAAACAGAATTGTATATGGGATAGCTGTGATATTGTTTACCTTTCTGGATGACTCTTTATTGGGATAGTGCGGCCTTTAAATACCTACCACCCCTGAATATTAAATTGGTTTTTCTCATAACTACACCTTCTTTTCCTTATGCCAATCAAAGTGAAACTTTTCAGGAACATGTAAAACTAATGCCTGCTTATTTTTAACTACTCTATCTGCGTATCTTGAAGAATATGGGCATTAATGAATATTATTAATGAAAATATTTTCTTTGAGCATGTTTTTTTGTGAACAATTATTTTTTGTTAAAGTGTAATGAAGCTATTGGTTTCAATCTGGTTCAAAGTAAATAAATTATTGCTGAAGGTCTTTATACCAAATTTCAAAGTTGTATCATTTATAGTTTCTGCAAATAAAGTAACAAACTGCTATTAACAAATATAAAACCTCAGGACATCAGTATATTGTAGCGTATGTGTGTGCATTGTCGCGTCGGACACATTGTTGCTGTGTTGCATGACATTTTTGAAATAATTATTTCGATTGTGACTCTGAAGTATTGTCCGGCGCGGCATTTTCAGGGGGGTTGAAGGCAAGTTGAGGGACGAGCCTCTTTGTCTGATAGCGTAGGTCTGTGAGTGGCGTGAGTCGAATGGATATCTTCAGAATGTATAATTGTATGTAACGTGCTGGTCCGTGTGAGTGTTGGGCATCTCCCCCAATGTTTATCTGTAACCTTTTGGAAACAATGTAGCTGCATCAAGGTAACTTTATAATAAACCAGAGTTAAATATTAGTTTATATGTATTATTTATAAATATCCCACGTCCTCTTTAGCTTTGTGTAGCAAGTTCCTGGTATCTCTCGTATGCCTCTGTAGCTACGTCCCCCAATGTTTATGCCGGGGTAACTAAATTTAATATTTTAGCTGCAAAAGCTTTTGGCCTCACTCGGTGTATAACAATATATGTATACAAAGTTTTATGACCTTATCTGCAATAGCTTAAGAGAAATTGATGTTTCACTAAAAGGATGATATACTTCTGTTTATCTCAATTACCTCTCTCCCCTTCAAGTTATGTGGCACAGTTGTAGCATATGAATGCCAGGATGTTATCAGTTTTAGCATTTAAATTATTTTAAAGATGTATGGTTACGAAATGACTTTCCACGCTTCCATAACTCTCGTTTCCAAACTTTATGTTGTAATATTCTACTTTAGCTTTGTCAGGGTAGCGATTTAGCGATATTTGTTTCGCTTCCGAGATTAGAAAAAGGTCTAAAAGCACTGCTTTATTTACTTGTAATCTGTATAGCATTTATGTTGGAGAGTGCTCTTCTTGATCTTTATTCTGTTTTCTTAATTCTGGTTTTTACTCATTTCTGCCATTATGCACACGATTCTTATCAAAAGCCGCGCAGTTCTTAGAATGGTAGTGCATTTGTTCTCAAGAGTTTAAAGCGGAGTCCGTTAGTGTTTTGTTTTGTATAATAATGGCTTTCTGTTTTTAAAGCTTTATTTGAAGCTGAACTCTCCTCGTATTTTTTTGTAACTGTATTGGAGTTCGCAGGGAGCAGCTTACGGGTTGAGGGGGAGGGAAGAAAACAGAAGAAAGAAAAGAATATGTCTTTAGGAAATCCCGATTCGGTAGTCTGCTTTGAATCTACTTAAGCTTTTGTCCTGGTACTTATAAGCCACTTGAAAATGGCAGAAAGAAGGCTTTCTTAAACCTCAGGGTTCATCATCCCTTTCAAGATCATAGGTCACCATTAGGGGACTTTGAATGGAAAGAAGATTATTTCTGTGAAGGAAGTTAAAAGGCAGAAACTCTATATATCCTCGGTTCGAGTCCTTGTGCTAAGATCATTTAAACTTCTAGTGAAGTAGAGTCGACTGATAAGTTGGTGAAGGGAAAGAAAACAAAGAGAAACCCAAAGTTTCACAACTTTATCTAGAGAAAGATTTAGATTCTGAAAGCTTTATATTTATCGTTAAGGGTTTACCAAATGAAACTGCCACATGAAATATATAGACGAATTCTAATTCGTTTGGTTGCCCGTAGCTACCCCGCAATAAGCAAAGCAACTGAGCGTGCTCGTCCTCAGGATAAGAGTACACTCGTACCGATAACATAAATCACAGCGGCCAAACTTGGGCTCAGGCGGTAACGTCTATGGCCAGCAATTTGGGGGTCTCGGGTTCCATTCCCTCGGCTGACCTTTCTGACCCATGTTTTTTTCGGGGTTTTCCCGGGGTTCCTCGGGGAATGTTGGGAAGGTTTATTACATCCCCCGAATTTCCTGACCATCCATTTCACCTCCATTTTATTTCACTTCATCGCCATTCATTTGCTTGGCCTGTTTGAGGTTGAATGTAAGGCGGGTGTCTCGGGGGGAAAAGGATGCTCTAGGTGTAATCCTTCGTCTCCCGAAATGGGAGCGGTCCCCGAATCCTGCCCCCCGGTGAGATGTGCAAGTCTGCGGGAGGGAGGGGAGCCAATTATACCTGCTGCCATTCGGAGAGATTCAATCTGTAAAAATTGGACGCCCTGCTCTCTGCCCTGTCGTGCCTCCTAGTCCGGCCGCCCTCCGTCTCTCCTCTCACCTTACCCCTCTAGTCTGGGAGATCCTGTAATGGGCTTAGGCACAAAAGGTCAAGGTGCTAAGTCTTCCTCCGTGTCTAGTACTCTTACTCCTACCATGGAAGTACATCGCTCATATTTTGAAGGGCTGCGGTATTTTGACTGTATAAAGGTAGCTTAATCATTTCTTTTAATTGAAAAACGTTACTCCAACTACAACAAAAATAACCAAAATTAAACTTACTAATGTTATTATAAATATTTCATTCATCAACATTCCACTTATTGCTCATTCAAAAAAAAAACTTATGTTTCCAAATACTGTGGATGGTTTTCTTTATATTTAGCAAGATCATAATGAACTTAACATTGTTTTCATTTTAAATTTGAGTTTTTGGATTGTTATGTACTCTGCTACTTATTAACTAGAGGAAGTATTATATTCCACCAAAAAGTTCAATAAGATTGTATCGGAGATTATTCCGTATGCGGGTAGGAGGATTATTTCGTATGTGTGTAGGAGGTATGACATTTTAAGAAACTTACGGAATCGCGGTTTTTTAATACGCAGAGTTGATTGTGTGGTATTCTGGGTTGTCATTCGAGTTTAGAGCGCAGATCCTATTTGCCCTTGCGGTTTAGGGGCCTCGATGTTACAATTTTGGCCCAATTCCATATGTTTCTTAAAGTTTAATACCTCCTACCCGCATACGGAATAATCTCCGATTGTATCATTAGAAACGCACGTTTTGAGATCTCCGAAACCAAAAATGTTCAAAAAGCTCCATGCGTATGTCTGACGTCCATATGTCGCTCTTGTAACCGACGATCCATGTGTCTGTGAACAGCATGTAAAAACAAGAAATCAGTTAAATTGATATTTAAATTCAGCATCTTCCAAAGATGTGACACAAAGTTTTTCAAGGAAATTCCCCATCCCTGACTATCCTTTATATTGAAAAATGTTAAATATGTTTTGTTTTCTCAGAAATATTTCTTAATGATTTTGACTAAACTACCAAATATTTAAAATATATGCATGGCAATTTTTTTACAATTGCCTGTGAAGTCGTCCTAATTTTAAATGACTTTAGTCATTCTACTACATGAAAAATGTAGAACTCATTTAAGCACACAGCTTTTGGGTCGTTATCTATTTTCGACATATTCTTTGAATTATGAAATAGTTACACATTTTCAGGTGGTTTTTCCTCTGGTTATGCAAGGAGCATGGAACGTCAAAGGCATCACATACTGCCCCGCTGTTTAAAAATTTGGTTATGCTTCTTATATCTACCACGAATGTGTAATGCGTAATGAAAGTTTATCTCGGCCAACAAGAAACAGAAAGAAAAATAAGATTTTGTAAGAAAGGTTTGTAGAGAGGGTCATGTGAGTGTTACACACCATCCTTTTTTAATGCTATTACAAGTATAGTGTAACAACCTACCCACACCAGACGGGTCAGGCCTTCTAGGTCTCTGACTTTTAGGTTTTGAGTTATGCTGTTCACACACGGAATCTTTTCTAAAAATGCATTACTTGTATTCAAGTGGCTTCAAAAAACTATTTCTGGTGAAATCTTGGTATTGAATCGTTGGGTGGAATGCAATTCCTTCTCTAGCTACTATGTTTGTGGTAGAGAAAGTAAAAAAACAAAAAACAACATTCTACTGTACTTGCTTTCTTTCTTCTTCGCAACATGCAGTTCGAATTAGATGAATAGGTATTGTTGGTGCTAATTTAAGTTGTCAAAATCACTTAGATCGTTTGGATTCTGTCAGTATGTGACAATGCAATTCATCTTCAAATTACTAAGGTTTTGAATGCCTGTATTAATCTTTTTTGGTCAGAACTTCGAAACAAAAAGGGGAATGTTTTTCAATAGCAACGCGAAAGTCGTTTACACAAATTGGAATGTCATTTATTTGTTAAACAACAGCGACATTTTTCTTTGTTTGCAATTTAATTAACATAATATAGGCCAAGCATCCTCGAAATTCGATGCAATACATTTTTAGTTTCTCTACTACGTATACTAAGTAGGGGAAGTATTGTATTCCACCCAAAAATTCCATACCGAGATTTCACCGGAAATATATGTTTTGAGGCGTCCTAATCCAAAAAGAGCATTTTTGGAAACATGTCTGTGTGTGTGTGTATGTGTGTGTGTGTGTGTGTGTGAACAGCATAACTCAGAAACGAACAGTCGGATAAACACCAAACTTGGTATTTGGGTTCAGTATCTTTCAAGGATGCGACACGAAGGTTTTCAAGAAAATCCCCCCACCCCAGAGTACCGTTTACATGGAAGATTTTTCGAAAATTTTAATTTTCTCAAAAATGGCTCTAAAGATTTTGATTAAAATATCATATGTTTAAGATATTTTTATGACAAATAAAATGTATATCTTGAATTTTCTGGGAATGTCTCCAAAAGTATTCTTTCTTGTGAACGACTTTTGCATAACTGGTAAACCATAAGAGATAGACAAAATTTTACTACACAAAAAATGTAGATCGCGTTAAAATACACAATTTATGTCATATACATTTTTTTTGTTGAGTGAACCATTTTCGAGATATTGCTTGTTATTCCCTTAAATTATTCAATACTTATTTTCTAAAATGGGAATTCGTTATTCATTTTTTTTGTCTTGGATATGCAAAGAGTTATAATCTGTGGCAAAGGGAATGGTGTTGCACCTAGCAACCAGCTATTAAGAGATATGTATGTGCTTAAAGGCTACTGTTGTTCTATATTGCCCTTGTAAATATATTTTCACCTACATCTACAAGAAAATTAGTAATAAGATAGAGTTTGCAAATGTTTATCTCGATTAACATGAACTAGATGGAGAATAAGGGTTTGTAAAAATACTTTGTACAAGAGTAGAGAAAGTCATGTGTGTGTAACACATCAGATTTTTTTTTGTTGAGTGAACCATTTTCGAGATATTGCTTGTTGTTCCCTTAAATTTTCCAACACTTTTTCTCAAATGGGAATTCGTTATTCATTGGTTTTACGTACTGGACATGCAAAGAGAATGGGATACGCCACATAGCAACCAGGTCTTAAAAGATTTGACTGTCGCTGAAGGTCTACCATATTCCCCTTGCACCCACATCTCGATTAACATGAAGCATATGAAGAATGAGCGTTTATAAAAATATTTTGTACAAGAGTAGAGAAAGCCGTATGAGTGTAACACATCAATTCTTTTCTCAAAGCTGCACCAGTATAATTTCTGATTTCTCTTGCAAATACTAATACGTTTGTAATAAATGTCATAATTCATCTGTGTTGGTTTCGTCTGCGTGTTTTTCAGGCTTGTCATTGCCTCTATGGCTCGTGCACAACTGAGAATGAGAACTATTACCTATGTCCAGTTTGAACTTTATGTTGTATTTGACATAGCAGAAAGCGTTTTAAACAGTGCTTTGTTGTGTCTCGTTGCAGAACGCGTTCTACGTGTTTGGCTGCGTCTTATCGAAGAACCTAAACCTACCTAAACAGGTAGCTGTGGACGTAACTGACGTATATACGAGGGTCGTCCAATAAGTAAGTTTCCCTATTTTATAAAAACAAATTCACAATTGATCATGCTGAATTAATTTTATTTACATTGTACAATTCTTATGTTACTTTTCTACATAGTCAACATGTTATTCTAAGCATTTTTGGAAACATGACACAAGTTTTTCCAAGGCAGTGTTCTACCAGGTCGGGTCATGTGCTCGCAGCCAGCTGTTCACTGATTTGACTTCATCATCGGTATTAAAAGTGCTTACCTTTGAGTTGGAGGAAGATGTGAAAATCACTTGGGAAAAGATGTGGTAAATACGGAGGATACGAGAGAACTTCCAAGTTGAATCTTGACCCAGGCGGAGCTCAGAAAATTCAATTGGGAAGTTTTCTCGCATCCTCCATATTCACCAGATCTTTTCCCAAAAGATTTTCACATGTTCCTCCAACTCAAAGGTAAGCACTTTTAACACCGATGATGAAGTCAAATCAGTGAACACCTGGTTGCGAGCACAAGACCCGACCTGGTACAATACTGGCTTGGAATAGCTTGTGTCACGTGCCCAAAAATGCTTGGAAATACATGTTGACTATGTGGAAAAGTAACAGAAGGATTGTACAATATAAATAAAATTAATTCAAAATGATCACTTTTTGTAATGCTTTTTATAAAACAGAGAAACTTACTTATTGGACGTCCCTCGTATTTAAAGACACCAGACGCAACTGACGTACTGATTTTTCGTAAACATGTTTACTTGGACGCAACTAACATAGCTCCCGGCGAATTACCTACAACTTTCCCTTATCCTGAGAAGAAGTAAATCTAAGCTCTGTGCACCCTGGGCTCATTTCAGCATAATTTCTTCAGTGTCATTCATACAAAGTCCCTTAGATATACCCGATTAAAGAACTTTAAAATATTAGCTGTGAACCTAAGTAGTTACGTCACCGTGACGTAACTAACAGCATCTACTTGTAACCTTATTATCTTGGTTATGGCTTTGAATTAAAAAAAAGTTTCGCTAGTACAAAAGTCAGAAGATTTGTAGAATATAAGCTCCAACGCGAAAATAATGTTTCCGGACACAGTTGGTTGTATTTTCATTTGTACATGCTAGGAATATTTATTAAGCTTGGACATAGCTTTGTGGGATTCCGTAATTTGTAGCCTCCTCTATAGAGGAGAAATAGGATTGAAATAAATAAAAATCTGATATGTTGCCTTCGCATGACTTTCTCTACTCACTCTTCTACAAATCATTCCTACAAAAGTTTGTTCTGTATACTTCCTGTTAATTGAGATTAATCCTTATTACACATTATTTAGGGATAAGAAGGTAAAACGAGTCAGATTTTTAAAAAGTGATGGCTTTGAGATTCGATGTTTCATGCATAACCACTACTTGAAAAAATTATACGTATTTAAAAAATTCAACCAATAACAAGGAATATCTCGGAAAGGGTTGACACCACTGCACATAATTCTGTCCTTTGCCGAGATCTACATTTTTTGTATAGTAAGATACTATTTATCTCTTACGATTTACCAATTAAGTAAAGGTAATTCAGAATAAAGAAGACTTCACAGGCTATTAGCAGAAAATTCGAGGTGTACATTCGGTAAAACTAAGTGGCTGACCTCTTGAGCACTTAATATTTTTACCGAGCAGGATGGCTCAGACGGTAACGCCTGTGGCACACATTCGGGAGGTCCCGGGTTCAAATCCCTTGAGCTGAACAATCTGACAGGTTTGTTTGTGGTTTCCCTTAGCCGCAAAGGAAAACGGATTGGATATTTAATACCACGACCCAAAGTTCCACCTCAAGTCTAAAACAATAAGTAAAATCATGAAAAATAGGTGGTAATAGCGAATGCTGTGCCATCTATCCACAGACAATGAAAGCAGCTAGACTGGACGGCACCCTAATGCCATCTGCACGGTACGAAGCAGAAGATCCAAGGGTCTCTTTGGACACGACGAAGCGGATGGTTACAGGGATGAGACCTAGAAGGCTAACTGTCCGCCTTTTCATATGAGGGCGGCGGTTGGACTGGACAGCACCCTAATGCCATCTGCACGGGATGGGGAATCGGTTGCTATGCGCTAGGATCTTGTGGATACGACGAAGCGGGTGGTTACAGGGATGAGACCTAGAAGGCTAACTGTCCGCCACACCTCAATCTAAGAGTTGTTCACTAGCAGATCCGTTGAGATATAAAGCGACGTGAAATAAATAGAGTAATAATAATGATTAATATCTTCCAAATTTCCTTAGAGCGAGCGCGCGGTTGGTTCACAACCGTCAACTTCTGTGCACCGCTTTGGCTAACTAATACAAGCCGCAAGTAACTGATTCGCAGTGGTTGAGCTATTTAATTTCTACGCAACCAGCTGGATTTCGACTCCCCTTATTGGAATGTTATCTTTTATTTTTACAGCACGTTTTACTGTAATATAGTCAAATAATATTGCTTCTATTACTTAATTTTATCTACAAATATAATTACAACAATGATTAAATGTATGGTTATAAAGGTAAATTGACTATATGACACCTCCTTCCTACTAAACTAATATCATGGTTGCCATATACAGGTATGTCAGACTACCAAGTAAACGCCACATACATAAAAATATAAGAACCTGTTATATTTTACTCATGTGTTTAAAATGAAGAGGAAAAAAAGTTGAAGTTGAGTAGCTTCACGGAGATTTGGACATGCCACCTAGGAACAGTAAGCTAACTCTCTACCATTCTCTACCAATGAGCTAAGAGTGCTGCAATAAACGTGGCATTGTAACGAGCTTTAGCCATACCGCACTTGAAAACCATAAACCAATAAAGTATGTTTTGGTTACAAATATTCAGTGTTGAAACACTCTGAAATATCTGTCTGTTTGAAATATTGTGTATGAATTACCTTCTCGGAAGACTTTTGTGTTTATAGTTGTGTTCTCCATTATAACTATTACAAGAATATATGCGGTCTTCTGAATAAAGCCTGGCTGTCCCGATTGGAGCGCTCTCTCTCTCTCTCTCTCTCTCTCTCTCTCTCTCTGACACCACGTCGGCCAGTTTTAATTTGACCGAGTGTACATTTTATTTATAATGTAAATTATCTTAAGGGGACAAGGTACTCTGAAATGGTAAAATTATTTTTTTTGTTTTAGGCACTAATAGAATCCGTATTATTTCTAGTTTCAGAAAATATATACTTTTTGGGGGTTAAAATATTTTTAAGACATTTAAATGCCATTTATCATGCCCAGCGAGCAGTTCAGCAATTAACAAAAGAGGTCAGGACCAAGAAAAGGTAACCAAAAAAGCTGAAGCAATCCAGGAATGAAGTTAAAGATGATTATGACCCTGAAATGTACTGAAGTGTGTCAGAATTTTAATGCTCAAACTTTAAATTCAGTTTTCTCAAAATAACATTTTTGGATACACATGTACCTTTTTTTCAGAAAGTATGACAGATGGAGAGCTGAAATTTTCAATACGTCTATACAACACATAGTTAAACTTTCTGAACCACAATCATAATTTTATGATGTATATTAGTGATATTAAGAAAGCAACAACATGCGAATTTCCCACATTTTTACTTTTTAGACTTTGCAAATAACTTTTTTTTCAATTTATAGTGAAGTGAAATATATAACTAAATAATTGAGGTTCAGAAGAGAGTTTATTATACTAAGAACAAGCATGCAAATGTGTGACTCTGTATTGCAAATAGAATCAAAGAAAAAGATACATGAATTCACATGTTTTAAGAGTAAATTTTATTACTTTTCTGCTGAATGAAATAATTTGTATGGAATCAACTAGATAAGCTATCAATGCAAACAACCCCTTGAAATAATTGTCATGATTTGTAAAATAATAACATTTCAGGAGAAACCATTGAGAACTTTAAGAGCAGTGGTAATTTAACACACTTAGGTGTAATTTTCATGTGCTCGGACTACCTTGTACCCTTAAGGATGTGATATTTTAATCAAACTATTTAGAGGATTTTTGAGAGAATCAAATACAGCAAAACATTTTCCAAATAAAGGTTAGTTTGGGGTGGGAATTCTCTTGAAAATCTTCTTGTTGTATCCTTGGGAGATGCGGAATTTAAATACCTAGCTGTTATTTAAGCTACTTTGATTTTGAGTTTTGCTGTTCACATACGCAAACGCACATGCTCGATATCACACTTTTTGTTTAGAATGCATAATTCCCTTACTTAGATAGGTAAGTATAGACAAAGTAACACAAGAAACCTTCTACAAATAGTTCGCGAAGTCCAACTGTTTAAAACCGCTGTGAAGATGCAGGCTTTTCTCTTGAAGGCAATTTTGATAACGCAGACATTAGTTAGCCTTCCATTGGACCTGTGGTGAACAGGCCCCAATGGAAACGCGTAACAAATTAACTCAATTCCATCATCCAGAACAATTGTAAAGAAGGGTGCCTTAATTCCCCTGCACAGTTCTGCTCTTAAATCAACCCAGCGGATGTCTCTAGTTTAGTCTCAATTAGTGGTTTCGTGTTGTTAATTTGGAGCTCTGTGGCGGACATAGCTACAGATGATGTACAGAAATAGAACTAACTATAGGCTTATCTCGATGTTAGCAAGCTCCTATGCATCGTTATGTTTCAAGAGCAATATTTATACAGTAAGCCTGATAAATCCGCTGTACTTGCTCACCTTCCATCTTCCTAAAATGTTTTCTGCTGACTGCTGAGATGCTTCTGACATTTTTACTTTGTCTACTACGTGCCTATAGTAGTAAACAGAGGAAGTATTATATCCATCCAAAAATTCCATACACAGATTTTATCATAATGCAAGTTTTGATTCTCCCTAACAATAAAAAGCACTTTTATTAGAAGGTCATGTATATCTTCGAACAGTATGTAAAAAACGAAATCTCAATTAATTCCCAAACTTGTTGTTTAAGTTCGGGGTCTTCCAGGATGCAATACAAAAGGTTTTCAAGCCAATTCTTTAACCCAAAATGCCTTTATATACAGCATTTCTTCGATTTTATTACACTTGTGTAAAATATAAAGATTTTGATTAAAAACTTATATTGAGTTTTATTTATGGTCGCTCTTTAACTGCTATGGTCCTTAACGTGAAAGACCAAAAATTTTGCTCAGAAGCCTCTTTATCAGGCTTGAGGTTCTCTCACTTGCCGTAAATCTAGACATGGGATCAGCGGCTTTACTTCCGTTCCGTAGGAAGCCATACTAAGGATTTTTACGCCCGAAAAAATCCATCACCCTCCACTGGGTTTCAACCCGCGACCTCGGGAATTAGAGGCTAGCATGGTAACCACTAAGCAACGGAGGACGACGTATTTTGATTAAAGTATCATATATCTATTTAAGATATATATGAAAATGACAAATAAAACGCATATCTTGAATTTTCTGGGAATAACCTGTGAACACCTCTTCATTCGAATGCGTTTTGTATAACTTGTAAACCGTGCGAGAGAGACAAAATTCTACTACAAAACAAAATGCACATTTTGCTAAAGCTACAGTTTGTCAAATAAAACCTTTTTGGAGTTAACCATTTTCGAGATATTCTTCTTTGTTGGTTTGAACTTTCAAATACTTATACTTTTCTCAGCTGGTAAGTCGCTATTCGTTTTTCCCTCGTGGTCCCACATAGAACATAGCATTTCAAAGCCATCATTTAGCGACATGCTCTTTAAAATTTACATACTGTATCCTACAACGAAATGTTTAATGAAAGTTTATATAGTCTAACAAAAAGCAGACAGAAGAAGAAGCATTTGTGGAAGTAGTTTGTTGAGTGAGTATAGAATGTCGTGCTAATACAACACATCAGATATCTTTTCTCCAGAGAACTTAAAAGATATCTAAGCTTTGCTATTCAGAATGGTAAAATTGCATTTCACCCAAAAAATTAGATACCGAGATTTCACCGGAAATACGTGTTTTGAGGCCCCCTGAATCCAAACAAGCATTTTTAGAAAAAGGTCCGTGTGTGTGTGTGTGTATGTGTGTGTGTGTGTGTGTGAATAGCTTAACTTAAAAACGAAAGGTCATATAAATTGCAAACTTGGTATTATTTAAGTTAAATATCTTTCAAAGATGTGACACAAAGATTTTCAAGAAAATCCCCCAACCCAGACTACACTTACATGGAAGATTTTTCAAAATTTTTTATTTCCTTAAAAATTCTGTAAGGATTTTGATTAAAATACCTTATATTAATAATCTTTACGTTAAATTAAAATATATGTCTTGAATTTTGTGTGAGTAATCTGTGAAGTCCACCTCATTTGGAGGAAATGTTGTACAATATTGTGTAACTGGTAAACGTTAAACGATAGACGAAAACGTATTATACAAAAAATTTAGATCTCTTTAAAACACGCAATTTATTCCAAATTAGTTCTTTTGTGGCATAAATTTTTAAGATATCCGTCATTAAAGATACGAATTATTCACTTTTGGTCATTAACTTAAGTCCTCTTAGCATTCAGTTTTTTCTGGTGATTGCATGGAAACAGTATGGAATTTTAGAGCCAGCATATAGTATACAGTTTTTAAACATTCGATTATCGCTGTTCCTTTTGTATCTATAATGAAATGTGTAGCTATTTCTGTAAAAGTTTGGATTAAAATGTAGTAGACAGAAAAATAAGCTTTAGCAAGAATAGTTTGTGTACAGACTACTAATAAAAGTTAGAGAGCAAAGAAAGTCATGTGAATGTAACACATTAGATTTTGTTTTGATAATGCTACTTTCCAATACAGAATTTTTGCGGATAGTCGGATAAGTTAAGTAGAATCAGAGGATGAATCCGTGGTTTAAATCCAGTATATACGAGGGTAATCCAGAAAGTCCCAGACGTTTTGAAATAAACAATTAAAAAAATGCAAATATCAACGTTTATTATCTACATTTGAAAGGTACACTCTTAAGCTATTTTTCTACATAATCCCATTCAAATTGAGGCATTTATCATACCTGGCACAAGTTTTTCAATACCCTCTCTTAGAAATCTGCCCCCTGCGATTTCAGCCACTGTTTTACACCTGTATGCGGTTCAGCGTCAGTATCAAAGCATCAATTTGATGCACCAAACTCTGAAATTTGGGGAAAATGTTCCGAACGTTCTGTAATCGTGAAACTACGATTTTCACAAATTTTGTCATTGATTTGCATTGACAGTTCATCAGTCATAAGGCTGCGATCCTCTTACGGCCATTTTTAAAATTAATGCACCATTGCCTGACTCGGCTTTCACTCATTATTCCTTGCCCGTAAACATCACAAAGTTGACGATAAATTTCAATTGGTTTGTTCTTTTTAGCCAACCGCACTTCGCAAGTGGCGGGATTTTCTATTGAAGCGTACACTTTAACAACTCACAGAGAGCAACGTAAGGAAGGTACAGACCTCACGCTACCACAGATGGATGCGTACTGAATGTAGGAACGTTCTGACACCAAGATGGCGGCTCTAGCCCTACTCATCGCCACGATAGGCCAAAACGTCTGGGACTTTCTGGACTGCCCTCGTAGCGTTTGATTTTTCAGCCTGATTCTGTCTTCCCAGTAATCAATACATGCCGACGTTAGAACCAGCTTTTGGGAAACGTAATCAAGATGTCATATTCTACTCTCGAAAAGGGACATGAAGTATTTTGTATAATAAGCTTCTTAGCAATAGTCTCGGCCCTTCTTGAATAAAATGCCATATTTGGTCTCACAATTGATCAGTTATTCATCCATATTTCATTAAATCCACCAATAGCACCAATAAATGCAGAAAAATATTTATAACTTGAATAAATGATAAACTACCACAATATTTAGGATTATACTTTAACTTTTCACTCGTAGACTTTACTTTTCATTTCGCGATAGATTCTTACCATACATTGTTTTTCATTACTTTATTACGATTTTATAGATTCCATTTTATTTCCAAAAAATTCTATAACTTCCAATGCAGTTTCGATATCCTTCTGTAGGTCGTGAAAAATCGTCATATAAAAGGACCGACTTGAGTGCTTGATGCCCGATGTGAAAACCTGCACAGAATTGTAATGTAACATTCAAAGAACCTCGCTGAAACGCTGACATCCATGTGAAGCATAAAGTTGAACCATAGAAACTTGGGCATGCTCGATACTAGATAAAAAGTGAATCATGAAAGGCTTTTTATCATCATTTCGGGGAATAAGCAAAATTGTATGTATAGTAATGGAGATGCGAATAAAAGCCTCCAGATAATGAGATTCACGACATGAGAAAACTGTTTGAGAGGAGTTTTCGTATCTACATTTTTTCACTTTACAATACACAATTGGACTGTAAGCTTGTTTGGAACTTCAGAGTAATTCAAAGCCTGGTACTCCTAAGAATCAAGCAAAGTAACATACTAAGAAATGATATGTAAAGATTAGAGCCTTTCTTTCCTCTTGAAAACAGATAAAAGAAAAATGGGCCTAAGATGTACTTAAAATGCATAAATATGCAATAAGACCCCACCTGAAGTATTAAAAAATTCAATACAAAGCCTTAAATGTCGTATACCAGTAGGGGGGATTTAGCGGTTCTGGCGCAAATAATTTATGCATGGCTATTCATATGCAAATGAGCTCCCCCACCTCCTCCCTCCCCCACCTCCTCCCTCCCCCACCTCCTCCCTCCCCCTCCCCCCGCTGTGCCTTGGTAGTTTTAGCTGCACCTGCGGTCGTAAATCATGTTGAGTACAATGGAGGCTTGACAGTTAGGTAATTAAGGCTGTCAATCAACTGTCAAAACGAACAAAGGGGTCATAAATTTAAGGTTCTGTAACAAAGGCGAGATGTTTTTACTACCCATTCCACATCCGGCCACTTCTGCACCTGGTCAGTTACCCGCCCCCACTTCCATTGTGTGTGTCGAACACGTGGCATACTCGTTCCACTAGCTTTTAACAAAAGAACAATGCTTGCCCTTCAGCTGTCAAAATGAACAAAGCCCATGATGAATTAGGGTTGTAACAAAGCCTGACCCTTTCCATTGTGTAAGAGATTCTATTGTGTGTGCCTTTCTATTGTCCGATGCAAGCATTCTTTAGAAAGACCACCTGGCAACCCAATAACAAAGCCTGACCCTTTCCATTGTGTAAGAGATTCTATTGTCCTTGGCAAGGCTAGTTTAGAAAGACACCTGCAGCGTTCCCATTGTTTGGCCACCTGCTAGTTTAACAAAAGAATTCGAGGGTTGCTTTATACTCGTCCTGTCCTTGTTTGTGTGAAAGAGAGAGAAACTTGTTTACCAACTCTGCGTGACGTCATACTTTAGAAAGACACCTGCTCCATAACAAAGCCTGACCCTTTCCATTGTGTAAGAGATTCTATTGTGTGTGTCTTTCTATTGTTCTGTGCAAGGCTAGTTTAGAAAGACACCTGCAGCGTTCCCATTGTTTGGCCACCTGCTAGTTTAACAAAAGAATTCGAGGGCTGCTTTATACTCGTCCTCTCCTTGTTTGTGTGAAAGAGAGAGAAACTTGTTTACCAGCTCTGCGTGACGTCAGGTCGGCCATCATGATTTTGCCTGAGGGAGTTCTCCCCGATGTTTTACGACCTCCTACGAATATATCCGAGCATAGTTAACAAGCATTCTGTTTCAGCCAACGACTCCGAAAAGCATCTAATATACATTTCATTACGTGCATTAAACCTCTGAGTGATATCCATAGATCGGTGTTCGATTCTTACTGTAATCAAAAGTTTATTGCTAATGAGAAATTAATGATTGATATTATTATATCATTACCCTAATTAATAAAAAGGCGTTCAGAGAATTCTAGCTCGAGTCTTACCATGTGAAACTCTAACGCGTAATAACTATTAAACTATGCAAGGTCAGATTAAAAAATGTATTTTTCAATTATAATTTAATTTTTATATATCATTACAATAATTAATAAAAGGGTGTTCAGTGGGTTCTAGATCGAATCTCTAATGCTTAATAAATATTAAACTATGTGAGTATTGCGCGGCCAGATTAAAACGTGTTTAACGAATATAATTTAATTAATGAAACGGTGTTCAGGGGGACCCTAGATCGAATCTGCGAAACTCTAATGCTTAATAAATATTAAACTATGCACGACCAGATTAAAATGTGTTTAACAAATATAATTTAATATACACGACATTACAATGTTTAACGATCTGTATTCTTAGGAACCAGAGGTCCATAGTTCGAATCCAACCCTGTGAAACGCTATAATAACTATTAAGTTATTGAAGCAGCGGGCGGTCGGATTAAAATTGCATTTAACAACTATAATTATTTATATTAAACCCTGATGCATACTTAGATATCTCGATGCCTAGACAACATTCTTTCTTCTTCTCCTCTTTCTTTCTCCACGACTTGTACACATTCAGGTGTTCGCATATACACGAGCGCTTGTACACACATCAGCAAACATACACTGGTGCACGCATGCACACACACACTCACATACATACAATAGTACACACACATACACGCATTCACACAACTCATGCGTATACATACATACACCAGTGCTCTTACACACATACATATACATGGACACACACACACATGCACACACATACACCAGTGCACACACGCATACACGCACATGTAAGTACACACACGCACACACGCACATGTAAGTACACACACGCACACACGTACATTCAAGTACACACACAATCACCTACATACACCGGCCCATACACAATGCACATACATACACCAGTACACACACGCATTCACGCACCTCATACGTATACATACATACACCAGTGCTCTTACACTCACACATACATATACATGGACAAACACACACACGTGCAAGCACATATGCCTGTTCACTTACACCCAACAGCAGCAACCCACACACGCACACACCAACTCACGCGCATGTCCTGAATGAAAAGAGACAAAATGATGCAAAAAAAATAATTATAGCTCGGGATGCAAGGCTCCATTTACGATTGCTCAAAACCGGTCTTCTAATAACTCCAAAACTAATTAAAATAAAGACAGTAAATAAACTTTATTACTTTTATGCCATTTGCTCGTTTTTTGTGCATGTATATTAGAGTCCGGGTGTCATGGGTTCGATCCTTAACTTTAAATCTCAATTATCTCAGAAACTAGCAGGGATTAAGGTGCGGACCAAAGCACGATTTTTAGTTCCTACGATGAACAATTAATGCTTTATATAATTTCCAATCAGTGTCCCTAGCTCGAATCCCGATCTTTCAGTGACTTCCTTAATTTTCCACTGTGTTCTAGAATATATTACTTAGATCAATGTTGCAACTGCATACAGGTCTTTTAAACACATCAAACTAATATTATAAATAATTTTGTTTCTGGCGTTCTGAGTTCGAATACCGATTCAATGAAGTTTACTTATAAATTTAATAACAGTAAATAATTAAGACAAAGGTACCAAATAAACCTATTACGTTTATGTCATCAGATAATATCTTGCGGTGTATATTAGGGTACCTGACGTCCAGGGTTCGATCCTTAAGTTTAAATCTCAATTATCGCAGAAACTAGCAGAGATAGAGTTGTAGACGAAAGCATGTTTGATAGCTCATACAATGAACAATTAATGCTGTATATAATTTTCAATCAGTTGCCCCTAGTTCGAACCCCGATCTTTCAATGACTTCACTGATTTTCCTCTGTACTCTAGAATACATCACTTAGATTGATGCTTTAACTGCATGCAGCTGTGTGAGAGAGAGCGAGAGAGGGAGAGAGAGAGAGCGAGAGAGGGAGAGGAAGTGAAACAAGCAGGGATAGAAGTGCTGAGGGCCTCTGCGCATGCGTAGCAAGAGATGATGCCATTGGCTGCAATAATCACGTGACGTGTAAGCATCACAGCCATGATGACGTGCAGGCATCGCCTGGAGGGGGTTTAGATCCCTATATAAACAGACATCTGTCCCATGTTAGAACTGTTCTGTACTTATTAACTTTATATTCAAGTTTTAAAGAGCTTTAAAAGCAACGTGAGCTACTGGCCGTCTACACATTCAGCACATATCAAAACGGGGCAATGCAAGGTGAGTTTTAAATAACTATACAAAATCACTGTTGGCTTTTACAATACATTTAATTTTATTTAAACGTTACAGTACATGAAAGACGATTCGTTACAAAGAGCATCATATTTTCTAATCTGTGCTTTACATTAACATGGATTTCACTGCATACTCTTCTTCAGTTCACATGATTTTCGCCACACATTCTTCTTACATAAACATTCATACGACTTTCCCCTCATTCTTTGTTTCACTATACACTCACATGATTTCCTCTACTCATTCTTTATTCCAGCTACAGGTTCATGCTTTGTTAACATTCACATGACTTTCTCTTCACATTCTTTGCTTCCATTAACATTCACATGATTTTCGCCACACCTTCTTACATAAACATTCATACGACTTTACCCTCATTCTTTGTTTCACTATACACTCACATGATTTCCTCTACTCATTCTTTGTCCCCCTGCAGGTTCATGCTTTGTTAACATTCACACGACGTTCTCAGCTCATTTCTCTATTGACATTCACATGATCTTCTCAACACATTCTTCTTACTTAAACATTCATACGATTTTCCCCCTCATTCTTTGTTTCACTATACATTCGCACACGATTTCCTCTACTCATTCTTTGGTTCTCTGCTGGCTCATCTTCAATGAACATTCACATGATTTCTGTACTTATTCTTTATTTCTCTACACCCTCATAGGCTTACTTACAAAACATACACACCCTAGTTCTTCAACTTGAATAATGTAGTGAAAATAATAATTCATGACAATGTCTGTTACAGATTGTTTAGCTGATAGACTTAACAAGATGGTGGAAGAGCGCAGTTTCCTACCGACTCGCCGAGTTCAAGATCTCGAAATAGGTCTTAACTATGAGATAAAGTCCTTAAAGAGAGTTCAAACAAGATATGGTACCAGGATCGTATCTTCGCTGAAGGATTGTCAAGTGTTCTTGCCAGAGCGCTATAATTCGTTAACCGATCAAGAGATTGCAGAAATACCTGGGAGCGTATACCTACAGTATAATGGCATGGCAGAGACGGGGAAATTTAAGACATGTAAATTGTCTTTTTTACACGCAAAGAAGGTGCGTAGAAGTGTCAAACTTAAGTATTGAATGTTCTCCCATTTCACAATGAAAAATTCATAAATAAAACAACTGACTCGTTGATATTACATATAAAGATACAAAAGATGCATATTATAGAATTTTATAAAAAATTAACGAAATTACAATATTACATGCTTGAGTTTAATTATATCTAGCGCATTGAAATAACTCTAAATATCCGAATGTTTATACAAATCTTTGTGCTTCTTTTTACATGTGCCATATGCTTCATTTTACATGTATCATAACAAAAAATGTAATTCTTTCCAGGTTGCCTTTACTTGACCAAGATAGTTTTCTAAGACTTTCATTGTGCAATGTTTCAGGGTGTGCAATAAGAGGAAGAAGAAGAAGAGGAATAGCCTGCTGCCATGCAAAGGATGCTGACGCTATTGGAGGGTAGAATACCTACAAGAAACATTTCGGCAAGAAACGGGTGCTGAAACATCTACATCACCGAAACACATTAAGACAGGATCCTTATATAACATTACAGGGTATACAATGAAAATATACGGTCAATTTTGTATGCAATTCAATGCATGGCTGATAGTTAGCTCGAACTAGTCTCCCTATATTCACTGAAATTAAGCATTGTGAGCAATAATTTAAGTGACTGTGAAAATACTTTAAGTAATGGTGAAATTTGTATCCTAAAAGACTTGAGCCCTGTATACATTAACAGCATTAAGACTGTTTGCCACGCTGGAATACAAATTATGAAAATAAAAAGACTTTCATTTAAATAATAAGGAAATTTGCATAACCTGCTGTTACAAGTGTAATGACATATACAGAAACAATGAGTCGGACGAGAAAGTGATGGAAATGTAAGATAAATAATAACAATAAAAGAATTAAGGTATGCTTTTACATAGTGTTTTTATTCATTAAAAATCCTTGTATTCCTAATGAAAAATAAATCATTACAATGATTAGTTTAAGTTATATCACAATGATCAAAAAGAGAACCTTCTTTAGATGCATTACTCGATCTTAAGTCAGAGCACCAAAAAATGACAAATCACGGCTTCTCCATTTTAGATGTGGTGTCACTATTCAGGTAAATTCATGTAACACAACAGGTTGAGTATGCAGATCTGTGGTCCTAAATGGGTGAAACAGAGTCTTATCCAGCTTAACAGTCTTGAGATCTCACCATCACAAAGTCGAATCACAAGCCTTCTCCACTCGCTGAGCACAGGTTTAACAACAGCATTCTCTTCACCCTGAGACGATGTAAAGTATATAAATGTTCAACTTGACAAGGGATTCTAAACTGGTTGTTAGAGTCCAGAACTGATGTATTATATGGTGAAAACACATGTTCCTCTTCTTAGCGATCTTGTCGTCGAATCTCGGTAGCATTGAAGATGCCCATGATTATAGGATTCTGAAGCCCAAAAACTGTAGGAACTGCTGATTGCGTGATGTTAACCTGATGGGCGTCAAGGGCAGAGCATGATGTGTGCGTCGAATCATTCCATTATTATATCCTCGACGTCGTTGACTTCTTCTAAAAACTATAGGCATTATGCTTATATCCTTGTTTCTAAAGGCAATGATATTGCTGTTAGGCTCCCCTGTTTGCTCTATGAAGCGGATGTTTATGAACAACAGGTAAAATTTGATTTGATGGTTCCTGTGAAATACGTTATCCAGCCGTAACAGATGGGAAAACTGGTAGATGGAGTGTCCACTTTTACTATAGAGGAAGGAGACTGATGCAATACTGCGCTAAATTCGTATGATGCTCAACTTAAATATATTCACTAGGAAATCAGATTCAGACAGCTGATTAGATGGAATAACTTTGTCACTGAAGGGCCACAGAACGTTCCTATAGAACAATCACTGGAAAAAATCAAGAGTGAAAGGACATTTTAATGACATTTTTATTATTATTATTCACTGATCTAATAAAGAAGACATTCGCATCCTAATATGACGAATCTTTCTAACTCTTTCATGGTTTTGCAAATGCTAATCACGCTATAAAACCACCCAGCTTTAAATCCTGAATAATGTCGTTAATCGCATCGGAAAAGTCATTTTTATCTGGTGTATGAAGCATCATGAGTACCCTTAGCATGTTTACCAAATCATTAGGATCGGTGTAGCGGTATAGCATCTCCTCTGTATTCGCTTCGGATATATCTTCTAATCTAGGTGATTTGACACTAGTATGCTTGCTTTCATTGGTGTGTTTATTCAGAGCTTGCTCATTCAAAGAAACTGCTGTCATTGCTTCATCAGTGGTAGCTCTTGACGTTATTACAGGGTCGCTTGAACTGGTTCCAAGTACGGTACACCTTGAATCCCGCTCTTCGGGACTTGAGAAGATTTCAGGATCTGGTTTGGGTGTTGTAGTCAATGCACAGCTGGTCATTGCTTTACAGCATCTTCTCCTATGTTGTTTAAGCCTTGAAATTGTCCTGTTCTTTAAAGTTCTATTACATATGCAGCACTTAACAAAGCGATTACTCCCGCCTTGGGAAGCATACGAAAAATCAAGATTCTCGTAAATTGACTGTAATTGACCGTCTTTGTGAGTGTTCATGCTCAAGCAGTATATATAAACTAGTCAATGTATACTGTAGATGTTGAATTCGTATACGATAACACGAGACTGAGCTATTTTTTAACATTTATGTATTTATATATGTACTCAGGTTTTGATGCATATAAACAGCCATGCCGAATTAGACTAAGCAAAATATTGTAGCATTCGCACATAATAGTTATAATTTCGTTAATTATAACTACCTCATTAAGCACAAGCAGATTCAAGTAGCTAGAAATGGATTCATAGAGGTAAGAGTACAAGTTTTCTTGATAGTTAGCACAGAGAATGCGAGAGTTGAGGGATATACTGGTCATTTTCCCTTTGCTGGTCACCTTTTTCCCTTTGCTGGTCACCTTTTTCCCTTTCCTGGTCACCTTTTTCCCTTTGCTGGTCACCTTTTTCCCTTTGCAGGTCACGTTTTTCCCTCTTCTGGTCCCATTTTTCCCTTTACTGATCACCTTTTTCCCTTTGCTGGTCACATTTTTCCCTTTGCTGGTAACATTTTTTCCCTTTGCTGGTCACCTTTTTCCCTTTGCAGGTCGCATTTTTCCCTTTGCTGGTCACATTTTTCCCTTTGCTGGTCACGTCTTTCCCTTTGCTGGTCACGTTTTTCCCATTGCTGGTCACCTTTTTTCCCTTTGCTGGTCACCTTTTTCCCTTTGCTGATCACATTTTTCCCTTTCCTGGTCACCTTTTTCCCTTTGCTGGTCACCTTTTTCCCTTTTGCTGGTCACCTTTTTCCCTTTGCTGGTCACCTTTTTCCCTTTGCTGGTCACCTTTTTCCCTTTGCTGGTCACCTTTTTCCCTTTGCTGGTCACCTTTTTCCCTTTCCTGGTCACCTTTTTCCCTTTGCTGGTCACCTTTTTCCCTTTGCTGGTCACCTTTTTCCCTTTGCTGGTCACCTTTTTCCCTTTCCTGGTCACGTTTTTCCCTTTGCTGGTCACCTTTTTCCCTTTGCTGGTCACCTTTTTCCCTTTGCTGGTCACCTTTTTCCCTTTGCTGGTCACCTTTTTCCCTTTGCTGGTCACCTTTTTCCCTTTCCTGGTCACCTTTTTCCCTTTGCTGGTCACCTTTTTCCCTTTCCTGGTCACCTTTTTCCCTTTCCTGGTCACCTTTTTCCCTTTGCTGGTCACCTTTTTCCCTTTGCTGGTCACCTTTTTCCCTTTGCTGGTCACCTTTTTCCCTTTGCTGGTCACCTTTTTCCCTTTCCTGGCCACCTTTTTCCCTTTGCTGGTCACGTTTTTCCCTTTGCTGGTCACCTTTTTCCCTTTGCTGGTCACGTTTTTCCCTTTGCTGGTCACGTTTTTCCCTTTGCTGGTCACCTTTTTCCCTTTCCTGGTCACCTTTTTCCCTTTGCTGGTCACCTTTTTCCCTTTGCTGGTCACCTTTTTCCCTTTGCTGGTCACCTTATTCCCTTTGCTGGTCACCTTTTTCCCTTTGCTGGTCACCTTTTTCCCTTTGCTGGTCACCTTTTTCCCTTTGCTGGTCACCTTTTTCCCTTTGCTGGTCACCTTTTTCCCTTTGCTGGTCACCTTTTCCCTTTCCTGGTCACCTTTTTCCCTTTGCTGGTCACCTTTTTCCCTATGCTGGTCACCTTTTTCCCTTTGCTGGTCACCTTTTTCCCTTTGCTGGTCACCTTTTTCCCTTTCCTGGTCACATTTTTCCCTTTGCTGGTCACCTTTTTCCCTTTGCTGGTCACCTTTTTCCGTTTGCTGGTCACCTTTTTCCCTTTGCTGGTCACCTTTTTCCCTTTGCTGGTCACCTTTTCCCTTTCCTGGTCACATTTTTCCCTTTCCTGGTCACCTTTTTCCCTTTGCTGGTCACCTTTTTCCCTTTGCTGGTCACCTTTTTCCCTTTCCTGGTCACCTTTTTCCCTTTGCTGGTCACCTTTTTCCCTGAATGGTTTACATGATAGGCAAGTCAAGAACATTGACATGAAACAGTTTTCCACTAAGTTCACATCTAAAGTCGCTTTCAGAGCCTAACATATCAATAGGCTGTGAGCATTCTTGTTTCATCCTCTCTAGCTTGACGGCTAAAATAAAAAAAGTTGCTCTTAATGTATATACGCTAATTAGAAAGTATAAAAGAACTATCCTGAATAAAAATCGATTAGTATAACGTGAGAGCTAAGGTGGTTAAGCTCGCAAGAGGTTTCGGTTTAATTAACTCTCTCACTAGCCTGCAATCATTGAAGTACATTTACCTGGTTACATAGGCTGAGGAACTGTGGTAAAGCTAGAGAAAAATTAAAGATAGGAGACCCTGGAATCATTCCGTTAGACGATTCGTGTAATCTTAGCGGCATTGCCAACGCTCAGCATAAGGTCTCTGCTTCGAGAAACATTGCTGCCAAGATCTGACTGAAACGACTTGGAAAAGCGTGCAATCTGATGTTACATTAGGTGAAAAAGTTGGCAGCGTGACTAGTCACAGCAATTATGAAGGGAAAGGTAGCTCCAGGTGCAGTAACCATGAAGAAGAAACGAGGAGGATTTCTACCTCTCATACCAATTATTGCAGCTCTAGGCGCTGCTGCTGGAGGTGCAGCCCAAATTGCCTCAGCAGTAAATAAGAAAAAGGCAGCAGATAAACAACTTGCCGAAATGATGAGGCATAAGGGAGAAATTGAGAGAAAGGTATCTGTTGGCGGAGGGTCCAAAAACAAGAAACGAGGAGGATTTCTACCACTCATACCAATTATTGCAGCACTAGGAGCCGCCGCTGGAGGTGCATCACAAATTGCTACAGCTGTAAATACGAAAAAAGCTGCAGATAAACAACTTGCTGAAATGATGAGACGTAACAGAGAAATTGAAGCAAGAGGGAGAGGTTTTCGAGTGAAGAAGAATAAGGGAAGAAACACAGAAACGAAGAGGAGACAGAGCCTGAAAGGGAATTCAAAAAACTCTGGCAGAGGACTATACTTGTCCCGGAAAAAACATTGAGTAAAATAGACCTTGACTTGTATGCCCGACGTTTAAAGATTCCTCATATTAGGATGCGAATGTCTTCTTTATTAGATCAGTGAATAATAATAATAATAATAAAAATGTCATTAAAATGTCCTTTCACTCTTGATTTTTTCCAGTGATTGTTCTATAGGAACGTTCTGTGGCCCTTCAGTGACAAAGTTATTCCATCTAATCAGCTGTCTGAATCTGATTTCCTAGTGAATATATTTAAGTTGAGCGTCATACGAATTTAGCGCAGTATTGCATCAGTCTCCTTCCTCTATAGTAAAAGTGGACACTCCATCTACCAGTTTTCCCATCTGTTACGGCTGGATAACGTATTTCACAGGAACCATCAAATCAAATTTTACCTGTTGTTCATAAACATCCGCTTCATAGAGCAAACAGGGGAGCCTAACAGCAATATCATTGCCTTTAGAAACAAGGATATAAGCATAATGCCTATAGTTTTTAGAAGAAGTCAACGACGTCGAGGATATAATAATGGAATGATTCGACGCACACATCATGCTCTGCCCTTGACGCCCATCAGGTTAACATCACGCAATCAGCAGTTCCTACAGTTTTTGGGCTTCAGAATCCTATAATCATGGGCATCTTCAATGCTACCGAGATTCGACGACAAGATCGCTAAGAAGAGGAACATGTGTTTTCACCATATAATACATCAGTTCTGGACTCTAACAACCAGTTTAGAATCCCTTGTCAAGTTGAACATTTATATACTTTACATCGTCTCAGGGTGAAGAGAATGCTGTTGTTAAACCTGTGCTCAGCGAGTGGAGAAGGCTTGTGATTCGACTTTGTGATGGTGAGATCTCAAGACTGTTAAGCTGGATAAGACTCTGTTTCACCCATTTAGGACCACAGATCTGCATACTCAACCTGTTGTGTTACATGAATTTACCTGAATAGTGACACCACATCTAAAATGGAGAAGCCGTGATTTGTCATTTTTTGGTGCTCTGACTTAAGATCGAGTAATGCATCTAAAGAAGGTTCTCTTTCTGATCATTGTGATATAACTTAAACTAATCATTGTAATGATTTATTTTTCATTAGGAATACAAGGATTTTTAATGAATAAAAACACTATGTAAAAGCATACCTTAATTCTTTTATTGTTATTATTTATCTTACATTTCCATCACTTTCTCGTCCGACTCATTGTTTCTGTATATGTCATTACACTTGTAACAGCAGGTTATGCAAATTTCCTTATTATATAAATGAAAGTCTTTTTATTTTCATAATTTGTATTCCAGCGTGGCAAACAGTCTTAATGCTGTTAATGTATACAGGGCTCAAGTCTTTTAGGATACAAATTTCACCATTACTTAAAGTATTTTCACAGTCACTTAAATTATTGCTCACAATGCTTAATTTCAGTGAATATAGGGAGACTAGTTCGAGCTAACTATCAGCCATGCATTGAATTGCATACAAAATTGACCGTATATTTTCATTGTATACCCTGTAATGTTATATAAGGATCCTGTCTTAATGTGTTTCGGTGATGTAGATGTTTCAGCACCCGTTTCTTGCCGAAATGTTTCTTGTAGGTATTCTACCCTCCAATAGCGTCAGCATCCTTTGCATGGCAGCAGGCTATTCCTCTTCTTCTTCCTCTTATTGCACACCCTGAAACATTGCACAATGAAAGTCTTAGAAAACTATCTTGGTCAAGTAAAGGCAACCTGGAAAGAATTACATTTTTTGTTATGATACATGTAAAATGAAGCATATGGCACATGTAAAAAGAAGCACAAAAATTTGTATAAACATTCGGATATTTAGAGTTATTTCAATGCGCTAGATATAATTAAACTCAAGCATGTGATATTGTAATTTCGTTAATTTTTTATAAAATTCTATAATATGCATCTTTTGTATCTTTATATGTAATATCAATGAGTCAGTTGTTTTATTTATGAATTTTTCATTGTGAAATGGGAGAACATTCAATACTTAAGTTTGGCACTTCTACGCACCTTCTTTGCGTGTAAAAACGACAATTTACATGTCTTAAATTTCCCCGTCTCTGCCATGCCATTATACTGTAGGTATACGCTCCCAGGTATTTCTGCAATCTCTTGATCGGTTAACGAATTATAGCGCTCTGGCAAGAGCACTTGACAATCCTTCAGCGAAGATACGATCCTGGTACCATATCTTGTTTGAACTCTCTTTAAGGACTTTATCTCATAGTTAAGACCTATTTCGAGATCTTGAACTCGGCGAGTCGGTAGGAAACTGCGCTCTTCCACCATCTTGTTAAGTCTATCAGCTAAACAATCTGTAACAGACATTGTCATGAATTATTATTTTCACTACATTATTCAAGTTGAAGAACTAGGGTGTGTATGTTTTGTAAGTAAGCCTATGAGGGTGTAGAGAAATAAAGAATAAGTACAGAAATCATGTGAATGTTCATTGAAGATGAGCCAGCAGAGAACCAAAGAATGAGTAGAGGAAATCGTGTGCGAATGTATAGTGAAACAAAGAATGAGGGGGAAAATCGTATGAATGTTTAAGTAAGAAGAATGTGTTGAGAAGATCATGTGAATGTCAATAGAGAAATGAGCTGAGAACGTCGTGTGAATGTTAACAAAGCATGAACCTGCAGGGGGACAAAGAATGAGTAGAGGAAATCATGTGAGTGTATAGTGAAACAAAGAATGAGGGTAAAGTCGTATGAATGTTTATGTAAGAAGGTGTGGCGAAAATCATGTGAATGTTAATGGAAGCAAAGAATGTGAAGAGAAAGTCATGTGAATGTTAACAAAGCATGAACCTGTAGCTGGAATAAAGAATGAGTAGAGGAAATCATGTGAGTGTATAGTGAAACAAAGAATGAGGGGAAAGTCGTATGAATGTTTATGTAAGAAGAATGTGTGGCGAAAATCATGTGAACTGAAGAAGAGTATGCAGTGAAATCCATGTTAATGTAAAGCACAGATTAGAAAATATGATGCTCTTTGTAACGAATCGTCTTTCATGTACTGTAACGTTTAAATAAAATTAAATGTATTGTAAAAGCCAACAGTGATTTTGTATAGTTATTTAAAACTCACCTTGCATTGCCCCGTTTTGATATGTGCTGAATGTGTAGACGGCCTGTAGCTCACGTTGCTTTTAAAGCTCTTTAAAACTTGAATATAAAGTTAATAAGTACACAACAGTTCTAACATGGGACAGATGTCTGTTTATATAGGGATCTAAACCCCCTCCAGGCGATGCCTGCACGTCATCATGGCTGTGATGCTTACACGTCACGTGATTATTGCAGCCAATGGCATCATCTCTTGCTACGCATGCGCAGAGGCCCTCAGCACTTCTATCCCTGCTTGTTTCACTTCCTCTCCCTCTCTCGCTCTCTCTCTCTCCCTCTCTCGCTCTCTCTCACACAGCTGCATGCAGTTAAAGCATCAATCTAAGTGATGTATTCTAGAGTACAGAGGAAAATCAGTGAAGTCATTGAAAGATCGGGGTTCGAACTAGGGGCAACTGATTGAAAATTATATACAGCATTAATTGTTCATTGTATGAGCTATCAAACATGCTTTCGTCTACAACTCTATCTCTGCTAGTTTCTGCGATAATTGAGATTTAAACTTAAGGATCGAACCCTGGACGTCAGGTACCCTAATATACAAGGCAAGATATTATCTGATGACATAAACGTAATAGGTTTATTTGGTACCTTTGTCTTAATTATTTACTGTTATTAAATTTATAAGTAAACTTCATTGAATCGGTATTCGAACTCAGAACGCCAGAAACAAAATTATTTATAATATTAGTTTGATGTGTTTAAAAGACCTGTATGCAGTTGCAACATTGATCTAAGTGATATATTCTAGAACACAGTGGAAAATTAAGGAAGTCACTGAAAGATCGGGATTCGAGCTAGGGACACTGATTGGAAATTATATAAAGCATTAATTGTTCATCGTAGGAACTAAAAATCGTGCTTTGGTCCGCACCTTAATCCCTGCTAATTTCTGAGATAATTGAGATTTAAAGTTAAGGATCGAACCCATGACACCCGGACTCTAATATACATGCACAAGAAACGAGCTAATGGCATAAAAGTAATAAAGTTTATTTACTGTCTTTATTTTAATTAGTTTTGGAGTTATTAGAAGACCGGTTTTGAGCAATCGTAAATGGAGCCTTGCATCCCGAGCTATAATTATTTTTTTTTGCATCATTTTGTCTCTTTTCATTCAGGACATGCGCGTGAGTTGGTGTGTGCGTGTGTGGGTTGCTGCTGTTGGGTGTAAGTGAACATGCATATGTGCTTGCACGTGTGTGTGTTTGTCCATGTATATGTATGTGTGAGTGTAAGAGCACTGGTGTATGTATGTATACGCATGAGGTGCGTGAATGCGTGTGTGTACTGGTGTATGTATGTGCATTGTGTATGGGCCGGTGTATGTAGGTGATTGTGTGTGTACTTGAATGTACGTGTGTGCGTGTGTGTACTTACATGTGCGTGTGTGCGTGTGTGTACTTACATGTGCGTGTATGCGTGTGTGCACTGGTGTATGTGTGTGCATGTGTGTGTGTGTCCATGTATACGTATGTGTGTAAGAGCACTGGTGTATGTATGTATACGCATGAGTTGTGTGAATGCGTGTATGTGTGTGTACTATTGTATGTATGTGAGTGTGTGTGTGTGCATGCGTGCACCAGTGTATGTTTGCTGATGTGTGTACAAGCGCTCGTGTATATGCGAACGCCTGAATGTGTACAAGTCGTGGAGAAAGAAAGAGGAGAAGAAGAAAGAATGTTGTCTAGGCATCGAGATATCTAAGTATGCATCAGGGTTTAATATAAATAATTATAGTTGTTAAATGCAATTTTAATCCGACCGCCCGCTGCTTCAATAACTTAATAGTTATTATAGCGTTTCACAGGGTTGGATTCGAACTATGGACCTCTGGTTCCTAAGAATACAGATCGTTAAACATTGTAATGTCGTGTATATTAAATTATATTTGTTAAACACATTTTAATCTGGTCGTGCATAGTTTAATATTTATTAAGCATTAGAGTTTCGCAGATTCGATCTAGGGTCCCCCTGAACACCGTTTCATTAATTAAATTATATTCGTTAAACACGTTTTAATCTGGCCGCGCAATACTCACATAGTTTAATATTTATTAAGCATTAGAGATTCGATCTAGAACCCACTGAACACCCTTTTATTAATTATTGTAATGATATATAAAAATTAAATTATAATTGAAAAATACATTTTTTAATCTGACCTTGCATAGTTTAATAGTTATTACGCGTTAGAGTTTCACATGGTAAGACTCGAGCTAGAATTCTCTGAACGCCTTTTTATTAATTAGGGTAATGATATAATAATATCAATCATTAATTTCTCATTAGCAATAAACTTTTGATTACAGTAAGAATCGAACACCGATCTATGGATATCACTCAGAGGTTTAATGCACGTAATGAAATGTATATTAGATGCTTTTCGGAGTCGTTGGCTGAAACAGAATGCTTGTTAACTATGCTCGGATATATTCGTAGGAGGTCGTAAAACATCGGGGAGAACTCCCTCAGGCAAAATCATGATGGCCGACCTGACGTCACGCAGAGCTGGTAAACAAGTTTCTCTCTCTTTCACACAAACAAGGAGAGGACGAGTATAAAGCAGCCCTCGAATTCTTTTGTTAAACTAGCAGGTGGCCAAACAATGGGAACGCTGCAGGTGTCTTTCTAAACTAGCCTTGCACAGAACAATAGAAAGGCACACACAATAGAATCTCTTACACAATGGAAAGGGTCAGGCTTTGTTATGGAGCAGGTGTCTTTCTAAAGTATGACGTCACGCAGAGTTGGTAAACAAGTTTCTCTCTCTTTCACACAAACAAGGACAGGACGAGTATAAAGCAACCCTCGAATTCTTTTGTTAAACTAGCAGGTGGCCAAACAATGGGAACGCTGCAGGTGTCTTTCTAAACTAGCCTTGCCAAGGACAATAGAATCTCTTACACAATGGAAAGGGTCAGGCTTTGTTATTGGGTTGCCAGGTGGTCTTTCTAAAGAATGCTTGCATCGGACAATAGAAAGGCACACACAATAGAATCTCTTACACAATGGAAAGGGTCAGGCTTTGTTACAACCCTAATTCATCATGGGCTTTGTTCATTTTGACAGCTGAAGGGCAAGCATTGTTCTTTTGTTAAAAGCTAGTGGAACGAGTATGCCACGTGTTCGACACACACAATGGAAGTGGGGGCGGGTAACTGACCAGGTGCAGAAGTGGCCGGATGTGGAATGGGTAGTAAAAACATCTCGCCTTTGTTACAGAACCTTAAATTTATGACCCCTTTGTTCGTTTTGACAGTTGATTGACAGCCTTAATTACCTAACTGTCAAGCCTCCATTGTACTCAACATGATTTACGACCGCAGGTGCAGCTAAAACTACCAAGGCACAGCGGGGGGGAGGGGGAGGGAGGAGGTGGGGGAGGGAGGAGGTGGGGGAGGGAGGAGGTGGGGGAGCTCATTTGCATATGAATAGCCATGCATAAATTATTTGCGCCAGAACCGCTAAATCCCCCCTACTTATACCAATATATTAATTTTATTATTTTTTTTGTTCGGGAATAGGATAGGCTTAAACGTGGAGTAGAAAGGAGAAGTTAGGAGGGGTATTGGGGTTCCGCTGTTGCACCCCCGTTAGTACTCGGTAGGATAACTGCCAGCTTATTGCGCTGGCAGTGGAGTGAGGGAATGTCCGAGGTCCTGGTCGCCACACACGGGGAGTTTCGTGGAGAGGAATTGGAAAGGATTGTGTCGTGGTTTTCTTTATTGCATCAGAATTCTGTGTTGATCGTCCCTCGAGAGGTGCGCTCACTTTTGGTGAGGGTAGTTGAATCTGTTGGACTCTTCAAGCCGAATAGTACAGAAGTCCACTCGGCCCTCGTAGTGTGGAGGGTCTTCACTTTGTTGGCTAGACGTGAAATCGTGCGCCTAAACTCCTCCAGATAGTCTGTCGGAGTTGGCGGTGCTGGTGTAGGTGGCACACAGGCGATGACTTCGCCCAGGCCACTGATTGAGGAGTTGGTGTCGTCTAATCGCTGCAGGCAGCTGGTGGTGAATGTCTTGACTGTGGATAAGAAGGCGGCGGTGATGGCGTGTAGATCTTGCAGTCCAGATTCAATGGCGGTGAGTCGGCGGAGATAATGATCGGAGTTGACGGCGGTGGTGAGTGGGTGATGAGTTCTTCCTTTAGAGAAATGCGGTATCCGATGTTGAGGACCTCCATATGTTAAAGGGACTATAAACTTAAAAAATACCCTAACAAATATACTTAAACTCCTTTTGCTCTGCAACAGATTTCTGTACAAGTCATCAATGAATTAGCCTAACTCCCCTAAAAACGATCAAAGTCGTCGAAACCCTAGCCCTAGTTATAAGAAACAGGGTTTAGTTAGGAACGGGCTATTTACATTGCTAAGTGTGTAGCTCCGCCCTATTCAGGCATCACCCTTCTCTCCCCTCTTGTGTAGCTCTAGCTACATGATTAACAAGTTGCTTAAATCATCCCAAAAAATGTGCAGAATGTAACACGCCCAGAGAGTTGCGTATGTTCTTGTAAAGTTAAGTGTTGCACCAAGTATGGTATACCAACTTGAAGTTGTTTAGACCACGCACTAATGGATGCCAATTTGCGGGAGATATGTTTCTTGGAGGTTCGTCCGACGTACGATACAAACTTTCCGGTGGCTTTCGCCACACGTTCACTTTTCCGGTGGTCTTCGCCCCACGTTTGCTTTTCCGGTGGCCTTCGCCCCGTGTTTACTTTTCCGGTGGCCTTTGCCGCATGTTTAAGAATCAAATTTTTATTTTATTGTTTATTTAAATATTATATATGTATGTATACCTCGGCTGCGTCATTAGTAATTTGTAAAGCACGTATCTCTTAGCAGGGCTGGTACGGCTAAAGAATGAAGGCTTACACAAATTATAATTGCATTGTACTTTGTTTATTAATCCTTCACACGATTAAATAACGCTTTACTGATCAATCCTACTATAGAGCTGTGAGATTATTGTTATTTGCACTTTTTAACAGGTAAACTTTATATTATTCTCACCGCAATAAACGCCCGTCCCTACCGTATCGATCTGCTTGGTTACGCTTCCTTATAGCATCTCCCGCCTGAATCTGTACATTTGCACCATTTCAAGTCTATGATTGGCTAAGCCTACTCCATTAGAATACTTTTATTTAACTTAAGCTTTTTTCTAGTTTTTGATTGGCTATTTATAAACTGTTTTAAATATTACAGTATTATTGTTCCAAGAATTATTAGCAGCCTTTTTAAACTTTCTAATTTATTGTTGTCTCAAGGTTATCTCATTGTTAGCAACTTTTGGCTTTAACTTTGTAATTCTGTTTGCTACGAAAAGCAGCTTGCTTCTATTCTCACAACTCCTACATTGTTAAACTACGTAATACATTCACATAACATTATTATACATGCAAATAATAATATGAACATAAATGCAATGATTGTAATATACGTTTTATATACTATTATACATTGTTTTAAGGCGGGCTGTTATTATATCTTTAATATTATATAATTAGAATGATATTATTTAAGTGATAAAAATACTGCCTCAATTTAAGTTCCGCTTTGTAAATGTCGGAGTCGCATCCATCTCGTGATATGCTGTTGATGATGATGATGATGATGAGTAATAATCATAATAATTGCACAGGAGAACAAGGGTGGCGCTTAGGAAACTTGTTTACGCTTTGTTATCCAGTGACGACAGTGAGCTGCTGTGGAACTACTGCTTCCACTCCTACCAGTGTTCCAGCAAAGGAAATTAAGTCGGTAAATAAAGTATAACACACTAAGCTTTATATACGAGAATAGGTTTTTTTGCATAAACTACTTATCGCCACTAGAATGCCTAAAACTAACTTTTCGGTTTAGAAAAAATTATTTTTTGTTTACAGGCTTGAGAAATAAAACATTGTTTTTATTTTATTGAAGAATTTTATATCGGAATTTAATTTAGCACACTGCAAATCCGTCGATAAAATCGACAAGCACATTAGGCAACCAGACTACTGTAGGGTGCACATTTATAAAACGTTACTAAGGAATTCTGCGTAGAATATAAATAAATTACTTCATTTTGTTTCATATCCCATAATTGTGTTGTTCAGAGAGGAAAATTGCATCACGGTTAGCGACATTACTCTGTTATACATTCATTATTGACGTAGTCCCATTCCTCTTCTCAAGAGCAAATTGTTTCTCAAGTGCTTTTAACTTAAGAGGCTTATGTCTCTGCTCAGAAGTCAGTTACAAGAAGAAACTTATCCCTTAGTTTTGTTTTACGGCTTGAAGAAGCATTTAAAAGGACGTATGTTTTTCTCTTACAAAATAAAGAAGAACGCTAACAGTTACAAGTACAAGAAAGCTCAACATATATCATGCGCTTACATAATGGGAGGCTTTAAGCACCATCTAGCGAAGATTAAGGGAAATAAACAGGTCATAATTCAAAGTAGAAAGATGCTTGCTTGTTTTTGTAATAATTGCTTCCATCTCTTTTGCTTGTGCAGGAGTTGTTTTCCAAAACTTGAAGTTCTCTGGCCACTAATTTCAGTTCTCTAATGGAGTGCTGCCAACTTGACAGCCGAGCAAGACATCTAATGCATATTTTTGCCAAGTTTGGTGCTGGAAAAGCACGGCTAACATTATTTTCTCGTCATGACTCGTTTTATTTACGGAGGCGGTGCAATGGTATTAGGATGTTAAAAAAGAAGAGAGAATAATAAAAACTAGGTTGAACACAGATATCCGGCTTAATCTTTGTACTTGCATACGAAGTGATGTTCCGCTGTAAAGGATGTACATTTCACATGTTTGAATTATGTGTAAACCAGAAGAGATAAAGGTTTTCATTGCCTGAGACTTGCAGAACACCTATCTAATGCATTTCTCTTGTTTTTTACAGGTATGTGGATGATTTCACGTCAACAGAGTTGTAAGTAATTCTTCTTACACATGTTTTTGTATAATTAAGGCACGAGTTATTGTCAGTAATTATTTTAATCTCTTTGCGCTTCCTTTTAACAATATATTATCAGGAGCAGTAGTGCGTTACTAGGCACTGAACAGCTGTTTCTCATATGAAACTGTTTTATCAAAGTAGACACCATTGCTAGCTTACAATTGCATAAATAATCCGCGTAAATCCTGAAAAGATCTGATGTGTTACACTCACATGACTTTCTCTACTCTTGTACAAACTATTTTTACAAACGCTTATTCTCCATATGCTTCATGTTAATCGAGATGTTAATCTTATTGCTATTTTTCTTGTAGATGCAAGGGGAATTGGTAGGCTTTAAGCGACAGTCAAATCTTTTAAGAGCTGGTTGCTATGTGGCTAATTCCATTATTTTTGCTTATCCAGGACATAAAAAAATGAATAACGAATTCCCATTTGAGAAAAAGTATTGGAAAATTTAATGGAATAACAAGTAATATCACGAAAATGGTTCAATGAACAAAAAAAAATGTATATGACATAAATTGTGTATTTTAACCCGATCTACATTTTTTGTGTAATAAAATTTTGTCTATCTCTTATGGTTTACCAGTTATGCAAAAGTCGTTCAGAATGAAGAATACTTTTGGAGACATTCCCAGAAAATTCGAGATATACATTTCATTTGTCATAAAAATATCTTAAAACATATGATATTTTAATCAAAATCGTTAGAGCCATTTTTGAGAAAATTACAATTTTCAAAAATGTTCCATGTAAAGGGTAATATGGGGTGGGGTATTTTGTTGAAAACCTTCGTGTCGCATCTCTGGAAGATACTGAACCTAAATACCAAATTTGGTATTTATCCGACTGCTTGTTTATGAGTTATGCTGTTCACAGACACACACACGGACATGTTTCCAAAAATGCTTTTTTTGGATTCGGGTGGTCTCAAAACATGTATTTCCGACGAAATCTTGGTATGGAATTTTTGGGTGGAATGCAATACTTCCCCTAGTTAGTATACGTAGTAGAGGAAGTAAAAGCCATTAATCCCTTTTAATCACCAGTGATGTTAGTCGCATGCAAATTTATCGCTGAGGTGGCAATGAAAAGAGAGGTGTGTGAAGTTTATTAGACTCCAACACAATTTTTATAGTGAATAGGGGTTGTGGAGGTCCTGATATTGTAAATAACTAATCTACACTTGAAGTTGTTTCGTTGTATTGTTATTTGCCCCACGCTTTGGGAGCTAATTTGAAGAAGATTGTTGCTTCACGTACGGAAAGTCAATTTTGAAGATAATGTATTATAGTTCAACTATTGGGGAGCCGAACTTGAAGTAGTTGCAACCGCACGTATCGTACCCAGTAGCCTTCGTCCAAAAATTTAAAAATATTAACTTTGTAATTTGACTGTTACTTTAAATATTATATATTTATGTTTGACTCGGCTGCGTCAGTATTATTGTTAGAGACATGGATTTCTTTGCAGGGAGTAGTGCGGCTAAGAATGTAGGATTACACAGATTATAATTTTTATTTCACTCCTTTTATTAATGCTTGACGCTATTTAAATAACACTTCACTGATATATAGAGAGAGAGAGCTGTGAGATTTGTTTATTAATTACTTGCACTTTTTAATACGTAAACTATTTTTTGTCTTACACGAAAACGTATTAAATTTCTCGAGGACACATCTCGCGTCCGGTTAGGAACACTGTCTACAACCAACTCGTCCAGTTATGAGCGCTGTCTACAAGCAACTGACTTGATTTCTACCGTCTAAATTTGTAAATTTCTGTATTTCAAGTCTCTGATTGGTTAATCCTAGTTCAATAGAATACCATCATTTAACTAAAGCTTTTTCTGTATGTTGATTCGCTATTTTATAAACTGTTACAAAAATTACATTATTGCTTCCAAGAATTACAAATAATGTTGTTAAACCTTCAAATTCATTATTACCTCAAGGTTACCTCATTGTTAGCAACTTTTAACCTGTTATTCTCACAGCTCCTACATTATTAAATTGCGTAATACATTCACATAACATTATTACATATGTATACAATAATATAAACATATACAATGACTGTAATATATGCTTTTTATATATTGTTACATACACATATTGATTTAAGGCGCGCTATTATTGAATTATATATATATTATGTAATTAGACTGAAATCATTTAAGTGTTAAAAATACAGCCTCACACTATATGAATGCCTGGCAGTTAATTGTGTGAATATTTTCCTGTAGTAACACCATCGCATTAGACCTTTTTCTTAGTGAAAGAGAATTTTTGTTTAAAAAAGAAGCAAAAGGCGCCATCATAGAGAAAATGTGTGTCATTTATTACATTCCCTACCATGTGCATAGTAGGTAGGGGCATTGCATTCCACCCAAAAATTCTATAATACCGAGATTTCAACGGAAATGCACGCTTTGACGATTCCCGAATAAAAAAATTAAAAAGAGGCTCCGTGTACAATTTTGTGTGTGTGTGTGTGTGTGTGTGTGTGTCAATAGCATAACTAAAAAAATAAAAGTATGATAAATACCAAACTTGGTATTTTAGTACCTTCGAAAGATGCGAGACGAAGATTTTCAAGAAAATCCCCCACTATAAACTACCTTGTACGTACAAAATGTTTTGAATTTTTTTATTTTCTAAACGAATAGCACTTATAACTGGTAAACGTTAAGCGCATGGACCAAAACTTACTACACAAACAATTTATTTCAAATTCCTATTTTATTATTTTTTTGTGGATCAGGCATTTCCGAGATATTAAAGGTTTGAGCTGTCGAATCTTTTAAATGTGTCGATTTTCAATTGTTTCTCGGGATGTCATGAAAACAGTATGGAAGTTTAAGGCCAGCATATAGCGTTCAGTTCTAAAACATTGGAATGTCGCTATTCCCTTTGGATCTATCGAAATGTGCAATTCAGCTATTTCCAGAACGGTCTATCTCGATTAAAATGAAATAGGGCGATAATTTCTGTAGCCACCAATAAGCGATAGAGGTTAGAGAAAGTCATGTGAATGTAATACATCAGAAGTTTTCATATAATATGGACTTGAATTTTCACAGATAATACCTGTGGTGATGGATGTCATTCATTTAAATTCAGTTTTTTGGCGGGGGAAGGGAGTTACTTGGCTGAAAGGTATTTCCAACTGTCAGCACAGTATGAGAAGTTGGTTGTTTGTGTAGTTTTATTTTACTTTTTCATACAGTTAACTAATTCTTATTTGAGGAATCACGCTAAATTGTTACACCAAAGCCCCAGTGTCTTGCGATTTAAACCTTTAACAGTAAAGAAACTAATAAACAACCAAAAAATTTCTTTGACTATAAACTTTCCTGTAGAGTGAAAAATACGTATAACACACCTTAAGTACCCCGACGTTCCTATAGATGAAGGTTCTGCTATTTTTCTAACGAAATTTCACATTCTCGATTTTGGGTGTGTAATATTATAGCTCTGAAAGACGACTTACATCATATGGATCTAGTGTCAAAATCAACCAAACAAGAAAACGGCGTAGCCGTACAGTTAGGAAAGTGATACGGCTAGACCAAATTAGGGGGAGATTTATGCCCAAAACGATAATATGAAGCCATTGTAAATAGAAAAGGCTAAATAAGGATATCTTCAACTATGGCGTAAAATATGCCTCTAACATTAAGAAGCATATATTATAGCTAATAAATGAATTACAACTACCCGGGCTTGTAGGCCGTGGAACGCATCGTGGATACCGACGTTTCGCCAAGTACAGCTCTTGGCATCTTCAGGGTGAAGTGATTCAGTGTCTGCGGTGGTCGTAGTCCGGATAGTAGTAATTCATTTATTAGTTATGACGCCGGCCGTGAAAGCCTCAGTATGTACATATATTGCAGGTTGTAAAATTTAATAAATAGTGCTAAATTTCCAGTGAAGGCTTATAGTTGTCATAAAGGCTAGAGTAGTCAAGGAAAGTTTCGAAATGATAACCTAGTTCATCTAACAATGCCTGATATCAAATCATGACACACTGGGTACCATCTGTTCTGTATTAGGGGTGAGTATGTTACATTTCAAGGAATTAGCGCATCAAGAGTTCATTTTTGTGAAAGAAATTCTTAACTAGATATTGCTAGTATTTGAAACATCAAAACAATATGGTTAACTCCTCAAAATAGTGTCATAAATCGTGTGCTTTAATGACACCTTTATTTTTTTTGTAGTAAGATTCTGTCTAACTTTTACGGTTTACCAAAATTAATTCAAAATGAGGAGAATTTCAGGGCCTTCTCTCAGGAAATTCACGGTATACATTTAATTTTTCATGAAAATGTGTTATATATATGGTATGTTAATCAAAATCGTTGGAGCCATTTTTGAGAAAATAAAAATTTTCTAACAGAGGTAGTTTGTGCTGGGGCAATTTTCTTGAAAACCTTCATGTCGCATTCTTGGAGGATGCTGAACTTAAATACCAAATTTGGTATTTAACCGAATTTTCGCTTTTGAGTTATGCTGTTCACAGACACACATAAGGCCTTTTACTAAAAATGCGTTTTACTTTCCCTATCACGCACCTAGTAGGTAAAGGAGGTATTTCATTTCACCCAAAAATTCTAAATCGATATTTCACCAAAAAATGCATGTTTTGAGGCTGCTGAATCCAAAATAAGCATTTCTAGAAGAATGTCCGCGCGCGCGCGTGCGCGCGCGTGTGTGTGTGTGTGTTAACAGCATAACTGAAAAACCAGAAGTCGGATAAATGCCAAATTTGGTATTTCGGTTCAGTACCCTTTAGAGATGCGACACGAAGAATTTCAAGAAAATCTCTCCACCCCAAACTACCCTTTACATCGAGCACTATCGAATTTTTTTATTTTATAAAATGGCTTTTACGATTTTATTAAAATATGATATATTTAATATATTTACATGAAAAATAAAATATATATTTCGAATTTTCTGTGAATCGCTTGTGAAGTCCTGTTTATTCGAAAGAAATTTTGTATAGCGTTGTATAGCTTGTAAAGGTTACAGGATCAACGAAAACGTACTACACAAAAAATGTAGATGTCTTTAAAACACACAGTTTATTTCAAATAAGTTCATTTTTTTGCATCAGTCATTTCTGAGATATTCGTTATTAATGGTGCGAATTGTTCAATACCTAGTTATTCTTTTAAAATCCTGTAAGCATTCAGTTGTTTCTCGAGATACCATTGAAACAGTATGGAATTTTAAAGCCGCGTAGACGTCCAGTCCTTAAAATTTGAATCTCGCTGTCCCTTTTGTATCTATAACGAAATGTGTAACGTAGCTATTTCTCTAAAGGTTTATTTGGATTAAAATGTAATAGACAGAAAAATAAGCTTTAGTAAGAATAGTTTATATACCCACCAATAAATGAAAGGAGGAGAGAAAATCATGTGGATGTATTACATCAGATTTTTTTATTCATGGTGTCTCAAAATATTAATTTCCAGTGAAGTCTAAGTATCGAATTCGTGGATGGAATACAATTACTCCTCTACCTTAAGTACGTAGAGGAGAAAGTAATAATTCGTTATCGTGAGTACTTGCTACTTAGGGCTGGTGTTAATGCGAGCATTTGTTACTTACTCACTCAGTGCACGTGTTGGTACATGAAACGTTTGGTTTCGAGACTGCTGATCGCGTGCCAGATAACGCTCTCGACATTAGGTCAGGAATGTGCTCCGACCAGATAATCGCGAAATGTCCGAATATAGCAACCGGTTCTTTGTTATCACATTCTCTGCGTTATCAAAAAACTGCAAGGAACATCCCGCTTAATGAATCACAAGCCGCCAACTGATTTATGGGGGACAGGCACACCAACTTTCGCTACATGAGGATGGTCGGCCAACCTCTTAGGCAAATTACACATTAATAACGGAATTAATCGCCTGAACGCAATAACGTGCTCTCTGTCCAATTACAATGCTATAACAGGTAAAGCACATTTGTTTCTCGATTTATTGATGTATACGCGTAAGCAAAGGGTGAAGAAAGTAAAAGGTTATACATTTTAATAAATAGGTAATAAAACTAATAGCCTATGTTGACTATTGGAGGAAATTATGTAATATTTACAGAGAAAATAATATTACTGAAGTTCTAGTGAATTATTTTCTCTCTTACGTATAATAAGAAGGGAAAGTTTTCTGACCCCCTGAATAAAAAAAAATAAGAAGAAAATTAGAAAAACATCCTTTTGTGTGTATATGTCTATCTGTCTATCTGTGTGTGTGTGTGCGCGTGCGCGCGCGCTTGTGCTTGTGAACAGCATAACTCAAAACCAAAAAGTCAGATAAACACCAAATATGGTATTTAAGTTCAATACCTTCACACATTTTCAAGAAAATCCCCACATCCCCAACTACGCTTTAAGTGGAACATTTTTCGAAACTTTCATACTCTCAAAGAGGCTCTAATGATTTTGATAAAAAATACTATCTAATAAAAATATTTACATGACAAATAAAATGTATTTCTTGAGTATATTCTGGGAACAGCCTGTGATTTTCTTTTCACCCAGGAGGAATTTTGTATAATTTGTAAATGTTAACCGATAGACGAATTCGCAGTACACAAAAAGTGTAGGTATATTTAAAACACACAATCTATTTGAAAAAAAAAACTTTTTATGGCACAAGCCATTTATCCGTCATTAATAGTTAGAATTGTTCAATACTTTGTCATTCCTTGAAGTCCTGTCGACGTTCAGTTGTTCCTCGCAACTACATGGAAAGAGTATACAGTGTGATCCATATAAACCTGTATCATTTTAATGGGCTATAACTTGAACCAAAAATAGGAGACATGTGCAACTTTGGGAGAATATAATACACAATTGGGAGATTACATTGTTCATTGGTCTTCAGAACAAATGTTGGAAGTGTTCTTCATCGACATCCATAGATACCTAGAGTCATTTCACCATATTCCGTGACGTTCTACGAAGAGTATCCTCTCCAATGTTGCTTGTTTCGTTACTAAGGGATTCACGGAGTTCAGTAGTTTTCCGAGGTCTATTCTTATATACACTATTTTTAAGATACCTCCATAAGAAAAAGTCCGGCGAGGTTAGGTCAAGAGATCTGGGGGGCCACAGACTTTTTGAGATTATTCGATTATCAAAGAAACTGGTTAAAAGATGATGAAGGAGTTAGATGTATGACACGTAGCTCCATTTTACTGGAAATAACCTTTTGTCAATTCGACATTATCCAGCTGCTAGAAATGTATTGAAGATGCCTGTATAAACTGCAGTATCTACAGTTGTATCAAAGAAAATGGGGCCAACAATTGGAAGCTCACACCGCGCACCATACTCCAGCCTTTCCATCAATCATGCAGTGATGTTTCGTGGATGATATGGAGGTTTACAGCAGCCCAGGATCTGCTGTTTGTGTGTTGATGTAGCCTGACGGATGAAACCATGTCTCATCTGTAAACCACGTTATATAGAGAATGTCTGGACGTGGAATAAGAATGCCCTGAAACCATCGGCAACAATACATTCGTTTTTCATGATCTGCTTTTTTCAATTGCGGCACCATATGCACTCTGTATGGTCGCAATCCCAATTTCTCGGCAGCTCTTTGACATGCGCCATATGAATAGTTAGTCTCCTGGCTCAATCGACGCAACGATTTTTTTGGAGAGCTCACTAAGCGTCTTATTTATTCTTTATTCATCACTAGAAATATTTTACAGTTTAATGGTTTCACCAAAATTTATATATATAATAAGGAAAGATGGTAACATAGTCTTAAACACAAAGTACTAACATAGTAAAAATGAAGATAAAATAGAATACAATAATAACTTGTATCCTATACAATGTACTGGACAAAATAGATTAATTAATACAGTATCACAAAAAATATAAACACAAAAACCTAAAAATAAAATTACGGAAAAACACAATTATAATGATTACTATAATACATAATGAAGAATTTTGGTACAAATATATTGTCAACAGACTCTGCACTAAATGATGCTGTGTTTTCCCCCCTCGCTGACCAGTACACCAGCTGTCTCCAGCTTTCTTACTAGTGATAACATTGTCGCCTTTGTTGGAACAATACCCACATTGAATTCTCTTCGAAATTCTCATTGTGTTGTTATTAATGAAGTTGTCTTCCAATACGTTTTCACAATAAAAATACGCTCTCGAAGTAAGCACCGCATGTTTCTATTAAGACTGCAAACTAAAGACTGTCAACAATGCTCGTAATTAGAATCGAAATCAACAAATGGCAGTGGTAATGATTCTCTCGGAGCCACTTAGATCATTAAAGCAAATTTCACATTCTCTAAGCTTTCAGAGAGAAATTACGGTCCAGTAAAGTAGTTCAGGATCACACTGTATAAGGCAGGGTATAGCGCCCAGTTCTTAAACATGTGACTATCGCTGTTCCCTTTGTGCCTATAATGAAATGCGAATTGTAGTTATTTCTGCAAAGAATTATCTCGATTAAAATGAAATAGAAAAATAAGCTTTCGCACGATAAGGCTTTATACCGAACAATAAATAATATATGGTAGAGCAATCCATATGAATATAACACATCTGATAACCGTATATATTGTTTTTGTTCCATTTATATGCCACCTATAACATCAAAGGTAATATCGGCGGCTTTGCCTTTAGAACGATTGCTCATCGCCAATAATGCTCACTCGTTTACTATTGTGCATCGTTGGGTTTGTTTACGTTAGTTTTTTACACACACACGTTTACACTCACTCATGCTTCAGACTCTAGGGAGCATGGGGAATAATTATGGTTAAAGAAAAATTCCCATCCACCAGCCGGGAGTTGAATCCGAGACCTCTAGTAAATTATTTGTGGCCTATATTAGTATTTCATTTCTAACCTGGTGTACGGTAGTCCTTAAATTGCATCCATTCTCGTATTTCTCACGTCCAGAATATTAACTGTTTAACCAAAGATAAAACCTAACGGCAGTGCACTTCTGTTTTTTGCATTATATTTAACGACATCTCCTCTTAAACTCCTCTTTCCTTTCACAGTTGACTGCAGCCTTCCAAACGAAATGATTCTTTCTCAACCTATTTAGCCTAAATACCTCTCTAATTGAATATTTTCAGGCATCAGTGCCATATTCTCAACGGTGCTCCGAAAAAAAATCACAACGAACTAAATTAATCCTGTTACATTTTCTTGCAACGTTCCCTTTACACACAGTCCTCGTTTTTTTTTTTTTTCCTTTTTCTTCTTTTCATTTCTCTTTTGTCACCACCGCCATGAGGACTGAACAAACAAGACTCATTAAAAGAAAGGTTCATTACAAAGGCAGCAGCTTTCTTGCTTTGTATTTTTTTTTTTAACCGTTGCGTCCCATTCTTTTCTTCCTCTTCTATTCCTTCCATGTAACAGTCTTTACGGGGGTGTGAAGAATGAAGAAGCGCCCATTTGCACTGAAATGCTGATATTTAAAACAGTTGCCATCTAATTTACACGGCCGTTAATGCAAAGTCACGGCCTCTTGTACACTGGCGGTAAACATTTGTGGCGCTTCTAGCAAAGATAAGGCCAAGAACTGCGTTGCTGCTACAGGGGTTTTAGCAAGCACTGTCCCTTTGTTAGGGAAAATATGCAAAATGTCTATGGTCGGAATTTTACGTAGCATTTTAACTGGACCATGTACACAGAAATAATACAAACTCTAGCACACTTAATGTCACGCTTAGGGGCTTAAATTATGAAGGTTGTACTCAAAATACTGCTAATGAATGAGTAAAGGCAAAGAACAAAACATGTAATTCTAACGACATCCAACTACCAGACTTAAGTTGAACTCCAAGAATGTTCCGCCCTCTATCGCTTATAACTGGGTATACAAATTATTCTTACGAAATTTTTCTTATCTGCTTCATTTTAATCGAGATAAACTTCCGGAAATAGTTGCATTACAAATTTCGTTAAAGATATAAAGAGAACAGTGATAGTCAAAAGTTTTAGAACTAGACGCTATATGCTGGCCTTAAAATCCCATACTCTAGATTCCCGCATCGCGAGAAAGAGTTGAAAAACGACAGAACTTTAAAAGAATGGCTTAAGTGTGGAACAATTCCTTAACCATTAATAATGATTATCTCGGAACTGGCTGTTGCTACAAAAACATCATTTGAAATAAATTGTGGGTTTTAAAGACATCATCATTTTTTGTATACTACGTCTTCGTCTATCGCTCAACCATTACCAGTCATTTAAGATTATATAAATTTCCTACAGAGCCTTTTGGATATCTATAGGATAGTTGGAGATCGCGGACCAGAGCAACTTATGTCATCGTGAGCTAGTAACAGCTCACTGGAGGATTTGGTGAGCTGTCAACGCCTGGGCCAATTACTCGACGGTAGCTCTAGCGGCCAACGAACGAAACACCGTTGAAATCGAGTTCCCAGCAGATCGAGAGAAGAGAGAAAAATACTCGGCAACAAAGGCCTGCTGAAGACTCCACTAGTGGCACGCGTGGACTTGAAAGTTGCAGCCGGCGTATGTAATTTCTTTCGGATATAACTAAAGCTTTCAAAAGTATCTTTAAGGATATATGGTGCAAGGCGATAGCGGTTCGTTTGCACGTAAAGGCAAAATGGTGTCGAGTGAACGTGTGAAGAGAACAATATTTATATTATTAAAAGGAAATAGTTAATCCAGGAGTGTTAAACCGGCAGAAGTTTTGTTTTAAAGTCTTGGGGGGCTGTTAAAATTGAAATGATTTATAGACTTCAAAATTATAAAGTTTTATAGCTCGTTAATATTATGGTTTCTCCAACCTTAAATATCATTGACATTAAATGGTGAAATGTTATATTATGTGAGATATGACAGCTTCGTAATTCAGCAAGCCCGAGTTTCTAAAAAGACGTTAATCCAATATATATAATTACTTGGGTACTGGTTTTACTGAAATAAACGATATTTTAATGACGGGCTGAAGATTGTACTGAAGATGGTTTGTTACGTTATTTTGTTGTAGGAGTTGTATTGTAGTCTTATTTTGGGGAGCCGAACTTGAAGTAGTAGTTGCAACCGCGCGTATAGTAAACAGTTTCCGGTAACCTTCGCCCCAAACGTATTTTTACTGTTTCCTTAAATATTACATATTTATGTTTGCCACGGCTGCGTCAGTATTATTGTTAGGGACACGTTTCTCTTAGCAGGGTTGTGGTGCGACAAGAATGTAGGCTTATACAGATTATAATTTTACTTCACTCCTTTTATTAATGTTTAACACGAATTAAATAACACATCACTGATATAGAGCTGTGAGATTCTTTTATTAATTACTTGTTCTTTTTAACACGTAAACTTATTTTTCGTCTCACACGAATACGTATTAAATTTCTTGAGGGCACTTTTTTGCGTCTGGTTAGTAACGCTGTCTGCAACCAACTGAATTGCTTTCAACCGCTTAAACTTGTAAATTTCTGTATTTCAAGTCTCTGATTGGCTAGTCCTACTCCAATAGAATACCTTCATTTAGCTAAAGCTTTTTCTGGTTGTTGATTGGCTATTTTTAAGCTGTCTCAAAATTTACATTATTGTTGCTCCCAAGAATCACTAGTAACATTTAAACTTTCTAATTCATTATTGCCTCAAGGTTACCTCATTGTTAGCAACTTTTAACATATTATTCTTACAGCCCCTATATTATTAAATTACGTAATATATTCACATAACATTATTACACATGGATGCAATAATATAAACATTTACAATGACGTAATATACACCTTTTACAAATTATTACATATACATACTGCTTCAAGGCGGACTGTTGTTGAATTTATATAGTATATAATTGGACTGAAATTATTTAAGTGTTAAAAATACTGCCTCAGGGCATAGAATATATCTTTATGCCATTTCCTTTACAACTTTACATACACTAAGTTAGGGTCCGATACACGTCCCCGGACTTATCCATTAGTCGAGTGAGGTAGCGAAATTTCTATAGTGCCCTTTAAGCTGAGCTAAACGCCAAAATATAATTGTAACAAACGCCCAAAGTTACATTGTGGTAGCAGGAGCATGTGATGACTTCTAATTTAAAAACTCTACTAGCATATTTCCGAATGAAGAGGTCTTCACAGGTTACTCACACAAAATTCAAGGTATACATTTAATTTTTCATGTAAATATCTTTAATATATTCCATTTTAATCAAAAACGTTATAGCCATTTCTCAGAAAATCAAAACTTACTAGAAATATTCCGTTTAAGGAGTAGTTTGGGTTGAAGGGATTTTCTTGAAAATCTTTGTGTCACATATTTGGAAGGTGCTAAATCTAAATATCCCGTTTGGTATATATCCGACATTTCGTTTTTGAGTTATGCTGTTCACAAGCACATAAACACCGACATTTTTATAAAAATGCTCTTTTGTTCAGGGAGCCTCCAAACATGTATTTCGGGTGAAATCTGAATATCGAATTTTTGGGTGGAATGCAATACCTCCTCTACCCACTATGTAGGTGGTAGAGAAATTAACCTGTAACACTGAAACTCGCGACTGCAAAGAAAAGGCGTTAAGGTGTCAAACGAATATTTGTATGCGATATGTTAAAAACTTTTTAGTTATTCGGATTAATGGTTCGATATACAATATGTTATTTCTTATTTATGTATTTCTTATTTTATCGACACATGCCTATAGTAAGTAGAGGAAGTGTTGCATTCCAACCAAAAGCTCGATACCGAGATTACACTGAAAATAATCCAGTGATGCTTCTTAAATAATAAAAAGAAACATTTTTAGAAATACCGTTCAGAAGGAAGAATTTTCTGTATTTCTTATTTTTTGAAAAAACAATCTTAACGATTTTGATTAAATTACCATACGCTTAAGCTATTTGCGTGACAAATAAAACGTACATACTGAATTTTCTGGGAATAGCCTGCTAAGTACTCCTCATACTGAATGACTTTCGTATAATTGGTAAGCTGTAAGAGATAAGACGGCTCTTGTACAAACTATTTTTACAAACGCTTATTCTCCATATGCTTCATGTTAATCGAGATGTTAATCTTATTGCTAATTTTCTTGTAGATGCAAGGGAAATTGCTAGGCTTTAAGCGATAGTCAAATCTTTTAAGATCTGGTTGCTATGTGGAGTATTCCATTCTCTTTGTATGTCCAGGACATAAAAAAAATGAATAACAAATTCCCATTTGAGAAAAAGTATTGGAAAATTTAAGGGAATAACAAGCAATATCTCGAAAATGGTTCACTCAACAACAAAAAATGTATGACAAATTGTGTATTTTATCGGGATCTACCTTTTTTGTGCAGAAAAATTTTGTCTATCTCTTACGGTTTACCAGTTATGCAAAAGTCGTTCACAATGAAGAATACATTTGGAGACATTCCCAGAAAATTCAAGATATACATTTCATTTGTCATGAAAATATCTTAAACATATGATATTTTAATGAAAATCGTTAGAGCCATTTTTGAGAAAATTAAAATTTTCGAAAAATGTTCCATGTAAAGGGTAATCTGGGGTGGGGGATTTTCTTGAAAACCTTCGTGTCACATCTCTGAAGATACTGAACCTAAATACCAAGATTGGTGTTTATCCGACTGTTCGTTTCTGAGTTATGCTGTTCACAGACACACACACGGACATGTTTCCAAAAATGCCTTTTTTTGTATTCAGGGGTTTCAAAACATATATTTCCTGTGAAATCTCGGTATCGAATTTTTGGGTGGAATACAATACTTCCCCTGTTTAGTATACGTAGTAGAGAAAGTAAAAACCTAGAGCTCAAAGCACACAATTTACCTTAAATAAAAATGTTTGTGGCGTTAATCATTTGCGAGGTATTTCTTGTTAACGGTTTGAATTTTGAAGTACTCCAGGCTTTCAAACCACCGTTTGACTTTTCAAAAGTCTGACTATCGCTTTAGACTGCTATATTCTCCTTGTATTTACAACGAAATGTGTCAATGTGTAATGCGTATTTTGATTGTCAATAGGTAGGTAGGAGAATAAGCTTTCTTAACAATAGTTTATTAGAGTGAGTGGAGAATGCCATGTAAATGCAACGTATAAGATTGTTTCATGAAAATGCGGCAGGAAAACCGTTGAACATCGATAACGTTTGTCCTCTTCCCTAATCTGCATTTACGAAGGAAAACAGGAATTAATAAACAAACTAACCAGCTTAATTTATATGCTGTGTATTTATTACTTTCTCCACTACGTATAGTAAGTGGGGGAAGTATTGTATTCCACCCAAAAATTCGATACCGAGATTTCATCGGAAATATATCTTTTGAGACCCCCTGAATCCAAAATAAGCATTTTTGGAAACATGTCCGTGTGTGTGTCGGTCTGTCTGTCTGTGAACAGCATAACTCAGAAACGAACAGTCAGATAAACATCAAACTTGGTATTTAGGTTCAGTATCTTCCAGAGATGCGAAACGAAGGTTTTCAAGAAAATCCTCGCAACCCCAGATTGCCCTTTTAATGGAACAATTTTCGAAAAATTTAATTTTTTCAAAAATGGCTCTAACGATTTTGATAAAAATATTATATGTTTAAGATACTTTCATCACAAATAAAATGTATATCTTGAATTTTCTGGAATGTCTCCAAAGTGTTCTTCATTGTGAACGAGGTTTGAATAACTGGTGAACCATAAGAGATAGACGAAATTTTACTACACAAAAATGTAAATCGATTAAAATACACAATTTATGTGATATACATTTTTTTTGAGTGAACCATTTTCAAGATATTGCTTGTTATTCCCTTAAATTTTCCAGTACATATACTTTTTCTCAAATGGGAATTCGTTATTCTTTTTTTTTGTTTTTGTCCTGGTAATGTAAAGAGAATAGAATACGCCACATAGCCACCAGCTCTTAAAATATTTGACTCGCTTAAAATCTACCAATTCCTCTTGCATCTGCAAGAACATTAGCAATAAGATTAACATCTCGATATCTCGATTAACATGAAGCATATGGAGAATAAGCGTTTGTAAAAATATTTTGTATAAGAGTAGAGTAAGTCATGTGAGGTAACACATCAGATTTTTTTATATCGGAAAGTGCAGCTTGAATCGCCAAGGTAAGAAAACAAGAATTACCTGTATGCACATATTATGGAAACATAAGAACAGTCGTAAAAATGAATATTGCTCAAATGAAACACCATTCTTTGAGCAAATTTAAGAAGATGATGCAACCCTTTTGTTGTATCTTCTTATGATTAGTAATTACGCAATCAAAACATAGATCGTTTTCGAAGGCAATTTCGCATTATTGCAGTCGGTTGTAAATATTATTGAATCACTAAGTAGATTACTTTTGTAACTTTCAGGGTAGGTCTGCTAGTATTTTGTACTGTTGTTTCTTTAGAATAATCATAAGACTTGCCAACGTAAATAGGATTCCGCTGTGGTTAAACAAATATCAACTACAAGATTACAATTTATTTTAGTGTGCGTCCATTAACAATATTGCAACAAATGAAATACCCCCAGAGGTTGTAAAAAACGTTGTCATTTCGTATTAATAAGGAAAAGAGTTAAACATGAGATTTCAAGAAACATCAGCCGCAAACAAATGGACTTTAAATATCTCGCAGCAATATTAATACATGTATATTCTCTCTATGAAAAGATAAAGTTTATAAATGCTATACTAGTTTCACTGCATTTTTTACGTATGTGTACATGTCCTTGTTTCTTTTGCGTTATTTAAACATGTAAAGTTAAATTTACTTTTGTTCTTTGGTATAATCAAAGCTTGCTCTATTCCGGTATGTCCTGAACTGCGCCTCACGTACAAATAATTTAAATTTAGTCACTTTACTTATACCAAAAATGTTAACGTGTGGAATTTTATTAGGCCGAAATTACATGTGGGCGAAACCGCTAAGAGTTCCTTCCTCGTCGCGTGGCGAAAGATGACGTTTTCCACTTCCAGTGCTCACTAGCCGCCCGGGGGCGACCTGAGCTAACTCAGTCCTCAACCCGCTGCGCCTCCGTTGTATTACAGTGACTTGTTTTAAGAGACAGTGGCGACAATTGTTTGCTGGTGACGATTGTTATTGGTCAACAACGTCACATAGTATTATCCGCCATATTATTGCTGGTTGTGTGCATGTCCCCATATGTCAGTGCAAGTGTGACCAAATATAATCAGATTTCCTGTTTAATAATTGCGTAAGTTTATTTTCGGCGTTTAAACATGCCTAGTTTGTTGCATTGGGTTGCAGCAAATCAACCAAGAAGGGCATGTTAATGCCATATTTCCCAAAGGACCTGTTTTTTATTATGAACAATGTTTAAATGGAAATGGAGGTTTTCCAATCATTCCTTGAGAATAGTATGAATTTGATTTGAAATATTGCATTATAGCTAACTATCATGAACGCAAAAGAAATATAATATATTTCTTTCAAAGGCATTAAAATTAGTTCTGAATAATTGCAAGACAATTACTAAGTGCTATGGTAGTAAACTCCGTGTTGAGATCTACTTTTCCTAAGAGCAGTTACAAATAGAACATGTTTAAAATATATCAACGGAACGGTAGCCTCTCTTGCACTAATTACCCAGCTTATAGTTCCACTTGTCACGGGTTCAAATCCGGCAAAGGGCTTTGGACATTTGGGGTGTAAAATTCCTTAGCTCGGCTTCTCTTTTTCTGTCTGCTCTCATATTCCCATTGCCTCGTCCTTTCCCTATGCATATTTCTTTCTCTGTAGTGTCCTCTCTCGCTCTATCCACCTTTCTTACTCTCTCTTTCCGTCTCCTCTTCTCTCTGTGCAAAGCGCTGCTTGTGGCATTTTAAAACCAGGTAATAAAAAACGCCACTTTCGCGGTATTTATAAAAATCTGATGTGTTACACTCACATGACTTTCTCTACTCTTGTACAAACTATTTTTACAAACACTTAATCTCCATATGCTTCGTGTTAATCGAGATATCGAGATGTCAATCTTATTGATAATTTTCTTGTAGATGCAAGGGGAATTGGTAGGTTTTAAGCGATAGTCAAATATTTTAACGCTGGTTGCTATGTGGCGCATTCCATTCTCTTTGCATGTCCAGGACATAAAAAAATGAATAACGAATTTGAAAAAAGTATAAGTATTGGAAAATTTAAGGTAATAACAAGCAATATCTAGCAAACGGTTCACTCAACAAAAGAAATGTATATGACATAAATTGTGTATTTTAACGAGATCTATATTTTTCGTGTAGTAAAATTTTGTCTATCTCTTATGGTTTACCAGTTATGAAAAAGTCGTTCATAATGAAGAACACTTTTGGAGACATTCCCAGAAAATTCAAGATATACATTTTATTTGTCATGACAATATCTTAAACATACGATAGTTTAATCAAAATCGTTAAAGCCGTTTTTGAGAAAATTACAATTTTCGAAAAATGTTCCATGTAAAGGGTAGTCTGGGGTGGGGGGATTTTCTTGAAAACCTTCGTGTCGCATCTCTGGAAGATACTGAACCTAAATACCAAGTTTGGTGTTTATTCCACTGTTCGTTTCTGAGTTATGCTGTTCACAGACACACAGACAGACACACAGACACACAGACAGACACACACACGGACATGTTTCCAAAAATGCTCTTTTTGGATTCAGGGGTCTCAAAACATATATTTCCGGTGAAATCTCGGTATCGAATTTTTGGGTGGAATACAATACTTCCCCTACTTACTATACGTAGTAGAGAAAGTAAAAATTGAAACCTTATTTTGGAACTATACTGTTTACCACTATAACTGGCACGAATAGAACGAAAAGGAGTTGTATAATTTCTAAAATACCCATCTTATACAAATTTTATAAACACAACCTGTCAGAAACATCATGATTATAAATTTTTGTTATGCAGCGTTCTCAAAAAAAAAATCTGATGTGTTACACTCACATGACTTTCTCTACTCTTGTACAATCTGATTTTACAAACGCTTATTCTCCATATGCTTCATGTTAATCGAGATATCGAGATGTCAATCTTATTGGTAATATTCATGTAGATGCAAGGGGAATATGGTAGCTTTTAAGCGATAGTCAAATATTTTAACGCTGGTTGCTATGTGGCGCATTCCATTCTCTTTGCATGTCCAGGACATAAAAAAAAAATCTGATGTGTTACACTCACATGACTTTCTCTACTCTTGTACAATCTATTTTTACAAACGCTTATTCTCCATATGCTTCATGTTAATCGAGATATCGAGATGTCAATCTTATTGATAATTTTCTTGTAGATGCAAGGGGAATATGGTAGCTTTTAAGCGATAGTCAAATATTTTATCGCTGGTTGCTATGTGGAGCATTCCATTCTCTTTGCATGTCTAGGACACAAAAAAATGAATAACGAATTTGAGAAAAAGTATAAGTATTGGAAAATTTAAGGAAATAACAAGCAATATCTCGAAAACGGTTCACTCAACAAAAGAAATGTATATGATATAAGTTGTGTATTTTAACGCGATCTACATTTTTTGTGTAGTAAAATTTTGTCTATCTCTTATGGTTTACCAGTTATGCAAAAGTCGTTCACAATGAAGAATACTTTTGGAGGCATTCCCAGAAATTTTGAGATATACATTTCATTTCTCATGACATTATCTTAAACATATGATATTTTCATCAAAATCGTTAGAGCCATTTTTGAGAAAATTAAAATTTTCGAAAAATCTTCCATGTAAAGGGTAGTCTGGGGTGGGGGGATTTTCTTGAAAACCTTCGTGTCGCATCTCTGGAAGATACTGAACCTAAATACCAAGTTTGGTGCTTATCCGACTGTTCGTTTTTGAGTTATGCTGTTCACAGACACACAGACACACACACAGACACACACACACACAGACACACACACGGACATGTTTCCAAAAATGCTTTTTTTGGATTCAGGAGGTCTCAAAACATGTATTTCCGGTGAAATCTCGGTATCGAATTTTTGGGTGGAATGCAATACTTCCCCTACTTACTATACGTAGTAGAGAAAGTAAAATGAATAACGAATTTGAGAAAAAGTATAAGTATTGGAAAATTTAAGGAAATAACAAGCAATAACTCGAAAACGGTTCACTCTACAAAAGAAATGTATATGACATAAGTTGTGTAGTTTAACGCGATCTACATTTGTTGTGTAGTAACATTTTGTCTAGCTCTTATGGTTTACCAGTTATGCAAAAGTCGTTCACAGTGAAGAATACTTTTGGAGACATTCCCAGAAAATTCGAGATATGCATTTCATTTCTCATGACATTATCTTAAACATATGATATTTTCATCAAAATCGTTAGAGCCATTTTTGAGAAAATTAAAATTTTCGAAAAATCTTCCATGTAAAGGGTAGTCTGGGGTGGGGGGATTTTCTTGAAAACCTTCGTGTCGCATCTCTGGAAGATACTGAACCTAAATACCAAGTTTGGTGCTTATCCGACTGTTCGTTTTTGAGTTATGCTGTTCACAGACACACAGACACACACACACACACACACACACACACACACAGACGCACACACACACACACACAGACACACACACGGACATGTTTCCAAAAATGCTTTTTTTGGATTCAGGAGGTCTCAAAACATGTATTTCCGGTGAAATCTCGGTATCGAATTTTTGGGTGGAATGCAATACTTCCCCTACTTACTATACGTAGTAGAGAAAGTAAAAAAAAAGCTATACTTTTAGGGTCGTCATCCGTGGACTAGTAGTACCGTGGTAGCCTCTAGTTCCCAAGGTCGCGGGTACAAACCCGGCGGAGGGCGATGTAAAAATCCTTAGCATGGCTTCCTTCGGAAGACGGTGGTCTCGTGTCGTAGATTTACGGCACGTAAAAAAACCTCAAGCCTGATAAAGAGGCCTCTGAGCAAAATTACCGGTCTTTCACGCCCAATAAAGAATGGGACGCTAACAACCACAGCAGTTAAAGAGCGTCCATAAATAAAACTCAATTCTTTTTTATACATTTAGATTTCTTTGGTTTGAACCCTCACTGGAATCCTTCCCTTTTGTGAAAAGTAATTAATATGTCATATAGTCTATTCTGTAATTGGGAGCTAAGGGATGTTAATTTCCTAGTTTCACAACAATCGGTTCCGCCATTCTTGCGTGTAAACGTAACGTAACGTAAATTCTCTTTAAAATGCTATTTTTCTTGTATTACGGTAACTCATTATAACCGTTAACATAAGTTACTCAACCAAAATTTAAAATTACGGGAAACATTTTCGGTTTCAATTTTATTATTAGTATATATTTGAAAATAAATTTCAACAACTGACAACTAGCGGGATCTATTGCTATAAGTGGAGAACAATAAAAACATCTAACAATATAAGATTAAATGCCGATTTCATGTGTCATTCGTGGGTATTTATAAACAATGTAAAACACAAGCATTTATGCACGCGCGTATTATTTTGGTGCATGACTTGATTTTTTTCAACCTATAGGTAAGCGGATGCTCGATTTTGTGTCTAAAATGAGAACGTGTGGTAATCGTATGTCATTTGTACATCACGATATCATTATTATCGCCATAATTCTCTTTTCTCGTGCCCATTCACGTCATCTATGATGTTGATAGCTTGAACGATAAAATGCTTGTTACTGCTAAACACAATTCGTAGTGTAGAGCAAGTGTGTTATAGTTCTAGAAGGCTTTGAAGCTACGAAGGAGTCTGAAAATATAAACTTTAATTCTAGATTATATTCAAATCACTCTGAAGTAAAAAACTGGCCTCCGTTTGATACGATATTTTTATGGATATATAGCATATGCATAGCAAGAACATAGTGAATGGGCGGAGCTTAGAACTTCTTGTTGCCACTGCCTCTAACATAACTCTCTGTTCTACATGCGCATCATACAGCGACAATAGTATCAAACTGGTAGTCTTATTCTATATACAATTGTGATTCTACAAAGCTTATGTAAGCAATTTAAAACCTTCCTAAAATACTTGGGATACTAATATAGTCACTGAAGATTGTACTTGCAGTCACTGCCATCTGGTGACTGCAAGTGGAGAGTTGCGCTGTCCGGTAATGCAGATACTGTGCGACTTGTGTATTGTCCTTCGGCCAGTCAAAAGCTGTACTACAGCGAGATAGGGAACAATACATGGCTCAGTTTTCAGAAGGGCAATATATCATTTAAAGGCATATACAATTTAAAATATACATTAAGGGCAACTCGGAATTATCAGTGAATGGTATGCTGTCTAAATCCGTACCACCAACCATGAAAAAATGTCTCTTTGATCTCGTGTTAGCCAGCGCATTTAAAAAAGAAAATGAAGCAATAAAACATCATCCGAATATAATAAGAAACTTCGGATATTAAGTACAATTTTTCATTCCTAACAGACACCTAGCATGTTATCAGGTTCAGAGTTTGTGTGGGAATTAGTATTTGGACATTAAAACGTTTCTCCTACACAGTAACAGATTTCCTCATCATGCTTTGGAAATATTGGAGTTTTCGTAACTCGCACAAAATTTCTGACCATTTCTGATTCACACAAGGGAATATGGTAATGCCATAAGAGAATAAAGCTGCAGTATTAAATACGAACCGTGCAGAGTGTAGAAAAAGAAGGATTACCCACATCTGAAAATGTAAATTTTATCTGTATAACAACTAAAAAATGGTAATTAAAATCAACAGGATACGGTTAAATAAACACAAACTCCAGTATTATCAACATACATTTAGATAAAATTCTTAAATAATGTAGGAAATACACAGTAGAATACATTTGGAGTGAGTAAAACATTAAATGAGTTCCCATTTGAATATGGCGTAATTTTAATATGATTCTTTTATACAAAGCATTATATAATCCAAATACAACTTTTACAGAATACATAATGAGTATAACAAAATATAAAAAGCAAAATAATGGCTTCAAATAAAAGAATCCAATAAGAGTAGCAACAGAAATACAAAACTAAATAAAATAGTCTCACAATTTCAAACCTTAGGTTCTTATAATTGACCTACCAGAAAAATACAAGGTTTTCAGCAGTCTGTCTAATAATTTGCCATATTTTAAGACAAAATTAGAAAATGTAGATATGATACATTTTATAAAATGACGGCAGTGAATGAATAAATGAGTATTTATTTAGATTAAAGATATTGATACATGTATGTGTATACGAGACCTTATATAATTGGTGCAACAGTTCTACACATGTGAAAATCTTAATGACAGCTATGAAGCGAATTACGTACCAGATCAGGAGGTGACGGTCGTCTGCATGCTGCTGGAGTGCGTGGGACAGTCATCGTGAAATACCCGCACACCCGTAATGCATAGCACTGCACTGCACTGATAAATTTATAGTTATATATTTAAATCCACCGCTGTAAAAATCGCTTGATATAAAACCCTGTCAATCATCTGGTAGGTAGTGTTAAGAAGCATTGTCGATAACCAGAACGGACCCAGCAGGCATTTTATGTATCAACATAGTGTTGATCCACTTCATGTAATTTTCTGATTTCATTTCTTGATGAAAATCTCCTGTTTTTGTTACGACTTGCAAAAGAACGAAGCCGATCCTTCCAACAGCATGAACGATAAGTATTTGCCCTCTTATCCTAACCTAATTTGCTATCGTCACTACAACTTTTAGATGCTGTACGACTGCTGTGTATGCATGACTCATCTTCATACATTATAGTTTGACCCTCTAATTTTTACCTGAGTAAGGTACTCTTCCAGCTGAGATCGTATGTCATCCTTTTCTAATAGAACTCTCCTATTTGATTACGTTTTCTCCCACTTGAACCCTAAATCATTTATAATTTTTGAGAGATTTGTAGCACCACCTTGAAAATGTACGTTGTCTTTCAGTTTGATGAGCAATCTGCTTATTGTTGGCACAGTTTTTTCTTGAACATAGAAATTGTGAATCCTGCGCCAATGACGCATTTGTCGAAATCGTCTATTTCTGTAACACATTTAAGGGCCTTATGTTTCTTCCCAGGTGTGTCAAATGGTACTCCTTCATCCATGTGTTTTTTCTTATCTTTGAGAACTCTGGAAACGGAACTCAGTGAAACAGCAGTTTATTTAGCTACTCTTTCTTTCACTCTCTGAAGGCCTTTGGAAACTCGGGTGAATATATATTTTCTTCCTTCATCTCTGCTTCTTGCTTCATGAAGTCGAGGACATTTTCAATTATTTCCCTACTTTGATTATGTAATTAATACCTTACCACTTAACTTTGAAAACGTAGGAGCCATGTTATAAATATAACAAATATAAAATAAGCACTATTTAGATACTGCTGTCTTTGAAATTACAACCAGATGTAGACGCACTGTGAGTAAGCAAAGGTATTATATCGCTTTCGTTGATTAAGCTAAACATAAACCATTCCTAGGCTCGGCATCTAGGGTGGCAATCAGGGTTACGATTCCAGAAGTTTTGCGCCAGGTATAACTCTAAGCGTAATTACTGAGAACATTGCTTATCTGTCACTGAAGTAATTCTGTGTTAAAATGTATAGATGTTTTTGGACATCTAAACATTTTTTGGATTGTATACTATGCTTGGCCACCATGCCGCATCAAATGCCCCTTTATTATACACAGAGTGATAAAGCGATACCAAAACCGACAGATACACACAAAAGAAAACTCCCTACAAGAAAACACCGCTGCACGAAAGGAGTAAGACAAACATTTTAAAATATAGCATCTTTAATCAAAAAAATAATGGTAAACATATTACGATGCATTGCTATGCCCTATTATATTATCCAAAGTACAGTTAAGAAAGATAAATAAACACAACACTCCTTCAAAAAAGAAAAACTACATTAAATAGTATAAAAATAAAGTACCAGCACCCAGTCGGTACGTTTAGCTCTGCTCCCTGCTATCGTCCTCTTAGATCTCAGCTTTCTCGCCTCAAGTAGAAACTGACATATCCCTTCTAATTTTCCCTACCTGCCAGTAGCGTCCAGCATGCCCTTACACCAGCAATCGAGGTGCTAAAAAATCGCGTTAAATGGTTTTTCCCTCCATTACGCCGGACCTCTACAGCTTGCCAAAATGTGAATTTACAACATCTCTTCTTCCCAAATGGAGCAGATAATCGTACCATTTTCCATTCATCGTTGTTATCATCCACTATGCACCAAGTCTAAGCCATGCGAGCACATGCACTATGTACTAGCCTATGGTAGTATGTTGCATGTAAAGGATAGTCTGGGGTGGGGGGATTTTCTTGAAAATCTTCTTGTTGATTCTTTGAAAGATATTGGACCTAAATACTAAGTTTGGTATTTATCCGAGTTTTCGTTTTTGAGTTGTGCTGTTCACGGACACACACACACACGGAGATTTTTATAGAAGTGCTTTTATGGATTCAGAGGGCCCCAAAACATGTATTTCCGGTGAAACCCCGTATCGAATTTTTGGGCGGAATGCAATACTTCCCCTACTTACTATACGTAGTAAAGTAAAAAACGATGTTATGAGGAATTTGAAACCGGAACACGCCACATCCGAAAGGGTAGAGAAGTTCATTATTAGGAAACAAATTATTATGACTCATTGTGTATACCTCTAGGACGGGAGTGTATTCTCACGCCATTATATACCAAAGTTTCGCCGACATAACCCGTTTCTCGCAATATTGATTATATAGCCGACGTAAACAAGATAAGGATACCAGCAATTAAGATATCGTCAGTAATTAGACTATGTTGGCCATAACTTCTTGTAACACGGTAACAAGTTATTAGTTATTGCCTACTTATTAGTCTTAAATATAATTTAAAATATTGTACACTTGGAGGAAAAAGTGTTCCGGCCTATTTCCAGACTGCAATTGTAAGTTTTCAGCATGTATCTAATACTACACTGCCGTTTGTGAAAATTGCAACACCAAGAAAGAATTTCCCGAATAACTCCAAACTTGGTGCAAGCAATAAGTGATTAAGTTTGTAGAGAGATGGGGTAACATAGGTCGAGCGGTTCGACAAGGTCAGTGTTGCGACCAATGTAGTCGTGCAGAGCTGTCAAACAAGGTGGATACAATAAAGTTAGTGCAAATATGCATCGTCGACGTCAAATGGTGCCATATGTGAGTTCGAACGGGGTAGAAGGATCGGTCTCCGGGAAGGGTGTTTGTCATACCGTGACATTTCGGCACGTACAGAGCATGCTGCTATGACAGTGATGCTGCGTGGAAGCAGTGGATAGATGAAAGTCGTACGCAGCGAAGAGCGGATACTGGACCACGGAACATGACCACAGCATAGGATGACCGTCATCTTGTCCGCATGGCCATAACGGGCCGTACAACTTCGTCCACAGCTGGAGCACTGCAACAGGTGTGAACTTGTCTGCATCAACGGTTCGTCCCTGTCTTCAGCAGGTTGGACTGGTTGATGCATGCGATTACGTCCGACTGCAATGGTCACGTGAACTCCGTCACTGGGGTGTTGAGTGGCAAAATGTAGTGTTTTCGGACGAGACACGCTTCAACGCGTCCTACAGTGTTGGCCATATACGTGTCCGGCGCTACCGTGGTGAGCGCAACCTGCATTATTCAGCGACATAGCGGACAAACACCAGGTGTTATGGTTTGGGGTGCCATTATCTACAACAACCGTTCCAGCACTTTGAACAACAACCGGCACCTAACAGTGGTTGTAGAGCCTGAGGTTCTCCACCTGTTTCAGGCATCTCCACAGGCTACATTTCAACAGGACAATGCACGGTCACATATTGCCAGGAATGTGCAAGCCTTCTTCGAAGAGCGACGGGTACCATTGCTCCCCTGGCCTGCACGTTCTTCTGACATGTCGCCCATCGAACATGTCTGAGATATGGTTGGTCGACACCTGGTGCATCAAGGACCTCCAGTAACCAGTGTCACGGATTTGTGGGCTGGAATACAGACTGCGTAGAGGAAAATCCCCCAGGAACTTATCCAGAACCTTTTTGATTCAATGCCACGGCATATAGCAGCTCTAATTACAGCGCATGGAGGCCACAACAAATACTGAATATTAGGGCTCAGAGGTCATGTATAGATTTGAAAAGTTTATCATTTGTTACTTGTCGCGTACCTAATCTGTGGTATTAAATTCCGTGAATTCATGCGTTTCCTTCTTGGTGAGAAACAGCCTTGCTTAATAAATAAATAAATTCTGCGCTCATTATCGTCACCGTCGCCATCACCATCCCCTACTACAAGGTGTACGCTAGAGCCTGTTCTGCCCTTCAGAATACTTTCATTGGTCGGTCCATTTCTTCATTGGTCTTTCTTGGTTTCGGCTGTTCCTCTGGTTGTTAAAGTAGTTTAGGTATATTGCCGTTTGGTTTTTTTGTTACATATTCTTTCTATTTTTTCCAGAAGTTTTTTCATTGAGTTCAAATGTCTGTAGCACTTCGCTTATCTGTGCATTTCCGTTTTTACTTTCTCTACTACGTATGTAAGTAGGCGAAGTATTGTATTCCGCCCAAAAACTCGATACTGAGATTTCACCGGAAATACATGTTTTGAGATCCTCTGAACAAAAAAGCAGTTTTGGATAACATGTCTGTGTGTGTGTCTGTATGTCTGTCTGTGTGTCTGTGAACAGCATAACTCAGAAACGCACAGTCGGATAAACACCAAACTTGGTATTTAGGTTCAGTATCTTCCAGAGATGCGACACGAAGGTTTTCAAGAAAATCCCCCCGCCCCAGATTACACTTTACATGGAACATTTTTCAAAAATTTTAATTTTCTCAAAAAGGCTAACGATTTTGATTAAAATGTCATATGTTTAAGATATTTTCATGACAAATGAAATGTATATCTCGAATTTTCTGGGAATGTCTCCAAAAGTGTTCTTCAGTCTGAACGACTTTTGCATAACTGGTAAACCATAAGAGATAGACAAAATTTTACTACACAAAAATGTAGATGGCGTTAATACACAATTTATATCATATACATTTTTTGGTTGGGTGAACCATTTTCGAGATATTGCTTGATATTTCCTTAAATTTTCTAATACTTATACTTTTTCTCAAATTCGTTATTCATCTTTGTTTTGTCCTGGTAATGCAAAGAAAATGGAATACTCCACATAGCAACCACCTCTTAAATTTTTGACTATCCCTTAAAGCCTAGCAATTTCCCTTGCATCTACAAGAAAATTAGCAATAAGGTTAATATCTCGATATCTCGATTAACATGAAGCATTTGGAGAATAAGCGTTTGTAAAAATAGTTTGTACAAGAGTAGAGAAAGTCATGTGAGCGTAACACATCAGATTTTTATCACTTAGAGTAAATCTTCTCGAGCGGGATGACCCATGCGATAACGTCTGTGGCCCTCATTCTGTAAGTCCCGTATTCAAATTCTCCGGGGCCGACCAATCTCACCGAAGGTTTTATCAGTTTTCGTCGGTCGCTAGGCGAATGCTGTGTTGATCCGCGAAGTTTTCTATCATTCATTTTATCACCGCATTTCATTTCCTTCTTCAGCGCCACACCAAGATCACTCATCCTGGATATGCTATGTTCCACAGTTTCCTTGCTTCTTGACAGGCTACTGACCCAAGGCATTGTCTTTTAAGTTCCTTGGGGGTGTAGGTCCTACAAGAGGGTTGTAATCCGTTAAAGAAAGAAAGAAAGAAAGAATAAGTGAATCTTGTCAGTGGCCACAAAAGCTTCATTTTTGCTGCTTGTATTCTTGACTTCTCTGTGCTTACGTCCACTACCATATGTTACTACCACAACAGTGCAGAACCTTATAGAGCTTCAATCTGGTATCTTTAGATGTTTTCAGCGCTGACTGGTGTAAATATGGTATGATTAGTCACTCGACTGCGAGCTTTTTGGGATCGTCTTGTGCTTGGTGCATGGAAGGAAGCTCAGAGCGACGACATCAAGAGAGGCCGAAAGATCAATTTGGTGGGTGCCTCAACGCGCCGAGCATAAAGCCGTCCGCTCAAAATGCCAGTACTCAAAAACCGCTCTAAATATCAATTTATGGCAACGCGATTTCAATTTCTAAAAGACATACTACCCCTTTCAGTTAACCTTGCAATCCGAAGTTGCAGTTTCGCACGGTGAAGCGCTACTTGTAAGCAAGTCATACAGAAGGCAGTATGTGTGAGTGCAAAGCCATAGTATAGATCATTTTATGTAGTCTGATGCATAAGTCTATAAGGATAAATAAAACTATAACCAACATACTCCTCCAAATTATCGATTTACAAGAGCTGTTAACATACACTGGGCTACCACAAAGCCAAAAATTCCATTTTAGTAAGTTTTTCAAATGTTGTTTTTTCTGTATGTTTTGTTTTTAATCAACATCTGATTTGTGATAACATTTTCTACATGACAATCATCAGTTTCAACTTAGAGAACTGAGAGAGAACATATTCCTTGGGATTTAAATTTTTTAATGTACAACCTAAGTTGACATACTATCCCAAAGAAAAAAAAATCCATATTAATAAGTTTTTCATGTGTTGTTTGTTCCATGTGTTTTATTTGTAGTCAAGAGCTGATTTTTTTTATGAAATTTCCTATATAATATTCCTGAATTCGACTTAGAGAACAGACATATGATAACTTATTTTTCCTTATGTGTTCTTATGATGCAGAAACAATTTAAAAAGTCGAAGGTATGCCTGCTTATTTTTTTTCTCGCATGAGCTAAATAATAATAATAATAATAATAATAATAATAATAATAATAATAATAATAATAATAATAATAATAATAATAATACCGAGCGAGATGGCTCGCATTCCGGATATCACGGTTTCGATTCCCATCGACCATCCACTCTGACCTTCGGTTTTTCGTGGTTTTCCCTGGCCAATAGGCGAATGCTGGGGTAGTTTCTCATCTACCATGACTTCCTTTCCATTTTCAGTTTCATTCTATTTCTTTCTCATGTTTTAGTGTGGCGTAGGTTTTTTGGAGTAAGGCGGTGTCGGACAGATGACACAGATGTTTGCTAAAAGGAAAGAGTATTCCCTGTAGACACTAGAGGGATGGTTGGTCAACAGATCGTTCATGGTTCTCTTCAGGCGGCTGCAACAGTGGGATGGGTCTTCGAGCTTGTAACTGCTGGGAACTTCCACGCGGCTCTGTGGCCTGTAGCCTCCTGTGGTTCCTTCCCTTCCTCCTGAGGGGTGTTAGTTACAATTTAGGTTTGTAGGTCGCATTGCGCGAGGTTGAAAGAGGATATACCACATATATACATATACACATAGACATGTAAATCAATATTGAGCAAGAATTGTACATAAATATAATTCACCAAGAACGATGTTTAGAATATTTGGCAGCCGCAAAATTTAAAAAGCTGATTGTAACTTAGAGAAGTAAGGGACGGCGAGGTAGCTAATTCCAGGTAAAAGATAATTATAGGTAGAGCCCACCTTTCACCAAGCTAATGAGCAAGGAACTTGAAGCAATAAGGAGAAATAGACAGAGATATTGAGTCTGCTTCCAGACGCGTCAGGGGGACACGTATGCACAGAACTTTGGAGCAGAACATTTTCATATATAATAAGGCAACGCAGTCTGAGGACAATTAGAAATGTCGTTACATTTTGAGGCGCGGAGGTGAGCGTCACTAGGCTTAGGTATAAAAAGGGGAAGAAAGCCACAGATTTTCACTCTCATAGAATCTTGTCGACACACAGTGATACTCTCTCAGTGTGTGCATTGGGGAGGGAGCGTGTGTAGTTAGATTAGGCTCCTAATTATTATTATTATTATTATTATTATTATTATTATTATTATTATTATTATTATTATTATTATTATTATTATTATTATGGTGGGAATTGTTATAATGAGAACACCTAGCCGCCCATAAGTATTTATTTGATAATAAACCACATTCTTAAGGGAAATGCAGTGTATTTAAATTTGCCTCACCTACGAAAACCTGAGACCAGTGAAATTAGTCAGAAATTGATTGGGAATGGAGAAAACAATAGCCGGAGACAGGACACTGCAGCAGAGGGCAACAACCACAGTAACAAAGTTTTCCTGCTACAAATGATGCACTACGTTTTCCCGCCCAGATTCACATAACATTCTGTTCTCTCTCTACTACTAATTGTTCTTACATAACCTTAGTCTTCTACATACCTCATCTCAATAATCATAAAGCTTGCAGAAATGGCTTCATTACTCATTTCGTTGAAAGCACAACAGGGTTAAAGAAGACTGAAGAGATTGTCATATCTAAAGCATCGGTCGCTATGTGTTGACACTTCAAAAATAGGATGACGTATGTAGCATTCAACACAGTAACAAAAAGTATCTCGGAAGTAGTTAATGCTACAAAGAAATTTGACATAATCTGTGTTTTAACGAGATCTATATATCTTGTATGGTAAGTTTTTCCTAACTCATGGTTTACAAGTTATACAAAATTCTTTAAGAACGAAGAGGACTTCAAGGCTATTCCCCAATTTTAATATATATATATATTCTGTTTGTAATACAAGTATTTGCTATTTAAATAAAAGTTACTGTCATTTTAAGAACATAACGATAACCAAGAGTTCTACATTTAATGTAACCCTAGGATGGGATTTTGGTTCAAAATTCAAAGTTTCACAATTTTTTTTCGTTTTCTAATAATTTAGTGCCCATAAAAATTACCTCACAGTATTTTTCATTTACGGCCTTAATGGGGCATCTCGTGACCCCATATAAAGCCTGAAATACAAAACAGTGGCATGTGAATCTTTAAACTTATTTTCTAAGAAACAAAAATTTCCACATTCTTCATTAGGTACATAAAATGTCTCTCATGATGCAGTTTTCACCAGTGTTTCTGAAATGTACAAATTAGGCATTTAAAGCGACAAATGTATTGAAAAAGCCCTTTTTTAAAATATGTGAATGGTTCTCACATACTATTGTATAAATTGTGAAGTAAGTGAAACATTTGGAGGGTTTTTCTGAGAACAGAAGAAAAAAACTATTTTTTGTGTGTAGTCAAAAACAATATGAAAAACTTGAGTGTAAGCAATATCTTTGGCTAATGTCAAGAAAAATTATATTGTAGCAACTTAAATAATTTGACGTGTTGGACATTTTATATAACTAACAATATTTACATAAACAATTGATAACTTCTAAAATATTTGCACTAGGTCCATAAAACTTCGTTCTGAGTTGTAGGATAATCTCCCAAGCATGTGGTTAAAATTTGAAATAAATTGGATAAGAAATACGGATTTTGTAAATTTCAGCATAGATTCTAACTGCAGTTAGAAAGTGGTTTAATAATGTGTGTAACATACAGTCAGATATGAACGATTAATTAAGAGCAAACAGGCTCATTCTTCTCACTAATCATTTTGATATGCAGTATAGTAATTAATAGTTTACAAAAATGTGTACATGTACATTTACTGCGAAATTGTAGAATTAGTACTTTTTGTTAAAATATAAAACATGTTTCTGTTTAAATTTAATATGTAAAATGTGACTGAATTCTACTTTTCCCTTTGTTATAAAAATTAATATACTACTAATAATTATTATTATATAGTATGTATCATTATTGTTTATTAATAATTTCAAATATACACCGCAGTAGTAATAGTCCCGGATGAGCCAATTGTTTTAACGATAATCCTGCCGCTAGGGGCGCTAGTGTCGCTAGTGTCGCTGCGTGCGACGGCGGCGGCGGTAAGTTTGAAAAGCGCCCTGAGCGTTAGGATTATCGTTAAATCGGTTGGCTCATCCGGGACGAGTTGAAAGAATTGAGGAAGTGACGTGGAGTGTTTTGATTGGTTCGTTAATTTGGGGTGGGAGATGGAGGAAGGGAGATGGAGGAGTATGGAGTTCGCGTGATGGAGAGGAGCTGGGTGGCGAGGTGTTGTGTGTGCGGAGGTCGGTACTGAAATGGGGGAAAAGATGGGGAGCGAGGGATAAAAAGTGTAAAGGAAAGTGACGTGTGAAGTTGTGATTGGTGGGAATAAGAAGTGATGTTATTGGTGGAAAGGAGCAAATGAAGGTTGTTGATTGGTAAGAATAAGAGAGATTATGATTGGTGGAAAGAAAAAGGAGTGGGGTATGTTGGAGGTGATGGGAAAGGTGAGTTTTGCTAGCAGCAAGATTTGCAAAAGCCTGTCTTGAACTGATCAGCAATTTTTGAACGTCGGATGGTAGTTTTCTTGAGTGGATAGAGAGATGGGGGCGATATGAGATGCGGTGGCGAAAATGGGAACTAGACAAGGTTGTTGAGACAAGAGGTTTAAGGACGAGGAAATTTGGAGGTTAGTGGTGAACACGGCTGTCGCAAGAGGTGGGGGTAAGGAGACGCAGTGGTGAGAATGGGAACTAAAAGAAGATGGGGGTAGCAAGAGTTTTAGAAGAGTAGATTTTGAGGTTAAAATAGTGGGAACTAAAAATGGCGGAGGGTCTGCGACAAGGAGATGCGGTGAGAACTAAACAAGATGGCGGACGCAAGAGGTGGGTAAGGAGGTTTGAGGTTACAGTACCAAAACACGAAAGGATATATTCCTACGCCAAGCAGGTCCGAAAAATAATTATGCGTGTGTTGCTTACCTGTTACCGGTGTGGATGCGTCACCAAAAGCGCGGCACGCGAGACGGAAAAATAAAAGCAAACTGTTTTTGAAAATGCTTAACCAGCTTTAAGATCAACCAACATCACTACGCACTGATATACCTAGGTTTTTAAAGCGGTACAGACACCCTTTGCAGAGGCGTAATTTAACTATACCAAAAACCTGGTACTGGACCATCGTGATGGTCGCTAGCGTACGTAGGAGCAGGGTTCTCAAGCCGGTCGAAAGCGGTCAAAAACGTGTACGACGTAGGTGTTTGCAGTAGCTGCTGCCGAGGCAACCGTCGAGGTGCGAATGAACGAGATGTGTTCTTGCAGGCAATCTGGTTGAGAGATGAGAGGCGCGGTGGTAAAAATGTGAACTAAATAAGATGGCGGAGGCACGAAGTTGAGGTTAAGGAGCGGCGAGGTGTTGACTGTGCGGCGGTTGGGGTCTGAAAGAGGGGGGGGGGGAAAGATGGCGAACGAGGGATAAAAAGTATAACAGAAAGTGACGTGTGAAGTTGTCATTGGTGGGAATAAGAAGTGATGTTATTGGTGGAAAGGAACAAATGAAAGTTGCTGATTGGCGAGAATAAGAGAGATTATGATTGGTGGAAAGAAAAAAAGGTTTGGGAGTGGGGTATGTTGGAGGTGATGGAAAAGGCAAGTTTTGCTACCAACAACATTTGCAAAAGCCTATCCAGAACTCATCAGCAATTTTAAATAACTAGTGTTTCGGGGGTTTTGTCTGGTTGGTAGACGAATGCAAGCTGTTTCTACCATACTTATATTATTCGTCTTTTTCCTTTTTTTTTTAAAAAATAACTAATGCAATACTTCCCCTACTTACTATACGTAGTAGAGAAAGTAAAAAAGTATTGAAAAATTTAAGGAAATAACAAGCAATATCTCAAAAGTGTACTATCTTGTTTTCAAGGGTTTTCCAGATCGGTAAGCGTTAGAATACTCTTAGAGCTTTTTTCAGGTTTTTTAGCGGTTGTCCCTGGCCGGTAGGCAAATGATAAAGTTTTTCTATAACGTCATCGTTTTGGCTTGTGGCGCACGGTTCCTAGGCACGTACTCGCGCGCGCGCACACACACACACACACACACACACACTAAAATAGTAGCGTATAAAAAAAAACTGATGTGTTACACTGACATGACTTTCTCTACTCTTGTACAATCTAATTGGTAGCTTTTAAGCGATAGTCAAATATTTTAACGCTGGTTGCTATGTGGCGAATTCCATTCTGTTTGCATGTTCAGGACATAAAAAAAATGAATAAACGAATTTGAGAAAAAGTATAAGTATTGGAAAATTTAAGGAAATAACAAGCAATATCTCGAAAACGGTTCACTCAACAAAAGAAACGTATATGACATAAGTTGTGTATTTTAACGCGATCTACATTTTTTGTGTAGTAAAATTTTGTCTATCTCTTATGGTTTACCAGTTATGCAAAAGTCGTTCACAATGAAGAATATTTTGGAGACATTCCCAGCAAATTCGAGATATACATTTTATTTGTCATGACAATATCTTAAACATATGATATTTTAATCAAAATCGTTAGAGCCGTTTTTGAGAAAATTAAAATTTTCGAAAAATGTTCCATGTAAAGGGTAGTCTGGGGTGGGGGGATTTTCTTGAAAACCTTCGTGTGGCATCTCTGGAAGATACTGAACCTAAATACCAAGTTTGGTGTTTATCCGACTGTTCGTTTTTGAGTTATGCTGTTCACAGACACACAGACGCACAGACAGACAGACACACAGACACAGACAGACACACACACGGACATGTTTCCAAAAATGCTTTTTTTTTTTTTTTGGATTCAGTGATTCTCAAAACATGTATTTGCAGTGACATTTCGGTATCGAATTTTTGGGTGGAATGCAATACTTCCCCTACTTACTATACGTAGTAGAGAAAGTAAAAATGAATAACGCATTTGAGAAAAAGTATCAGTATTGGAAAATTTAAGGAAATAACAAGCAATATCTCGAAAATGGTTCACTCAACTAAAAAAATGTATATGACATAAATTGTGTATTTTAACGCGATCTACATTTTATGTGTAGTAAAATTTTGTGTATCTCTTATGGTTTACCAGTTATGCAAAAGTCGTTCACAATGAAGAATACTTTTGGAGACATTCCCAGAAAATTCGAGATATACATTTCATTTCTCATAACATTATCTTAAACATGCGATTTTAACAAGCAATATCTCGAAAACGGTTCACTCAACAAAAGAAACGTATATGACATAAGTTGTGTATTTTAACGCGATCTACATTTTTTGTGTAGTAAAATTTTGTCTATCTCTTATGGTTTACCAGTTATGCAAAAGTCGTTCACAAAGAAGAATATTTTGGAGACATTCCCAGAAAATTCGAGATATACATTTTATTTGTCATGACAATATCTTAAACATATGATATTTTAATCAAAATCGTTAGAGCCGTTTTTGAGAAAATTAAAATTTTCGAAAAATGTTCCATGTAAAGGGTAGTCTGGGGTGGGGGGATTTTCTTGAAAACCTTCGTGTCGCATCTCTGGAAGATACTGAACCTAAATACCAAGTTTGGTGTTTATCCGACTGTTCGTTTTTGAGTTATGCTGTTCACAGACAGACAGACACACAGACACAGACACACACACGGACATGTTTCCAAAAATGCTTTTTTTTTTTTTTTTTTTGGATTCAGTGATTCTCAAAACATGTATTTGCAGTGAAATTTCGGTATCGAATTTTTTGGGTGGAATGCAATACTTCCCCTACTTACTATACGTAGTAGAGAAAGTAAAAATGAATAACGCATTTGAGAAAAAGTATAAGTATTGGAAAATTTAAGGAAATAACAAGCAATATCTCGAAAATGGTTCACTCAACTAAAAAAATGTATATGACATAAATTGTGTATTTTAACGCGATCTACATTTTATGTGTAGTAAAATTTTGTGTATCTCTTATGGTTTACCAGTTATGCAAAAGTCGTTCACAATGAAGAATACTTTTGGAGACATTCCCAGAAAATTCGAGATATACATTTCATTTCTCATAACATTATCTTAAACATGCGATTTTAACAAGCAATATCTCGAAAACGGTTCACTCAACAAAAGAAACGTATATGACATAAGTTGTGTATTTTAACGCGATCTACATTTTTTGTGTAGTAAAATTTTGTCTATCTCTTATGGTTTACCAGTTATGCAAAAGTCGTTCACAAAGAAGAATATTTTGGAGACATTCCCAGAAAATTCGAGATATACATTTTATTTGTCATGACAATATCTTAAACATATGATATTTTAATCAAAATCGTTAGAGCCGTTTTTGAGAAAATTAAAATTTTCGAAAAATGTTCCATGTAAAGGGTAGTCTGGGGTGGGGGGATTTTCTTGAAAACCTTCGTGTCGCATCTCTGGAAGATACTGAACCTAAATACCAAGTTTGGTGTTTATCCGACTGTTCGTTTTTGAGTTATGCTGTTCACAGACAGACAGACACACAGACACAGACACACACACGGACATGTTTCCAAAAATGCTTTTTTTTTTTTTTTTTTGGATTCAGTGATTCTCAAAACATGTATTTGCAGTGAAATTTCGGTATCGAATTTTTTGGGTGGAATGCAATACTTCCCCTACTTACTATACGTAGTAGAGAAAGTAAAAATGAATAACGCATTTGAGAAAAAGTATAAGTATTGGAAAATTTAAGGAAATAACAAGCAATATCTCGAAAATGGTTCACTCAACTAAAAAAATGTATATGACATAAATTGTGTATTTTAACGCGATCTACATTTTATGTGTAGTAAAATTTTGTGTATCTCTTATGGTTTACCAGTTATGCAAAAGTCGTTCACAATGAAGAATACTTTTGGAGACATTCCCAGAAAATTCGAGATATACATTTCATTTCTCATAACATTATCTTAAACATGCGATATTTTAATCAAAATCGTTAGAGCCATTTTCGAAAAATCTTCCATGTAAAGGGTAGTCTGGGGTGGGGGGGGGATTTTCTTGAAAACCTTCGTGTCGCATGTCTGGAAGATACTGAACCTAAATACCAAGTTTGGTGCTTATCCGACTGTTCGTTTTTGAGTTATGCTGTTCACAGACACACACAGACACACACACGGACATGTTTCCAAAAATGCTTTTTTTGGATTCAGGAGGTCTCAAAACACGTATTTCCGGTGAAATCTCGGTATCGAATTTTTGGGTGGAATGCAATACTTCCCCTACTTACTATACGTAGTAGAGAAAGTAAAAATTTAACAAACCGTAGATTTTCAAGAAAATTCCCACACCGCAAACTACCCGTTTAGCGGGAGAAAGTTCGTTATTTTTATTGTCTTAAAAACGGCTCTAACCCTTTTGATTACGGTGCGGTATGTTTAAGATATCTGCACGACAAATAAAATGTATAACTTCAATTTTCTGGGAATAGCTGTGAAGTAGTCTCATTGTGAATGTCTTTTGTACAAAGTGTTAAACCGTAGGAAACGAAGCCTTATTTACAAGAACGTTAAAGCACACAATCTATGTGTATTAGTATCACTTTGAGGCGTTGTCTATTTACAAAGTTTCCATGTTGATTTTAATGTTTAAAAGCTTTAGACCTTTCTCACTAAAAAACGTCATTCTTTTAACTTTTCTTTTTTTTATTTTGATACAAAGAGAACGGTATATCACAAGTGAAACAGTACTGTGATAACGATACCAACAAACTAATTTTTATTCACCCCACTGAAACACATTTCACAACTGCATGGAATAATATTGATTTAGGGGGCTTTCTCTACCACGTAAAATAGTAGGTAGAGGAGGTATGCATTGCATCCAAATATTCAATATTGAGATTTCACCGGAAAAACTAAATACTTGTTTCGAGGTCCCCTGAATAAAAAACATTTTTAGAAAATTCTGTGTGTATGTGTCAGAGCAGCATAACTCAAAAATGAAAAGTCGGATAAATACTAAAACTTGGTATTTAGGTTGAGTACCTTCCAAAAAGTTACGACACAGAGATTTACAAGAAAGTCCCTCCACCCAAAACTACCCTTTACATGAACTATTTTCCGAAATGTTTTATTTTCTAAAATTGCCTCTGACGATTTTAATTACAACACCATATATTAAAGTCATTTATATGAAAAATAAAATGTATATCTCGAATTTTGCGGAAATAGCCTGCGAAGTCCTCTTGATTCGGAAGAAATTTTCTACGATCTTGTATAACTGCTAAGGTTTGAGAAAAAACATACAATACAAAAAAATTTAGATCTCTTTTAAAAAAACACACAATTTATTTGAAATAACGTTTTTGTGACGTCAGCCATTTCCGAGATATTTGTTATAAATGGTTCGAATTGTACAATGCTTAGCATTCTTTTTAAAAGCATGTGGCTTTTCAGTTCTTGCCCCGCCATGTTGTTGGAAAGAATTTAGAATTTTAAGGCCAGTGTATAGCGTCCCTTCGGATGCAACCATTCCCCGAAAAGTTTAACCGGATTAAAAATAAGTGGATATGAAAATAAACTTTCGTACTCACCTATAAGAGACAGAGGTTAGAGGTGATACGAACGTTAACACTTGAGAATTTTCATTCAACAGTTGGTGTTACTCCTTAGAAAGGAAGTATCTGCTGCTTCTTTTTATTTCTCGCATTTTACATAACACGTATGCACTGCACAACACAAAAACACCACACACGGCGTTGTTAGTTTTAAAAAATTGTACTGACGCGAGTGTACATAAACGTTAAAACGCTGCTTGCTTGCTTGTGATTTTGCATGCGCAGCACTGCACAAGGAAGTATGCCGACGTGTGGAAATCGACCGTGAGAAAAGGAAACTCGTCAGCGTTTATGCAGCCTTATTGCAGTGGTGGTCGTGCAGTGGTGGATAGTGGCAGAATGACAGCGTTTTTTTTACAAACGTAACAATTTTGTTGCGAAACGAGGCATTTAACTCGACGCGCATAATGAAACAGCGTTTTTGATAAGCGAGCTTATAAAAACCCTGTGCTAAGAGCAAACGCCCGTAGTGAAGCGTTGCGATAGCGGGAGTTTTTCTACAAAATCGTTCTATTTGACGAAAAATAGTTTAAAATAAAAAAAACAAAATAGCAGCAGCACTTTGCAGGGGAAAGAGCGATCGGCGCATTCGGACGATAAGATGGAGATGCAATCCGGGGGAAGTCGCGATGACACCTTGCAGCCTACGTTCGAAATTATAGGGCACAAGCAGAGAACGCTGCCAAAGCTTTTTTCCGGTTTTACAGAGTCTCAAATTACCGTAAACCCGGTCCCCAGAGATGTCAACCCCGAGCAATGGGTATCGCATCTGTTTAACGATATTCTAAACTTTGCGAAAGAGAACCTGTTAGAAAACGAACCCGGATATTTAGGCATATCCATAACAGACGAAAAGGAGACGTCCAAAGCCTTCAACATGAGCGTTAGGCGCGTAGACCAATTGAATGCGGATGTCATTGTTGGAAGCATCGAAAAAGTAATGCAAAGTAACCAACAATTCTTGCTAAGCGGGCCTCTTCACGTGACGTTTGTGTGGACCAGGGAGGTCTCGGGTTCGTGCCACCAACCTTGCGATGCCTGTAGGGGCAATAAAGGCATTGTCGAAATAGCCAACAAAGACAACTTGTGTTTAGCAAGAGCGATCGTTGTAGGCAAAGCCAAAGTGGATCGCGACGTCAACTACAGAACGATGACGCGTTCCGACTATCTGCAAAAATCGAAGGCCGTAGCCTTGTGCGCGAGCATCGGTCAAGGGCACGACGGCTGCACCATAGATGACGTCAGACGCTTTGACGCTGCGTTAAAGGGCTACGCTGTGACGGTGTTTGGCGATCATACGGGCAAGCACGTGCTGTACGCGTCGGATAAGAAATGCGATAAATACATCGACGTCATGCTCCACGCCGGGCACTTTAACGCCATCGTGAACCTTCACAAGTGCTTTAAATGCAAATCGTATTGCCGCCGGTGTCATCATCCCTCGGCACACAAAAAAGAATTTCACAGGTGCGACGCCGGGTGCGCTAAATGCCATCAGCAGTGCGATGCGCGATTCGACGCCTACATACGCTGCGCCGGGTGCAACAGAGATTTTAAGGGACCGACATGCTTTGCAAACCACGCAAAGAAAGGCGTTTTTTACCCAAAGGCGCTGTCGGTGTGCGACGTAGAAAAGGTGTGCACGTCTTGCAACAAGCTCGTGAATGCGAGGTACAGAAAAACCGCGCACGAGTGCGGGGAAAAGTACTGCTATCATTGCAAGACACACGTGAATTCTAGCCACATGTGCTATATGCAGCCGTACGCCGCAAAGAACAAAAGAAACCGGTACGTGTTTATGTTCATCGACTTCGAATGCACGCAAAACATTCCATATACCGGCAAAAAGGACACATACGAGCATGTACCTAACTTGTGCGTGTTGTACCAAGCCTGCCCGCACTGCATCGACGAACGCCGCAAGACGGCATACTGCATGGAATGCGGTTGCAAAGAATGGGTGTTCACGGACGAACCCGTGAAGCAGCTTTTCGAGCACATCGCGCAGGCGAGATTCGAAGCCTGGGACGTCTACGTCGTGGCGCATAACCTCAGAGCTTACGACGGGCAGTTTCTATTAAAGTACATGGTGGCGCACTTAGACTGGATCCCGGAGCTCATCATGAACGGGAGCAAGATCTACAGGATGAGGTACGGTGACGTCACATTTCTAGACTCGCTCAACTTCATACCCATGCCACTCTCCCGCTTTTCCAAGACCTTCGGATTGAAGGAATGCAAAGGTTATTTCCCGTACCTGTTTAACACGAAGGAAAACGAGCGGTACGTGGGTTCGATTCCCGACAAAAGGCATTACTGCCCTGAGGGCATGTCGGCGGAGGGTCGGAAAGCCTTCGAGCAGTGGCACGAAGAAAAGGCGTCCTCCGGGCACGTCTTCGACATGAGGGCGGAAATGGTGGCGTATTGCAAGATGGACGTATTTCTACTCAGTCAGGGAGTTTCCAAATTCAGAAGGGAATTCTTGGACGAGAACGGAATAGACCCGTTCAGAGAATGCGTCACCATCGCGCAGGCGTGCATGTGCGTGTATAGAAAGCGCTTCATGCCGCTTAAAAAAATTGCCCTCTTGCCAGCGGGCGGGTATCGACTAGCGGACCGGCAGTCTCGCGCCGCATGCATATGGCTAACTTGGCTAGAGATGCAAAACCGCATCGTCATCCAGCACGCCATGCGAGGACGCGAAGTTAAAATCGTGGGGCACAAGGTGGACGGGTACAGAGAGGCCGAAAAAACCGCGTACTTTTTCCACGGGTGCTTTTACCACGGCTGCAGGCGGTGCTTTCACAATCGCCATGCGGCGATATACAACTCGGGACACGAAACCATGGCCTCCAGGTTAGAGAGCACCGAGAAGGTCACGGCCAAGATCAAGGCCGCCGGCTACGCTGTGGTGGAAATGTGGGAGTGCGAGTTCGACGCCGCGACGAAGGCCGACCAGGACCTCGCGCGCCACGCAAGGGACTTTCCGGTACCCGAACCCCTGAACCCCAGAGACGCCTTCTACGGAGGTCGCACCAACTGCACCAAGACGTACTGCGAGGCGAAGGGGGATAGCAAGATCTACTACTACGACGTGTGCAGCCTGTACCCGTACGTGAACAAGACGAAACCCTACCCCGCGGGCCATCCCAAGATCCACGTGGATCGATTCCCGCGCTTGGAAGACGTGGGGGGCGGGTTGGTGAAGTGCGAGGTTCTACCGCCGCAACACCTGTACCACCCGGTGCTACCGGCGCGCATCGGCGGCAAGCTCATGTTCCCGCTATGCCGCGCTTGCGCGGAGGCGGAGAACCAAGACGAGTGCCACCACGGAGAGCGCGAGAGGGCGTTGTCGGGTACCTGGGTGGTCGACGAGATGAAGGTCGCCCTGGAGGAGGGGTACCGCCTCCTCAGGGTCCACGAGATCTGGAAGTACGACGTGGTGCGGCACGATCCGACCACCGGAGCCAAGGGTCTCTTCGAGGACTACGTGAATCAGTTCCTGAAGATCAAGACCGAAGCCTCCGGATGGCCCTCGGATTGCGACGACCCCGCCGCAAAGCAGCAGTACGTGGAGCAATTCTTCGAACACGAAGGCGTCGCCCTGGATCCCCAGGCCGTCGCCGCCAACCCCGGCAGGCGGGAGCTGGCCAAGCTGATGCTCAACAGCTTCTGGGGCAAACTGGGGCAGAGGGAAAACCTCCCCACGTGCGAGCTGGTGGACCGGTACGACCGCCTCCTGGAGCTGCTCAACGACCCGGGCGTGGAAGTGCAGACCTACGTGCCCGTCACCGACCGGATCGTGTACGCGGTGTGGAGGTACCGCGAGCAGTGCCGCAAGGTCAACACCGCCGCCAACGCCGTGCTGGCGGCCTACACCACGGCTCACGCGCGCCTGGTGCTCTACTCCTACCTCAAGAGGCTGGGAGAACGGGTCTGCTACTTCGACACCGATTCCGTCGTCGTCGCCGCCGCTCCGGGCGACTGGACGCCGTCCGTCGGACGCCTCCTGGGGGACATGACGGACGAGCTGGAGAAGTACGGGAGGGGCTCTTACATCGCCCGGTTCGCCTCCACGGGGCCCAAAAGCTACTGCATGGAGATCGTCTGCCCCGAGACGGGCAAGACCTTCTCGGTGTGCAAGGTGAAGGGGATCACGCTCAATTCGGGCAACCTGGAGCTGGTGAACGCGCAGGTGATTCGCGACGTGGTGCTCAGGGACAACGACCGCGCGGTGAAGCTGGAGGGCACGCAGATCTCGCGGAAACCGTCTTGGACGGTCGTCACCGAACCCAGCTCGAAGACGTTTAGGATGGTGGTCAACAAGCGCGTGCTCGCCGGCGATCACGATTCCTATCCCTACGGGTTCAAGAGGAACGCATAAATGAGACGTCCGCAGCCGCGCCAAAGTCATTTCGAACCGGGTACCCCCGAGGAGACGATGCCCGGTCCCCGAGACCTGCGGCGATTCGAGTTTCCCAGCACGATGCTCGTGGCGGGGCCGTCGCGATGCGGCAAGTCGACCTTCGTGAAAAACCTGTTGCGCCACGCGCACCGGATGTTCGACGTGCGCCCCAGGAGGGTGCTGTGGTGCCACCCTCCGGAGTATTCGCCGAGACTCGAACCCTCGGCTCTGCGCTGCGAGACCCACGCGGGCATACCCGAACTTGCTTCGGTGGGCGAGAACGACCTCGTCGTCCTCGACGATCTGATGGTGGAGGGTGGCGGGAAGGACGTGTCCAATTTTTTCACCAGAGACTCCCATCACAAGCGCTTCGGCATCGTCTACATCCTGCAGAACGTGTTTCCGCAGGGTCAGAAATATCGCAACATCTCTCTGAATGCGAACTACGTCGTGGTCTTCAAGAACAACCGGGACAAGATGCAGATCGAGAGACTGTGCCAGCAGATCGAACCCAGGAACTCTAGGTTTCTGTTGGAGGCCTTCGAGAAGGCCACCGAACGCCCTCACGGGTATCTCGTGCTGGACTGCACTCAGTACACGCCCGCCCGATACAGGTATCGAACCGGCGTGCTGCCGGGGGAAAACCTCTCTTATTTCGTACCCAACTGAGGCCACCGAGAGGACTCGGGTTTCGTTTCGTTCTATATTATCCCGGCAGGGTCTCGCCCCGACCGAGGCCGTCGAGTCTAAATAAAAAGTACCGCTTTCGGGGCGAACGTCATTATCGCGCAAGCATGGCTAGAGGTAGGTCAAGGCTCGCGACGCTGACCAGTCCTCGCATAGCGAGACAGCACGGCAATTTGGCGGCTCTGGCCAAGGCGAAGGCCCCTCTGCGCAAAAAGTTGTTAAAAAATGCCGACGGCGATCTGATCAAGGCCATTAGCGAATGCATGCTCAACGTGTGCAGAGGTCACGTGCAACTTCCCGCAAAGTGCTTGGGTCGCCTGAAGAAGCACAAGGCTTCTTGGAGGAAGTTGACGGATAAACGGGTTCCTCTGAAGAAGAAGAAGAGCATCTTGGTTCAAAAAGGAGGTTTTTTGCCGGCATTCCTCCTACCCGTCTTGGCTTCGCTCGGCGGCGCGCTAGTGTCGAAATTAACAGGATGAAGTACGGCAGGCAGATCCTCGTTGCGCCGCAACCGAAGACCGTCGACAGGCTTCACGCTGTAGACCGCACCGTATCCAGATTGGCTAAAGAAATTCGGAACCTGCAGAGCGCGAAGCTCTCTGCCGACGAAAAGTGGCGGCTCGTAAAACATAAATTGGACAACTACCTCGATCTCGTGGCACAAGTCAGAAAGCCCTTCCTGGGCGACGACGACGACGACGACGACGATTACGAAGACGTGCACGAGCGCGTGCCGGTAAAGCAGGAGGTCGAACCCCGAACCATAAAGGTCAACCTCCTCTCGCCTCGCAAAAAGAAGAGGGCGAACCCTGCCACTCCGAAAAAGAAATCGAAATCGCCTTCCGCGTCGTACCATTTTCGCAAGCGCGTCTGGCAACCCCTGTACAAGTAAAGCATGAAGGAATGGAAGGCGCTAAGGCGATACTATGCCAGACCGGAACACTATGCCGGTTTGGGCGCGGTCGAGCCCCTTCGAAAGGCCACGGGTGCGTCTAAGGCGAACATCGAGTCCTTCCTTCGAACCCGGGACAGTTACACTCTGCACAAGCCGGTCAGAAAGCGGTTCCCCACCAGATGTTATCACGTGACGAATATGGACGATCTTTGGGAGGCCGATCTAAACGTCATGAACAGCGTGAGGGAACATAACAAACCTTACGTGTACATTCTGACCGTTATCGACGTATTTTCCAAATATGCTTGGGCCGTACCCCTGAAATCGAAGCTGGGTACCGAGGTTGCGCAAGCGTTTCGCTCCATATTCTCCCGACGCGTCCCCAGGGTCCTCCAGACGGACAAGGGGACCGAGTTCACCAACAAGACTTTTCGCGACTTTCTGAACAAACACGACGTGAAACATTACACAACCAAAAATAACGTTAAAGCCAGCGTCGTGGAGCGCTTCAACCGCACCTTAAAAACCAAGATGTGGAGGTATTTCACGCACAAAAACAGTTACAGATACCTGGAAGTCCTTCCGGCCTTACTCGAGTCGTACAATAGCTCGCATCACAGGTCCATAAAAATGGCTCCGAAGGCCGTGAACGAGTCTAACATTTTACGAGTGTACCGCAATCTCTACGGAAATAGGACCCTACCTCGCGCAGGGAAACCCACATTTTCCGTCGGCGATCACGTGCGCATCTCTAAAGAAAAAATGAAATTCGACAAGGGCTACGAGCAGAATTGGACGGACGAAATATTTCGGATAGCCGAGGTGGTGCGCGGTCGGCCGGTGGTATATAAGTTGAAGGATCTGGCCGGAGAAGCCATAGACGGCTCATTTTACACCCAGGAGCTACAAAAGGTCGCGCTACCTCGGACGTTTAAGATCGAGCGCGTTTTACAGACCAAGGGCCGAGGGCGCCGCAAGCAGGTCTTGGTAAAGTGGAAGGGGTATCCGGCAAAGTTTAACTCGTGGGTTCTGGCTTCGACCGTCGATTCGACATGATTAAGACCGAGCCCTTCTCCATCACCCTCGTGAGCAACGCTTCCATGGAACACTTTACCGACAACACCACGGCCAGATTTTCTAACATCTTGCCCGAGAGAATCGTTCTGCAGGGAGAATGGGAGGTCGCCCTGCAAAAGGTCAGGTATCCGGTGAAATTTTATAACCTTTCGCCAGACGACGCCCGTCTGGCGGGCACCAAGTACACCATGACGCTCCTCCCCACGCATTCCAAATTCAGTTTGCAAATGCCGCAAGGCATCGTGCACAATCCCAAAGACTTGGTGAACCTCGTCAACGCCGCTCTACTCGAACACTTGCACGTGGAAAACTTCTTCCTCTTCGACGAGCGCAAGCAGACGGCGGGCGTGAATGCCGCCGTCGCCCACCCCGAACCACTACCCGACATTCCGTTCGACGGGTTTGTGGAAAATGTCGCGCGCGCTGTCGTACCGTACGCGGTCGGCGAATACGAAGCTCTCAACGATGCGCCCCGCCAGAGACCAAAGCCGAAACCGAAACCGAAGCCCCGGGCTTCGGGGCAGCAGAAACCCGCGGCGGCTCGTTCCGTCAGACCCAAACGAGACGTTTCAAAATCGGAGGACCCTCCGGGGCCTCTACACCGCATCCACAGTTTGCTCTTGACGCCCGCTATGGCAAAAATGTTGGGTTTCGATCCCTACGTCGACGTCATTCTCGAAAAAGCTGCTAAACGCCCCGTAGATCCTTATATGGGGTTTCCTTACGAAATGTTCGTCTACTGTAATCTAGTGTCCCCGCAAGTCGTGGGCGACACCTTCGCCCAAGTCATACAGAGCGCGGCCGTGGAATACGAAAGAAGCAACAACACTTACATGAGCGACGAAAAGACGTTTTTTCCCCAAAATTGGGTACCCTTGATTCAGCAGGACTTCAAGACGGTCAGCATAGATTTAAGGAACGGTTACGGCGATCTCTTGCCATTCGCCGACGGATTTTCCTCTACTGTAGTTCTCGCTTTTCGTCCGAAACAGGCGTAATGGACGTGCACGCCGTAACGCGGTACTACCTCAATCAGACCGGCGGCGCGTTCCACCATCGCGATTTCGCTCTCTACAGGGGCAAGCGCTACCAAAGAGGCAGCGGTCTCTTTTCAGCCCTCGGAGGACTCTTCAGAAGGTTGCTACCGTTTTTAAAGAGCGGAGCAAAAGCAGTCGGAAAGGAGGCCTTAAAGGCGGGCGCCCACGTTCTGTCCGATGTGACTGTGGCGGGAGCAGCGCCGAAGCAAGCGCTCCAGCGGAGGCTCAAGGAGTCCGGATACAATTTAAAACGAAAAGCCGACGAAAAGCTCGGTGCCATGCTCGGTTCCGGCGCCAGGCGTCTCAAGAGAATAAAACCGAGCAAATCCGGAAAGAGCAAGCAGTCCAAGCTGAAACGCGGTAGGCGCAAGGTGCAAGACGTATTTTCGTAATGGCAGACGCGACCGTCCACATGAGTTCCGAACTGGACCTCTTTACAGAGGTGCCGGTTCAGATGAGCATCGAGGAGTCACGGTTCCTATACCTAAACCCTCAAAACACTTTAATGAAAAATGCCCCCATCACCTTTCATTATTCCGGAAATGCGGACGATTACCTAGACTTAACCTACGTTGTACTCGAACTCATGGTGCGCGTTGTAGATGACAAAGGAGAGGCCTTAAACGCTGACGCTAACGCCACTCTGGTCAACAACGCCTTAAATTCCCTGTTTCAACAGATGGAGGTAACCCTCAATAACGTCATCGTCTCCATACCGCAAGCCGGTTACCCCTATAGAACCTACCTCGAGACGCTTCTCAATTACTCCGAAGATGCCATGAACACCAAACTAGAATCTACCCTCTGGAGAAAGGACACGGCAGGCATCATGGACACTTTTATCGCCAATGCGGGCTTTCAGTGGCGTCAGGGGTTTACCAAAGGGAGCAACGTCGTACAGCTCATCGGTCCTCTGTCCAACGCTCTTTTTAGACAGGAGAAGCTGCTTTTGAACAACGTTAGCATGACCGTCAAGCTCACTCCCGCCTCTCCCCAGTTTTATCTGTTTTCCGACGTAGATACCTTTAAGGGGTACGCCGACATCGTGTCTGCCACGCTGCGCTTAAAATCGGTGCGGCCCTCGCCGACCATAAAGCTCGCGCACCAGGCCGTGCTCGCAAAGGGCAACGCAAAGTACCATCTCAAAGACGTCAGCTTTCACGCTCTCAGCATCCCCAAGGAGTCCAGGGCAATGACGTTTAGCGACGTGTGCGTAGGGCAAGTTCCAAGGAGAGTGGTAGTAGCCATGGTCACCGACAAGGCCTATTCAGGCCATTTTAACTCAAATCCGTACAACTTGAAACATTTTAAAATGAACTTCTTTCAGCTCTACGTGAACGGGCAACCCGTTCCCTCCCAACCTCTGCAACCCGACTTTACAAAGGGACACTATTTGCAATGCTTTCAAACCCTGCAGGACGGCCTAGGCATTCATTTCAAGGACGAGGGACACTCCATCTCCAGAGAAACCTACCCGCAAGGGTATACGATAATGGTTTTCGATCTCACTGCAGACATGAGCGCTAACGAGTCTCACATCTCGGGTCAGCGCCACGGAACCGTCTCTATAAGCATCGGTTTTGCCGATAAATTGACAGAACCGGTCATACTTCTGCTGCTAGCGGAAATACATCGCACGGTCGAAATCGACGCCAACCGATCCATTTTGGTATCATGAACACCTTTCAAATTCAACGGTTTCTATCGACATGCCCCTCTACGCGCTCTCACTTTTTAGGCGTCTACCCCTGCGATAAACTACCCGTACTTCACGGCATTCGAACGCCTCCCTTGGCGCTAGTGGCTAACACCGACCCCAGCACCAAATCCGGGCAACACTGGGTTTGCATCTTTGTGGACAAAAACTCGCGTGCAGAATATTTTGACAGTTACGGCATAGGACCGCTTTCGCCCCATTTTCTCCGGTTCTTAAATTCGGTCTGCGGGACGCGTTGGTCCACCAACGCCAGAAGGCTGCAAGGTTTCGACAGCACCACGTGCGGTCATTACGTCATCGCCTACCTCACCCACCGCTGCTCCGGCTTACCTAAGCATACATTCTTCTCAAAATTTCGCGTCAGCAATCACGCGCATAATGATGTCGTCATTCGCAAAACGTTCAAAAACGCATGCCGCGCAAAGTGCTCTGCCGCTCGGCAAACTTGTCAACCCTTGAAGGTGAGTACGTGTGTGTGTGTGTGTGTGTGTGTGTGTCACTATTCAGCACATCTAAGCTAATCCATCGTCTTGCACGTGCTTTCAGAAGACGCTCCTGCTCATATAAAAAGCAACGTCACGGTGCCGCTCGCCTCATTCAGAGTGTACCATGCAGCGCGCGGATACAGTCCTGCTGCCATGCAGCACGCCGACCAGGTAGGTTCGCACCTATGTATTAGCTTGCTTTTTTTCTATCCCGTTTATCTCTCTATCCCTCACATTATTATTATTATTGTTTTGTGTGTTCCAGTATAACCGGATGTCAAACCCCAACCACCTCAAAACCCGGGGAAAAAAGGAAACTACCCATCTTCGACCTCCAACAGCATCCCCACAGCCCTGCTCCGCCAGCACAGTTCCAACACAGTGCAGTTGTGGGTCCTCTGGCGGATATCTACTTCCTCAACCCGCAACAAACTAAATTCGTCAGTGTGGGATTCTCCCCCCGGCCACCGCACCATCTCGTCGTCACCATTGCCAAATGTGGACAGCACAACGCAGTCGTCATGAGTTCCTCGCAGTGGCACAAACTCGTCGAAGCCATCCCCATCATTCACAAACGCTTGAATGACCCGCAGGGACGTCTACAGCAATTTCAGTTCAGCGACAGCGTCACCATCGTGTTTAAGTTTGTGTTCGGAAAGCTAAAGCTCGTTTTCAAAGAACCGCAAGGCGCATCCGTTACGCTCAACCAACAAGAATGGCACGTGTTGCATACCCTGCAGCGCATCATTACCGACATCATGTATCACAAAAAGAAGGAAGAGACGGACGTGCAAAATCAAATCATGGCATACCACAAGTACATGCTTCACAACCATGCCTCCAACGTTCCCTTACATGACATGAATTTCACGCAGTTCACCAAGTACATACGGTGCGCCAATTTTAGAACATTCCTCGAGGTTCATCATTTCCTCAACACCCATTTCGCACTGCGCATCTCACAAAATAGTCCTTAGTGCGCATGTATTTCTACCAGCGTTCCAACCGCACCTCACCCAAACATCTCGCGCCCTTCGCTCCCGCATTTGGGTCGCGAAGCATCCTATATCATACCCGATCACATTCACGGCGTTTGCATGTTCAGCACCGTTCAAAACAGAGTTCTCCTCCAAGTCGAAAACCGTTAAATCAACGGACACAGTGTTTTTCCTGCGGATGTTGTGCAATAATCGCTAAGCGCTTCCGGCGGATGTAGTGAACCTCCAACGAACGTTTCCCCACCAGTGCTTCCCCTGATGTGGTAATTCTCCAACCAACTTTTCCCCCACCAGTGCTTCCCCTGATGTGGTCGTTTGCATGTTCAGCACCGTTCAAAAACAGAGTTCTCCTCCAAGACGAAAACCGTTAAATCAACGGACACAGTGTTTTTCCTGCGGATGTTGTGCAATAATCGCTAAGCGTTTCCGGCGTATGTAGCCAACCTCCAACGAACGTTTCCCCCACCACTGCTTCCCCTGATGTGGTGTTTCTCCAACGAACTTTTCCCCCACCAGTGCTTCCCCTGATGTGGTCGTATGCATGTTCAGCACCGTTCAAAAACAGAGTTCTCCTCCAAGACGAAAACCGTTAAATCAACGGACACAGTGTTTTTCCTGCGGATGTTGTGCAATAATCGCTAAGCGCTTCCGGCGTATGTAGCCAACCTCCAACGAACGTTTCCCCCACCACTGCTTCCCCTGATGTGGTGTTTCTCCAACGAACTTTTCCCCCACCAGTGCTTCCCCTGATGTGGTATATCTCCAACCAACTTTTCCCCCACCAGTGCTTTCCCCTGATGTGGTCGTTTGCATGTTCAGCACCGTTCAAAAACAGAGTTCTCCTCCAAGACGAAAACCGTTAAATCAACGGACACAGTGTTTTTCCTGCGGATGTTGTGCAATAATCGCTAAGCGCTTCCGGCGTATGTAGCCAACCTCCAACGAACGTTTCCCCCCACCACTGCTTCCCCTGATGTGGTGTTTCTCCAACGAACTTTTCCCCCACCAGTGCTTCCCCTGATGTGGTATATCTCCAACGAACTTTTCCCCCACCAGTGATTTCCTGCTTCCGGCAGTTGGGTTATATTTATGCACGCGCATTCTTTACCCCTTCATTCGGTGCTAGCCAGCCGTGGGGAATGCCAGGACCGTCGTGTAAAGACTTCCACTGCTCGTTTTGCTTTCACCAAACGTGCAGCTGCGAACTTAAGCACCGTCTCACCCTCCTGTGCACGCAGTGTCAACACGGTTTCTACGAAGACCTCGATCATCTCAACAAGCAAATTCAGCAATTCCTTCGAAGGTACTCCGCTAGAAACACCACATGAACTGCTTCATCGTGCTCTTTCGGTATCTCGATAACGGACGAAGAATCCGCCTGCTACTGCCCAGGGAACGCCAAGTGCTGCTGCAGAACGGCATATACATCTTCGAACGTTATCCCCCAAGCGACGTCGACCTTGTGTGGAACCAACTTCCCGCAGACGCACAGGTAGTTTGCGCACCTTATCGCAGGTGTAAACAACACTACAACCTTCCTCATCAAACCACTCATATAGACGGCCCTCCCCCGTTTATCAAAAACTGCCATCTGTGCCGTCAGAATGTCACAGGACGTCCTTAAAGAGCTAGAAGAACTTTCCAGCAGCGCCCACACTCTCAGCGTATCTACGCTTCAACAGCACGTACCATATCGCGTCGTCGGCGTCAAAACAATCGACACCGTTCACGGTACAAAGCTCGTCGCCAAACTCGACAACGACACAGAAGTTTTCCTACCAACAAGATTTGCAAAAGCCTCTCCAGAACTCGTCAACAAACTCAACTCTAACTCATTCTGCATCATATACGCAGGCGAGGAAAAACTACGCAGCGGTTTCAAACGTCACATCGTCACGTTCTCCCCATATAACCCTAAATAATGTCCGACGAAACCTATCCCGTCCCCGTGGGGAACAATCTTAACCTACAACTCATTCTCAACGCAGCTTCACCTATCCGTATCCTCTGCATCTCCAACTCCTATTTCCGCAACAGCAGAGTTGTCACCATCACACTCGACGTCCAAGGGGCTCACGCCGTCCACGTCAAATGCGTACCTACCAAAGTACACCAGCATAAACAAGACGCACTATGCGTCATATACCTCGGCAACAGCAACATTCCTGCTCTAACCAACAAAGTCACATCCACAGGATGCTTCTCAACCAGCCATTACAACGAATTTACCATCCCCATCTATATACCAACCTTCACCGAGTTCGTCAACGAAAGTTTCTCTCACCTGCTCGTCACCTGCATCACCAAACCTATCCACCAATTTACCGCCGATAGCAGCAGCAGCGATGACGAGGACTCAAAGTGCACCACGTACTTTAAAATCATTGTTGTGCGCGAAATCTGTGTGTCCTAGTGCCTCAAACAAAAACTATGAATTTTAATGTGCTTTTTTTTCTCCTAATATTACTTATATTGTCCATTTATTGTATTTATATGTTAAGCAAATAATACATCATGTTAATCAAAACTATGTATACATATCTTTATCCAATGTACTGTATTCAAAGTATAAATAAAGAAAACAGTCCCGGATGAGCCAATTGCAATAACGATAATCCTACCGCTCAGGGCGCTTTTCAAACTTACCGCCGCCGCCGTCGCACGCAGCGACACTAGCGACACTAGCGCCCCTAGCGGCAGGATTATCGTTAAAACAATTGGCTCATCCGGGACTATTACTACTCACCGCGACCCCTCAGAGAGAATCCCGCGGCCCTGCTGTGGGTCGCGACCCACAGTTTGGGAATCCCTGCCTTAATGGACTTTGCGTAGACTTTCATGAAAACTTCGGGTAGCGTCTCGGAAAACAATTTGGTACTAAGTTTGGTATTAATCTGACTTCTCGTTGTTATAGTTTTGCTTAACACACGTAGATACACGGACGTTTTCTAAACATTACTTTGGGTTCCGGAACCTCAAAACATGCATTTATCGCGAAATCCTCAAAATTCAAACTTACGTAGAATGCAATACTTTCTCTGCTTGTCGTGTATAAATTACAGAAAAATAAAACGGACATTACCAATGTTCAAAGCATCACATTTTATGTATTTTCAACAGAAAGAGAGAACATTAATTTGAAAATTAATAAATAATAATTCTGTAATTATAGCACATATAACATATATAATGTATTATATATTACTACTAAGCCAATGCTGGAAAAAAATTATACTCATTTTGGAAGTAATGATGGAAAAGATATGTACATTGAGAGGTGTAATGGGGATCAAAGAGAAGGTATTACATGGTTTAAATGGCAGTTTGGAAGTTAGAAGGTTACAAGAGAGGGACAGAAGAAGGAATTTGCCCTATATTCAGCGATAAAGAAGATTCAGTCCATGTTTTATTAGAATGCAAGGGCACGGATATCTGGTTGAAAGACTTTATCCGAAATAATTGTTGAAGATGGCAAACATAGTAGTAATTAAAAAAAATCTGATGTGTTACACTCACTTGACTTTCTCTAGTCTTGTAAAAACTATTTTCACAAACTCTTTTTCTCCATCCATTTCATATTAATCGAGATAAACATTTGCAGAAACGATCTTTTGACATGCAAAGAGAATTACATTTTACACATAGCGACCATTTCTAAAAATATTTGACTATCGCTTAAGGCGTACTATGTTCCCTTTGTTTTGTAATTGTAAGGGCAATATAGAAATACAGATATATATCTTAATAACTGGTTGCTAGGTGCAGCACCATTCTCTTTGCCACAGATTAATACTCTTTGCATATCGAAGACAAAAAAGTGAATAACGAATTCCCATTTGAGAAAATTATTGAAAAATTTAAGGGAATAACAAGCAATATCTGGAAAATGGTTCACTCAGCAAAAAAAAAGAAAAAAAAACATTTATATGACATAAATTGTGTATTTTGATGCGATCTTCATGTTTTGTGTAGTAAAATTTTGTCTATCTCTTATGGTTTACCAATTATGCAAAAGTCGTTCACAATGAAGAATACTTTTGGAGACATTCCCAGAAAATTCAAGATATACATTTTATTTGTCATGAAAATATCTTAAACATATGATATTTTAATCCAAATTGTTAGAGCCATTTTTGAGAAAATTAAAATTTTCGAAAAATGTTCCATGTAAAGGGTAATCTGGGGTGGGGGATTTTCTTGAAAACCTTCGTGTCGCATTTCTGAAAGATACTGAACCTAAATATCAAGTTTTGGTGTTTATCCGACTGTTCACAGTCACACACACACACACACACACACACACACACACACGGACATGTATCCAAAAATGCTTTTTTTTTATTCAGGGGGTCTCAAAACATGTATTTCCGGTAAATTCTCGGTATCGAATTTTTGGGTGGTATGCAATACTTCCCCTAATTACTATACGTAGTGGAGAAAGTAAAAACTGTTAACATCCCACGTTTTTAGTTTAGGAAATTTCTATTGACAGTTAAGAAGAAATGGATCCGGTCGTTGAATTGAACTGGAGTATATAACACAACATAATTTGTTAATTATAAAGTATAATCATATTGTGATAGCAACAATGTATGAGCTAATAGTTGAAGAAAGTAATTTTATTGATTATCTTGTTTGACCTGGAATAGAACCTGGGTTAACCCAGGCCATTTGAACTTTGTAAAGCGCTTAGTACCAATAAACTTTATTCCTTGCTGCACAGACAGCAGAAATAATAAAGAAGGTAAGGTAGTAACTCAAGGGAGAGTAGATGCATTTGTTGTTATGAGATTTTAGTGCAGTTAAGCGTAGTCTCAAAAGGTTAAAATTGTTTTCACACTCAAAACGAAACCCCAGTTGGAGAGTCTTTTAGGGAAGATAACCCCCTCGGAGTTGACACAATAGTCAGATAAGGAACCGAAGTGGAACTGCCTTTGTTGTGGAGTAGCTGGCACCGTTCCCATTAACGAGGGTCACGTGTTTGTGTGCGCCTCTAATCGAACCCATGATCCGTATCATGAGCCCGCCCGCACGCAATCTGAGGCGGCTATCAGACGTGACAGGCCCTGGTCTCAAACCCCTGTGCCCGCATGTGCAATTTGTGGCGACAAATCCCTGTGCTCCCTCTGGAACTGATGACTATGACGTAATGGATGAGCGGGCCCCCATCGTGCTGGCAAACGGTCCGAAAATAAAAACTGCCTTCCCAAAGTCCCTAGAGCGAAAACATTGCGCCTCACCGCTTCGGGGGTTTCGAACCTCATTTCTGCACACAACGAATATTCACGCTTTAACACGCAACAATATACCTTTAGGTTTTTGTGTCGTCCAAAACTCTTCATAGAAGTCAAATAGGGACCTATTTTAGGGATCTATTGTAAGCATAATCCTCATACCGGATGTAGGTCAATAGAATTTAAAAACGCCTTGGATATTAGCCTCGTCATTTGTTTTACCTACCTACCTATTTTTAGTTTCCCTACAAGTACCTAGTATGTAGAGGAGGTATTTATTTACCCTAAGAATTTTATATTGAAATTTCACCGAAAATACACGTTTTAGCACACTAAGTAAAAAAAAAGAACCTCGTGTGTTACCAAGACACTCTCTGCTCAATCTTCAACAACCTATTCTTATACAAAACCTTATTCTTTTATCTATGTCATGTTAATCGAGATAAACATTTGCAGAAAATTCTCAATCTGAAAGTATTGATCCAATCATAAAATTTGGAATAACAAATACCCAGCCTTTGGACGATGAGAAAGAAAAGCACATGAGCCTAGAATACCACACTTTGTAAACAAAAACAACCTTAATCACATTAAAGTGACTGTTTTTTTTTTGGATCACGTGGTGCCATTTCCAATTTTTTTGTTAAATGGAGAGACTCCTATAAAACTGATAAGCGATAGCAAACTAACATTGTAATCTGCATTATAAAACACTTTGTTCGCATTCTTGAAACCATTTATGTGGCATTAGAATAACATCCATTTTCCTATTTAAATTATATTCAATATATGAATTATTTCAAGTTGAACAGCTATTATACCACTTAAATTCCGCTTGATGAACCCATTTCAACGTATTATAACGCAGCGGCTATGGTCCATTGTCAGCGTAAACACCGGGCGCGCTATCGGGAGAGAATTGAACTTTCTGGAAACTGCTTCTCCCCCCCCCCCCCCTTCTCCAGAAAGTGTGTTGAAATAGTCCGGGAACGTTCGAGAACGCGGCAGCGTTTCTGGTGCGACATCAAAAGCGACTCCGAGCAAGATGATGACGACTGTTGTGACGTGCAGCGAGTGCTACTGTAATGCGACGGAGTGTGGAGGTCTTGTGTTCAACTCTCGAGCTAAGTGAACCGTCCGGCGTGAAGAGGCTGCGTCACGAAGGAATTGAAGTGCGGAGAATTGAACTAGTTCATCTTAGCGAAGTGAACTCCCAATGAAAGTGAACTACATAAAAACGAAACAGTGACAGATGAAAACGAAACAAGTACAGTGAGATCACAGTTGAAAAACTGGACAGTCACAGTATCTTTTCTGTTAAGAAATTGTGTTATTATTATTCTGTCTTTATGGCAAACCCATTTCAGGTCAGATTCTTAAATGAAAAGTACATTTTCCTTGTAAAATAAAGTAAATAAGGAAATACAGCAAGGTTTAAGCAACAGTCAAAACTTTTAATAACGGGTCGTTACGTGGTGGTTTGAAATTCTATACCCCTTGCATCACCAGAAGGAAAAAAAAAAAAGATTAGTTACATACCAGTTAAGAAAAGTAGGAGTATTTGAAAATTCAAACAAATAAAGAATACATCGGTAAGAAGAAATTTTATTTCTTAAGGATATAATGGTTGACGCCATAATTGATTTAAATTGTGGGCTTTAACGAGATCTGCAGTTTTTGTGTACTAAAAAACCCTTTATCTCTTGCGGTTAATCAGGTATACAAAAGTCGCTCAAAATGAAGATGACCTTACAAGCTAAAATTCAAACTATACATTTTATTTGTCATTTAAATATCTTAAAATTATGGTAACAATAAAAATTATTAGTTCTTTTTAAGAAAATACAAAATAACGAAAAGTTCTCCATTTAAGGGGTAGTTTGACCTGGGGGATTTTACTAAAAATCTTCATGTCTCATGATTGGAAGGTGCTGAACTTAAATCCCAAGTTTGTTACTTAAAGCAATTTTTGTTTTTTGAGTTACGCTGTTCACACACAAACAACGGACCTTTTTCTAAAAGTTCCTTTTTTTATTCATGGTACTTCAAAATGTTTATTTTTAGTAAAATCTCGGTATCGAGCTTTTGGATGGAATATGGTATTGCATTTTATTTGCCATGCAAATATTAAAACATATGGCATTTTAATCAAAATTCATATAGTATTTTTGAATAAAAAACACTTTAACATGTAAAGGGTAGTTTGATGTGGGAGGATATTCTTGGAAATATTCGAGATTTACTCTTAGAAGAAGTTGAACTTAAATACTAAGTTTGGTATCTAACCGACTTTTTGTTTTTGAGTTATGCTGTTCACAGGCACAGAGACACCTACATACACGGAGGGTTTGCTAAAAATGCTTTTTTTTTTATTCAGGGAGCCCCTAAACGTGTTTTTCCGCTAAACTCTGTACAAAATTTTAGTGAGAAATCTAACAATTCCTACCTTACTATTAAGCAGTAGAGAAAGAACAAGCTTCCGATGTTTTTCTAGAATTGGGGAGGATTCACGGGTCCTCAAATTGGCGGTGAAATCTCGGCATCAAATTTGTGAGTAGATTGCGACTCCAAATCTGTGTCCTAAGTACGTGTTAGAGACCGTTATGGAACAAAAATCCTTTAAAATTCTAATTGTTCTGTCCTTCTGGTCATTTAAATACCAAAGCGCGATGTTCAAGTGTACATAAAGTATGTGCAAATAGCGCATGAAGTTTTAAAACACCTTTGTTTTCACTATTTAGTTTTAGGTCGCTTCAACTACGTCGTCATGTCGCGAGAAAATCTTAAATCCAGTATGTCCGGGGCATCGGTTAGGGAATATCTGGTGGATCAGCGTGTGGCGGACACTTAGCCTTCTAGGTCTCATCCCTGAACCATACTGTCTTGCTTGGTCATATGTCACGGAGGATTTAGTGCTAGACAACTGTACCTCTGCTTCTGTGACGGGCAGATGGCAGCTTCGGAGTCGTCCTCCGTGGTGGAGTGGTTACCATGTTCTCGAGGTCGCGGTTCATACCCGGCGGAGGACGATGGATTTTTTCGGGCGTAAAAATCCTTAGAATGGCTTCCTTCGGAAGCGACGTAAAGTAGATTTACGGCATGTAAAAGAACCTCAAGTCTGATAAAGAGGACTCTGGGCAAAATGTTTGGTCTTTCACGCTCAATATAGAATGGGACGCTAAGAACCATAGCAGTTGAGCATCCATAAATAAAACACAATTTATTTTTGAATGGCAGCTTCGGCACGCGTCCATGAAGACTGTATCTCTGCTTGTACACGTGCCAGGCAGATGGCGTTTGGGTGCAGTCTAGTTTACTTGCTTTCATTATCCGTGGATAGATGGCAGAACATATGCTATTACCGCCTATTTTCATTTTTAGTATTGTTTTAGACTTAACATGGAACTTTGGGTCATGGTCATCCAGTCCAATATTTACCTTGGCGGCTGAGGTAAACTACGAAAAAAGAAACAAAAACAAAAACGAAATTCAGGTTGGTTGATCAACGGTATTTGAACCCGAACCTCCCGAATGCGGGCCACATAAGCTACCGCCTGTCGTGTTTAGCGGTTGCAAACTTGATTTTCTTGTAATCTTGTTTACTTACATCTATATGTGTTACTTTAAAATGTTCCCTATTACAATTTTTGATCAACTTGTTTAGAATTTTTACTAGACGTTCTTTGAAAGTACATGAAGAGATTTAAAGAACGTTTTCTTGATATTAAGTGTAGTTTTGGTAGTCAAAGTTTCAAAATTTAATATACGATTGATTTTTAGAAAATTAAATGTTTTACATTATTTGTGATGGAAATGTTTTTATGATTGTAAGGAGCTGTATAAGAGAACTAATACCGAACATTTAAAAGTTTCAAAGTATCAAATTTTCATCACTTGGGGCATTTAACAAGAAAACTATACCTATTTTTAGAAAATTAATTTCTTGGAAACTAGTGCATGGAAACATGAAAATTAATTTTATGGTTTCGTTATAGTTTTCGTTTATACGTTTTGCTTCAGGTATAAGAAGGATAGATTTGCCTGAACTGATGGCCCAATTTTTAAAAAAAGGGTCACTGTATAGTAACATTTCAAATTCCATGCGTGACCGTGAGAAAAAAGAAACAGCGATTAACCACTTGAAAAACAGTGTGTTTGAAAATTCAAATCAATATCGAGAAACACCTCGGAAAGTGTTAAAGCCACGAAAAATTTTACTTGCCTTAACGAGGTCTACATTTTTTATGTAGCAGGATTTCTCTATCTGTTATGGTTACCAGCTATACAAAAGTCATTCAGAATGAAGAGGAGTTCGTAGAAAATTCAGAATAAATATTTTAGTCGCCGTGTAAATGGTATTTTAATCAAAATCGTTAGTCGTTTTTTAGAAAATAACAAATAAGGGAACGTTTTCTATTTAAGATGTAGTTTGGGGTGGAGGGATTTTCTTTATAATCCTCGTGTCGCATCCTTGTAAAGACACCGAACTAAATATCAAATTTTGTATTCAATTGACTTTTCGTTTTTACTTTCTCTACTACGTGTAGCAAGTAGGGGAAGTATTGCATTTCACCTATGAATTCGATACCGATATTCTATCGGAAATTCATGTTTTGAGGTACTCTGAATCCAAATAAAACATTTTTGGACACCTATCTGTGTGTGTGTGTGTGTGTCTGTCTGTCTGTGAACAGCATAACTCAAACACAAAAAGTCAGATAAGTACCAAAATTGGTATTTGAGTTTATTATATTCCAAGGATGCGACACGAAGACTTTCAAGAAAATCCCCAATCTCAGAATATTCCTTAAATGGAACATTTTTCGAAAAATTTTATTTTCCCAAAACGGCTATATCGATTTTGATCAAAATATCATATGTTTAATGTATTTTATGCCAAATGAAATGTATGTCTTGAATTTTCTGGTAATTGCCCCAAAACTCCTCTTCATTCTAAAGGCTTTTGCATGACTGGTAAACCGTAATAGAGAGACAAAATTTTACTACACGAAATAAGTAGATGCTAAACACGCAATTTATGTCATACATAAATTTTTTTTGAGTGAACTATTTCCGAGATATTCTTGTTATTTGTTTAAAATTTCCAATACTTGTACTGTATGTCCTGGACACACAAAGAGAATGGAATGCTCGACATAGCAACCAGCTCTTAAAAGATTTGACTATCGCTTAAAGCCTACCATATTCCCCTTACACCTACAAGAAAATAGTTAGCAATAAAATAGTTTCTGAAAATGTTTATCTGGATTAAAATGAAGGAGATTGATAGTAAGCGTTTGTAAAAACAGTTTGTGAGGGCGCACGCCTTTTCCTATTTGAATTCATGGAAGTTCAAACCGTACATTTTCAGTGAAATCTAAGTATCGAATTTTTAGGTGGAATACAATACAATACAACACAATACTCCACTTACTATTGGTAAGTAGTAAAGGAAAGTAAAATTAAGTCATTTCAGTAACTACCCAGTACTCTTAATAGTGACCTGACCTTTTGGCGAAGTCTAGTGGGCATAGTTTGTAAACATCAGTAGATACTTTAGACCTGAAAAGAACAAACCAATACCATAATTCGTATCCTCCTCCCATATTATCATTAGAATTTACGATCTCTCCGAGGCAGAGAAGGTTGATACCATTCCGTGCGAATGAACCTATTAATTACAGAAGTAGATAAGCCATTTAAACCATTCTGAAACTACAATTAGATAAAGGGAATCGATCCTGCGTTACGCATGTAAGCAATGGCAAGATTAGCAGCATCGTCCTGAATGCGCGCGCATAGCGTGACAAAAGGCGATACAGCTGCGGGGGTTGGACTCCCTCGCACCGCGGCTAAAAACAAGACATTTAAGCGATGTACGCAACACTACCTATTATATCCTCTGAAATCGGTTACCGATCAGGTAAGCTGCAGCCAATTATGCGTCAAAACCTCGAGGGGACCTAGTTATAATGACTCAATGTTCTAACCTTTGCCATCTCCACGTTCTAGCGCCGGAGGAAAAATTAAAATAGGTGTGGGAATACGTTCTAGCTTTAGAACAAGTCCTCGGCTTAAAATTTCAGTACAGAACCGTTATCGCCAAACAATGTTTCAATCAAACTCTGCAGCAAGTATACCAGGTGAATCAACGAGGATGATTAGAAAAGTTGATGTTGAATTGTTAGATCTTGGGCTATGGATTGAATTGTATGTAGCGGTAAACGCGTATGCATAATTAATTTTTCGTTTTAGACTTATGCTGTTCATTCTCTCTCTCTTGCTCTCCCTTTCTTTCTCTCTCTTTCACACACACATACACACACACACACATACACACTGTAGGGAGAAATACCGGCTCTCGTCCTGAAGGTCCGAAGTTCGATTCCCGGCGCTGGGCTGGTAATTTTATGTCAGCTATCCACGCCTTCACATCTGACTTGCTTATGTGAACTATCCCTAAGGGCCAGCTTGTTCGGAGTACACGGTAAAAGCTGTTGGTCCTCACATTTCAACGCCATCCTCATCGTCCCCTACCATCGTAGGCAAGGGGTTCCGCCGCTGGGTGCCTCCACCTCAGAAATGGTTCCTGTCATCGCTTGGTGGAATGAGGTATCCCCCGAAGGTTGTAAGCCGTATGGAGAGCGTTAGAAACGACATTATCACTATGATCACAAATAGAGAGGGTATTAGCAGAGAAAATATAATTAAAATGGAAATAAATAAGAAAAGGTAACAGATGCAAATAGTAGAAATATTGCAAATATCGTGACGTAATATAAAATACTATAATCTTAGGTATGTAAGAAGGAATATTTGTAAAAACCCAGTTGAAGCAATTAGTAAGCTGGACTTAGCAAAGAGCCAATAACCCTCACAGCAGGAAATATAAATCGCAGAGCCTTTTCAAAATGTTTTTGTGTTTTCAGGAGACCTCAAAACATGTATTTCCAGTGAAACCTTCATGGTGAATATAGTACTTTCTCTACTTACTATAGGTAAGACTTAGCGAAATGGATACGTGTAGACTCACATTCGGAAGGAGTCAATTTCGATTTCTATGTCGATCGCCCACTCTGAGCTTGGCTTTTACGTGGTTTTCCCTGTTCGGTAGGCGACAGACAAATTCTGGGGTGGTTTTTCTCTACCACGATTTCTTGCTCGCTCCAAGGAGAGACTAATCAGAGAGGTGATCCGTGGTCACCATAGGGCTGCTTGGTTTCATGGGTCGTTCGTCGCCTCTCAGAGCAGCTCCAGCAGTGTGGCGGGTCTTCGAGCTAGAAAATGTTAGACTTCTGCGCGTATCTCTGGCATGTAGTCTCTGATATGTGCTAAGCGCAAAGGTCTGTGTAGGTCGCGGTGCGCGATTTGTGCATCTCCATTGCATAACTTACACCTTTTCTATAAGTGTATACACAGTTATCCTTATTTGTAATTGTTATTAGGTTTAAAAATAAATACCAAAAGTAATATTCGAACAACACAAATGTTTCATTTCCATCACAAAACTAACATGCCTGAAGTTTAACGGCTTGTGTACATTTACGATTTTGTTATTTTTACCTTCCTTAAGATGCAAACACGAGAATGAAAACCGCTACGTAAAAACGCTGGCGACAGATTTACGATCATTGGCGCCTTAAGATGTTTTCATTTCGAACTGAATCTTTCAATTTGTGATATATGACCCGAATCCCAAGAGGAGGCGTTGTTAAAGTGTATTCTCAGTACGCTTTGATTGTTTGGAAAAGTACTTTATATTCTGACTTTCTCTATTCCCTGAAAGTGTCCCATTTTTTATTAAGTGACCTCTACATTCAGATGTATAATACATGAACATATTTTCATTAATGTAAAGAGAATGTGCCTCCTAACAGCTTGAGCATTTTTCCTGTAGTGAATGGCTTTAAAGTTTATTTCAAGATTTAAAAACATATCGTTATACTTACCGTAGATTTCTGCCACAACAATCACACGACTTTGAAGACGTTGCAAGCCCCAAGTATGGAAGCCAAATTTGAAGGGGTTTAATTGTTGTTGCACCACGTATAGGCTTCAATTTTCAGCTGTTTTAGACCACGCACATAATAAATGTCAATTTGCGGAACATTGTTTCTAGGAGTGTTCACCTCACGTATGGTACAAACTTTCCGGTGGTCTTCGCCCCACGTTTAAGAATCAATTTTTTGTTTTAATGTTTATTTAAATATTATATATATATGTATGCCTCCGCTTCGTCAGTAGTAATTTGTAGAGCACGTATCTCTTAGCATGGCTGGTACGGCTAAAGAACAAGGCTTACACAAATTATAACTGTATTTAACTTGTTTTATTAACCCTTCACACGATTAAAAACACTTCTCTGATGTATTATACTATAGAGCTGTGACATTATTGTTATTTGCACTTTTAACAGATAAACTCTATATTATTCTCACCACAGTGAATTTTTATGTCTCACACTGAAGCCGTACCGTACCGAACTTCTTGGGTACGCTATCTTGTATCGTATACCACCTGAATTTGTACATTTTCTCTGTTTATAGTCTCTGATTGACTAATCCTACTCCAATAGAATACCTTTATTTAAATTTTAGCTTCTCTAGTTTTTGATTGGCTATTTATAAACTGTTTTATATATTACATTATTATTGTTCCAAGAACTATTAGTAGCCTTTTTAAACTTTCTAATTTATTACTGTCTCAAGTTTACCTTATTGTTAGCAACTTTCGACTCTTTACTTTCTAATTCTGTTTGCTACGAAAGTAGCTTGCTTCTATGCTCACAGCTCCTACATTGTTAAACTACGTAATACTTCACATAACATTATTATACATGTACATAATAAAATAAACATAATACAATGACTGTAATAACACATTATATATTATTATACACATATTGTTTTAAGGTTAAGGTTTAAGGTATTGTTATTATATTTTATATTATATAATTAGACTGATATCATTTAAGTGTTAAAACTACTGCCTCAACTTTCTCCACCCATATTTATTTACTTTCATCTCTATTGTACAAAACGTTAATACAATTTTCTTTTATCTACGCTAGAGAAAGTAATGAATTTATATGTAGAGGTTTCACCATGTATATGTGTGTGTGTAAAGAGCGCAACTAAAAACTCTGTGATACAATCATATGACTTTCTCTAACCTCTGTCGTTTATTAAGTATGCAGTCTACTCACGCTAAAGCTTATTGTCCTATCTACTACATTTTAATCTGAATGCAGAAATAGCTACATTACACATTTCGTTATAGATACTAAGGGAACAGCGATAGTCAAACGTTTAAGAACTGGACGCTATATGCTGGTCTTAAAATTCCATACTGTTTCCATGACATCGCGAGAATTAATTACATGTTGACTTTAAGAGAGTGACCAAGAAATGAACAATTCGAACCTTTAGTAACGGATATCTAAAAATGGCTTATGTCACAAAAAATATTCGAAAAAAGTGTGTTTTAAAGAGATCTACATCTTTTTGTGTAGTTGTTTTCGTCTATCGCTTAACGTTTATAAGATCATACAAAATTTCTTCCTAATAAACAGACTTTATAGGATTTTCCCAGAAAATTCAAGATATATAATTTGTTTTTATGTAAATATCTCATATGTGGTGTATTAATCAAAGTCGTTATAGCCAAGGTTTCGAAAAATGTTTCATGTAAAGGGTAGTTTGAGGTGGGGGGAGTTCCTTGATTTCACAGTTTTGGAAGATACTGAACCAAGCTTGGTATTTACACGACGTTTCATTGTTGACTTATGCTATTCACACACACGGAAGGTTTTCTAAACATTTTTTGGGATTCAGAGGCCTCAAAATGTGTATTTCCGGTAAAATCTCGAAATAGAATTTTTGGGTGGAATACAATACCTTCTCTAAACTGTATTCACTCTTGGTTGATCCGCGTCAAAACAAACCCCATGTGACCATTGCACCGTTATTAATGTATCCTTCCGCCATTTGCGCTAGAAATACTGTCACACTTTCAGACCATGTGCGGTGACGCATATTCTGTTCAGGGTTAAAGATGATAAGATTGATAGTTGTAACAAAACAAACGTTTGCAAATAGAATAATACTTAATTCTAAAATAAATGAGCGAAAAATAAAGTAACAGGTATGTGATAACTTAATTTATTCGCTCTCTGAAAGCGGCACTTTATTAACTGTTACCGGCTCGTTTTAAAAAAGAAATTGTGCACTGTTACGCGAATTGCATTCTTCTCAAGATCACTACATTCTTGCATAGCGTATTTCATATGCTTTCGTTTTTTCTTTTATTTACGGGTGTAACCGCTTTTCTCGTTTCAGATTTTTCTGCACAAGCACTGTTTATACTTGTACTCGAAACACCGGTGAACTCAAAAGTTGATTTCGCCATTTCTTTCGCGGAAAGTGTTAGATATTTCTCACATAGCTTATAATAAAGATTCAACACTATTGTTTTTTCACCACCAGTCAATGGTTTGCGCTGCTAATACTTTACGTAATTCGACGAAAACACAAGAGCGAATTCACTGTCCTCCATGGTACTAAACACAACTGCTCGTTTCTGGCTGTAAACAATATTCTGCGCTATCCGGATGTCAGGTGACTCATACAAATTGCGTCATGGTAATTGTAGCTCTGTTTTACGGTATAAATCAGCGATAAATAAAACCTTAGGTATTTGTATAGAATATTATACTATTTAAGGATAAATGCATTCTAAAATTCAGAGATTAGCATGGGACTACTTTCCTGGGCGCATTCCTACCGTGTTGCACCACGGTAAACTGACCACGTGAATTTGTTTTGCCGCGGATCAAACTAAGAGTGAATATAGTGTAGCTGCTATATACGTGGTAGAGAAAGTTAAGATCGGATGAATATCATATTGTTAGGCACCGTTCAAGAACGTAATGCTAAGTTTTTCAAGGAATGTATCCTATCCACAAGCACTTTTCGCGTGAAAGAGTTTATTTTTGTTTCTCCAACATGCTTTTAATGGTTTTGATGAAATATCAGGGTGATATATTTGTATTTTAAATTTTCTGTGTAGAGCTTCGGAAGACTTCTTGATTTTGTGTTTTATACAATACTTGGGAACTCAAAAGAGTGAGTGAGAGAGAATAATTTGCTAAAAGAGGAAAATGTATAAGATCTTATTACAATATAACGTTTGAGAAAAAAAAACCTCTACTGCTACCATATTTCTTGAATTCTGATATGGTATCTGTAAAGTAGATTTGAAAATGTGCTGTTTTTTTTTATTTATTTCTCTGATGATCGGAGTGAATTGGGCACTACTCCAGTGATACTGTACCTATGTCCCACAAAAGGAAGGAGAAGGAGAAGGAGGAGGAGGAGGTGAGAGCAGGTGCCGGGTGACTAGAACCAGGAGTTACGACACAGCAATTACAGGGTCCCTGCAGGTCCCAGAATGAGATGCTCCGACCGGCAGACCGTTGACCCCCGCCCTACACAGAGGAACCAATACCTCACTCCGAAGGGGCGCACGGTCCATTTACCCCGGCAACCAGCCCAGAGATGGAGAAAGTTCCACAGGAGCATCCTTTTTCCCTTCCACGCCCCACCGAAACACCATCACCGACACTTCCAAAGGATGAATGGAACGAAATTGAGGGACAGCAAATTTGGGAGTTGAAAGAAACCACTCCAGCATGCGCTTGACAACCCGAGAAAATCCCCGAAAAAACACATGGGTTAGAGTGGGCGGTCACCGGGAAACGAACCCGGTACCTGCCGAATGCGATTCTCACGCGGTTACCACGGCGTCACCTCGCGCGGTTGTCCGCATAGGTTATTAGTAACAAAAGCAACTTATAATTGAAGCATCTGTGTTTTGTTTTCGTATCGTGCGATGAATTAAGTTGCATTAGATTTTTTGAAATAATTTCTAGCAAATAATTTAACATCATTAAAGAAGGAGAAAAAGAGACAATTTTTATATGCAAGTACAAGATATAAGCGATATTTGTGGTTTGTGGAAGTCGTTAGAATGTACATGTTGCATGTATTCACGTCCGTTGTGACTATAAACTAAAATCAGCCCTATAATAGCGGTGGGAGCTATAAATATGCATACTTATTTTCTATATTGTTATTATAATGAAGGAACTTCATTAATAAATTTAATAATTTTTTCACCACGGAAAACCCATACTCTTCCCGACGGATGTAGGCCATTAAATATTACCAAAATACCATAATCATTCAGAAAATAATGACTGTGTTTAAAATATTCAAGAAGGTATTTTATTAACAAAACCATGTCAATTAAAACACAAAACTGTACTGATCCTTTAAAATCAGGCATTTTACTTTATTATTTAAAATTAGTTTAAGGTTATTGGTTTAACACTTATCTTTCATTATTAAATTTTGAATTATAGTTTGAATGATAATTCATTTTGGGAAAAAACCAATAAAGGGCGGGAGACCTCCTAGAGTGGCCAATTGGGGCACACATTTTTACTTTCTCTACCACATACCTAATAAATAGAGGCAGTATCGTATGCCACTAAGAAATTCAACACCGAGAATTGAGCCCTCTGAAAAAAATAAATTAAAAAACACAAGTGTGTGTGTGTGTGTGTGTGTGCGCGCGCGCGCGTAAGTAAAAGAGAGAGAGAGAGAGAGAGAGAGAGAGAGAGAAATGTCGGATAAGTACCAAACTTGCTTTTATCAGTATCTTCGAAGGGTATGACACGAAACTATACTTTACATGGAATGATTTTCGAACTTTTTATTTTCTCAATGATGCTATAACGATTATTATTAAAATTACATATATTTAAGATTATATAAGAAATAAAATGTGCATCCTTAATTTTCTGAAAATAGCCTTTGAAATCCTCTTCGTTTTAGTGGAATTTTATGTAATTTCGTATCTCGGGTAAGAATAAGATCTAGAGAAAAACTTTTTACTCAGAAATTGTAGATGCTTTTAAAACACTAAGTTTATTTCCAATAACTTTTCTTTAGCATCAGCTATTTCCGAGATATTCGTTGTTTGTTGGTTTAAATTTTGCAATGCTGCGTGATTTTTTCACTGCTGTCCTATTCAGTTTTTTCTCGCGATGTCGTGGAAAGAGTATTGAATTTCAAGCCCAAAATATAGGGACATCGGGCTATAGATTCCGTTTTGTGTATCCTCCTTGTACAACGAATGGTAACGAAATTACTTCTGCAAAGGCACACTTCAATTAACATGAAGTAGATAGAAAAATAAGCTTTCTAGGAATAATTTGTAGTAGTTATATAAAATAAGTGAGAGTGAGTAGAGAAAGTTATATGTATGTAATACGTAAGATTTGTTATATTTGAGTTCGCGTAAATTGTGGTTTACTTAATAACTTCAGAAAACTATTCTTACTTACATTTTGAACACCTTATTATAATTTGCTTAGTTTCTAGTTGTAAAATTTGCATAATTTGACCAATGGGGACAAAATATTGAACGCTTACGTATATGTAACAAATCTGAATTGTATGCTGTTCACGGCGACGTAGGTTGAAAATGAGCAAATTTCACAAGTTTAAAACACGGTCCATAGTGAAATAATCAGTCCTAGGAACATCTCGATAAAATTTTATAGCAAAATTATTAGAGTAAAAGGGTTTAGAAGTTTAAACAGCCATAGCCTGCGCACCACGCCCCCTTCTGACTGCAATGTTTTCCAACCACCATGCATTTACTTATTATTTTTGCAAATCTATGCGTTCAGACTACCGGAATCATTTCACTTTGCATAAGAAGCCTAGGAACAGGCATACCAATGTTTTTTAAGCGACAGGCATGGCTTGTTTGGCTGTTTAAGGTATAATAAGATAACTTGAAATAAGTTTTGGCATTTTTGCAAACTTTATGACTCGTCTCAAGCTTACATTTTTCTACCTTTAGGGAACATTTCCTCAAAAACTATTAGAGGGAAAATAATTTTTTCCCACACTTCTTTATGATTTTATAATGAAATATTCCCTGAAGAAGTTTTGTTTCTATGTGCAATTCATAGTATTTGCCCTGCAGACAGGTGTGATCATTTTTAAAAACCATTTCGTATTTATTAAAAATAAGTAACTAATGTTTTAAAACTATGTTTGCAGAAATTTATTACATGTTGTGTAGAGAAACTATCTAAAAATATCAGTTCCATATCTATAATTGCTTTTGTGAAAACCTTTCTTATCAGGAATGTTAGATTAGGTTATAAAACGTATAACTTGGTACAATGCAAAGAAAAAGTTCTGAAAAGAAATGGAGCTTCAGGGTAATTATTGTAAAGCCACCTTCAAAATTTCAAACCTTTAGCTAAACAAAGTTATACTTTTGGTGAATTTAATACTTAAATCTTCATCTCTGCTTAAGAAACCACTCTTATCCTTATTTCCAACCCGTTTTTTACTTTCTCTACTACGTATAGTAAGTAGGGGAAGTATTGTATTCCACCCAAAAATTCGATACCGCAATTTCGACGGAAATATATGTTTTGAGACCCCCTGAATCCAAAAAAAATATTTTTGGAAACATGTCTGTGTGTGTCTGTCCAAGTGTTTGTGAACAGCATAACTCAGAATCGAACAGTCGGATAAACACCAAACTTGGTATTAAGGTTCAGTATCTTCCAGAGATGCGACACGAAGGTTTTCAAGAAAATCCCCCCACCACAGCTTACCCTTTACATGGAACATTTTTCGAAAATTTTAATTTTCTCAAAAACGGCTCTAACGCTTTTAATTAAAGTATCATATGTTTAAGATATTTTCATGGCAAATGAAATGTATATTTCGAATTTTCTGTGAATGTCTCCAAAAGTATTCTTCATTGTGAACAACTTTTGCATAAGTGGTAAACCATAAGAGATAGACAAAGTTTTACAACACAAAAAATGTAGATCCCGTTAATATACACAATTTATGTCATTTACGTTTTTTTTGTTGGGTGAACCATTTTCGAGATATTGCTTGTTATTCCCTTAAATTTTGCAATACTTATACTTTTTCTCAAATTCGTTATTCATCTTGTTTGTCCTGGTAATGCAAAGAGAACGGAATATTCCATATAGCAACCACCTCTTAAAATATTTTACTATCGCTTAAAGGCTAGCAATTCCTCTTGCATCTACAAGAAAATTAGCAATAATATTAACATCTCGATATCTCGATTAACCTGAAGCATATGGAGTTTGTAAAAATAGTTTTTACAAGAGTAGAAAAAGTCATGTGAGTGTAACACATCAGATTTTTAGAGAATGCAACTATACAATTTCAGTAAGACAACTATAGTGCATATGAGTGCACCTCTGGACCTCATTTTGAGCCTCTCATACTATAAATTACTATATTTGAGTGCAAGTTTAGGCAGTAACATGCAATTTGAAAAAAAATAGTAAAGTTAGTTGGTACGAAGCTTATTTGCAGCTGTTTAGGAATGGGCACGTCGCAGAAAGACTTAGCATCGCTATGTATGAACATAATAAACGGCTGTGAGCCCGGCTTACATGCAGCATATCCCCGAAACAGTGCGTTGGGCACGAAGAGATGGGATTACTGGGGGTGTTGAAGTGGTGTAATGCTCAAGTTAGTACTAATGCACATCACCACTCTGGGGGCTTTGTCAAGCCTGTGCTGCTGCTGCTGCTTCTTGGCATTTAATCCATCTTGTGAGAAGAGATTCATTCGCTCAAGTCTGCCGGGAGAAACTCTGTAATGTGATGAAATCGTCATCACGTAGCGAGCTTTGCCGCAGAATTAGTACAAAACTCTCCACGAGAACCTTCCCTCCTTTTTGTGTTTAACCTTAAGTAAATGCCTCTTTGTTTCACATAACACATTCATATTCCTATTTTGCACTAACATCAATCATTCCTACATTGTCCGTGTGTTCAAATGTTCTTAACGTGCATCAGAATTATACTATATACCTAGATATGATTTCGTATTTTTTCCCGTTCCATGAACGAATCAAAGTCGTAACCGGTTGCATCATGTTTGAAACATTCTGCATTTCACACTTATAGTTTTACTTTCTCTACTACTTATAGTAACTAGGGGAAGTAATGTATTCCACACAAAAATTCGATACCGAGATTTCACCGGAAAAAGGTGTTTACGTAATATACGATATTTAAATTTGTCCTTTTTGTGGCAGTAATTTGTATCACAATAATGTAAGTGCCAGAGTGATTGTAGTGTAAATAAGCATTATTGTATGACATTGATTTGAGATGTTTGTTAATTATAAGCATTGTTAGGAAATAAGTTTACACGGCCTCACTGAAACTGACAATAAGAGCGGGCAACAATGAGCGAGGGGGTGAGTTGTTTATCAATTATTAGAGACAAGCAAATGACGTCAGATTGGCGCGCTTTTCTGAGAAATGGAGGGAACATCTTCCCTAAAGCATATGCGTTCGCAATTTTGATTGGATATAAATATGGACGCTAATGTTGGCGCGTTTTATTAACCAATAACAGCTCGGTTATAATCTTTAGGCATATCGGGGTGTGGGAGTATAAAAAGCTAAAGCCAGAGGCAAGTGTTGCCCAGTTCAACAAAATCATCCACGCGTTACACGTCGCTGAGTCCAACAGAATCACTCAGAAGTTAAACGTCGCTTAGTTCATCAGAATCGTTCGCGAGTTACACGTCGCAATTCTACAGAATCTCTCGCGTCTTAAAGTTTGTTATAAATGTGTAACACGCGAATTAATAATGTGCAGTAAATAAGTGATTATAGTGATACTAGAAAATATAACAGTTTCAGTCTGGCGTGTATCAAGAGTCAGTATGTGAACTTAATTAATTGTGACGGTAATAAAAGTGTAAAAACAAATTCTTTTATCAGTGTTATCTTTCAGTAACAAATCCTTTCCGTTTACACACCTTGTTCAAGAGATTTGCTCGACCGAGAAATAATAGCTAGCCGGAGGACAATGAACCCAACATTCAAAGTAGTAAAACAATAACAGGCGCTCAGAAATAAGATAACACGAAGTGACCGCGACAAATTGGCTTCCATACGTGGTGCAGATAAACATGAAGCATCTTCTAACTACCTAACAAATACTCCACTTCATTTTTCTATAGTGATAAACTCGTACCAAATCACAAAAAAACAATGTAGAAAGTTTTAAGCCGTTAGAGGTGCGAAAATTTTGAAGCCGTATCCTTTGCTTCAAATTTTGATGCTGCTATCTCGAAGTTGCATCCATTTACATAACATTTAATGTTACCTACTTTGTTGTTGAGTTCTGCTATGTCGTCATCTCCTAGCTCGTTCTGAGTTGTCTGGTCCGCCAGCTGCTTCAGTAATATAGCTATGAGTTACTTGTCTCAGGGTATATGTGAGTGTAGTGTGAAAGGATAACACCAGTTTAGTTAACTGATAAATTTTAATGTTGACTCAAACATTTTATTTAAACGGAGTCGTCGACGGTTGAGTTAAAGAATTATAGTATTTCTATAATAATAATAATAATAATAATAATAATAATAATAATAATAATAATAATAATAATAATGCGAAGCACATTGCCGTAAGTCCCATAAATGTTATTTGGAAAGATCCCTAGCAATAGCCACTAAATCTTTCGAACTCAAATGCGTCACTGGGCGCTACGCGTTAAACTAAAACTAAATACCACGCGACAAATCACAAAAGCCGTCGCACAGTAAGTCACATTATTAAGTAAGTCCGATTTAGAACGCATTCTACTTTCTTAAATTAAGCTCCGCCTAGCTATCACTAACCCTCCCAACGTTCCCACATAAGCGACCCAATCTTAAAGCTCTACATACGCATAGCTATCTGATATGCTTCTATGCGGTGACTTGCTCGAATCAAAGAATTCCATTCCCCTATCAAATTTACAGAATTCCTGTCTATATAACTTTGCTTACGCACTATACTCAACTTTAACTGCATTTCAGGAACCTTCACGCTAACGCGTTTCCCACCCGGCTGTTACTAATGAGTTTCCATAACATGACTCGCTAATGACTTCCCGACAAATCTTTTAACTCTGGTTTATTACATTATTCATTAATTTAATACAAACATTATTTGTTGCAATTATTTCTCTATCTTACCGCCATTTCATTATTTAATTATTTATATCTCCCTGTCAATAATTAGGGTATCAGTTTGATATAATAAATTACATGCATTATAGCAAGTCATTGCATCATATTTTAGAAAATAATATCTATACGTTTGTTGTAAGTCTTCGCTTGTAATACAGTGAGGTGGAGTGAAGGAATTTACGTATAGCTTGGATCATTTTCAGGTTATTGAATACTGTTGGTAGATGAGCTGCTACATTGTGGCGTTTTCTCTTTTCCGTATGCTAGACATTCTGTGAAGATGTATTTGATAGTTAAGGTTTATTGACAATGTTAACATTCAGGTGTCACTTTCTTTCGTAAAATAGCAGTAAGTGTGATTCTTGTGTGTTCAATACAAAGACTTGTTATTTTTATTTGGCCACAGCGTTTTAAATTTATTACTAAATTGGGTGATAGAGACTTAGTTATGTCATGTAATTTTCTTTGGACATTATTAAGCCAGTTATTGGTCCATTTATGTTTTATTTTATTTTTCATGTAAGATATAATAGCTTGGTATGTATGCTAGAATCATTTTGGGGATGTTTGGTGGTTTCTCCTCCTGCAAAGTTGTTTCTTCGTTGCCTTTAAAACCTGCATGGGAAGGTAACCATGTAATTGTGATTTGTTTACCTCTGCTCTTAATACGGTGAGATAGCTGTTGCAATGGCGCTAATGACCTTGAAGTTGAATGCCCTTTATCGTAAATAAAACAATAGCTGTTGTATTTTCTGGAGATAGCGTTGCGTCAACATACTATTTAAGACTTATTACATCCATACAGTCTGTGAAAATTATAAAGGAGTTGCACGTATGTTCTTGCCGGATCTGTGTAAGACATTTTGAGACCAATAATTCACACACTATTACTGTATAGAAAGCTAGTAGTTTGTAGAGCATTGTAAAACAAGGGTGTATAACTATTTCAGCTCCTTTATAGCAGTACCTTCTGTGTACATATGAATGTGGTTAATATAGTTTGGCATTAGTTCGTTGAAATATGATTGGTGAATTTTGGGAGGGTTTGTATATTTAATTGTCTTTATTTGCATATTGAAAATAGGCGGATCACTCTCCATGGTGCATTGCTTCTAGATACTGATTTAATCCTTTGGAACGTGTATTTTTCCTTTCTCTACAATGTACATAGCAGTTAGAAGAGATATTGCATTGCACCCAAAGCTTCGATACCGAGATTTTCCCCTGAAATACATATTTGGAGGCCACCGGGATAAAAGAAGAGTATTTTTAGAAAACGTCTATGAACAGCATAACCCAAAAACGAAAAATCGATAAATACCAAACTTTGTATTTCGGTTCAGTACCTTCCAAAGAATCCTTCCAACCCTAACTACTCTTTACATGCAACATTTTTCGAAATATTTGATTTCATAAAAATAATGGCTAACGATTTTAATTAAAATACCCTATATTAAATATACTTACATGACAAACAAAATGTATAATATGAATTTTTTGGGAATAGTCTGTGAAGTTCACTTCGTTCGGAAGGATTTTCGTATAATCTAGTTTAACTGGTAAACGTTAAGTGATAGACGTACTATACAAAATCTGTGGATCTCGTTAAAGCACACTATTTATTTCAAATAACTCTTTTGTGGCATCGTCCGTTATTAATGGTTCGAATTGTTCAACACTTAACCATTATTTTAAAGTTCTGTCGATTTGTAGTTGTTTCTAACGGCGTTATGGAAAGAGTATGTAATTCTAAGGCCAGCGTATAACGTTTAATTCTTCAACATTTGTCTATCCCTTTTCTCATTGTAGATATCTATAGCGAAGTGTGTAGTTAGCTATTTCTGCAAAGGTTTGCTTTCACTGAAAGGAACTAGATATAAAAATGAAATTTCGTAAGAATAATTTGTATACCCACTAAAAAACGATGAAGGTTAGAGAAAGTCATGTGAATTCAATACATCCTATTCCTTTATTAATTAGTGTAAATGTTTATTTAAAACACACAATTTAGAAACTGATTAACATATGTGCAACTTATTTGAAAAAAAAACAACAAAGAAACTTTGACAGTTTTTTGAAAAAATATGAAAAATATCAGAAAGAGCCTCAAAGGTGCAACCAGGATCACTCCAATAACATTGTTACATGCTGAGGTGAGGGCCGAAAGGTTTCCAGCAAATTATTAAATTTCGATCACCCTAATACACACATGGGGGAAGCTTAGCTAGCTAACAGCAAGAGGACCGGGACCTTGGCGTTTAAACCTAGACGAAGACGTGAAGTTTTGACATTATACAAAAAATTACATAATATACATTACCTGTAATTTATTACAAATGTTTGGCAGGAAAGCAGGATGAGGGGAGATGCCCCGAAGTCGAGCAATGGCCACACCCACGACTTGCTGCTTCAACTGCACTTACTGAAGTGACGCTAACTAAATCCCCTCCCGCCAACCATGTATAGCCAGGGTTGGCGTCTTACCAAACGAGATTCAAACAAAGCTCCCTCTCTGGCGTGTTTCGCGCCAAAAGAGGGAGCGTTAAGCCGAAACATAATCAAAAGCACCCAATAATGCTATCGATAATGCAACACAATAATGTGTCTGGTATGCAATGTTTACCGATACGCCACAATATTTATGAGAGAATTGGATATAAGTTAAAAAGCCTAAATGTTAGTTTTTGATCATTTCTTACCTCATTTTCACCGTTCCTTCCTCTAAAGCTGGGTGGCAGTTAAGCGCAGTTCGGTTAAGTGGAGTTTTACTGTACTTATATTAACATTAAGATTCTTATACCGCCCACATTTAATACTAGCTCAGTTTTAGCTTTACTTAGAACGGTTATTTTTAAAATATATGATACTACGGAATGTAAAACCCTATTTGCAAATTGCCTGCAGTATACAAGGTAAGCACTGGTGCAGTAAACAGAAGAAAGAAGCACTTGAGGTTCGCTAATGCAAGAGCGGGTAAGTGAGTTAATAAGAGATGCATAAATCAAGAAAGTGGTGCTTAGAAAAACCGGAGCGCGGCGGCGAGAGCAATGTTGCCAAGGTAATAGCGTGGTGCAACGTTCCTCCATTTACTCTGCCACATAATGTAGCTGCTCTAGACAACAATGTGCAGTACCATTAGCGTTTCCCCCAGTGATCAGCAATATTAGATTTGTCTAGCAGGGTTCAATTCCAAATTGTACCGGGCAAGCGCCACATCCTAGAAATTGGGTTACGTAACTTCGTATTACGCGCAACTCCCAGAGAATCGTTCCTGAAAGGTGTTAATTATTCTATGTCGGTCTTTTGCAAAGCATTGCAACGTTGTCTCCAAGGAGTAACAAAATTTAGACAGTAATCCAAGTCTAATTAAACTGGACAATTTAGTGCAGCTGTATAAACTACTGACAAGAAAATGTCAAGTTATTTCCTCGAACTTTTAGAGGTGATTTATTTTAAGCCAGTGTTTTAAAACTTAATTTAATGGATACGAATGTTTCGGAAAAATGTCGGAAAAATAACACATTTTACTTGTTATACTACTTGCCATAGTAAGGAGAGGAAATACAGTGTTCTACACAAAAATTCGATATCGAGATTTCATGGAAATATACATTTTGAGGCTCCCTCAATTAAAAAATAATAATTTTTAGAAATCTGGTCTGTATTAACAGCATAATTCATGACTGAATGGAGATTCCTAGGATTTCACAAAGGGATTTTCAAGAAAATCCTCCCAACACTAAATACCTTCTACATAGAAAATGTTTCGTTAATTTTTATGTTCTCTAAAATAGTGTAACAATTGTCATTAAAATGCTATATATCAAGATACAAAGAGAATGTATATCTTGATTTGCTGGTAATAAACTGCGAAGTTGTGTTTATTCGGAAGTAACTTTGTGTAACTTTGTATAACTGGTGCACCATAAGAGAGAGACGAAAATGTACTACACAGTAAAGTAAATCTCCTTAAACAATTACTCCCAATATATAAATTATATTGAATTTTTCGGTATTGTGACCGCGAGCGCGAAGCTACCTGGGGGCAGCCGGTAAGCGCCTCTAGGCCCGGTACCTGAGGTCATCCACCGGCCGTCGGAACAATAGCCATTGCGGAACAAAAGAACAATAGCCAGCATGGAATAATAACCCATTATGTACCGCTTACCTTTTTCGAATATTCCTCTCGGCATGTTCTAGTATCCACCCTTTCTAGAACGGTTCGTTTTGAGTATGCTTCCTATATAAGGGACTGCTTTTGCCCGGACATTTCAGTTCAGTGAATTCAGTTAAGAAGTTACGATTGAAAAGTGGACAGTGCCAGTGCAGTTCAGTTTGAGTTGTGGTTTGACGGATCAGTAGTGTTGTATTCCAAATATGTAAGTGTCTGAAGTATAATGTTTGTGCTACGCTGAGTGCCTAAATGTTAAACAAGGTGTATTCTGCAGTAACTGGTGATTCATTTGGGTAATTTCTTTAGTGTTGTCGCTATTCATTTGTTTCTCGTGATGTCATACAAAGGGCATGGAATCGCTTTTAAAACCTATTTGGTTTCCTATATCCTCTATCCTCCTTGTACCAAACGTGTAATGAAACCATGTCTATAAAGGTTTATCTGGCTGACAAAGTAAATAGAAAAATAAGTTTTCGTAAGAATAGTCTGTAGATGCTATAAAAATACATTATACTTGGCAGAGAAAGTCGCGTCACATCAGATTTTTTTCTAGTTTGGACGAAATCGGTAACCTGGTCCGTAGCCTCCCCTTTGAGAATTGGTAGTTTCAGGTGATAATTGTGCACATTCGATTATAAATGGTAATTACATTTTGTATGACGCGCTCAGAACTAACGCGGAGCGACGTTACGTTATGTGATGCAGTTGAATCTGTCATATAAATTCGACTATAATGTGACAGGTAGTTTTGCACATGAAGGTATTTACCATTTAAGGAGAAACGTCACTGCTGAGTTTCTATATTCTACAATAATTTGTTCATATATTTTTATTTCTTGTATCTTATTAGGATAAGAGTGAAAATTTTGTGTGTTAAATTTACATGATTTTCTCTAGCCTCTATCGTTTATTAGTGGGTATATAAATTATTCTTACGAAAGTTTATTTCCTATCTACTTCATTTTAATCGAGATAAACGTTTGCAGAAATAGCTACATTACACATTTCGTTATAGATACAAAGGGAACAGCGATAGTCAAATGTTTAAGAACTGGAAGCTATATGCTGGTCTCAAAATTCCATACAGTTTCCATGCAATCGCGAGAAACAACTGAAAATCCACATAACTTTAAAGGAATGGATAAGTATTGAGCAATTCTAATCATTAATAATGGATGTGTAATGCCACAAAAAGAAAATTCCTTCCCATTGAAGAGAATTTCACGGGATATTCCCAGAAAATTAAAGATACACATTTTATTTGTAAGTATATTTAATATATGGTATTTTAATCAAAATTAAAAAAACTCTTTAATGGGGGACTTTCTTGAAAATATTGTGTTTTGAAACTTTGGAAGGTACTTAATTTAAATACCAAATTTGTTGTGTATCCGACTTTTCGTTTTTGAGTTACGGTGTTCAAAACACAGACCTTTTTCTAAACATGTTTTTTTTTTAATTTTGGATTCAGGGAGCTTCAAAACACACATTTCTGGTAAAATTTCGGTATCGAATTTTTGGGTGGAATGCAATAACTTCTCTACCTACTAGGTATGTGCTAGAGAATAAAAATATACTGCACTAAAGAAAATCTAAACCCATAAATATCAAATTATAGATATATATTCAAAATATATGTAATGTATGTAATCCTTAAAACATGTATTACTTTCTTTGCCAAGTACCCAGTAGGTAGTGAACTTAGTTTTATTCCATCCAAAATAGCTATGTCGAGATTTCATCATAAATATATGCTATAAGCGCCCTGTATCTAAAAAAGAAATTTTAGAAAACGGTACGTGTATGCGTCTGTGAACAGCATAACTAAAAAACGAACGAACTACATACAGAATGCAGATCTCTTTAAACCAGACAATTTATTTAAAACAACTTTTTTGTGTATTAGCCATTTCCAAGACCTCCATTGTTATTGGTGTTCATTTTAAATAATAAGTAATGTTTGCAAATTGCTATTGCTATTCAGTTGTTTTCCATGATGTCATGGGAAGAGTATGATATTTCTAGGCCAGCAAACGTGACTTGGTTTTTAAAAACCTAATATTCAAATCGGCTTCCTCTATCCCCCTTGCACACTCAACGAAATCTGTAAGGAAACTGTTACTAGAAAGGCTATCTCAATTAATTTTGTTGGAACCTCCTTTATTTCCACTCCATTACGGGGGGTAGAGCACAGGACCGGATCTAAAGTAACATATTTTCCTAACACAAGGTGCGACGGGGGCAAGCTAACAAGTACTTTTAACATCTGAAAACTACCAAAATATTAATAAATCATCATGGGCTAGGAAGGAAGGGACCACCTACATAAATAATGCACATAGTATAAAGTTAGATGCCAAATATATAATATCAATTAAAAGTGATACAATTTACCTTCCTGCTCGGCGAAGCGCCATGCCTAACACACGCCTTGCACTGTTCACTGGCAACGCTCAAAGAGAGAGATGCTACACGCTAACAGAAGATAAAACCAGTTTAACTTCTCCCCTTCTACTAATAAACATAGAATGATCATGAAAATATATGTTGTTCTATTAATGTGAGCTATATCAGGCATTGGTTTCTTAGGTTTTGTTGTATGAGCTCATCATATATTTAAATAAATTAATGTATAAACCTTTACGAAAAATTCATCCTATAATTAAAATTTCTAATAATGCTCCAACCTAAGCGTTAACCATACAATGGTACCAACCTCACATGCCATAATATGAAGTAGATAGAAAAAGTTTTCGTGAGAATAGTTCGTAGAAGTTATAAAGAATAACTCCTATTAAGCATTTAATTGCTCTAGTTTTCTATTTATTAATTAACGACTACTTTTGTTTACTTGCTGTGGTATTTATAATTAAATTGATGTGTAATTATTAAAACGATTTTTATGACAAGTGCTGCTTTTAATGCTGTATTTCTGTGAAGTCCTGATCCCACGCCGTGGGTTAGAGCATGGAGCTCTGGTGCCCACTCAGCATAGTGAGGGAAGTGAGGACTTGCGAAAGACAGCGGTCCTGGCCTCGTGAGCAACTTTCTGATTGGGGAACACGTGATGCTGCCTCTCCGTATTGGTTGGAGATCGCCCACCTCTGTCGTGCATAAGTGGGCGTGAGGCCGGTAGTTGGGTTGGCAGTTTCAGGCCCCACGCTGACTGTAGCGCCACGGGATCTTTTAATTAAAAGTCTCAGTGATAAGCTAATATACATCCCCTGATGTTCCGGAAAATGGGTATGAAATATCAGTGGATTTTGTAATTTCGGTTTCTTCTCCCCCACTCGAAAGTCTTCCAATCCTGGAAATGTTGTATAGCCTGTAAGGTAGAGAGATATCAGGATTTCACCCCAAAATACATGTTTTGAGGCCATTCTTTGGAAAAAAAGGATCTTTAGAAATGGGGTGAGGGGGAGAGAGAACTGCAGAAGCACACATTTGGACAAATACCAAACTTCGTATCTTAAGCGACTTCCAAAGATGGGACAGGAAGGTATTCAAGAAAGCATTCTCACTCTAAAATGAGTACTTTATTTCAGAAACCGAAATTGTTTATCAAAATCAGTTTTTTGTGTGCGAGTGTGTAATCGGTACGTTGTAAGCGTAGAATAGATCAAGTAGGAATGAGGTTGGCTGTGACGACATAAATGTCTAAATTTCTTTTCAAACTAAATTCCTTCATTCCTTCAAACCTTCATTCAATAAAATGTAGTTTCCCAACATTTTAAGTATGGTTCAGTTGATGAGACCACGGTCAAAAAATAGAAACTACGTCTTACTGGATAAAAGCCGGCCTTGAAAACCTAATCAAACCATGTACAAAATCTCACGTTTCAAAGATAAAATGTGTTTCTTTGTTTTCCCCAAAATTGAAAATGTATTTACACGTAGTGGGTTTCTGAAATAAACGATTCAAATACCGCTTTATGGAAATCTTTTCGTTGTTTTTTACTTTCTAAAAGAAATTTCTGTAAAGCCTTGATTAAAATACTATAGGTTCAAGATATTTTAATGAGTAATATAATATGTTACTCCAATTTACTACGAATAAGCTGTGAAACTAATTCTGAATTATTTTTTATAATTTCACACAACTGGTTCAAAAACAATATATTACTGCACGTGACACATAAGTTTACTTCCCTGATTTATGTAAATTACAATTGTTTGTGGTATTAACCATTTCTGAGATATGAGATGTTATTAGATTTTTACAGCATTTTATGTTTTTGAAGCCTTAAAACATTGTACTTTTTTTCTTATGTTCAGGGAGGTATTATGGAATTTTAGCACCAGAACATAAACATTTAACCATCAGTCCCTGTTGTACCTAAAATAAATTATGTAATGAAACAATGTCTGCAAGAACGTAAACCTTTTAAAAATAGTTTCTTGAAGAAGATGGAAATAAACGATAGTGGGTAAATAAAACGTGAACGTAGATATATCAGATTTTCAATGATGAATTTGTATAATAGCTCTTAAAATAAATGACAATGAGTAGAAAAACGTTGCGATTGTAGCTCCACGGATGTTTTAAAGTTATTTTACAAAAAAAAAATATTAAAAGCTTTAGATCAACAACTAGACGCTGCTGGTACAAGACACGATATGAATGCGCTTATAGGAGGGTGCCACTGTTTTTGTTGACAATCAAGTATTGGGAGTGGAGGCAAGGCGATAGGGAAATATACAGTCGCACAATGAAAACAGCCTCATTCTCGCTAGTAAATACAACTCGGCACTACGGATGTTTCCTTTAAAAGACTGCCGCGCCAACGTGTCTGATAACCGTTTAGTTCCTTTTCCCACCATACGCACTCATATCTTGGCCGACAAGTAACTGTTGGAATATTTGTCTTTGTGTGAACTTAACTTTCGTGAAAACTGCATATCAAAATCCCTCATTAAAAGATATCTGATGTGTAATATTTACATGACACTTTCTGATCATTTTTATAATCTCTATACGCTATTGTTACAACAAAATTTTATAACTATTTCATGTTCAAGATAAAACTTGCAGAAATGGCTTCATTATACATTTCGTTCTAGATTCAAGGGTGATAGGGTAAACCGGGTTAGTTAGATATGAAATAAAAATTACATTAGTTTAATTATTTATGTATTTATTTCACTGCTAAGTTCATACATGGTTATGGACTGACCTTATCCGTAGTTATTTGGCCATCTTTAACTACTTCAATATACAAACACAAAAGTTAACATATTACTTACACGTCCTTTGTCAGGTGAAAATTAGTCTAAATTTGCATGTTTTTCAACTGACCATTTCCATTTCATCTTCACTTTATAATTATAAAAACTCCCCTAGTTTGGGAATCTGCTTCTGGTTTTCAAAAATCTTTATAAGCGCACTTTCTTTGATTCTCAGTAACCATCATCCATTTAGTAATATTCCCAATCTTCCTTCCAAAATTTCTCTTGACTTCCTGGATTAGCCACACTCCTCTTCTTTCTTCTACTCCAGATATTATCAGATTAATTTTCCGATATCGTTCTTCTAAGGATTCTACGTTCCTTTTAATGGTTTGAACTTCCGTTTTCATACCTTGTATTTCAGTTTTAATTTCTTCTTTAATATGCCTCCCCACGACGTCCATTCTCTTCCCTAGCGTTTCTTCCATTCCCTGTAATCTGTTCAGGATTTCTTCACCAAGCCCTTGATCACCCTTAGGTCTAGAATTCCTCTCCACTCCTCCAATAATTAATAACATGACATTTACATACACTGCAACGTAGAGATAAATAGTTTCTCTCTGACTTTTTTTTTTAAACACATTCCACTTCATTCTACTGTACAGGGCAATTCTTGCTCTGTAGGATTTTATACAGATTCACACTTTTCCCCTTCTTTCTGCAGCTCTTAACAAACACAACCTTTCCCCTCCACAGCTAGCTTAGGACTCTCGGGCGGTTATATAATGGCCTTGAAATTTCATACTATTTGCATGACATTTCGAAAAACAACTGAACAGCGACAATACTTAAAAATGAAAAATTGAAGAAGTTGTGTTCTTCAACTGTTGCAGTTTATTGTTGTTGAAGTTATACTGTTGTTAGCCACACGCTTGGGAAGCCAACTTGAAGTAGTTACTGTGTTTAGGAGCTTGTTGTTGAAGTTTGTACCACGCCTTGGGCGTTAATTTGAAGTATATATTGTTTAAGTTGTTTATTTATTTACCTCTATGCATGAAGAGGATTGTTTCTTACGTAATATGCTGCTACGTATGAGAAGCCGATTTTTGAAGATGTATGTTTTTTTGTTGTTACGCTCCAAGTTTAAAAAAAATTACTATTTTAACTTTGTTACTAAACTGCTTCTATAGGTAGTATTTATGTTTGCCTCGGCTGCGTCAGTCTTACTTTAGAGACATGTTTCTCTTAATCAGGGCGTGGTACGACAAGAATGTAGGCTTACACAGATTTTAAGTTTAAATTCACTTCTTTTTATTAATCCTTGGCACAAATTAAATAGCACTACACTGATACTAAGAGCTCTGAGATTCTTTAATTTAAAACTTTTACGTGTACTTAATTTTCGTTACACACGAATACGTAATATATCTTTAGAGAACACATCTTCCATCCGGTCACTACCAAGGTCTGCCAGCAACTGAACATATTTCAACCGTTCAAACCCGTAAACGTTTGTATTTGAAGTCTCTGATTGGCTAATCCCAGTCCAGTAAAATACCTGCATTTTACTAAAGATTTTTTTGGCTGATGATTGGCTATTTTTTAAACTGTCACAAAATTTACGTTATTACTGCCCTAATCATGACTAGTAGTATTCAAACTCTGAAACTCATTATTGCCTCAAGGTTACCTCATTGTTACGTCATTGTTAGCAACGTTAAACTTATTATTCTCACCTCTCTTACATTATTAAAGTATGGAATGTATTCACATAAAATTATTAAATATGTTTACAATAATATAAGCATATGCAATGACTGTTACATACATTTTACAACTTATTACATACATATTGTTTTAAGGCGGGCTGTTATTGAATTTACATATATAATTCAAGTGTTAAAAATACTGCCTCAAATTTCAAGCAAATAATAATAGATATCTCGGAAATAGCTAATGACAAAAGAGTAATTGGAAATAAGTTGTGTGTTTTAAAGAGTCCTGCATTTTTTGGATAGCGTGTTTTTGTTTTTCACTTAAGGTTAACCAGTTAAACAAAATACTACAAAATTCCTTGGAATAAAGAACATTTCAAGGACTATTTACAAAAAAAGTACAATGTATACATTTTACTTGTAATGCAAGTACTTTAAATAAACATACAGTTGGTATTTTAATCAAAATCATCAGTCATTTTTTAGTAAATCAAATGTTTGGAAGCATTTACCATGTAAAGAGTAGTTTTAGTTGGCAGATTTTTTTCGGAAATCTTCATTTCGCATCCTTGGAAGCTACTGAACTTGAAATGTCAAGTTTGCTGTTTATCCGACGTTTCGTTTGAGTTATGCAGTCCACACACACACATTGCTAATGTGTTACATTCACAGATCTTATCTACTGACACTTCTGCAACCTCTTCTTACAAAAACGTATTATTCTAGCTACTTCTCGTTAATTCAAACAAACATTCAATTCACGTTTCAACATTTTGTTGTACGATACGATTCTTTGCCGCAGTAATCTGTTCATGTTATCTTATTTGCTGAGCGCCTGTTATTATTTTTAAAATTTGGGTTCTTTGTCCTCCGGCTAGCTATTTTACTCAGTCGAGCAAATATCTCTGAGCAGGGCGTGTAAACAGAAAGGAGTTGTTACTAAAAGATAACACTGATAAAATAATTTGTTTCTATACTTTTATTGCCGTCACACTTAATTAATAGTTAACATCTTTAATATTTATACACGCCTGACTGAAACTGTTATATTTCCGAATGTAATTACTGTCGTATTAGTTGCCGCGTACTTCACATTTTGTAACTAACTTTACGACGCGAGAGATTCTTCCAAACTGTATGACGTGTACCTCGTGAATGATTTCTTAGAAATGCGCGATACTTGCTTTTGGCTCGAGAATGTATACTCCTCCCCGAAATGCCTAAACATTATAATAGATCTGCTATTGGTTACTAAATCGCGCCAACATTAGCGTCTGTTTTGTCAGCCAATCATAATTACTAACACATATGCTTTAGGGAAGATATTACCTCCATTTTTAAAGAAAGGCACGCTACCCTGACGTCATTTGTTTGTCTCTTCTTAGTGATAAACAACTCATCCCCTAGATTCATTGTTACCCACTCTATTGTCAGTTTCAGTGAGGCCGCGTATACGTATTTCTAACAATGCTTATGGCTAACAAACATCTAAAATCATTGTCATACATTAATGTTAATACAATCACTCTGGCATTCACAGTGTTGTGATATGAAATATTGCCTCATCTTAAAGTGATAATCAGATTTTTAAAGAGTGTGTCGGATGTGATGGCTTTGAAATTCCACGCTCTTTGCATGACCACGAGAAGACAATGAATAACGACTTCGCATTTGAGAAAACTATAATTATTTGAAAATTCAAACCATAACAAGAAATTATTTGACATGAATTGTGTGCTTTGACGAGTCATAAATTATATGTGTATTAAGATTTTGTCTGTATTTTACGGTTTATCAATTATACAAAAGTATTTTAGAAGGAAGAGGACTTTACAGCCTATTCCCAGGTAATTCTTTTTCTTCTTTAGCGGGTTGCCCTTCTCATTGTAGGACTTTCAAGCCGATCCCTTGGGCTGTCGAGGAGCAAGCAAACTCTGGATCATAACATATCCAGGATGGGTGAAGACATGATCAGAAAATTCGTGGATCAAATTAACCAACCCAGCATTCGCCTAGCGACAGCGATAAAGCTTTCAGATTAGTCGGCCCCGGAGATTTGAAACCGGGACCTCCCGAATGCGGGCCACAGACGTATCATGCCTGAACCATCCCGCTCGCTTCCCTTATACTTTAAGATATATATTTATATTTTTCGTTTGTCATGAAGATATCTTAAATATATGGTACCTAAATCCAAATCCTTATAGCCATTTTTCATGGAACCAACATTTTCGAAAAATTTTGCATATAAAGGCTAGTTTGGGGTGGGAGATGCTGTTGAAAGTCTTCATGTCGCACCATTGGAAGATGCTGACTTAAATAAGTAAATACACACATGGACGTTTGTCTAAAAATTGCATTCTTTTTTAATTCAGGTAGCTTCAAGGAAATTACTATCAGTGAAATCTCGGTGGAATACAATACGTGGCAGAGAGAGTAATAATCTCGGCAATTCAGCTACATATCAGTTATGATAATAAACTGTAAGTAATGAACACTCTTTAAAAATAATCTGATGTATTACACTCACATGACTTTCTCTACTCTTGTACAAACTATTTTTACAAACGCTTATTCTCCACATGCTTCATGTTAACCGAGATATCGAGATGTTAATCTTATTGCTAATTTTCTTGTAGATGCAAGGGAATTGCTAGGCTTTAAGCGATAGTCAAATATTTTAAGAGCTGGTCTCTATGTGGAGTATTCCATTCTCTTTACATTACCAGGACAAAAAAAATAATAATGAATTTGAGAAAAAGTATAAGTATTGGAAAATTTAAGGGAATAACTAGCAATATCTCGAAAATGGTTCATCCAAAAAAAACAATGTATATGACATAAATTGTGTGTTTTAACGCGATCTACATTTTTGTGTAGTAAAAGTTTGTCTATCTCTTATGGTTTATCAGTTATCCAAAAGTCGTTCACAATGAAGAATACTTTTGGAGACATTCCCAGAAAATTCGAGATATACATTTCATTTCTCATGAAAATATCTTAAACATATGATATTTTAATAAAAATCTTTCGACCTTCGTGTCGCATCTCTGGAAGATAATGAACCTAGTTACCAAGTTTGGTGTTTATCCGACTGTTCGTTTCTGAGTTATGCTGTTCACAGGCACAGACACACAGATACACGGACATGTTTTCCAAAAATGCCTTTTTTTGGTTTCAGGGGTCTCAAAACATGTATTTCGGGTGAAATCTCGATATCGAATTTTTGGGTGTAGTGCAATACTGCCCCTACTTAATATTCGTAGTAAAGAAAGTAATAAACTACAATGAGATTCCAGATGGAATATTTTTACCAGGAATGTTTTTGTATGTATATACGATACCGTTTAAAGTTTGAATGTGTTACACACCTTTCACGGGAGCTGGGAGTAAAACCCTGTACAAATTTTAACAGCCGTAAATCTCGCAGCCTTTGTTGAAAGGCGTCTAACACGACCACGAGCAATAAAATGCACTCGACATCAATACAGGAACACGTTATTTTTAACCAAACCTCGGACCACAATTTGGAACCGCACTATTAATGTATTGCTGCGGTAAATGGAGCGTCGATCACGCAGTATTTTTAAGTTAAGCCTAATTAGACAACAAAATGCAATTAGTTAACCGCACGTGCTTTCAAAGCATTCGTAGATTGTGCATTGTAGTAGAGTTGTAACCGTCCGATAAAGCACCTCGAAAAAAAGAGAGAGAAGCTCTACCAAATACACTGTAACCTTTACAACATAATTACTGTTGGTTTTCCTCCAAATATTTCCGGAATATATAACTTTTTTTACACTTACCAATTAAAGTGGTTCACCAAACAAATTGCTTAATGCATGTGACGTAAAACTCTGATATGTAATAATTATATCTAGACAGTGGACTTCTTTGCACTTAAAATATTTAAAACATCCATGCATTTATGCCTGTCAAAAATCTACAAAATGTGCTATATAATTTTGAAAATATGCACTAAGGTTGCAACAACATTTTTTATTTTAACCTTATACTCTTTGGTACTTAATTATTGTACGGTAACGTGTGAAGCTTGCATTCTGAAGTCCCGGTTTGATTCTCGTCCATCTTAGGTTTCTCATTGTTTTCCCTGGTCGGTAGGCGAATGCTGGGTGGTTTATGCTCTACCACGATTTTTTTCTATTATTTTCCTTTCAGGTGTCTGTGCTTCTAGGTTTCGGGGCATATGGCGGTACCGGATAGATGGCGCGGATGCTTTCTCAAAGAACAGAGTACTCTCCTTGACACTAGAGGGCTGCTTGTTTGACGGGTCGTTCATAGCACAGTCATCCAGCAGTGGAACGGGTCTTCGAGCCTGGAAGTGTCATGGTCTTACATGCGTCTATGTGGCTTATAACTTCCAGAGATTCTTTCACGTCATCCCTTTCTCCTGGGTGGTGTTGCAGTGTGCGAAGTGCTTCCCTTCGGGGAATGGCTCAGGACGTAGCCTCTGTGGCCCAAATTGGGGAGGTCATGGGTTCGATTCCCGTGGTCGACATTCCTGACCCTGGGTTTTTTCGCGATTTCCCAGGTCGCTAAGGGAATGCTGGGAAGGACAATTAAGTCCCCCGAATTTTCTGTCCCTCCATTTAGCCTCCATGCTCATTTTCCCTTCACCTTTCATCCGCTTGGTCTCTTTCATGGTTGTAAGTGTCGGCGGAAGGTCTCGGCGTGTGCATGGCAGGGGGAAAAGCATGATGTGTGGAAATCTTCGTCGCCCGGAATGGGGGCATTCTCGGGGTTCTGGTCCCCCCCCCCCAGGCGATATGTAAGCTCGCGAACTAATTAATGCCCATTTCCCACGAGAGGGTATATGAACCAGAAGCTCGACCATAGTTTTTACATTCGTTGCGAGTTGGGCTGGAAGAAACGAACGAGTCTCATTATGTACCATACGAAACGAACGAGTAAAACATATGTCTTTGACAACACTAATGTGAATGTAACACATACGATTTTTGTTATATTTAGCTCTAGAGTCCCGGAGTAAGGTATAAAAATTATTGTTTATACTTATTAATTACAACTTTAACCAATATGTAGCACATTTGCCTAAACGTCAATTTTGTAATAAATCAGTGCATAGCAAGAAATCGTTGGCATATTTACTGTTGCGTTAATGTTGTCAGATATGACGTTTTCTCGCACCTCAATGGTTCTGCCACAAAATTACTGCTGCACGCCTCACATACAGTACATTAATGTTGCAGGGCGCTACGCAAATGGGACCTGGCATTAGTACGAGGGCTAATACCGTGCTAACGAGTTACACGGCTTGGACGTTTTATCCTTTTGCTGTAATTGGTACATTTATATCTCATCTTGCTGATACCCAGGGGAAGAATTACAATGTGAACTTTTGCAAGCACGCTAAGTAATTAGCAACAGCTCTTTAATTTCGTCCCCTCCACTCCGTGATACGTATTTGCATGACATAACAGCGGCATGCTTTGGAAATGAAGACAGCTCTGGTTCAAACACCACATGTCACGGCCATCAGCTTCGTTCCTTTCTGCCAGAGGCGACATATTGTTGCGGTGCTCACTACGCTTACATCAGTACCTCAGCTTAAACCCGTCTACTGTGAGTGAGAGTGGCCTTAAGCCATGTTTCATCTTACTCTCTGTACAAGAATATAGACTGGGCTTTTAAGAATCAGATTAAAATATCTGATATATTGCGTTCAATGAATTTCCTTAGTCACTCTTCTACAAAACTTATTCTTTTATCTGATTTTTGTTAACAGGGATAAATACATTTACGCATACGTTGTACGTACAGTGTGAGCGTTTTAAGGTGAGGCCACAGGTGAGGCTATATGCGTAGCAGGCTGCACTTCAGTGATATCTGTACTTTTCCGATGCGCAAATGGCGGAGCATGACGCGTTCAAAGTTATCTATATCAGCTTGGTTTCGGTCGCTGCTTTGTGTTTGTGCTGTAGAGTTGTGGAAAGTGCATCTCAAAGCTGAAAGTTTATTCAAGATATCTGTTATGTATGTGATTTGCTTAAGAGTGTTAATGTCTGTTATTAGTCCATTGCAATGCCTACCGACAAATTTCACACTTGAAGGATAAATTTTTATATACACTGCCGTTTGTGAAAATTGCAACACCAAGAAGGAAACACATGAATTTAATACCACAGGTTAGGTACATAACAAGTAACAAATGATAAACTTTTCAAATCTATACATGACCTTTGAACCCTAATATTCAGTATTTGGTGTGGCCTCCATGCGCTGCCATCAGAGCTGCTATATGCCGTGGCATTCAATCAACAAGATTCTGAATAAGTTCCTGAGAGATTTCCCTCCACGGAGCTTGTATTCGAGCATACAAACCCTGACACTGGTTACTGGAGGACCGTGACGCACCAGGTGCCGACCAATCAGACATATTCGATGAGCGACATGTCAGGCGAACTTGCAGGCCAGGGAAGCAATGGTACCCGTCGCTCTTAGAAGATGGCTTGCACATTCCTGGCAATATGTGGCCGGGCATTGTCCTGTTGAAATGTGGCTTGTGGAGATGCCTGAAGCAGGGGGAGTACCTCAGGCTCTACAGCCACTGTTAGGTACCGGTTGCTATTCAAAGTGCACTCAATTCGTAGGAGGCGAGATCGGTTGTTGTACCTACATGTACCCCATCTCTGTGCAAACCTAATCACTTATTGCTTGCACACTCTTCTACACTTTCTCCAAGTTTGGAGTTATTCGGGAAATTCTTTCTTGGTGTTGCACAAACGGCGTGTATGATACATACGTAAAGGTGTGTAGACAATTTCAGGAGAAAATTCCTAGTATTCCAGTCCCAAGTAGAGAAACTGTTAGACGTCTGGCTAATAAGTTTAGGACAGCAGCATTCTAAACCTAAGAAGCGTAAACGAAATGTTCTAATGGAGAAAAAAATTTACAAAATTGCTGCATCTATTTGTGAGGAATTAAAAAAAAAGTTTATAGGAATATTCTCCACAGCATAGACGAACTTGTATAAATGAGAATATAAAAGTGTGTGTGATCTAATAAATAAACCCAAATTTTACCAGAAGTCCTACGACAAGTGAATAGGAGTTAACACCATTACCTTTAGGCAATAATACATTCCAAAGAAAGGGCCGCTAATAAGAGCATTGTAGTTAAAGTCGGAGTAGAACTGAAAAAAAAGGATATTTTTTGTGTAAAGGTTTTGTCTATATCTTTTCTTTTTTCTCTCATTTTTTCCCATTGTTTACCCAGTTTATGATACTGTGTTTTTACTGTTTTCGTTACCGCGTATAACCGCAATTACACACACACACACACAGACACACACACAAACACCCATGCCCATGGCGGGATTCGAACCCGCGACCCTCAGCTTAGCGGAGCAGCGGAGCTATACACTCCAGCGACCACGGGTACGAGGGCCGGCTATCTTTGGGCTTACCAGTTACACCTTGGGTGTTGGCTTGCGCTCTGTAGAGGTTCCTTTCCAAGCATGACTACGGGGACTCTCAGTTTGGTCTCTCCTATTGAGTGGGCTTCTGCAGATAGGGAACTGACGGAGGTTGGTCGCTTGTGGGTAGGACCGGGCGATGCTGAATGTGTTCAATCTGGAAACCGGACTTGTGATCTTCGGCATCCGGATCTAGTCGTCCTTCGGATTTTCCCCCTCATCCTTTTATTCCAGGGGCACTTTGGAAAGCAAAAGGGTTGTTATGGCCTACTTAAGGTGCTCTGTCCCTGTTCCGGGGCCCGTGGTGTGTACCTTCAGCTTTACCTTAAATAGAACATTTCATATTTAACCGACTTTTCGTACTAACGTGGAGCTTTGCCGATTTTTTGTCGGGGTCGGTAGAGGTTCAGGACGTATTGGATTGGTTTGGCTTGTGAAGTGGAGTGGATTCGGCACCGATGTAGTGAATGTTGTACCTATGCCCCTATAAGGAAGGGATGCGAAGTTAGATACTAGGCGACCGGATCCAGGAGTGACGGCACAGCAATGATAGGGTCCCCACAGTTTCCAGATATAAGCGCCGCTCCCGGGGATCCTGGAGCGAAATGGAGGAACAAGAAATTCGGGGGACGAATGACCCAGAAAAGCTCTTGAAAAAAATATATGAGTCAGAGTGGTAGATCACCGGGGATCGATACCAGGAACTCCCGAATGCGGGCCACAGGCTTGCCGCCGAAGCCATCCCGCTCGAGATTTTTAGATGTAGTACAGCAAGTCTACTTAGATAAGCTGTAGAGAAAGTAATAAAGGGGTGCTGCTCTAGTTTTCAGAACGTGTACACATGAGAGAAGATCAGAGTTGGCTCCAGGTGTCGCTTGTGAGAGACTCTAGAATCAGAGCACTTTATTTTATTAGGGTGCTGGTGACTTTCTCCCGGCAACGCCTCGATTGTTGCAGCTGTGATAACGGGGTTAAACAAATAAAACAGTGTCGGAAAAGAATAACAAAAGCATGGGAGCGCGAAATAAAAGAAACGGGGAAAAAAACTGAGGCGTAAGACAAAAGGCCCGAAGAAGATTAAAAGAAAGAAACGCTGCTGGAGAGACGCTCTTGTCCTGAAGAAATTCTCCTCTTCGTTAGTGCGGGCTATGTCGTTCCACTTGTGTGGGGCACCAACACATTGTCTGTCTGGTGGCCTATACGTGAGGGGAATATCGTACTCTCCATATGCTACTGCTTCCAATGTTTTTTACTGGTAGTTTGCTGGTAGTTTGTGGGGGCAATCTCGATCCAGACTTCCATTTTCTGCCTGTTTGCCTTTCTTTTATTATTTGCGCATATGTTAAGGACTCCTAAATTAATTCTTAATGTAAAGCATGTGGCAGGAATTACACCGCGTAATATTTATCAAGAAGTTTAAGGAAAGGTGCAAGAGAAATTAACATCATATTCATACCTCATAATGTTTAATTGTATAAAATTGGCTTACATTCTATATAATTAATGAATAACAAGCGTAAAACGTAGTTCAACGTAAATAATTGTAAGAACACAAACATGCATTTTATTTTAAGTATAAAAATTACTATAGTTCAAGAAACATTTAAGCTATTTTTGCCAGTACTGCCGTATCTGTCAGTAGATTGGAATCACTAGGCTCATATAATATACCGATATCTCTTACTATTTTATTTCAGAACACAAATGTCATACATTCAAACACGTTTTCCAACAGAAATTATGAACTATATAACATAAACAACATATTTAATGGACAATTCATGAATTTTATAAAAAGAGGACTGGGAGTTCCGGAACTGCAGAGCAACGACAGGGCATAGCCGCAGAATCTGTGAAGTGAAACCCCAAATAATCACGTTAATGTGTTCAAATGTTGGTGAACTGTTGATCTAGCAATTTTTTACCGACTGTTTTAGCGGCTTCCAGCTCAAAATTTATATAAGTGTAGTCGATTATAACGTGGATGCATGGGTCATAGCATTTCACTCGAGCAACATCTAGTGGTTTACTCCTTTCTTTAGCACTATGCATCGTATTATTCTACAAACAATTTTTACTGAATTTAGTATCTATTACTTTCTCTACTAGGTATAGTAAGTAGGGGAAGTATTGTATTCCACCCAAAAATTCGATACCGAGATTTCACCAGAAATATATGTTTTGAGACCCCCTTAATACAAAAAAAGCATTTTTGGAAACATGTCCGTGTGTGTGTGTGTGTGTGTGTGTGTGTGTGTGTGAACAGCATAACTCAGAAACGAACAGTTGGATAAACACCAAACTTGGTATTTAGGTTCAGTATCTTCCAGAGATGCGACACGAAGATTTTCAAGAAAATCCCCCCACCCGAGATTACCATTTACATGGAACATTTTTCGAAAATTTTAATTTTCTCAAAAATGGCTATAACGATTTTGATTAAAATATCATATGTTTAAGATATTTTCATGACAAATGAAATATATATCTCGAATTTTCTGGGAATGTATCCAAAGGTATTCTTCATTGTGAACGACTTTTGCATAACTGGTAAACCATAAGAGATAGACAAAATTTTACTACACAAAAAATGTAGATGGCGTTAAAATACACAATTTATGTCATATACATTTTTTGTTGTTGAGTGAACCATTTTCGAGATATTCCCTTAAATGTTCCAATACTTTTTTTCAAATGGGAATTCGTTATTAATTTTTTTTATGTCCTGGAGATACAAAGAGAATGGAATCCGCCACACAGCAACCAGATCTTAAAAGATTTGACTATCGCTTAAAGCCTACCAATTCCCCTTGCATCTACAAGAAAATTAGCAATAAGATTAACATCTCGATTAACATGAAGCATATGGAGAATAATCATTTGTAAAAATAGTTTGTACAAGAGTAGAGAAAGTCATGTGAGTGTAACACAAGATTTTTTGTTGTAAAACCTTAATGGATAAAATACAGGAGTAGTCCCAATTTTATAGAATTGGTCATGTTAAATAGTTACAATAGAAATAGGTGTTACAAAATGTAATTTAAACATAAATATGCTTAATAACTTGACTGTCTTCCGGTGAAGGCCGCGTCACGTTTGATAAAATAGCGGACGTTTCGCCCTTCATGTTGAGAGCTTCTTCTGGGCACTGCCAACGTTTTTTACGAATCTGATGTGTTCATTGCATCGAGTTGATATTGACCTTCCTGTCTGTCCTACGTATGACTCGCCGCAATCACATTTTATATACACCTGAGTCGAGGAATGGCGAAATTTCATCTTCAACTGGACGTATAAAGGATCTTAGTTTTCTAGCTTATACACATCTGGTTGTTATTTTGTGACGATGCAGCAACACGGAAAGCCCTAAAAATCAGCATTGGCTGAACATGTTTATAAAACATGCCACCATGTTGATTTTGACAACGATATTGAGATCTTAGCTGTATGTGACAGCTTCTCGTACATAATAGTACGAGAAAGCGTAGACATTTGTAAACATAGAAGTTTATTGAATAGAGATGGTGGAAAACCCCTTAATACAGCAAGGTAAGCACTGCTCACAAAACACGAAATTAGTGGCAAGCTACCAGCCACTCTGGAGCAAGAGTAGGAGGGACTGCATTCTGGAAGTGTAAATATGAGCGCAAGTAACAGTACTAACCACTAACCTACTAACAACACCTTCTATCACCCTGGATGCCACACAGACTTAGGTATGTGCTGTCTCCCAGAATACAATTGACGCGCTAGCATGCACTACATGCCAGCTAGGAACTAACATTTACTAACTGGGGTGCTAACGCGGAACCCGACCACTAACTGCATGAAATCCCTCTTACTAACATAGCACCCTGTCTCCCTAGACCCGCATGATTAGTTTACTAACAGCATGTGCATAGGGAGACGATGTAGCCTCTGAGGATGATCCTCACCGGGGGCGGTAGGTGTGGTTCCGCCCCCACTATAAAAAAGGTACGTTGGCAGTACCCAGAAGAAGCTCTCGACACGAAGGGCGAAACGTCGGCTGTTTTATCAAAGTGACGCGGCCTTCACCGGAAGACAGTCAAATTATTATGGACAACAGCCGTGGAAGCCTAAAATGTTATTAATATGCTTGTAAATAATAACTAGGAATGCTATTATCTCCATTGTTATGGAGAATCAACATAAGGTAAGAAATTGGTGACAATATGGCCTCGTAAAACAACAGAAAGGACCAGATAAAATTAATTGTTCTTCCACACCAACCGTGTGTGTACAAGGTTGTTAAGGTAAAATAAGGCGACTGAAAAACTCAATGCCGTCGCCGGGATTTGAACTACGGACCTCTCTTAGGGTATGTTATCTCAATACAATTTGAGACCTACTTGTGTGGTTTACCGGGAAAATGCGATTCAGTTAGAGAATTTTATGTCGTACCGACATGTTAACATGGTAGCTCAGTGGTTAGAGAAACCGGACGGAAACCGGAAGATCCGTGGTTCAAATCCCGGTGATGGCCATGAATTTTTCATTCGTCTGATTCTACCTTTCCAATCTTGTCCAATGCACAGTTTGTGTGAAAGAACAATCAGTTCCATTAATTGGCCTATAGTGGTCGAAATTATGAATCCCGGGACTTGAAGTGTTTACAAATTTACACAATTTGAGATCTCCTAGCTTGGTTTACCGGGAATGTAATGTCCTCCCGGCATGTTGCAATGGTTTGTTAGAGCAACCGACAGAAACCGGGAGATCCATGGTGCAAATCCCGGCGATGGCATTGAATTTTTCAGTCGTCTGATTTCAACGACCAGATAATTTAGACCCGGTTGAAAATTGGTCATTCGCCACTGACACATGAACACCTAACTAAAGGTCAAGCCACTCAATGTAGCCATTACAAAGTAACCTTTACAATAAAACAGATTTGATTGTAAACATTTAGAACTTTATAGACCAAAATACAAAATTCCTCCAGGGCAACAGGATGAGGCAGTATTTTTAAAACTTAAATAATTTCAGCCTAATTACATAATATAAATTCAATAACAGCCCGCCTTAAAGCATTACGTGTATGTAACAATATATAAAAAGTGTATATTACAGTCATTGTATATATTTATATTATTGTATCCATGTGCAATAATATTATATGAATGTATTACATAATTTAATAATGAAGGAGCTGTGTTAATAATAGATTAAAATTTGCTAACAATGAGGTAATCTTGAGGCAATAATGAATTTGAAAGTATAAATGCTACTAGTCATTACTGGAGCAAAAATAATGTAATTTTTGTGACAGTTTATAAAATAGCCAATCAACAACCAGAAAAAGATTTAGTTATATGAAGGTATTCTATTGGATTAGGATTAGCCAATCATAAACTGAAAAGGAGAAAATTTTACAAATTCAGAAGTCAGTTGCCTGCAGACAGCGTTACTAATCAGACGCAAAAAATGTCCTCAAGAAATATAATATGTATTCGTGGGAGACGAAGAAAACGTTTACGTGTTAAAAAGTGTAATTAATTAATTAAAGAATCTCACAGCTCTCCATCTATATCAGTGAAGTGTTATTTAAATCGTGTCAAGCATTAATAAAAGAGGTGAAGTAAAATTATAATCTGTGTAAGCCTACATTCTTGTTGCATCACAACCCTGCTAAGAGAAACGTGTCTCTAACCAAAATACTGACGCAGCCGAGGCAAACATAAATATTTAATATATAAAGTAACAGTTTAAATTACAAAGTTAATATTTTTAAACTTGGGGCGAAGGCTACCGGAAATTGTTTGCTATACGTGCGGTTGCAACTACTACAAGTTCGACTTCCCAACAGTCAAAATAACAATACAACAAAAAACAACTTCAAATGGGCTCCTATACGTGGAGCTAACAAACCATCTACTTCAAATTAACGCCCAGAGCATGGTAAAAATAACGTAATAAACCATCTTCTTAAAATTGGCGTCCATACGTGGAGCTAAACAATTATTCTCAAGGAAGCACTGAAGGACTCTACAGTTGTTTTCAGCACTATTAAATTTAGCCATGCAATTAATCCACTAATGTCATTGTGTTCTTTTTTTTTCCAATGTGTTACATGTTTGTTTTGCAATACTAAGATCTATTTTCTACTGTCTTTATGTAATAACACTGCTTGTAAAACCATTTTTGTTGCTTGGTTTAAAATATTTGAGTTTAATGTTATGACACTTAACTTTCCTTATATATCTTCTATGTAAAATTGTTTGTATATTTTAAATCACTTTTATAATGCTAATGTAATGTAATATCAGTACTGGCTAGTAATTAAAATATTATTATTAATTTGTTGTTTCCAGTATTTCTTACTGAGCTGCAATGTAATGTTACATGTATTTCACATGGTCGCTCATGACCTAGTTGTTCATGCAACCTAAAATAAATACATTTTAAAAAGGACGCCATTAATTACAAAGGAATAATACAATGAAATAATACACTCCCCTAAATGAAAACAAATCCTACATGTATATACGGAAAAACCATATACATTGTTGTATTTGTTCTAAAATAATTAAAAACCCTTGTTTAAATAATTTCGTAGGGATTTCTCCATAAAATTCTCTTACTAATATTCTTTAGAGAAATAGTGAAGAAGTTGACATTATTCTTGTGTAACTTACTGTCATACTGTACGGCAGAGGTGGTGAAGTCATTTTGACTCGCAGGCGCCGTTCCCTCTCTACCAGTCTACATGCTGCTGAGTGATGCAGTGAGTGTTGCATATTTGGTGACTCGGGGAAGGAAAGCGTTTTCGCCACCGTTGCTGTACGGTAACACTTGATCTACACCAGTTTACCATGTCAAATATCATTTCTGTCAAAACTGTGGCGAGAAACCTTGAGAAAAGTAGTACCGGAACAAAAATGTAGTACATGACATGCCATACTGTTACATAGTACCACCACTAGGCTACTCCGGCGCCGCAACCTCACATTCACTACAAGATTGACAACCAACACGTCATCGGATACAGGCATCTGTGAAATTTGGAGTATCTACAGTATGCAGTACATATTGCTGAAATTTATGCGAGTTACTATACGCAATAGGATAATGGTTTTGCTATGTTTGAAAATTCTAGCTTGCATTGTTATTTAAATATAATTGTTTTATGTGTGAATTCATTGTTCTAAGCAAAATACTCCACCTATACATTTTTAAAAATATTCTAATCAAAAGTTAAGATTTCATAGTAAATGAAGCTTACAAAAATACATATCATATCACATTTTTATGTTACTAATTATTGTAGAAAAATGATTACCTTTTAAAACACGTGCATGGTCATCTTCGTTAGTGTACTTTTGAGAGTATACTAAAGAAAGTGTAATTAATTTGTTTAAAAAATTTTGAAATAAATTAATAAAATATTCCATCGTTAGGAGCATTTTGCGTATGGAAAAATGTCGAATGAAAGTTTGTGACTGTTCATTTATAGCTAGAGTTAATTTGTACATAGCTTAAATGCCCTAAGTGTAAAAAGAAATGTTTTCTTAAACATTTGAATTCATGGTTTTTTTATTATAGGAAAATTTAATTTTCACTTTCTCTAACAACGTATAGCAAGTAGGGGAAGTATTGCATTCCACCCAAAAAATTTATACCGAGATTTCACCGCAAATATATGTTTTGACGTCCATCAAATCTAAATACAGCACTTTTGGAAACATGTTCGTGTGTGTGCCTGTGATCTGTTGTGGCATGTGCACAGATGATAATATTAAGACGCTCTCTGGACTCCGAAGCACGGCAGTTTGTCTGTGAGTAGGGGCGAATCAGGGGAAACAGTGTGTCTAGGAGGGGATAGCGTTACTGACGCCAACTTGGCGTGGGGTTTCTTGTATCATTCAGTGAATAGGCTTCGGGTGAGTCAGACGGGTAACTGTTTAAGCACGATGTCCTCGTCGGCAGGCAATGGGCAAAGATATGTAAGTACCTATTTAAGTTCATTTAATAAACGGTGTTCCATCCATATCTGGAAATCTTAATTATGGTAGAATAGAATCCTTTCCTCTCCCTCAAGCCAGGCATTGTATTAGTATAGTAATTATTTTGTGGAATTAACTTAGCTGCGTCCTTCGTCGTTGCCTCGTAATTTAAAGTTCTTTGTTTGATTTAACGATCCCTTTCGCAAGCGAGTCGCTCCCATCTGCATTTCTAAATTAATATAAAGTGAGGCATACGACAATTGGCGTGAGTCGCCGGGTAGAATTTAAATTTTTGTGCGACTTTCAAGTGCAAAATTTTTTTCCCTCTAAAATGTAACGGTTTCTAGTCCTCCACGTGGTCGCGAAAAAATCTAAATTTGTTTCTGGCTTAAGGGTAAGGATTTTTATGCTTTAATTTGTGATTCTCTTATTCTAAATTTTGTTACTATCATATCTGAAAGTCTGGTTTCGAAATTTTAATTTTGAGCTCATTTTTGCATTTTTCCCATTGTCTGCCGGCGTGACGCTAAAACTTCTGACTTCATTTTCCCCTTGTTTTGGCTTCATTTTCTTTAAATTGTATTGCTGTGCTAAGTGGTTCGTGCTGGTTATTTTCAAAAATGTTTTTGTGAAAGTTGAGTTGTGAAACGAGTGAGATAACGAGCGAGATAGTTGTAGCTTTGAAAATGTGCTCGTCACGTGTTGGCCATCCAGTTGAAAATCTTGTTTTCTGTGCTTATTAGCAGTGGTTTGGAAACGTATAACTTTATATTCCAGTGATTGTGATTTCTAGCTGTTTATTATACTTTTCTGGGACATTTTTCGTGTAACTTTTATGTACGCACGTGTGTTATGTAATTCCCGCGTGGTCATGCATTTCGGCAATAATTTTAGCTTGTGAAACCAGTCTTCCTCAGCACGTGTTTTGGCGAGTTTATTTGCGTGTGTATATCAGGTCAGATACATTTGTTTTAAGACAAAAAAAAGAAAAAAGAGAAGTTTTGTGTGCTACGTATAAATTACAAGACTGTATTCTGCTCCTTTTGAGATAATGTTAGCGGTGGTCACAGTAGGTGTGACGTGGTTTTTTTTAACTTCCAGTTCGAGGTTTCTCACTGCAGCTATCATTTTGTTTTCTTCCATGTGTTCATTCTGATTAAAAATCTTGGTATTGTGTCCAAGTGGCTTGTGTAGACGTGTGTTGGTATAATTTTCTGATATTTCGCCGCGGGCGCTTAATTGTATTCTTTCTGGAACTGTTTTATTTGGCTATGTTCTGATCTTGCTACTTACATTCATGTAATGCTATAAGTGTTTAGTTTGGTGTAATCTGTGTCGCTTTGTCATACTGTTTATTTACTGGTTGCGTAAACTTTTGTGCTGCAATCATGCCTAAGCGACGTACTGCACAGAAATCTGATATAACAATTGCTCCAGTTAGCGAGCACAGTGAAGTAGAATCTATGTCCAGTGTTAGTACGCCTGTTGTTACTCAGTTACCAGCGCTGTCTAATCCGCCTGTCGTGGCCCATGCAACGCAGTCAGCTGTCTGCCGCTCGGTCATTGACCCCTCTCACGTGGAGAATTCCAGCAAGTTGTCGGCGTATGAGTTACTTTAGAATTTTGAAATGTTCGCTACTACTGCTAATGGCCGCTCTGAGAAAATGATAATGATGATAATTTTGCTTCACCGTTGCCAAGTTTGGTTTATTTAATTACGCATTGCATATTTTTAGGGGAAAATCTTTCGCAGTTACTCATGTAAGTAAAAGTTTCAGGAGCTACCAACCTTGCCAGTATCTGCACCTAATTAGGTTTGATGTGCTTCTAATATGGACCAGTACGATGTGGATGTTGATGAACCAGCTGTACGTGTGTTACCAGATTTTGGAAAATTTGCACTGGAATTTTGTGGTAAACGAGTAAGAGAAAAGAAAGAAAAATCACCTGTAAGTATGTAAACATTGTGAGTGCTAAAGTTTGGACGAATGAAACAGTTTCACAACTCACACAGGTATGCTAAATTTATTGTTTCACTGACTGATGCTTAATTAAGCTTTGCTTTTCAGGAATATGTGCTATGAATGTCTCTGCTAAATTAAAAGTGTATTATTATTGTGGGTGTAACTTAAATTTTGAATTATGTGTTGGGAACTGCAAGTCATTTGTTTTGTTGTATTATGCTGCAGGAATGTATTTCATGTGTACTATGTGCTGAATTGAGCTTTCATTTTAAGGAATGTTATGTGACAATATTGTTTTGAGTAATGATGTGATGTTGTTTTGTTGCATTTGATTTGATATGATTTGATTTGATTTGCTTTGACTCGATTTGATTTTGGGTTTCATAATGATGCTGTGATTTTTATTTGCAGAAAATTGTTGCATGAATAGTGTGTGTATGTATGTGTGTATTTGAGATTATGTGATATATGTGAGATTTGCCTCGGTGGGAGTGCCAAAGAGTAACCCCGATGGCGTAGTATGAGGTTATGTGAGAAATAAGAGTTGAGATTTGCCTCGGTGGAAGTGCCAAAGAGTAACCCCGACGGTGTTAATGAGATGAGGAGAGATGAGAAGAGATGAGATGATGTCAGCTTCGGTGGAAGTGCCACAGTGTAACCCCGACAGTTGTATGATTTCAGAGATTTTGCTTATTGGTGTTGCTGTAACGTGCCCAGTATAGCGTGTGTGATGAATTCACACGAGAGATTAAATGGATGGAAGTGATTGTAATGTGAATAATTTTTTTTCTCTGTTTATGCAACAAGTTTATTACCATCTTAGATAGCAAATTTTAATACCAACTGTTTTCCAGCTTAATTCTTGATTTGGAGGATGTGGATGCAACAGTATAATGTCATGTTATTTGTGTCATTCCTGAAATTTTAATGTGATTTCTTGAAGGTTATGCCTATGTTAGATGTTTTGAATTTACAGCATGTTAAATGAGACATGTAAGTGAAGATGTGTTGTTTTGAAGAGAAAATTGAAAGTTGCGATAAAGATCTTAATGACTGAAGTAATGATGCTGATTGCAATACTGCTGATGATGCTGATGATGATTATGATTGAGTTGATGATACTAATGAGATGAGAAAGATAGTACTGTGGACGAGAAACGGTATTAGTGACAAGAGTAGGACAATAGTAGTTGAAAGCATGTCACGTGGCGTAGTTTGGAGATGTATTGTGGATGTAGTTTGTAGTGATGCATACACTAGTTTGCGTAGATAGTTAAGTGAGTGTTGTGTGTAATTTGGGCCATGGTCAGTGTGAATGAGTTCATTTCATTGTCATGTGTGATTGTTTTGTAAGTGCACTTATTTTCTTTTGTTAGTGATACCAGCTGGTCATTAAGATTTAATATTGGGATCCCAAATAAGGTTATGTTTCTTTTCTGTCATGTTCATGTATTCTGAGTCTGTTTTACTGTTTTATTTGGTTTGTGAAGCATTGTGAGTTAAATTTTGGATGGCATCTCTCTATAATATCTAGTTCTTATGCCAATTTGTACTTATTTTTTTTTCTCTTTCTTTGCCCATGTCAAAAGAATTTTTAGTGTAAACTTTTCAACCTTTAAAATCTTTAATTGTACATGACATACCGTTCCTTTTATGTGTGATTGTTTGTGGGAGCACCTTTTTTATTGTTTGGTGGTTTTGTTCTAGTCGTTTGCTGTGGCGGAGCTCGAGAACATCCAAGAGCATCCCCGGAGCACACCAGAAGTCAAGAAACACCACAGGGAAGCTGTCGGGCAGCCACTACACTGCCGTGGCATAAGGAACCACCATGTCGGGGGGCAGTCAAAGCCAGCGACTGCCCACCCTGTTGTCATCACCAGAGACCTGCAGTAATAATTCTACACCAGGACAAATCGTCGTTGTGGGCACTGTATAAAATCACCCACAAACAGTTACAGCAGACCATTGATATTTTGCGCAGTGTAGTGTGCCTGTGAACTGAGGCAGCGTGGTGTGTGCGTGTGCGGGATGCTCAAGTATAAGTGCATTAACAATACTAGTCGACAGCACTTCAGTTTCTCGTGTCTCCACATCGCCCAGTACCATTGTGTCGTCGTCTGGGTGCTTATCACACATGTATATTATTGTTATATTTTGGTTCATCACACATGTGTATGTCATTTTTGTATGTCATTTTGTTTTGTTCTTTTCATGTTTCTTATTATCTTTATTTTCCTTGTGTCGACGAGGGCGTCGACTTCGGTGGCCAGGGGGAGATGTGGCATGTGCACAAATGATAATATTAAGATGCTCTCTGGACTCCGAAACACGGCAGTTTGTCTGTGAGTAGGGGCGAATCAGGGGAAACAGTGTGTCTAGGAGGGGATAGCGTTACTGACGCCAACTTGGCGTGGGGTTTCTTGTATAATTCAGTGAATAGGCTTCGGGTGAGTCAGACAGGTAACTGTTTAAGCACGATGTCCTCGTCGGCAGGCAATGGGCAAAGATATGTAAGTACCTATTTAAGTTCATTTAATAAACTGTGTTCCATCCATATCTGGAAATTTTAATTATGGTAGAATAGAAACCTTTCCTCTCCCTCAAGCCAGGCATTGTGTTAGTATAGTAATTATTTTGTGGAATTAACTTAGCTGCGTTATTCGTCGTTGCCTCGTAATTTAAAGTTCTTTGTTTGATTTAACGATCCCTCTCGCAAGCGAGTCGCTCCCATCTGCATTTCTAAATTAATATAAAGTGAGGCATACGACACTGTGAACAGCATAACTCAGAAACGAAAAGTTGGATAAATACCAAACTTCACATTTAGGTTCAACATCCTACAAAGATGCGACGTAAAGATTCCTGTCATCCAAAACTAGCATTTGCATGGAACATATTTTGAATTTTTTTATTTTATAAGAAATGGCTATCGATTTTGATTGAAACATCGTATATTAAAGATATTTCCATGAAAAATAAAATTCATATCTTGAATTTTCGGAGAATAGTCTGTGCAGTCCTTTATATTTGGAGGGAATTTTGTATAGTCTTGTATAACTGGTAAACATTAAGCGTTATACGAAAAAGCATTACACAAAAAAAGTTAGATCTCTTTAAATTAATGGGTTGCATTGTTCATTTCTTGGTCGTTCTCTTAAAGTCCTTTCAGCATGAAAACAGTATGGAATTTTAAGGCCAGCATATAGCGTCCAGTTCTTAAAAATGTTACTGTCACTGTTCCCTTTGTATTTGTCGCGAAATGTGTAATGTAGCTTTTTCTGCAAAGGTTTATTTGGATTAAAATGAAGTAGGTATAAAAATGAGCTTGAGTAAGAATAATCTGTGTACCCACTAATAAAATATAGAGGGTAGAGGAAGGCATATGAATGTATCATATAACATTTTTTAATTATGCAGAGTATTTAGTCAAATTTCACGGATACATTACCTTAAGGGAATACTAACATGAAATGAAAATGTAACTGATAACGCAAAATATGCTGCGCGTTAAAAAAAAAACCTAAGACGAATACGTGAAATGTCAGCTGAAGTTTGCCCATAGGTTCCTCTAACCTGAATTATCCCATGCTTTGGCTTTATGACAATCTTCACTCTCGTAGCCACGAATACGATCAGGAGGTGGAAAACGGAAGACTATTTTTACTTTCCCTACTACGTATAGTATGTAGGGGAAATATTGTATTCCACCCAAAAATCGATACCGAGATTTCGCCGGAAATACATGTTTTGATACCCCCAGAATCCAAAAAAAAAGCATTTTTGGAAACATGACCGTGTGTGTATGTGTGTGTCTGTCTGTGAACAGCATAACTCAGAAACGAGCAGTCGGATAAACACCAAACTTGGTATTTAGGTTCAGTACCTTCCAGAGATGCGACACGAAGGTTTTCAAGAAAATCCCTCCACCCCAGATTACCGTTTACATGGAACATTTTTCGAAAATTTTAGTTTTCTCAAAAATGTCTAACGATTTTGATTAAAATATCATATGTTTAAGATATTTGCATGACAAATGAAATATATATCACGAATTTTCTGGGAATAGTCTCCAAAAGTATTCTTCATTGTGAACGACTTTTGCATAACTGGTAAACCAAAAGAGATATACAAAATTTTACTACACAAAAAATGTATATCACGTTAAAATACACAATTTATGTTATAAACATGTTTTTTGTTGAGTAAACAATTTTCGAGATATTCCTTGTTATTCCCTTAAATTTTCCAACATTTATACTTTTTCTCAAACTCGTCATTCAATTTTTTTTTGTCCTGGTAATGCAAAGAGAATGGAATACTCCACACAGCAACCACCACTTAAAATATTTGACTATAGCTTAAAGCCTACCAATTCCCCTTGCATCTACAAGAAATTAGTAATAAGATTAACATCTCGATATCTCGATTAATATGAAGCATATGGAGAATAGACGTTTGTAAAAATAGTTTTTTCAAGAGTAGAGAATGTCATGTGAGTGTAACAATCAGATTTTTACTTTCTGTACCACTATTGTATAGTACGTAGAGGAAATATTATATTCTTATCAACAATTCCATACCGACATTTCGCTGGAAGTACGCGTTTTGAGACTCTCTGAATTAAAAAATTTTTTTTATAATAAATACTCGTACGTGTGTCTGTGAACAACACAACTCAAAGACGAAAAGCCGGTTAAACATCAAACTTGGTATTTAAGTTCAGTATCTTATAAAGTTATGCCAAAAGTATTTTGAAGAGTATCCTCAAACCTCAAACCATCCTTTATATGGGATGAGTTACCTGTGTAATGTTTTTTACTTTTTCTATCACATAGATACATGGTAGAGAAGGTATTGCATTCCATCCGAGAATTCGATACTGATATTTCACCAGAAATACATGTTTTGAGGCACCGTGAATCCAAATAAAGTAATTTTGGAAGGATGTCCCTGTGCGTATGGGTTTCTGTGAACAGCATAACTCAAAACCGACAGTCGGATAAATGCTAAACTTAGTATTTTTGCTCAGCATCTTCCAAGGATATGAGATGAAGATTTTTAGGAAATCCCCCTCCCCAAAAACCCTTAAAATGGAAGATTTTTCGAAAATTTTTATTTATAAAAATAGCTTAAACGATTTTGATTAAAATACCATATATGGAAAATACTTACACGACAGATAAAATATGTCTTATATTTTCTGAGAATAACCTAGGAAGTCCTCTTTATTCGGAAGAAATTTTGTGTAATCTTGTATAATTGGTAAACCTTAAGCGATACACGAAAACGCACTATACAAAAATATAAATATCTTTAAAGCACACAAGTTATTTAAAATAAGTTTTTTTTGTGGCATGAGCTGTTTCTGAGATATCCATTATTAAAGGTTCAAATTGTTCAGTTGTCATTATTTTTAAGTCCCGTCGAGTTTCAGCTGGAAACAGTATGAAATTTTAAGGTAGCATATAGCGACCAGTTCTTAAACATTTGACTATCGGTGTTATTTTTGCATCTATAACGAAATATGTAATGTAGCTACTTCTGCAAGTAGCTACATTACATATTTCAGATTTGTTCAGAATTTTTGCGTATCCTGTGAAAGCTTTAATGTATCCTATGCTAATCTGAAGCCTATTTTCCTACGCTCATTCATCACTGTACGTGGTAAAGCGGTGCTAAGCTTAGCTTAACAAAATCGCTACCGGTGCCGCTGTTAATGTTTACCGCTTTGTGTATATTTTAAGTGCCGCTTTGGAGGATTTTAATTCTGCACGAAATAGGTGCTATAACCATAAATGTTGGGTCTGTTTAGATCAAGAACTGAGATCGTTGCGTTGTTGTTGTGAAACCGCTTCTCCATAAACTATGTAGTGTGTAAACCGATGCTCTGTCATGTTGATACATGCTAAGCGCATTTCCAGAGTAATCTTGGCGGTAGGTAAGCGGTTAGAATGGTTTGGTATCCATCGTCCGTGACCCCTACACATTTCCGTCTCTAGATTTCACAGTAGGGGCTGCGTAGGCCTATAGATGCAGGTGACCAGGCATTTCTCTAGGTCACACAGGTGACCTCTTCCTCTGGAACACTACATCTTATACCGCGATTCATCACTCCGAGCAACCTTCAGTGGTCCAGTGACGTTGCGAAGCCTAGCATTTGTCGCTGTGATCTGCGGCTTGTAGCGGTGACGGGTAATTTCAACTGTAGTGGTACTCACTGTGTCCGGAATATTGGCTCGAAGTTCGCTGCTTCTCTTCTTCTTGCTGTTCTTGCTGCTGCCTCTTATCATAAGTGTGCTATTGGGACTTGAATAAAGCCACACCTCTGGATTTATTCCGGTTCCGGTTAAAGAGCAATAATAAAGCTGCTAACCAGCGAAATATTACGCTTGTCCGGACCAATTTGTAATTCCTAGAATTGAATATTCCCCACTAATTTTTCAAGATATAAGTTGAATCCACTCTTTGAGTTTACACGCTTCCTCCGCACAGACCGAGATGAAGTGGACCTCTTAAAGATCAGAATTGGAAGAATGTTTCTCGGAATTGCCCAATTTTTATACGCTGCCATACAGACACTAATTTTACAGCTGTAAATATATAACGTGGTTTTCCATTCGCTACTGTTTTTGGAGTCTCGTGGAAATAGAAACTACGCAACCGCTGGCTTTAGGAAAGGCATGCAGGTATCACAAACCTCCCGTGGTATGTTGTTAACAGTGGCTCATTAACTCGGATATTGAAGTATTAATTGCAATACTAAGGCTAATATCACATTAATAAATGGTTAATAATTAGCCGCTAATTACAAAAAGAATGAAATTGCGTTAGGCGAAAAGCTTAATAAAGGTTTTCATTACAAAATAAGGAAAAAACTACAAAAACGCACACACTATGAAAATATGCAAAAGTATATTTTTCTCCACAAAGCATGAAACGTAGTTTATGTATAGAAAGTCTACGATTCTAAACAAAGAAGCAAAGCAGGCAAATGCAGAGCTGTAGTGATACTGGCTGTCAGACTCCCTAGGTACATGTGAACACTATTCAATGTTCCATGCATGAGGTAGGGTTCGCTCTATATAAAATTCCTATCCTAACTCTCCTCTAGGATTCCCCAGACACTTCAGATCACATAGTTGGTATAAAAAGGAAGTATTGTAGCTGTAGCGGTTCCTCCTTGGTAGAACCCCCTACGTTGATGATGATGGATGCTGTGATACGTACCTGTAGGTCGTCTTGATGCCCGTGCTCTCGTGACGTATCTTGAAGTTCACGTAGACTGGAATCTGATGATGGCGCATCCATATTCTTGTACGTGTTAATATGTTGTAATTATTAATTTATAATTGTGCCATAGCTGCTGTGTTGGTGTCGGAGAGCACTTATATCTCGTCAGGGATGGGTATGGAGAAGGTTAAAGTATTTTGCACACACGTATTCTGTTGATTATTTCGCTTGTATTTTAGATAAACCACATACGATGTGCATAATTCATTATTATATTTGTTATGTTAAAATATGTATAACTGGTAGACTTTAAATAGTAGCTTTAGCGTCTATTTAGAAACGAGCTTATACACGGCCTTCCTGCTCGAACACTGACAAGCTTCTGTTAGCGTTCCTTTCAACCGTTCTTCTTAGCGTACGCATTTGAATTATAGGTATGTATCGATGTACCTGATCGGTGCTACTAACCAATAACATCTTATCTTACATATATAGATATATATATACTTATAGACTTCCATTGTCTTAGTTATAAATGCAATGTTCGTTACATGCTTACATAAATACTACTGCATTTCTCGTAATCTTATATTACTGGTTATATAGCTAACAATGGCCTTTCCCCCTCATATTATATCCTATATATTATAACGTTATATACTTGTGTTCTACCATGTGTGCATTATGAATATATGTATTTTTAACATCCTCGTAATTACTATATGTACAGTATTAACGAAGAAAATACATAACACGTAAAACATAGAACAAAATATTAAACTAAGAAATTATTAATGCGTTGATGCTGAGAAGCTGTGAATTAGATATCTTGTTACATTAATGAGTTATTGTATTAGTTTGTCCGTGGCTAGTACTCTGTTTCTTCATAACAGAACGATCAAAGCCACTTTCTTCATTTATTTAGTTATTTTAGGTCACATGAACAAACGTGTCATGAGAGGCCAATAAAAAATACATATAACATTATACTGTCTTTCAATACAAAGTATCGGAAATTAAAAAAATGAACAATAATATTTTAAGCACTTGCGTTTGATATTGCGTTTGATTGATATTGCGTTACATTACCATTAAAACAATTGTTTAAAATAAGAAGCAATACGACATTGAATATAATGAAAGTTAAATATGTCGTTAAAACATTGACAATTTTAAACAGCAATTATTTTACAAACAATAATATTACATAAAGGCAGAAGAAAAATATATCTAATATTGAAAAATAAACATATTATAATACAGTGCAACACAAAATCTCACAATGACATTTGTGGTTTAATAGCATGGATAAATCCAACTACTAGGAGCGCCGAAAATCGAAAACTTAGATAAGGATATAACTATGTGGGAAGTAATTAGGGCTACGAACAGTATAAAATATAACAAAGCACCAGGACTAGATGGAATACCAGCAGAGCTATTTAAGGTGGGAATGAAAATTTAACTCTAGTAATTTGGCGCTAGAAGTGTTAAACAAAATTTTTAAGGGGGGGCACATTTCCACAGGAACGGACGACGGCAATTGTATGTCCAATATATAAAAAGGGAAGCGAAAAAAAATCCGGTAAACTATAGGAAGGGGGAATGCGCTTCTTCCAGTAAGAAGTAAAATTTACTATAAGATTATATATGAGGGACTGAGACAGTTGATCAACGAAAACAACAAATTATCGGCATTTGAAGCGGTGTTGAGGGATAAATACAGTACGGTAGATAATATATTTACGAGGGCAGTCCAGAAAGTCCCAGACGTTTTGACCTATCGTGGCGATGAGTAAGGCTAGAGCCGCTATCTTGCTGTCAGAACGTTCCTACATTCAGTACGCATTCAGTTGTGGTAGCGCGAAGACTGTCTTCCTTGCTGTGCTCTCTGTGAGTTGTTAAAATGTGCTCTGCAATAGAAAATCTCGCCACTTTTGAAGTGCGGTTGGCTAAAAAGAACAAACCAATTAAAATTTATCGTCAACTTTGTGGTGTTTACGGGCAGGGAATAATGAGTGAAAGTCGAGTCAGGTAATGGTGCATTGATTTTAAAAATAGCCCTACCAATGTTCACGACAAGGATCGCAGTGGTAGGCATAGCCTTATAACTGGTGAACTGTCAATGCAAATCAATGCAAAAATCGTCGTCTCACGATTACAGAACTTTCAGGACATTTTCCCCAAATTTCATGGAGTTTGGTGCATCAAATTGATGCTTTGATACTGATGCTGAACTGCATGCCGGTGTAAACCAGTGGTTGAAGTCGCAGGTGGCAGATTTCTACAGAGAGGGTATTGAAAAACTTGTGCCACGGTATGATAAATGCCTAAACTTGAATGGCGATATTTAGAAAAATAGCTTAAGAATGTGCCTTTCAAATGTAGATAATAAACGTTGATATTTCTATTGTTAATTGTTTATTTCAAAACGTCTGTGACTTTCTGGATTACCTTCGTATATTAGATAGTTTTAGTGTGAAGCAAACGCGGAAAAAGGAGAAAACTATACTCTGCTTCTATAAATTTTCATAAAGCGTTCGACAATGTTAAAAGGCAAGGAATCTGGGTAAAATTATGGGCGAAGGGTCTTTTAGAAAAAATTATCAGGGCATTTCAGTCAATATACAAAACAAAACAAAACAAAACAAAATCGGAGTTTTCCGTAAAATGCGATTACAAAGCGGTACCGAAGAATGTTATAACTCGGAGGGGTGTAAGACAGGGGTGTATTCTTTACCGACGTTTTTTAACTTGTTCGTGGACGATATACCGAAAGTCGAATTCAGTTGAACCTGATGCTCCTAATATATACAATATTATATTCTCATATCCCTCTGATATACGTGGATAATCTAATTTTAATGTCCACATAAATTTCCGGGCTGCAAAGAGAACTAAATTGCTTAGAAGCTTATTGTAAGGAATGGGGAATGTCAATGAATGAATTGAAAACCAAAATGCTAACGTTCAAGAATGGAGCGGTATATAGCTACAGGACAGACATTGGAGAATGTTAAAGTATTTACATATCTGGGCGTCACATTATCTATGAACGGAAGGTGAGGGAAGCACATAGACATCACAAAACGTAAATGCATAGTAAAAAATCTGATGTGTTAGACTCACATGACTTTCTCTACTCTGTACAAGCTATTTTTACAAACGCTTATTCTCCATATGCTTCATGGTAAATCAGATGTTAATCTTATTGCTATTTTTCTTGTAGGTGCAAGGGGAATCTTTTAACCGCTGGTTGCTGTGTGGCGCATTCCATTCTCTTTGTATGTCCAGGACATAAAAATTAATAACGATTTCCCATTTGAGAAAAGGTATTGGAAAATTTAAGGGACTAACAAGCAATATCTCGAAAATGGTTCCCTCAACAACAAAAATGTATATGACATAAATTGTGCATGTTAACGCGATCTACATTTTTTGTGTAGTAAAATTTTGTCTATCTCTTATGGTATACCAGTTATGCAAACGTCGTTCACTATGAAGAAACGTTTGGAGACATTCCCAGAAAATTCAAGATATACATTTTTATTTGTTATGAAAGTACCTTAAATATATGATATTTTAATCAAAATCGTTAGAGCCATTTTTGAGAAAATAAAATTTTTTGAAAATTGTTCCATGTAAAGTGTAATCTGGGGTGGAGGGATTTTCTTGAAAACCTTCGTGTCGCATCTCTGGAACATAGTGAACCTAAATACCAAGTTTGGTGTTTATCCGACTGTTCGCTTCTGAGTTATGCTGTTCACAGACACACAGACAGACAGACAGACAGACAGACACACAGACACACACACGGACATGTTTCCAAAAATCCTTTTTTTGGATTCAGGAGGCGTCAAAACATGTATTTATTTGAAATATCGGTATCGAATTTTTGGGTGGAATACAATACTTCCCCCACTTACTATACGTAGTAGAGAAAGTAAAACTTCAACCAAATCCAGAACGAATTTTCTAAAGCGAATTCTACAGGTGGGGAGGGATACTGCCAATGGTGGGGTTCTTAAGCATTCGATTTATATAATGAAACGATACATTTAAAAATAAGGGACCTTAATTACTGGTTAGGCATAGCACGGGAGATCAGGCACTTCTACGCGCGTTGTGTTTCAGGGAGCAAGTATGGGAAGGGTGTGACACGTGTTGGGCAACGAAATTGCGCAGGGGCTTAAAAGAAATTGGAGTCGTGTACATTTGGCTACAGGGGAGGGACATGAGACGTAGCGGATCGAAGATAATTCAGAGACGACTACATGATATTGACAGACAGAATTTAGAATCACAGTGTACAGCTAAAATTTCACTTAACTTACAGTGTCAAATAGTGCGATGCTGGGGGAGGGAAAGCTATTTAGAGGAGTACGCGAGAGGAAAGAAGTGGTTTGGAGTGGCTAAGATTGGGAGCCCCAGGAAGGCAACAAATTAACTGATGACACCGTAGTGAAAGGGAAACATGGAATTATATTCTGGCTGAGTGTAGGTAAACGGAATTACTAAGGAAACAATATTTACCACCACAGTTTCTGGAGTCCAGTTGGGGAATGGAGGGCTGCTTGGATGTTATGTTAGACGTGAGAAATCATAAAATGGACACTTGTTTGTCTAAGATTCGGCAAAGAAGGTTAATTGCCATGGAGAACGAAGAGGAGGGAAGAGTACATAAGAGTGAGTTCTTAAGGGTCGAAGCACCGTATATATGTATAATATAGTTGTAATTCATGCTTATTATTTCTCCCCTCTTTTTTTCTTTTCTTTATTCCTTCATTATGTTGGTATGTCTTATAGTACATACTAGTACATAAAAATAAATAAATTGAAGTTGTTTTTGTTGTATTGTTATCTGCCCCACGTTTTGGGAGCCAAGTTGAAGTTGTTATTTTGTTGTGTTGTTATTTTTACGTTGTAATTTGCCCCACGCTTTGGGCGCCAATTTTAAGAAGGTATTACTTTAGGAGTTGTATTTAATTTCGAATGTTGGGGAGCCGAACTTGAAGTACTTGCAACCACACGTAAGGTACCCGGTAGCCTTCATCCCAAATTGAAAAATATTAACTTTGTAATTCAGGCAGTATTTTATATCACATAACTGTAAATGCCAGAGTGATTGTAGTGTAAATTAACATTATTGTATGGCAATGATTTGAGATGTTTGTTATAAGTATTGTTAGGAAATAAGTTTACACGGCCTCACTGAAACTCAAAATAGGAGCGGGTAACAATGTAGCGAGGGGGTGAGTTGTTTATCAATTAGAAGAGACAAACAAATGACGTCAGAGTAGCGCGCTTTTCTTTAGTAATGGAGGGAATATCTTCCCTAGAGCATATGTGTTCGTAATTTTGATTGGATATAAAAATAGACGCTAATGTTGGCGCGTTTTATTAACCAATAGCAGTTCTGTTATAATGTTTAGGCATATCGGGGTGAGGGAGTATAAAAAGCTAAAACCAGAGACGGGTAACGCTCAGTCCAAAAGAATCGTTCACGCGTTACACGTCGCAGTTTTTACAGAATCATTCACAAGGCAAACGTCGCGCAGTTTTGCAGAAACATTCACAAGGCAAACGTCGCGCAGTTCAACAGAATCATTCACGGGTTACACGTCGCGCAATTCTACAGAATCTCTCGCATCGTAATGTTAGTTAAAAGATGTGAAATACGCGAATTAATAACGTGCGGCAAATAAGTGATAATAGTTACATTCGAAAATACAACAGTTTCAGTCAGGCGTTTATCAAAAGTAAATCTGTGAAATTAATGAAGCGTGAAGGCAATAAAAGTGTAAAAACAAATTCGTTTATCAGTGTTATCTTTTAGTAACAACTCCTTTCCAGTTTACACACCCTGTTTAAGAGATTTGCTCGAACGAGTAATAATAGCTAGCCGGAGGACAAAGAACTCAAAATTCAAAATAGTAAAACAATAAAAGGCGCTCAGCAAATAAAATAACACGAATGATACCGCGACATAATTTAACTGTTTCTTTAAATATTATATTTATGTTTGCCTCGGCTGCATCAGTATTATTGTTAGAGACATGCATTTCTTTGCAGGGAACAGTGCGGCAAGGAATGTAGTCTTACACAGATTATAATTTTTTACTTCACTACATTTATTAATCCTTGACACAATTTAAATAACACTAGACTGATATAGACAGAGAGCTGTGAGATTTTGTTTATTAATTAATTGCACTTTTTAACTCAAACTATTTTTGTATCACACAAAAACACGTATTAAATTTCTCGAGGGCGCATTTTGCGTCCGGTTAGAAACTCTGTCAACAAGCAAAGCGTCTGGTTAGGAGCGCTGTCTACAAGCAACTGAACTTTGAATTTGTAAATTTTGCTATATTTCAGTTTCTGATTGGCTAATCCTACTCCAATAGAATTCCTTCATTTAACTAAAGCTTTTTCTAGTTGTTGATTGGCTATTTATAACTGTCTCAAAATTTACATTATTGTTGCTCCAATAATAACTAGTAGCATTATTAAATTTCTTACTCATTATTGCCACAAGGTTACCTCATTGTTAATAACTTTTGACCTATTTCTCACAGCTCCTACATTATTAAATTACGTAATACATTCACATAACATTATTAAACTTGTATTCAATTATATAAACATATATAATGACTGAGATATACACTTTTTATACATTGTTTTCTACACATATTGCTTTAAGGTGGGCTGATATTGAATTTATATATTATATAATTAGAACTGAAATCATTTAAGTGTTAAAAATACTGCCTCAAAATATATAGTAAGTATATACTTAGTATTATACACATAGCGTTATATTATAGGAAAAGAAAAGCATGTAAGGCAATGAGGCCCAAGGAATTATTGTATTTTACAAGAGTAGACTAAATCTGTTGACAATAAAAGTGCTACGACTACGATTACGACTCCTATTCCATTTAATAGATTTTAAAACAGCTGTACAGTTATTCAGTGTTTCCTTTTGGCTTGGAGGAACTTTGGATTTTAAATGCTCTAAATATTTGCATTCAAATATGTTTTATTGTAAAGGTTACACAGAGTGGCTTGGCTTTTATTTAGCTGTTCATTTTTCAGTTTCGAAAGACCAGTTCGTAACCGGCTATACGAACCGGTATATTCTGTCTTTAGGTAGATTTTATTGTTGCTGCATATTGAGTTCCTGATTTCTGAAAGTTTATTGGGGTAATAAACTTTATTGAAAATTTATTTATATTCCAGTCAGTATTACACAATTTCTGGTATAAACGGCTGAGGTATTTTTTGAGATCCGTATGAGAAATCATTACTTTCTCTACTACGTATAGTAAGTAGGGGAAGTATTGTATTCCACCTAAAAATTCGATACCGAGATTTCACCGGAAATATATGTTTTGAGGCCCCCTGAATCCAAAAAAGCATTTTTTGGAATCATACCCTTGTGTGTGTCTGTGTGTGTGAGTGTGTGAACAGCTTAACTCAGAAACGAACAGACGGATAAACCCAAACTTAGAATTTAGGTTTAGTATCCTCCAGAGATGCGACACGAAGGTTTTCAAGAAATCCCCCCACACCAGATTACCCTTTACATGGAACATTTTTCGAAAAGGTAGAAGTTTGGGTCGTGTTATTAAATATCCAATCCGGTATTTACCTTGCTGACTGAGGGAAACCAAATTAACATTTACTCTCTATAATTATTAATTATCTATTTAGGTTCTAAAACGAAAAAAACTCGGTCAAATTGGTCGGCCCACGGAATTCTTTCACGCACGACACGCATAAATGGGGCCACGAAAACTAGTTGGGAACACTGCTTATCATCTATAAATTAATACTAATTGTTGTACGCAGTCCTTCACTATTTATCGCGATCCTCAGGCATCAGTTTAACTAAAACCTGTTTCTTATAACCTTGCCCCGCAGACATGTATTCTCCCGCGCTGCATTTCCTTCCCCTCTTCCCTGGTTCGCTAACGTACACCTTCGAATGGTGACAAATAAGCCGTGTGCAGTGCAGAGATAGGCAATAAAAGCGACATAAGCACGTTGTTATGATAGATACACGTGCTTTAGTTATTTTGAGAGGCAGGTTTAAACCGAAGGATCCTCTCTTCTATTTGTTAAGAATTTACATCCATACCAATGCATTAATTGTTACGTAATATACTTAATTGATAGGTTATGAAAATGCAAATTTAGCAATTGCCTCTGAATATATTCCGGTAAATGATAATGCTATATCAGGAACTGTTTTGTATCGCATAACAATCTATTACATGACAGCAGCCAATAAGAGGTCAATAGTGCACCTAATCGTTAAGAAATACTGGCGAAGTTTGAATAGTACAGATGTTAAAAGGTGAATCAATGCCAATTTTTCTGTTGTTTGATATCGACTTCTATTTCAAGTAGAATCTAGGACTTAAGTGGATTAATAAATTATGAATAATAGACTTATTTCAATTATAATAAATAATTCAGGCATTTTAATGATAGTATTGTTTTCGATAACTGTTTGATAAATATAGCTAGAAATAGCAGTATAAAAGTTGATCTCTTTCAATTGATTTGAGCAAATGTATACGGATTAACAAATAATATATTCAGATTATGCAATATAAGTTTTCTACAAGCATTAAAGTTTACTTTGGTTTCAATAAAAACATTTTTACAAAGGTGGGTTTAAAACTGATTACTATATATATTCTGGCCTTGAAACTCTGTACTGTTTTCATGACATCGTTACAAACAAATGAAGGTGACAGTACTTCAAAAGTAAAATAAAGCATTGAAAAATTCAATCAATAACAACGGATTTCGCAAATGACTGGCTCCACAAAAACGTTATTTGAAATGCATTGCATGCTTTAAAGAGACCTATATGTTTTGTGTAGTATGTTTTGGTCTTTCTGTTATGGCTTACGAGGTTTATAAAATTATGTAATATTCATTCCAAATGAACAGGACTTCACAGGCTATTCGCAGATAAATTCAAGAAATATATGTTGTTTGTCATGAAAATATTTTGTATGTATGGAATTTTAATCAAAATCGTTAGAACGATTTTTAAACAAAATCTGGTGTGTTGCACTCACATGACCTTCTCATTCTCGTACAAACTATTTTACAAACACTTAATCTTCATCTTCTAAACATTTGCAGAAATTATCCTATTGTTAATTTTCATGTAGATGCAAGGGGAATATGGTAGGGTTTAAGCGATAGTCAAGAGCTGGTTGCTACGTGGAGCATTCCATTCTTTTTGAATGTCTAGGAAATACAAAAAAATTCCTGCTTGAGAAAAAATATAAGTATTGAAAAATTCAAACAAATAACAAGGAATATCTCGATAATGCTTCACCAGATAAAAAAAATGTATATGTTAAAATTTGTGTTTTAACGAGATCTAATTTTTGTGTGTCCCTTTTGTCTTCTTTTACGGTTTACTAGCTATGCGAAAGTCATTTAGAATGTATTTTAATCAAAATCGTTTGAGCCATTTTTGAGAAAATCAAAATTTCCGAAAAATGATCCATGTAAACGGTAGTCTGGAGTGGGAGAATTTTCTTGAAAATCTTTGTGTCGCGTGCTTAAAAAATACTACACTCAAATACCAAGTTTAGTATTTATCCGAGTTTTCGCCTTTAAGTTATGCTGTTCACTGACAGACGCATACCACACACACGGAAATGTTTCCAAAAATGCTTTATGTGGATTTAGGGCACCTCAAAACATATATTTTCGGTGAAATATCGATATAGAATTTTTGGGTGTAATACAATGCTGCCTCTCTCGTATTTACGATAAGTAGTAGTAGAAAAATTAGAGATGAATTGTTGACTTACTGCAATAAATAAGTAGGCAATGCTATAATGTTATTTTTGCGATAAAATAGTTTGTTCAATATGGTAGAAATAGCAGGAAATTTGAGAATTCATCAGTTTCAATTCGTGTGTGCAAATATATGCGTAACTGACAAATAATATATTCGGATTGTGTAGTAGAAGTCCTCTAGAAGCAATAAACCTTATTTTAGTTCCAATGTAAAAAATAATACCACATTTTTTTTATCGTACCCTTTAGCTCATTGGTTTTTCTTTTTTTTAACTTTCAGTGTAACTAATTTATGAAATTCTTAAATTACATCCTCTTTTTTATTTTTATTATGGGCAGGGTGGTACAGTACTTTATTGCATTTTTCTCCATGGGTAGGGCTAAACTCAGAAGGTAATTCTCGGCCAGACTAAGAATCGAGAACTTGTAGATAGTCACCAAATGTTCGTTGAAAGGTGCGACCAGAGCAAATCTTCCATCTTGCTCTGCGCAAGAAATCTAAATACTGCTGGGCGTCAGTAGTTTCGGGGAAATTCGAAAGTAGATACTGTGTCCAAGTATCTAAATAATATTGTGCTGCATACGTAGAAACCGGGGTTCTGGACGAAGAAAGCTTTCCGGAGTGCAACTGTGGAAATCCAACTTGGGTAAGGAGGCCACCGCAAGGTTATATGTACCAGATGCCATGGAGCAGCTGGAAATGTGATGTAGTAGAGTATCCGGCTGTTGACAACGAAGGCACAAGGAGGAGTCACATAGATAGATGAATACTCGCGAGCCGCTGATGGTTTGGTATCACGTCGTGGACTGCCTGGTACCAAATGGAGCGAAGCGTGTAAACAGTATAATGCTAGTGACATTTTTCCAGAGTTGTACGTAGTCAAGGTTAGCTCGCGCAATGCGTTCGAGGCGCATCGAAGGCAAGTCGCATACTTGAATGAGATCTTCATAAATTTTGCGTATGGGACGCTACTACCTGTATTCACTGCTTCAGTCCCCAGAGTACTGTACACCTTAACGATACGTTGTTCCTGACTTTCAATTCGAGAATATGGCAACCTTAACCCTTGGATCCATCTGATTGGCGTTAATGCATAAGCCTCAGAAGTTCACTTTGAGAATTCGACAAATATTGTTATTTTTTCAGTTTTATTACGTGTATTGTAACAATTTAATTTCATAATCGAGTAAATAGATTATTATAAAACATAATAGTCTTTGGCTTGTTTAAACTTCTGGTTCTCCTTATTTATTCAAGCCTGTTTACATAAAACGTTGCCGTGTAAACAAGGTTACCAATAGAGTCGTGAAATAATTCACTTGTAGGAACATCCCAGCGCTGTAACTGCCTAGTAGCAGTAGAATTCAGAAAAGTGCCTTGACTTTCTTGTTCGAGACATAATGCCATGTTTGACATTTTATAGCTGCTGAAAATCGTCCTTGCAGATTTTTACTAATTAAATTAAATTAAATTGAGTTCTATATATGGACACTCTTTAACTGCTATGGCTCTTGGCGTCCCATTCTATATTGGGCGTGAAAGACCGGTAATTTTGTTCAGAGGCCTCTTTATCAGACTTGAGGTTCTTTTACGTGCCGTAAATCTACGACGCGAGACCACCGGCTTTACTTCCCTTCCGAAAGAAGCCATGCTAAGTATTCTTACGCCCGAAAAAATCCATCACCCTCCGCAGGTTTTGAACCCGCGACTTCGGGAACTAGAGGTTAGCATGGTAACCACTACATCATGGAGGACGTGAACTATTTTGTCCACAATATTATTTGTGATAAAATAATTCCACGCATGGAGTTTGTGTATTTGTACCCCTCACAGGACCTGGATAAATTTTCATTATATTATGAGTAAGCGTTCTGCTAGAAGGTGGTGGGTTTTACTCCACTGAGTTCCATCGCGTCCAATAATAAATTTGTAGACTGGGCTGTGCTTGCTATACTGTTGGCATTTGCAGGTCCGGTTGTAGTTTTTATATTCAATCAAGTTTTCTTTTTTAATCATACAATACAGAAAGTAGAACAGTGTTATTCTAGATCACGTCAAAGTGTGAGGCAGTGTTTTTAACACAAATGATTTCAGTCTAATTACATAATATATATATATATATATATATATATATATATATATAAATTCAATAACAGCCCGGCTAAAGCAATATGCGTATGTAACAATACATAAAAAATGTATGTAACTGTCATTGCATATGTTTGTATTATTGTATCCATGTGTAATAATGTTATGTGAATGTATTACGTAATTTAATAATATAGGAGCTGTGAGAAATAGGTCAAAAGTTGCTAACAATGGGGTAACCTTGAGGCAATAATGAGTTTGAGAGTTTAAATGTTACTTGTGATTCTTGGAAGCAATAATGTAATTTCAGTGACAGTTTATAAAAATAGCCAATCAACAACCAGAAAAAGCTTTAGTTAAGTGAAGGTATTCTATTGGATTAGGAATAGCAATCAGAGACTGGAAATACAGAAATTTACAAGTTTAGGCGGTTGAAATCTATTCAGTTGGTGGCAGACAGCGTTACTAACCAGACGCAAAAAGTGTCCTCAAGAAAATTAATACGTATTCATGTGAGACGAAAATAATTTACGTGTTAAAAAGTGCAAGCAATTCATAAAAGAATATCACAGCTCTCTATATCAGTGAATTGTTATTTAAATCGTATCAAGCATTAATAAAAGGAGTGAATTAAAAATTATAATATGTGTAAGCCTACATTCTTAACTTGCACTACAACCCTGCCCAGACATCCATGTCTCTAAAAATAATACTGACGCAGACGAGGCAAACATAAATATAATATTTAAAGAAACAGTAAAAAAATACAGAGTTAATATTTTTAAAAATTTGGGGCAAAGGCTACCGGGTACCATACGTGGTTGCAACGAATTTCAAGTTCGGTTCCCCAACAGTTGAACTATAATATAACTCCTTCAATACGACCTACTTCAAATTAATGCCCAAAGCGTGTTGCAAACAGGTTACAACAAAATACCTTTTTCAAGTGTTAGTTATAATAATAAATAATATATACAAGCTAATAGTAGCCATCATAACTAGTACAATTTCAATGGTAAAAATAAGTTATATACACAGAACGCGTATTACTTATACAATTTATAACTATTAACACACAAGAATAGCAAGAGGTATAGGATATAGATGCAACCAAGTTAGCATATTAAAGAATATTTGTGCTGTAATTTAAAAAGTCTTGCGAGTTATAAAATCAGTGTGTTAATAAATGCTTTTGAGTGCCTTTATAAAATGATTTATATCATATATTCTCTCTAAATCCGTTGGCAGTGAGTTAAAGAATTTAGGGATGACATTTTTATTTTCAAAACTATATGAATTCATAAAAAAGTCATTTTTACTATGAGTAAAATGTCTGTGCATATCTTTGTTTAATTGAGGGGTTTCACTTGAGTTTTTAGCATACATAATAACATAATTTATATTAATTATATATACAAAATAGTAGTAGAATTTTAAACTGTTGATAGCACGGTCTACAAGATTCATAATTATTTATTCTATCTAGAACTTGCTGATCGTTTCTGTAGTAGAAAGATCTGCATGAAGTATGTTTTTGATAAAGATCCCCATACATTGCCTCGTATTCTAAATGTGAGTGAAATAAATCAAAGCACACTGTAGAGGTAGCGTGTTGATAAATGTAGCAAACATATGGTCTTATTAAGTTTATAATGAATTACATTAATATGGTTTTGACATAACGTTTATCGTCAATATAAACGCCTAAAAAATTTGAATTTTGAACTCTGGATGTAGTTTGAGTACTATAAACTTGTTTTAGACCTTCACTGCTGTGATTATTTCTATTTAATCCAAATATTAAATATTGAAATCAAACAGCTCGTAGCATCGGGCCACCCCAATGGTGGTACGATGCGTGCTTTTAAAGTAAGAACTGATAATGTTTCAAAAAATAACAGAATATCTTTTTCCGAATACTTCATTATCATTCATTACCTTACACTACGTCTCAACAGAATCATCGCCGTTATTCAGACACTTATCCTAACGGGAAACCAGTTTTTGTATGCCTTCGTCAAAGAATGATGCCGCCTATGACGAAAGCCAAGTGTACATTTCTTGTTTACTACGGCCACTACACGATTATACAGTTTTCCTTAGTTTTCTGGGCGCGTTGTAAGCTGAATCTGGAGCATATAAATACTGATATCATAAATATTTAATTACTTACATTAATGTAGGTTCTTGTAGGTGCTGTTTCTCTTGCCTCGGCTTAGCTCTGGTATGTATCACGGTCGAACAAGTATCTCTTCAACAGCGCGTAGTAGTGGAAGAAATTGTATCAATATATGGTACACAGTTCAGAATAATAACACAAGTGTGTGGAATTAAACTTCTCAAGGATTCATTTCTAATGAATGTTTAGAGTTAACACTCTAGCTGATAACACTTAAACTACCTATTGGTGAAACTTATACTATGATGGGTTTGTATTGCTGTTAACAGTTAAAGTTTATAAGTTGTGTAGCTGCTTTTATAAAAAATCCCCTGCTTACACAGTTTACCTCGACGAATGTATGTATTGTTACTTAAGCTGAGTATACGGTATTTTTTGTGAAATTCACATTATTAACGCAGAATTATAACACTACATACTCAACACATCACAAAACACGTCTTCACATCTTGACGGTAAACTAGCAACTCGTACACTTGGGTGAGCTATTCTCTACTACCACCTTACGAAATTATTTTAAATCTGTTTAAGTTTCATTGGTTACTGCTTCTTCACGTTAAACATTTAAAATTCTACCATTCGCTGCCAGAAATCACATGGAATACGTTCTAATTTCGACTGTTGGGTGTTCTGTTATCAACCGTCTAAAGGAAATTTCCAACAATCACCTTCGGCATTGTATACATAATAGAAAGAGGCCAAGCTAATGTATACTTCTCTACCTAATAGTTCTCTCTGCACCGAAATAAGAACACTCTTCACAGTTTCCACACACACACAAAAAAAATACATTTACTTACACACTATCACTTAAAATAATATTAATAGACATATACATACGTAAGGAAATATATTCAGACCTTAATTAATATTGTTGCTATTTATATATTATTAAGTTGGTTTATTATTATATTCGTTATTAAACTAATTGAAATTAATTAATGAGGTACCAAAAGTACTGCCTCATGTTTTACATCATAGTCGTTGAAATGTTTTCCACCAAAGAATTTTTTCAGATGAAAATCGCTTGGTGTCAAATCCGGACAATAGGGAGGCTAGCCGAATTCTTTACAACCAAATCTAGCGACCAGATCTTGAGTTTATGGTCGTACATAGACACTCATTGTTTCCCCATAAACCTCACTTACTTGGCAATTAATGTTTTCCTGGCGCTACATTTCTCGCATTCATTAAAGAAATATTAACCAAATATAAAGCCTAATTAAAGCAGTTGAAACTAGCAATCATGTCCCTCTACAATGGATCCCAGCTCATGCAGGACTTTTGGGCAATGAACATTAGCAAAGATAGGTGCAATACAACAAATAAAACCTGCAGGACAAATAGAAATAAATAAACATTTAACATTAAACAACATTTCAAAAGACAGTAGAGACTTGATGAAGAAGATAAATTCAAAGATAAATATTATAAGAATATTAAAGATAAGAGTTGATATACAAAAAATGCCAAGGAAAACTGCAGTGGCCTTATTTAGGATGGCAACTGGCCACCATTGCCTCACAGAACACCTCTAAAAGATACGACGCCTACCTATACCCAAGTGCACTCTCTGTGAAGATATCATCCTGAACAAACAGCAGCTCGCCAAATCCAAAGGCCTTAAAAGTGATAATTTACAGACTTTATATTGAGAAGCCAGAGGGAAAATGATGCAGATCAATTAATCCGTAGTGCCATTGGTGAACAACAACATTTCGCGCATTCAAAAACGAATCAGTGATCTGACTTCACAGTCAGCGGGACGTTAGATTGTTTTGAACATTTCGAAACGCTCTAATAACAGGAAAACACAAAGTGACGATCGCTCACATCTGCGTCTGTCCTAATGAATGAGGGAAGTAATCGCACATGTTCAAAATCGCGACTGCATCGTTTCAGTTGCAAAATATTAAAACGGTACTTATTTGAAAAACACGCCTTGTATTTGCAGGCCGGGCTCTAATTGGCAAACCTACAACATTTATATTGTATGATCAATCTCTGCTTTCTTCGGATTCTAAACTGCCTGACATACATATTCAGTATCAATTTTGTCTTCGGAAGCAGTACTGGGTTCAAATTCATCCAACCATTCAGTAATAATTGGTGAAGCGTTAAGATCATTTACTGTATAAGTAGGTTGACTCTCTCAAGAAGCAATAGACGATTCTATACTGTAACAAACGAACGTTCCTTGGTTGCTTTATCAAGGAAATAAGGATAGAAAAGCATAGAGAATAATAAAAATATGCTTACATTCGTGAACTATGAGAAGAGCACCTTTTGGCTGCCCCGTAGCTCAGTCGGTAGAGCACCTGCGTGTTGTGCTAGGATTCCCGGGTTCGATTCCCGTCTAGGGGTGATAATTTTTATCTAGCCAAAATTATTCCTTATCCTCTCCAGAGTCTGGAAGTAAGAATCAGTGTGTGTATGATCTAATGATTATAAACCAAAGTGCAAGAAACCCAACGACAAGAGTTACACGAGTATAAATGGAATCAAAATAAACATAGCAGCACCTTTCACTTCTGAAGTCAACTTCACCAATCAGTATAAATTGTATTATTGTCGTAACTAAAGTCTAACACATGCAATAATTGCCAATACAAAATATCAGAGGTACCAACATTCATAGATTGGCATTAAAATGCAGTGTTAAAGATTTGTATTAGAAGCCTGAAAGGCCCTCTTCATGCATTATATTTTATAGCATTAAGAAAACATTATTTTGAAGTAGTTTTGTTCTTGGAGTATATTTTTTTTATTTAGCTCCACGTATGGACGTCAATTTGAAGAAGTGTTGCTTAATATGCTGTTACGTATGAGAAGCCGATTTGAAGATGTATTTTTGTTGTTACGCTCCAAGTTTAAAAAAATATATTTTAACTTTGTTATTAACTGCTTCTATAGATAGTGTTTATGTTTATGTTCGCCTCGGCTGCTTCAGTATTGTTTTAGAGACACGTTTCTCTTAATCAGGGTGCGGTGCGACAAGAATGTATGCTTACACAGATTTTAAGTTTTAAATTCACTTCTTTTTTTATTAATTCTTGACACAAATTAAATAGCACTAAACTGATATCAAGAACTGTGAGATTCTTTTATTTAATACGTGTACTTTGTTAACACGTATACATAATTTTCGTTTCACACGAATACGTAATAATTCTTTAGAGAACACATTTTCCATCCGTTCACTACCAAGGTCTGCCAGCAACTGAACATATTTCAAATGCCCAAACCCGTAAACTTTTGTATTTCAAGTTTCTGATTGGCTAATCCTAGTCCAATGGAATACCTACATTATATTAAAGGTTTTTCTGTCTGTTGATTGGCTAATTTTAAACTGTCACAAAATTTACATTATCGTTGCTCTAATCATGACTAGTAGCATTTAAACTCTCAAACTTATTATTACGGCATTGTTACCTCATTATTAGCAAATTTAAATTATTATTCTCACAGCTCTTACATTATTAAATTGCCTAATGAATTCACATAACATTGTTAAACATGTTTACAATAATATAAGCATATACAACGACTGTTACATACATTTTTACAAATTATTATACACATATTGCTTCAAGGCGGGCTATTATTGAAATTACATATATAATTTAATTGAAATTATTCAAGTGTTAAAAATACTGCCTCGATTTTAATGCAATCTTTGGTACATTCAATAAAAATGTATCACATTTCACATTCTTAGATACATTTTTAAGAACTACATAAAATATGGTTTAATTATAAGATTTTGATATAATTGAAGTCATGCTTAATTGAATCTCTGGCGAAAGGCTCCCAAGGGCTAGTATCGTAGGAGACAAGTAATAAAACTGCGGTCCGTCGGACCTCTTCATTGTAATTATAGGGCTATCAGTTATTACCGGTGGTAATATAATAATTATCTTGAGGGTACCTCATGGTACAAGGTTTGGGTTTAGCTCACAAACCAAGAAACTGAATGCGTTATAGCACACAATTGAGAGCCATTGTGAAAGGAGGACAAATTACGGAAGCTGAGGCTATGGTCAACACAAGTGACGTTAATGGGTCGGTTTTCGCTCGAAAGAAGTGCAAGGATATTGGGGACACAACAATGCGGGATAAGCTCCCCTCGACAAGTTAACAAGATGGGGGGTGTAGGGGATTACTGATGTAAGCAAGCTTTTGTCTTCTCTCTCTGGAGAGAGGAAAATCCCTTCCCCTCCCTCTACGCACCTTCTCTCGTGTCAATGGATTTTATGCCGCCTGTGGACTTGGGCGCTTCTTTAACTGGCGATTGTCTTCTTGTTCTCTGATTTCTTTTGTAGCAGGACACCATTGTTGTTTAAATGAATACTTGTCAGCCACACTCGCTAGCTTCAAATAGGGAAAAAGAGAGTTGTTTGGGCTTTATTGTTTCTAATAGACCACGAGGCATTTGTTTTAATTAGAATAAGTCGTACACAGGCTGCATGCTGTGAAAGAACGTATGCGCCGTTGACCAATGTCTAAAGCACAAACTCTAAAACAGGCAAGTAGATTAATTTGGGAGGAGATAGAATGGCCTCCTTTCAAGCACAATTGTTCGGAAAAGTAAACAAAAGCCTAATCATTCATATGTATCTTTCATGTTTTCCAAAAACGCAGTAATTACTTTTATCTTTTCACGAGTAACTAATTCCTTTTAATACAATGTTCTGTTACGTTATTTTTAAAGGAATTTAAGGGTATTTGATACTGAAATTTGAACATTTCGGACAAAAATCACAACTATAGTAAGTGTACAGGTAAGGAAAAGTTGAAGTAGTCGTTGCAGCCCCACGTATGGGAGCCAAACTTGAAGTAATTTGTTTTGTAGCCCCACTGTTGGAGATCCAAACTTGAAGGGGTTTAACTGTTATTTCGGTTGCACCACGTTTAGCACCAATATGCTAGATATGTTTCTAGGAATGTTCGCCCCACGTACGGTACAAACTTTCCGGTGACCTTCGTCCCACGTTTACTTTTCCGGTGGCCTTCGCCCCATGTTCACTTTTCCGGTCGCCTTCGCCCCCACGTTTAAAAATAAACTTTTTATTTTAATGTTTATTTATTTATTATATAAGTATACCTTGGATACTTCATTAGTAATTTATAAAGCAAGTATCTCTTAGCAGGGTATGGCTAAAGAACATGGCTTTCACAAATTATAATTTTACTGTACTTTGTTTATTAATCCTTCACACGATTAATTAGACTTCACTAATATATCCTACTATATAGCTGTGAGATTATTGTTATTTGCGCTTTTACACACGTAAACTTTGTATTATTCTCTCCGCAATGAATTTTCACATCTCAACTGAACACGTACCGTGCCGATCGGGTACGCCACCTTGTAGCGTCTACCGCTTTAGTTTGCATATTTCCTCTATTTCAAGTCTCTGATTGGCTAATCCTACTCCAATAGAGCAGATATATAACTTTAAGCTTCTCTAGTTTTTGATTGGCTCTTTATAAACTGTTTTAAATATTGCATTATTGTTCCATGTATTATTAGTAGCCTTTATTAAACTCTCTAATTTATTGTTGTCTCAAGGTTACCTCATTGTTAGCAACTTTCAGCTTTTACTTTGTTATTCTGTTTGCTACGGAAAGCAGCTTGCTTCTATTCTCACAGCTCCTACATTGTTGAAACTGCGTTATACATTCACATAACATTATTATACATGTACATAATAATATAATCATAATACAATGACTGTTACATACACTTTATATATTATATTATACACATATTGCTATAAGGCGGGCTGTTATTATATTTTATATCATATGATTAGACTGATATCGTTTTAAGTGTTAAAAATACTGCCTCAAAATTAAGATTTTAAAACCTGACGAACACTTTGAAATTCGATTTTGTGTATATTTGATACATTTATTCATATATATTTCATGTTTCTTTTCTTGCTTCTCTTTCGACTATTTATATAACACTAAGCTGTATTTGCTCTTAGGTTGGTCCGCGGCAAAACAAAACGTAGTTGACCAGTGCACCGTTATTGTGTATCCTTCCGCCATTCGCGCCAGAAATTCTGTGATACTTTCACGAATAGAGCCATATTCCGACAACTTAAACGGTGACTAGCATATTGTGTTAGGGGGTTAAAGGATAAGATTAATAATTACAACAAAACGTTTGCACATATAATAATAGTTAAATCTGAGAGAAGCCAGCGAAAAAGGAATTAACAGGTATGGCTCTCTGGAAGCGGCACTTTATCAACTGCTGGAGACTGGTTTAAAAAAAAGAAACTGTTCAGTGTTATGCGAATTCCATTCTTCACAAAATCGCCACATTCTTGCATGGCATATTTGACAAGCTTTCTTTTTATTTCCGGATTTAACCATTTTTTCCGGTTTCAGATATTTCTTTACGAGCATATTATACTTGAGCTTGAAACACAGATGAACTCAGAAGTTAATTTCACCGCTTCTTTCACGAGAAGCGTTGGATATTTCTCACATAACTTATAATAACATTCAGTACTTTTTTCAGCACTACTCAATGGTTTTCCCGGGTTATACTTTACGTAAATTTAAGAAGACGCAACAGCAATTCGGCGCCTATCACATTACTATACTGCGTTCATTTTTAGGTTGATCCGCGTCAAAACAAATGCACGTGAATAGTGCACCATAGTACAACACTGTAGCAATGCGTGCAGGAAAGTAGTCCCATGCTAATAACATATATTTTAGAATGAATTTATCCTTAAATGATGTAATACTCTATACAAATTCCTAAAAGTCTAATTAACTTTAATTTGTATCGTTAAACGGAGCTACAAATTCCAAAATGCAATTCATGTAAGACCTGACATTCGGGTATGCGCAGAATAGTGTTTGCAGCCAGAAACCAGCAGTTTCTGTTAGTATCATGGCGGACGGTGATTTGCTCTTGCGTTTTCGTCAATTTACGTAAAGCATAAGCGGGCAGTCCATTGACTAGTGGTGAAAAAACAATAGGGTTGGAAGTTTGTTAGTTATGTGGGAAATATCCAACACTACCCGTGAAAGAAGTGGTGAAATTAACTTCTGAGTTCATCGATGTTTCGAGTACAAGAAGAAAAATCTGAAACGGGAAAGTGGTTACACGCGGTAAAAACAGAAAGCGTGTGAAGTACGCGATGCAAGAACGGGACAAGAATGGTAAAAATATACAATTTTTCTTAAAAAAATTAGCCGCCAACAGTTGATGAAGGTGCACCTTCCAGAGAGCGAATAAATGTAAGATATCGCATACCTGTTTCTTTTAGAATTAACTATTATTGTATGTCCAACCATTTATTTTGTTGCAACTATCAATCTTATCACCTTCAACCCTAACATAGTATGCTAGTCACCATTTACGTTGTCGGATCATGTTCTTTTTGCATTTTCTTTGCCTGCACTCGCCACATGGTCGTGAAAGTATGACAGTATTTCTGGTGCGAATGGCGGAAGGATACATTATAACGGTGCACTGGTCACCTGGGTTTTGTTTTGGTGCGGACCAACTTAAGAGTGAATACAGTTTAAATAGAAACTGTTGGTTTCTGGCTGTAAACAATATTCTGCGCATACCGGAAGTCGGGCAACTCATACGAATTCCATGTTGGGACAGTATAACTCAGCATTAATTAAACTCTTAGGTATTTGTATAGAATATTATTCTATTTAAGAATAAATTCATTCTAAAATTTAGATTATTAGTATGGGACTACTTTCTTGCACGCATTGCTACCGTGTTGTGCCACGGTGCTCTGGTCTCGTGACCAACCTAAGAGTGAATACACAGCATACGTATAGTGTTTTCATTTTCGCGAGTCCACTCAAGGCCATTTTTCCCGCTTTGGAACCGTTCCCCCTCCACTCATTTCCGCTCTTTTAGCAGTAGCAGTACTGTGGTTTCATTTTAAGGTTTAGGGAATTGTAAAGAAAACCACGTGACAAGTGAACACGTCATTGGTTGGTAGACAAACTAAAACTTTTCCCGTTTAGCATGTCGTCTCTTCCTCTACATAAAACAGTTTGGTTCAGATCGTAACTTTTTGGGTTATTCTTGTCCAGAGAAATTAAAAAAAAAACATTGTTATAACAGTTCAGTTTATGAAACAGGATGTGCTAGTTCAGATTCACCCATAACAGAATGAACCGTTAAAGCAAAGGGTTTAAGTGATTATGCGCAGGCGCTTGCAGCGCATGTCCCGTTTTTGGATATGCTTTCAGTGTACTCTTTGCCACGTATTGAGAAAATATTACTTTCAAGAATGTCATGGCTGAGAATCCTCTGCCACTTTAGAAGACACATTCGCGGTAAATGAAAGAAGACAATTGTGTTTGTTTTTAACACATTCTATTGTGCCATTTTCTCCCCTTCCGCAAGTTTGAACAACGTGTATAATATCAGCAAGGCGTATTCAAGACGGCGCGGGTTGGGCGTCGGAGTATGACATTGGCGAATAAAGTCACCAATAGTGAGGCGGCGGAATAAATGAGAACCATTCAACTTCTCCTAGCTTGGGTGACTTGGCATGAGTAAGAAAACGAGGAGACTCTGACAAGCACGCCTACCGGTAGCATGCAAATACGAAATGTGAATAAAGGTGCACTATTATTTCGGAATATTCAAAATTTTCTAATCAACAGCTTTGGTGAGTAACCTTCCAAAATTAATTAACTTGAAGTGCCAGGTAGGCAGGGGGAAACAAACAAAGAGAGATGGTTGTAACGTTCTCATATATGAAATAAATAAATTTTGTTACGTTGCGGGAAAGCAAGATTCAAACGCTGTCTGTACAGTGATAATCTGTAATCTTAAAATACTTTTTAAAGTATTTTAACGGAGTCAATATATAGTGTATTTCGTTAATCATGTAATAATTACCAGAAGGTAGAATGCTTTTTGGCTTGTTAAATATCTACCATTTTTCGAATGAATAGATAAAGTCGTGTAATAGTATGCCAATTACTGTGTTATGCGAGAAGCTGGTCACAATTACCAAGTAATTACTGTATGACAGAAATATTTATATTATTGGAAAACGGTTATAATGGGAGAAATAAAATAGGAAAAGAGGAAAAATTATTCTTACCTATACCAAGTAGGAGAATTCCTTATACTGAGCATCCTTCACATGTTACATACATATATAACTCGATTATGGGTTTACGTAGTAATAAACAAAAGTAACACTATGAAAAGTATCAACTTCAATCGACAACGAATAGGATGTGCCGTTGTTTAGCAATAATTAAAATTTTTGTTAGTGATGCAGAATTGTTGCTTGCGTTGTTGGAGTCGCAATATTAAAATGACTGGAATAGTTTTTGCCATAATTTTCAAATAATTTATAAACAATAGTGTTATGCACTGGAGAGATTGAGCTAACATTTTTAAACTATATATTAGCGCAAGTTTTATTAAGAGATTAGAATATTGAAGAACTAATGCATTCATTTTGTCAAAAATATTATTTTCTGGGTGCAACATAAGTTTAGACTCATTAGAACAGAATGGTTCATTAAATAATGGTATCTAAATGAACTTCGGCAACCTAAAATTGGTATTTATGTGTATTAGCTTATACTGTTGTCACATATGTCTCTTTGCACCTACTATATTAATTTACATATTTTCTATCCCAAGTAGTGTAGAATGTGCAGTAGCTTTGATGGTTCAGGTGATATTCACATCAAAATATCAATAAGTTTTTCATGCGTAAATGAGTGTGTTTGAATACAAGATGTCCTTAAGTAGATCTCATTAACGAAGTGAGGGTGAGAACTTAGTGAACAGTCACAATTATAGTTCATCTCTTCAGTTTCAGTTAAGTTTTTCATTTTTACTTTTTCTACTCGTATAGTTAGTAAGTAGGAGAAGTATTATATTCCACCCAAAAATTCGATACCGAGGTTTCACCGGAAATATATGTTTTGAGGCTCCCCAATACAACAAAAGCACTTTTGGAAACATTTCGTTGTGTGTGGTTGTGTGCCTGTCTGTCTGTGTGTGTCTGTGAACAGCATAACTCAGAAACGAACAGACGGATAAACACCAAACTTCATATTTAGTTTTAGTATCTTCCAGAGATGCGACACGAAGGTTTTCAACAAAATCCCCCGAACCCAGATTACCCTTTACATGGAACATTTTTCGATAATTTTAAATTTCAAAAATGGCTCTAATGATTTTGACTAAAATACAATATGTTTAAGATATTTGTATGACAAATGAAATGTATATCTCGAATTTTCTGGGGATGTTTCCAAAAGTATTCTTCATTGTGAACGACTTTTGCATAACTGGTAAACCATAAGAGATAGACAAAATTTTACTACACAAAAAATGTAGATCGCGTTAAAATACACAATTTATGTCATAAACATTTTTTTGTTGAGTGAACCATTTTCGAGAAATTGCTTGTTATTCTCTTAAATGTTCCAATAATTTTTCTCAAATGGGAACTCGTTATTCATTTTTTTATGTCCTGGACATACAGAGAGAATGGAATGCGCCACATAGCAACCAGCTCTTAAAAGACTTGTCTATAGCTTAAAGCCTACCAATTCCCCTTGCATCTACAAGTAAATTAGCAATAAGATTAACATTTCGATATCTCGATTAACATGAAGCATATAGAATAAGCTTTTATAAAAATAGTTTGTACAAGAGTACAGAAAGTCATGTGAGTGTAACACATCGGATTTTTTCTATTTTTTAAACCAATTTTTAAAAACATGCTTCATACCTTAGTTCTCATACTCTATACAATGACTAAATTAACAAAAGAAATGACAGTATTTGCCTTTCTCCCACAGTGGTTTTTACGAAGAAGTCATTGGAGGGTGTAAGCTATTCTTCCCAAGTCAGAGATTTCACGCAAGGCTTGGAATTGTAAGGGTGCTAAAACCAAATTGCTTAGTGCATGTGACCTCAGCAGCAAAGGGCACAATTCCATTATTTGGAAGTGTTTTGTCTTCCCGTTACGGGACCCCTTGGACTAGCCTTTTGTACATTGTTTCAGGAGAGGACAAACATGTACCTTAATGGCTTCAGGGATGCAATGGCGGTTACAGCTGATTTTTTTTTGTGTAAAAACTGTCTTCATTAAAATGGAACCTGAGCTGAAACCGCAATCGCTTTTAGATGCAACAATTGTCTTTAAGAATAAGAATTGATCGTGCTTAATACTTGATTGTTCTGTCCACTTTGAGTTAATCGCAGTAATCACTTGCCTTCAAATAGCTTCAAATTAGTTTAATACGGTTACATGCAACACCCAGAAATAGTAGTAAACTTTTATATCACAAGTCAATTGTCATTTGTTCAAGGCTAACACAGTGCAGCAACTTTCCACATCCAATATTAATTTATTTTTGAAAAAAAAGGAAGAAGCTAACATCAGGATTGCTTCCAAATCTCTGTTGCTGTTTACACGTTTTATTTTTCATCACCATATGCAAGCTAGAGTGTTCCCATCCCTTCAAAACTGCGAAAAAAATTTTACTTACTGCATTCTTAATATCTACCAGTTGATGCAGTAATTTGTATCACAAATTATTTAAATGTAAAGAGTGATTATAGTATGAATATGCATTTTTGTGTGAGATTCATTTGAGATGTTTGTTTATTGTAATTATTGTTGAGAAGTAAGTTTATACGGCCTTACTGAAACTGACAATAATAGCGTGCAATAATGCAGCGAGGGGGTGAGCTGTTTATCATTATTAGAGACGAGAAAGTTACGTAATGTTGGCGCGTTTTTCTTTTAGAATTTGCTGGAACATTCTCCCTAGAGCATATGTATTCATAATTTTCATTGGATATAAAAATAGACGCTAATGTTGCGCGTTTTATTAGCCAATAGCAACTCAGTTATAATCTTTAGGCATATCGGGGTGTAGGAGTATAAAAAGGGCTAGGTTAGAGATAGACCCCGTCAGTTCGTCGAAAATATTTGTATGCTACACGTTGCCCTCAGTCCAGCAGAAATATTTGTAAAGTATACGTCGGCTATCGATTCGCAAGTTACGCGTAGCAGAGTTAGGAAAATTCTCAAGTGTTGTAAAGTTAATTATACAAAAGTTTGAAGTACGTGAATTAAAAGTGATCAGTAAGAAGTTGTTATAACAGTTTCAGTTTGGCGAGTGTCTAGATCAATGTGTAAATGTGATAGTGAATGTGTTCGACAATAAAAGTGTAAAACAAATTCTTTCATCAGTGTTATCTTTGGATAAAAGACTCCTTTCCGTTTACACAACCTGTATAAAGAGATGTGCTCGACCAAAAAGATCATAGCTAGCCGGAGGGCAGTAAACAAAAATTAAATAAAATAACAGTCGCATTCTTTCAAACAAACACTAATACTACCGCAAATTGCTAACACCAGATGGAGCTACAAACCTAACAAAGAATCACATCACAAAATGGCTTCACCACGTGAAGTAAACACACATACACAAACATTATAAGTATACCGCCGCAAATTGGCTCCCAAACGTGGGGCTCAACAAATAAAGATAACATTAATAATACCACTTCACAGTGTATTGTAATATTGGCCTCACATGCATTCTTTTGCACTGAAAAGATAACTGGATGATGGTGGATTGGGTAGTAGGGAGAATGCACCGAGTTCTCTAAATTTACTCCATTTTTAATTACTATTCTTTGATTTTTTATGATTATGAATCAGTAGGAAGCCCATACTTCGTGATCATTTCCTTTATTGCATTGCATGCAATTTCAAACCTGGTTGATTTGGCATATCTGTTTCTCCTAGAGTCCAGAGCCTACTAGTGACTAACTGATAGGGTAGCTAAATGGCGATATTAGCAAATCTTTTAACAATTATTTTCATGTTTTAGATGCAAGTTAACTAAATCTCACACACTCGCACACGCAAAACAGTATTTTTCTTCTTCTACTTTGGATTTGGGCCCTTGACCTGTTTCGGTATCAAGTCTCTCCATTTTGATAATGGCAAGCCAACATTTCGTTTTACTTTACCACGTAACTTGTAAGTAAAGAAGGTATTGCAATCCACCCAAAATTTCAATATCGAGATTTCAAGGTAAATACATGTTTTGAGATTCCCTAAATCCTATAAAAAGCATTTTTAGAAAAAATGTGCCTACTGCGTGTGTCTGTCTGTGAACAGCATAACACAAAAACGAAAAGTAGTTAAATATCAAACTAGGTGTTTAAGATCATCTTCCAAAGATGCGACACAAATATTTTCAAGAAAATCTCGCCCCCACAAAGTATCCTTGAATGGAACATTTCTCGAAAAAGTTTTATTCTTTCAAAAATGGCTATAACGATTTTGATTAAATACTAGATATTTGAGATAATTTCGTGACAAATTAAATTTATACCTGGAATTTTGTGGGAATAGCCTGAATGATTTGTATTTAGCAAACCGTAAGAGATAGACAAGATTTCACAACACAAAAGATGCAAATCTGATGAAGGTACACAATTTGTCATACACCCTTTTTGTGAGGTTAACTGTTTCCGAAAGATTCATTGTTATTGGTTTAATTTTCAAGTACTTACATTTTTCGCAAATGGGAAGTCATTCAGTTTGGTTTCTTTTTTGTTTACTCAGTCGCCATTCTAAGCCATCACACAGCGACACGCTCCTTAAAAATCTGACCATCCTTTACCTGCTGTATCGTACAACAAAATGTGTCAATGTGAATTGAAAATTTATCTGTATTCACAAGAAATAGACAGAATGATATGGTTTGTAGGAATAGTGTGTAGAATGTAACACACTTCATATTTTTAATAACTAACCCAATACAATAAAACAAACGATCGTGCGAAAAATAGGTGCAACATATGTGTGTAAAATCCATATCCATAATGGAATCTGGGAAACAGAAAACACTCGACTTCGTCTCGACTTAAAAAGCTATTCCTCGATTCTGTAATAATGCACTTCTCCCATGTCGCAATATGCTATTTTGATCGACCACACATAATACGCTGATTGCATGTGACGTAACTAAATTGTTATTGCATCCATAATACTCCAGAGACTCAACGATCTTACTCGGTGGCACGCGCAACTGCTCTATGACCCATACCGTTTAACACCTTCAAAGCAGCAGTTCACTGGGATCCATTCTTCAGGTAAATAATGTGAAGGGGATTTAATATTGCATCACGTTTAGGCACCAATTTGAAGCTGTTTTAGAGCACGCACGTGATACGGTAATTTGTATCACAAATTACTTAAATGTAAATAATGATTGTAATATGAATATGCATTTTTATGTGACATTGATTTCAGATGTTTGTTAATTGTAATTATTATTGGTAAATAATAATATACGGCTTTACTGAAACTGTCAATAATAGCGCAATAATGCAGCGAGGGGGTGAGCTATTTATTGTTACTGGGAACAAGGAAGTTACGTAATGTTCGCGCCTTTTCGGTAGAAACTTCTGGAATGTTTCCCTAAAAGCAATATGTATTCGTGGTTTTCATTGGATATTAAAATAGACGCTAATGTTGGCGCGTTTTATTAGCCAATAGCAGTTTATTTATAATCTTTAGGCATGTCGAGGAGTGGGAGTATATAAAGTCGAGTCCGTGGTAGATCGCCCCCAGTTCAACAAAATTCTCAATACCTTACACGTCGGTCGCTCAGTTCATCAAAATTTCGTGTACACTACACGTCGTCAGTCAGTCCTTCATTTCGTCAAGTTACGCGCAGCAAAAATCATTAAAGATCTAAAATATTATACAGTTAAATATACACAAAGTTGAAGTACGCGAGTTAAAAGTGATAAGTAAGAAGTTATGACAAACAGTTTCAGTTTGGCGAGTATCTAATTCAATATGTAAAAGTGTTCGTGAACGTGTTCGGCAATAAAAATTATAAAACAAATTTTCTTCATCAGTATAATTTCTGGATAAAAGATTCCTTTCCGCTTCACAACCTGTAAGAGATACATGTTCGACCCAAAGAGCTAGCTGGAGGACATTTAAAGTGAATTATTTCAAAACTGATGCAAATTGCTACGCCAGATGGAGCTACAAACCAGACAAATGAATGACGTCACAAGATGGCTTCAACACTGATGTAAACAAACATTTATAACTAATACCGTCCCACACGTAATGGATGTCAATTTGCAGGAGATTGTTTCTTGGAGTGTTCGCCTCACGTATGGTACGAACTTTCCGGTGGCCTTCGCCCGAGGTTTAAGAATCAACTTGTTATTTTAATGCTTATTTATGTATACCTCGGCTTCGTTAGTAGTATTTTTAGAGCACGTATCTCTTAACAGGGCTGGTACGGTTAAAGAATGAAGGCTTACACAAATTATAATTGCATTGTACTTTTTTATTAATCCTTTACACGATTAAATGATACTTCACTGATGTATCCTACTATGGAGCTGTGAGATTAATGTTAATTACACTTTTTAACAGTTATGCATATTATTCTCACCACAATGAACTTTCATGTCTCACACTGAACCCGTACCAAACCGAACTGCTTGGGTACGCTTTCTTGTAGCGTCTATCGTTTGAATTTGTACATTTTCTCCATTCCTAAATCTTTGATTGGCTAATCCTACTCCAATAGAATACCTTTATTTAGCTTTCAGCTTTTCTATAGTTTGATTGGCTATTTATAAACTGTTTTAAATATTAGACTAATATTGTTCCAAGAACTATTAGTAGCCCTTTTATAAACTTTCTAATGTATTGTTGTCTCAAGGTTACCTTATTGTTAGCAACTTTTGGCTTCTACTTTGTAATTCTGTTTGCTAGGAAAAGCAGCTTGCTTCTATTCTCACAGCTCCTACATTGTTAAACTACGAAATAAATCCACATAACGTTTTTATACATGTACATAATAAAATAAACATCATACAATGATTGTAATATACACTTTATATATTATGTTATATACATATTGCTTTAAGGCGGGCTGTTATTCTTTTTATACTATACAATTAGACTGATATCATTTAAGTGTTAAAAATACTGCTTAAATGAAATATGTATATTTGAAGTAAAATAAACTCTGTTCATTGTAATTTTAATATTTTAATAAATTAAATTATTATTAAATTGCTTTCCTTCAATATGTTACTTCCACGTTATCTGCTAAAAATCAATAAATACGGAGTGGACTCAAGAGTGTCGTATACACGCTCAAGGTCTTGCCCTCTGATCACCATTTCATCACACACAGTTAACAAGGCAAGGTCTTTTTGTAAAAACTAAAAAATTTTGAAATTATAGTGCAGTCGACCAAGAAAAGTCGTATGCAGTTCGACTGTAATGGTGATTAAGACGCTTGTATGTAAATTATGCAACGAGCGGTAGGGATTGTTTGATAAACACACTCGCGTTTTAATTACTACCATTATACAGCTTGTCTGAGCTTTAAAAGACAGAATGTAGGTAAATAGGACATCTCTGTCTCTATCTAACGCATACAATTGCTTCGTCTTTTTCAATTCTTGCTCTGTCGCCAAGTTACTAATAAGTAATATCACGGTGTAAATATTCAGTTGTTAATAATTTCTGCTTTTAACACATCCTACACATCCTTTTCCTTGTTAGATTATGTCATTTTTAGATCCTTAATAGATTTCTTTGGACACAAAGTTCTAAAGAAAACGAGTTTTTCTGTAAAAGTCCGATATTTGGTATTTCCAAGCTTATCATGCAGTAGCTAATAAACTAAAGGGTAGAATGCAACGAATTTTGTTTCTTAGCTAGAGTAAAATTAGCTGATACCTGTCGAGGTTTGTCTACCTTTAATAAGATGAGCATTATAATTTTTTAAAGTAAACATTTTTGGAATCTTCTATTCCTTTGTAGTACAAAAGTCGGCTATGGAGAAACTTCTTTGTTATTAGGTTTACAGAGGGGATAAAGCGAGAGAAAATGTTGAAGCTTTTTAAAAGAAACTGGAGTTTTGTAACTTCTTGCATTCATTGCGTATGACAAAGAAGAGTCATCCATCTCTTCAGTGAGGCAGAAACCAGTGTAGGTAAATATGAATTGTAAGGAAGTGTGTACGTAGGTTATTTATTTAAAATTTTACGTAAATATTTATGGTTATGGAGGGGGAGGCTAGGAACGGACGAATTGTTGGTAAATTAAGAAGAAACGCAAAGTAATAATGAATATGTTGGATAATTTTTCATGTAAAATGAGTGTTAGTAAGGCAGTAAAATAAACAGCTAAGGCTACCTGCGTGTTCAGAAACAATAGTGTATAGGATATAAAAGGAAAGAATGAAAGGACCTATAAGGAGCATCAAAAAGGCAAAAATGCTTGGTGGAAGCAAAAAACACACTAGGTTAGCGAAGTATAATATAATAGCGCAAAGCGGTGTGTAGTGCATTGTTCATTATTTTCTGTTGAAAAATTTATACCCACGTTTAATGTGATTTTGTAAAAGGTGAACAGTGATGATACCCTACCAAATTATTGATTTTAAAACTTTGTCTCCATATTTCTTTAATATATAGTTTTATGCCTATAAAATCGTATTTCGAAGTACAAAAAATACAACAAGGAGCCATAAAGTGCAGGTGAAAATTAAATGTCTTACAATTTCCTTAAATATCATTGCAGATATTTCACTACTTGATAATGTATCATTCACAAGATGACACTATTGTACAGAACTAGTGGCGACAGTGCGCCACATTTAACCTGTACTATCTTTTAAGCGTGAAACGCCATACAGTCTTGTTGTATAATACATTAATTCCGTATCTCTTACCTGCGCATGTAGCGACGAAATCCTTTAGCAATGTCACAGAGAAATGATTCTCCATAGAAAAGAGAATCTTTATTTGAATTAAACTCGAGAATTGAAATTTTCGTAATGCATGCCTCCTGCAAATATTAGATGAAACCTACAGAAGTGAAAGCATATTATTCTGTGAATTAAAAACACAACCTAGAACTGTAAATATTTTCACTTTAATAAGAGGAAAACAGCTTGAAAGAATGTGAAAACCGATAATTAAAAGCATTTCCATGCAGAGCTGCTGAGACCTGCCCCTCTCTATCTTCTAAAATAATTCGATAAAACGGAAGTGGCCAACAAAAAGAGCAAGGCTAAATTTTTCTCTTCCTTCTTGCTGTTCAGGAAATGGTGCAGGAAGAGGGAAAGTTGGTAGCACTGGCTTGTATACATATTAATCACTACATTAGTGATGCATCGCCCACTGCTAACAAGACACGCGCACTTTATATATCAAGTTTACGGGGCAGCATTTTCAATTCTCTCCGGTACCACTTTGGCAAACATTGCGCATATTGTGTTTGCAGAGTAAGACTGCAGTATTAATTTATAGAGTATACCGAGAGCAAATTACGTGAATAAACTTTGAAATACGCTTCCACCAAAGGAACCAACAGAAATTTATCGAGGTCGAAGGGAAATCGAAAACGCTTCCTTTGTTTCAAGTAGGTACGTTTTTGTCCTGGTCGAAGACAAATGTTTGGGCGTGACCCAATTAGGAGTGATTCCTAGGGAGTTTAAAGGTAAATACTCAATTGTACGCCCCGGGACCAGCAATAGTTCTCTGCTGATTAGGCTTTGAACCCTGTGTTTAATTCCTGTTTAAGTAGAAAAACGAATCCAAACACTATCACATATTTTACTCCAAACTACACCAAAATACCTTATGCGTTACATTCACATTATTTCTCTACTCTATCGTTTACTAGTGGGTATACAAATTATTCTGACGGCATTCTATTTTCCTAACTACTTCATTGTAATCGAGATAAACGATCCCGGAAATAGCTGCATTACAATTTTCATTATAGATACAAGAGAGTTAGTGTGAGGCAGTATTTTAACACTTAAAGAATTTCAGTCAAATTATATAATATAAAATTCAATAACAGCCCACCTCAAAGCAATATGTGTATGTAACAATACATAAAAAGTGTATATTACAGTCATTGTATATGTTTATATTGTTGTATACATGTAATAATGTAATCTGAATGTATTACGTAATTTAATAATGTAGGAGCTGTGAGAATAATAGGTTAAAAGTTGCTAACAATGAGGTAACAATGAGGTAACCTTGACGCAATAATGAATTTGAAAGTTTAACAATACTACTTGTAATTCTTGGAAGCAATAATGTAATTTTTGTGACAGTTTAAAAAAATAGTCAATCAACAACCAGAAAAAGCTTTAGTTAAATGAAGGTATTCTATTAGACTTGTTTTAGCCAATCAGAAACTGAATTATAGCAAAATTTACAAATCTAGAAGTCAGTTGCATGTAGACAGTGCTCATAACTGGACGCGTTGGTTGTAGGTAGACGCGAGACACGTCCCAAAAATGTAACACGTATTCAGTGTGAGACGAAAATAGTTTACGTGTTAAAAGGTGCAAGTAATTAACAAAAGAATCTCACAGATCTCTATATCAGTGAAGTGTTATTTAAATCGTGTCAAGCATTAATAAATTGAGTGAAGAAAAACTTATAATCTGTGTAAGGCTACGTTCCTCAGTCGCATCATAACCCTGTAAAGAGAAACATGTCTCTAACAATAATACTGACACAGCCGAGGCAAAGATAAATATATAATATTTAAAGAAAGAGTAAAAATTACGAAGATAATATTTTTAAACATTTGGGGCGAAGGCTACCGGAAAGCGGGTACCATACGTGCGGTTGCAACTACTTCAAGTGCTCCCCAACAGTCGAAATATAATACATATTGAAACTGACTTTCCATACGTAGCAGCAACAAACCTTCTTCAAATTGTTACCAAAGCGTGGTGCTAAAAATAACGTAATAAAAATAACAAAACGAAGCAACTATCTACTTCAAATTGACGCCCAAAGCGTGGTGCAAATAATTTAAAAATAACAATACAACAAACCATCTTCTCAAGTGATATTCACATATTTTAGAACTAGATGCTATACGCTGGCCTCTGGATCGGCGCGGCGTCCCCTCCGTTACGTAAGAAACGACAACTGAAAATCCATAAGACTCGAAAGAATGGCTATGTATTGAACAATTCAAACCATTAATAACGGATATCTCAGAAATGGCTGATGCTACCAAAAAGTGTGTGTTTTAAAGAGATCTACATTTGTGTGTAGTACGTTTTCGTTTTTGCGTGAAATTTACCAGTTATGCAAATTTATACAAAATGTCTTCCGAACTTCCCAGGCTATTCCAAGAAAATTCAATATATAATTTTATTGGTTATGTAAATATCTCTAATATACCGGTTAAGTCTTCTCAGCCTGCGGATTGAGAAGTTATGCAGTCTCGGCGTTTTACAGACTATGCCGTAAACACTGTCGTGTCAATTTCAGCCAAAATGACTTCTTTGCACCGCTGTGCGTGCAGTGACTTGCATTCGTACCGTAACAGTGTGTGTTTGGCCTTAGTGGTAAAAGTGGGAGGTTCAAATACTGCCACTTGAAGGTACTTTTTATGTTTAGTAAATTTAACGAGAACCGATAGTTTGGTATGGAAGTGTCGTTTCACTTAATTTGTTTAATTGTGTGAATTTTATTAAAACACTCATTGTTATTTGCTACAATATGCAGATCCACTTTCTAGTGCATCCGGAAAGATATCGTTATTTGCTAGAACGTTCTCGAATCATGAACTGAATAAATAAACTCGCTTATTCGCAGGCGGGATTTGAACTTCCGACTCACCATGACTTTCAGCATGTTAACCACTGCACTACTACAGCAACTTAACAACGAGCACCATCGCATCCCAAAACAGGGGGCTGGTGAATACGGTGTCAGCACCTGCATTTCGCATCGTCTGTAAAATACAGGGTTGCCTAGTTGCCATCCGCAGGATAAGAAGACACGCGGTATAGTATCTTAATCAAAATCAGTAGAACCATTTTTTTTAAATAAAGAATTCATAAAAAATTTTATGTAAGGAGTATTTGGGGTTTGAGGGTTTTCTTGAAAATCTTTTATGTTGCATCTTTGGAAGATAATGAACCAAAATATTAATTTTGATATTCATCTGGCTTTTCGTTTCTGAGTTGTGCTATTTACAGGGAGAGAGAGAGAGAGAGAGAGAGAGAGAGAGAGACGGACCTTTTCTAAAAATGCTTTTTTTTAAATTTATTTATTCAGAGGTACTCAAAACGTGTATTTCCGGTGAAATTTCGGTATCGAATTTTTCGGTGGAATGCAATACGTTCTGTACATACTATGCACGTGATACAGAAGGTAACAATATATTAGGGCTGATGGTGTATTTTGTTTCTAAAAATCTGATGTGCCTATTCACTTTATTTTCTCTACCCACTCAACTACAAGCAAAAGCTTAATGGTCATATAAGTGCTAACAGAGATAACAGAAGACGAAGATAGGGCATTAAAAGTATATTGTGCTTGTTGATTTCGCATTTAAATTATAGGGGCAGCAGGAAACAAATTTAGGTTAAGAATATGTAGGTCAAAGAAAAAATCATGCTAGATTAGTTTTAAAGCACTTAAAACCCTTACAGTACCCTGTCTGTTTATAGGCTGTGCAGAAATTAAGTATCGATTTTATTGAAATAGTAATTGTATTGTTAGTGTTTATAGTGGCATATGTTTATCACAGGTTACGTTCAACTTGAGTACCATTCACATCGCGACACCACTCCCATCTGTCGACTGTGGCACAAAAGACATACCGTAGCATTTGTGGTGTTATAGGTGCAGCAGCTTCTTTAATGCTAATGGCTGTTCAGGGTGTTAAACCGCCAGTCGGTTTAAATGAATGGCGTCATTATTAGTTCAGCGAGCCCCTTGTCTCAAAGAGGGGTTGCGGAATTGAACTGCATGCGTTTCCGACTTCGTAAACACGCAGAGTCGTATATGTACAGCGGCGGTGCAGAACTGCTTTTCACTAGGACATTCTATGCGTTCTTTGCACGTGAAATGGAAGTGGCCACCGATCACAGAATTTGCATAGTTGAGTGCTACTTCCGAACTCAAGTCCCCAGACCAAACATGATAAGAAAATAAAACAGTGGCTTTTTATTAACGAAAATGTGGAAACAAATAAAATATTTATGTGTTTACCATATTTATAAAGATTACTTCACTTGCTTTTTTTATTAAAAAGGCTAAAGCTGTGGCATTAAAACCGAGGCACTCTACGCTACAAAAACCGTACAATTATTCGAGTTGCCTATAACAACACCCGCTGAGATTGCGAGTTTACGAGGCGCTAGCGAAAGACCTTCCAAATGTAAATACTGGAAAGGTACGTTACATGTCCCATTTTACTAAGTGACCTCGAAAGTTTTGACATCCATCCCTTCCACTTATCTTTCACTAGTCATGCGCAGTTAACTACCGAATAAATCTGAAGACTCCTATATAATTGAGATATTTACATGACAAATGAAATGTACATGTGACGGTTCTGAGAATAGCTTGTGAATTCTTCTTTATTCGGAAAGAATTGTGCATAATTTTATACAACTGGTAAAGTTTAAGAAATGGACAAAACCGCAAGAAAAATATAGATGTCTTTAAAACACACAGTATATTTAGAACTTTTTGCGCTATTTCTGAGATATTCATTATAATTGGTTTGGATGTTTGAATACCTCCTCACTTTTTAAAGTACTATCGCTGTTCACTTGTTTCTCCCATATTATGCTAAAACCAGCATGCAGCCAATCCTTTTAAACATCTGACGTATTGTTTCGGTTTCCTCTATCTCTGTAATGAAGCTATTTATACAAAGTTTTATCTCAATAAAGTGAAGGAAATAGCAAAATGAGCTTTCGTAAGAATAGTTTGTGGAAACCGTTATAAAGATAGTCAGTAGAGAAAGCTATGTGATAGTAACACGTCAATATTTTTTACAGGAAGTTTTCCGCAAATTTAGCTGAATTTTGAGGCTGGATGTGCCTGGATGGTGCGACAATTTGGTACACGAATACAGTTGCCATCTTTTCTTGTTGTCTCCAATATCTGACGATTCTCTGCCGGCTGCTCCAGTGGTTGAGCTATGAATATTTTCCCTCAGAGTATGCGTGAGCGTATTGTGAAGGACAACGTCATTTAAATTGACTGAGAAATTTATAGTGGACTAATATTTGAGTTCTTGAATTGAGTTGTCGACCGTTTGAAGTGGAGAAATATGTTGACTCTGAATTGCAGCACTCAAAACTATAACAATTAAGTTACTATACCTGCTAACTTTTGCAGGGTCAGTTTTACGGCTGAAAGTAACTGTTTCTGCAACAAAAGAAACTAGAAGCGTAACTTGACGTAATTTGTTAAGATGTTGACCGAAAAGATCCCTCGCGTTAGCTGCTACTCACTAAAGCGCGTTACTGGGCGCTTAAAATATAACACGAGCAAGTACACATCTTGCCGAATCTTAAAACGCTCAGTATCCGGATGTGACACTGTTACTAGAGGCTTAGCTAAAATTCTTTGAACTTTGTCGCCTCTCTAATTTGCAGAATCGGCATACGTGCCTGTGTAGCGTACTGAACTTAATTCTAAACTGCGTTCCCAGCTAATGTTTTCGCTCCTTCTCGACTCCCTAATGACTCCGCGTACTATGACTCCTAATTTACCCATCTTTCCGTACTAAACTTTTAATTCAAACTTATTGCATTATACGCTGTTTTAGTATACGGAAATTATGTATTGCAATTATTTCTGTATCTTGCTGTTATTTTTATATTTAATTATTTATAATATTTCTATCGATAATTATGGTATCAATTCGTGAAGCATTTTTGGAAACATGTCCGTGTGTGTGTGTGTGTGTGTGTGTGTGTGTGTGTGTGTGTGTGTGTCTGTGAACAGCATAACTCAGAAACGAACAGTCGGATAAACACCAAACTTGGTATTTATGTTCAGTATCTTCCAGAGATGCGACACGGAGGTTTTCAAGAAAATTCCTCCACCCCAGATTACCCTTTACATGGAACATTTTTCGAAAATTTTAATTTTCTCAAAATTGGCTCTAACGAGTTTGATTAAAATATTATATGTTTAAGATATTTTCATGACAAATGACATGTGTCCAAAAGTATTCTTCATTGTGAACGACTTTTGCATAACTGGTGAACCATAAGAGATAAACAAAATTTCGCTACACAACAAATCTGGATCGCGTTAAAATACACAATTTATGTCATATACATTTTTTGTTGAGTGAACCATTTTCGAGATATTTCTTGTTATTCCCTTAAATTTTTAAATACTTATTTTCTCAAATGGTAATTCGTTATTAACTTTTTGTCTTGGATATGCAAAGAGTATTAATCTGTGGGAAAGGGAATGGTGCTGCACCTAGCAACCAGCTATTAGGAGATATGTATGTGCTTAAAGGCTACTGTATTTCTATATTGCCCTTGCAAATACAAAACAAGGGGAACATAGTCCGCCTTAAGCGATTGTCAAATATTTTTAGAACTGGTCCCTATGTGTAAAATGTAATTCTGTTTGCATGTCAAAAGATCGTTTGTGCAAATGTTTATCTCGATTAATATGAAATAGATGGAGAATAAGAGTTTGTAAAAATAGTTTGTACAAGAGTAGAGAAAGTCATGTGGGTGTAACATAAGATTTTTTGTTTACTGTGAGTATATATCTTAAATAAATAGAGCTACTAATATAAACTTTTGAGAACCTTATTGCTGTTTTTGAAAGACTAAAGATTTTTATCCAATATTCTAAGATTAATAAATTGTTATATTTACTTATAAAAAATAATTAGACGGAAAACATCAACTAATTTATTATTGATTAAGCGCATGCTGCAAAAATTAACGCTTTTCAATATTTCCTACAAAGAATGATTTCTCTCTCGAGATAATTATCACCTGTTGATTGAGATGCAGAGTCAAGATGTCATCAATTCACATCCCGATATGCTCTAAGATAAAATGATCGTAACATAGGCCGGGAAGTGAAAGTTTTTCTCAGTGACCTAGTTTAGACAGCGTATGTGAAAGTCCTGAAAAGAGAAACGGGTTAACTCCGAAAGCGTTTGTAACATATGTTGACGCTATAAATTTTGTTAAATCCAAAAAAGAGAAAAAAGAAAGCCCCCATAGTACGCAAAACATGGAGCCAATATTTATATCAGTACATAAAAAAATTGATGACAGCTGGTTCGCTTTCATTTTTCTTGGATAAGGAAGGACTGACCAACCGACCACTCGGCCGGCCAGTGCTAACAAATGTCTCTGCTCAGCTGTTATTCCCTCCTTTACTTTCAAAAGCTTTAATTTATACCTCAATTTATACTTAAGGTAAAAATGTAGGTAAAACTTCCCTGGTAATTTTCGATTTCCGTTGTAGCTAGCTTGTATAATTACTGCGTACGTGAGTGTTACTTTATGGCTCGAGAAGAGTTTGGGGATATTGTCTTTTGTACGGTTCCCCAAGGATTGCAAGGGAAATATCATGGTACATGAATTTCTGCAAGTTTAAATGTTTATTTACTTTCTCTAATACGTATAATAAGTAGGGGAATTGTTGCATTCCACCCAAAAATTCGATACCAAGATTTCTTCGGAAATACATGTTTTGAGGTCCCTGAATCCAAGAAAATTATAAAAAGGCGTGTCTGTGTGTCTATGCGTCTCTAAACAGCACAACTCAAAAAGGAAAAGTTGGATAGATACCAAATTCGGTATTTAGGTTCAGTATCTTTCAAAGATGTGACACGAAGATTTTCAAGAAAATCACTTCAGCCCAGACTATACTTTACATGGAACATTTTCGAAAATGTTGATTTTCTCAAAAATGGATTTAACGACTTTGATTAAAGTATCACATATTTATGACATTTGTATGCAAAATGAAAGTATATCTTGAATTTTTTGGGAATGTCCCCAAAATTCCTCTTCATTCTGAACGGCTTTTACACTACTGGTAAGCTATAACAGATAGACAAAATGTTTTTACACAAAAATATAGATCTCGTTAAGACAAAGAATTTGTCATTCACAATTGCTTTTGTAGAGTGAACAATTTTAGAGATATTCCTTGTTATTTGTTTGAATTTTCAATACTTGTACTTTTTCTCAAACGGGAATTCGTTTTTTTTTACTTTCCCTACTACGTATAGTAAGTAGGGGAAGTATTGTATTCCACCCAAAAATTCGATACCGAGAAGTAGAAACAAAAAGCCGGTTCTGGCACAAAGGAAGATGCCGATAATCGATAAGGTTCTTTGTTCTACGCCGACAAGCCCGCCCCCTCCCTTTGAGGGCTTACATGCCGTCAGGTCTCGTGTCGTTAGGTCCCGCCCCCCTCTCGCTTTGTGTGCTTACCTAATGCCGACAGTGTCTGTGCTAACAGGTCCTACCCCCTCCCCCATGCGTTCTACTGTGGCGTCCTGACTTGAGGGAATTGTTTTCTCGAGGCCTGCTGCCCCATGGCAAATTAATTAGGTAATGTTCGTCAAACATTTTTTTTATGACTACTAAGGCCTGCACATTGCATCCTCGAGCAATTAAGTTTTTTGAATAATGAATTGTTGACTCGAGCGTGAGTATAAGTAGTCTGCTCACGGGAACAGTCTGTAATGTAATGAAACACTGCAGCCTTCTTCTATCTGGGGAAAGCGCTTGTCCATTAGCTGGCCATGTTAGACGCTTTCACCACATTAATAGACTTTTAAGTTTGCATTCCGGATCTGTTTACGTACATTAGCGAACAACATCCTACTTCTGCCTGATGGTAACGGTGACCTACATTAGCTGACCACGTTAGACGCTTTCACCACATTAGCGAACAATGACAGTAATTGTTTTCCTAAGTGCTCTGCACAACTCTCACATCTTCAGCTTTTAGCGAGGAAATGATATAAAAAGCAGCAGCTTCTCCAATGAGTTCCAAGTTGACCGGGATGGCTGGGGTGGAATCCTAGGAGTGATTACAATTTCAGCTTCTAATAACTCAGAGACTAATTACGATAAAGACGTCAAATAAAGTTTATTACATTAATGTCATTAGGTAGTTTCTTGTGAATGTATACTTGGGCACATGGTGTCCAGGGTTCGAATACCGATAAAATGTAATTTAATTATAAACTTAATAACTCCTAAACTAATTAAGATAAAGACGCCAAATAAACTTTATTGCATTTACGTTATTAGGTAGTATCTTGTGAATGTGTAATTAGACACCTTACGTTCTGGGTTCGAGCCTAATTTTTAAATCGTCATTATCTCAGAAACTAAGAGAGGTAGAGGAGTTGACCAAAGCATAATTGATAGCTCCTATAATGGGCAATTAATACTGTATATAATTTTCAATCAGTTGTCCTTACTTCGAATCCCGATCTTTCAATCACTTACTTATTTTTTCTCTATACTCTAGAATATATCACTTAGATTGATGCTGTAAATGCATACAGCACCTTTAAACATATCAAACTAATATTGTAAATAATTTTGTTTCTGGTGTCCAGGGTTCGATTACCGATAAAATGTAATTTAATTATAAACTTAATAACTCCTAAACTAATTAAGATAAAGACGCCAAATAAACTTTATTGCGTTTATGTTATTAGGTAGTATCTTGTGGATGTGTAATTAGATACCTGACGTTCTGGGTTCGAGCCTAATTTTAAATCGTCACTATCTCAGAAACTAAGAGAGCTAGAGGAGTTAACCAAAGCAAGATTGATAGCTCCTATGATGGACAATTAATACTGTATATAATTTTCAATCAGTTGTCCTTACATCGAATCCCGATCTTTCAATCACTTAATTATTTTTTCTCTATACTCTACAATATATCACCTAGATTGATGCTGTAAACGCATACAGCACCTTTAAACATATCAAACTAATGTTGTAAATAATTTTGTTTCTGGTGTCCAGGGTTCGAATAACGATAAAATGTAATTTAATTATAAATTTAATAACTCCTAAACTAATTAAGATAAAGACGCCAAATCAACTTTTATAGGGGGAAACGATGCTCTCCTGAAACATTAGGTCTCTAGACAGAAGTATTTATAGGGGAGAGATAGGGAATACCAGGGCTGATGCTAGGCTAGTCACATGCTAAAGGAGGGAGGGATATGCTTTATACGAGAGAGATAGGGAATACAAGGAAAGATGCTATACTAAACAGGACTTGAAGGGTAGAATATGAGCGATATAGCGAACCGAGGAGAGGTATTAGGATAGGAGTTTTGAATGATGGAATAGGCGTTTATATGCGAGAGATGGGGAATACGAGGGTCGATGCTAGGCTAGACGGTGTTGTATGAGGGAATGCATCTTATATAAGAGAGGTAGGGGAATATGAGGAGAAGTGCTAGGCTAGTCGGGAAGGTCTGAATGGGAGAGTATACGTCTATATGGGAAAAGACAGGGAAAACGAAGGTAGGTGCTAGGTTGAGAGAGTCTTCAAGGAGGAAAATGTATTTATATGAGAGCGGTAGGGCATACGAGGAGAGGTGCTAGTCTAGACATGGTTTGAGGATTAGAGTATACGTTTATATGGGAGAAATATGAAAAAAGGGGGAGATACAAGGATAGACAGAGATTGAAGGAGGAGGAATGTAGGTTTATACTGTAATATAGAGAGTAATTCGATTATAAAACTTTTCTCATCCAGCCTTACAACACTTTTATATACTTATTTTCTAAACCTTACAAACTTTATATTTGTTAAACAGTAGTGCGCGAGACGGAGAGGGACAAACAGTATATCGGTTTACAGTGAAGTATACGTCCTAACCTATTCCCACCTTGTTTGTTCTGGATCTTCTCATTGTCTATCATCTAACGTAACCACGTAACAAGACGTAACACAGGAAATCATACATATGGCACATTAATAAAAAAAATAAGTAAATAAAGGTATATATAATGAAACATAAACAGGTAGACAGAGGGTCATCGATACATAGAAAACCAGGAGTTGTATGTACTGAGACCATAGATTAGTATAGGCAAACAACAAAGAAGTGAATTTATTGTGTAAATAGCCTAATATTTTCAAATATTATTATAGTCTAAAAGTATATAACTTAATTATGTATCGAGTATTGAGAAATAAACGTTATTGATTATTCACTAATCTCAGATCACTGCAATTGTATTGAATCAATTCACAATTGCTAATGCCATTCAACTTTCATTTGTCTCTGATACATAAACAAATTGCAAAATGGAGAAGGACGAAAGTAATAAAAAAGACTCAGGCAGCAAATTTTAAGAAAGAAGAGAAAGATATATGACCGACATTGTTTTAGAACACAAATTAGTGTTGAAAATAAAATGACTGATAGCTCTGCTAAGCGTAAGGAAGAGACATGGAAATAAATTGCAAATGAGCACAATTCTAGGAAGATCATCCAGTGTGAATGAAAATCCCTGAAATGATATTATGAGAACATAAAGAAAAGAATGAAGCAAGCAAATGCCATTGACAAGGTACGATTGTACAAAACTGGAGGCGTATGTATGTACCGCCTTTCTTAGACAATAGTAGCCAAATAACAATTGTTGCTCTTCAATTCAATCGCCAATGAGTTTGATGATGAAGTTGGATTCCATTCAGAAGTAATCACCACAGTGAAGGACATTGAAATAGTAAATCCAGATCCAAAATGTCCTTCAGCAATTTTAATAACAGGTAAGGAATTTGAAGAAAGAGAAAGTGTAAAGGTGGCGTCTGCAGTTCCCATACAGAACTTTCAACTCCATTGCCTGAAAAGAACAAAGATGGCATAAGAGAGGGTTTTTATGAGAGGAGGCTTGAGTGTTTGGAAGAAGAGTACACAGTGAAAATGAAGATCTTGAAATTGGAACTAGAAATGAAAGAATCTCAGAAAAATTAAGCGTTGTTAATAACTTATACAACCATAAATATATTACAAAACAGTAATGAAACAGGCAAGGAATAATATGGATAAAGAAACTGTTAAGCAGATCTACTCCGCTTTCATTTATTTGCACATACTCAAAGTATGGAATTACACTTTCGGGAAATATTGCAGAAACAGACATGAAAAAAGATATTTACGCAAAAAAAGGACTTAGAATATTAGAAAAAGAAGATAAACAACATTCATGTAAACCAATTTTTAAAAATCAGTTTACCTGAGTACCTGTAAAAAACATATCACTTTACAAAAAGTAATGCAGACAACATTTATTTTTATAAACATTATCCTATTACATTCCTTCACAAAAAAACCATACATATTTCCTAAAGGCAAAGGTGATATTCTAGACATTCTAAACACTCAGTTATATAATCATATACATCACACAGAAAGAGACCTGCATTATCAGTAAAAAAACTAAACATCTCAACAATGTCTGAATGATGTATTTTATAAGTACAAGTTTTTGATATTTCAAAGTTCCTGTTAACCATGGTCGTAATTGATTAACACAATTTCTCGATCCTGTCATGCTATAACTTTAGAAGCTTTCAGCTTACTTATAATTTCCTCAATCTCTTGTGTGTGACTATTATTACCAGCATCCCTCGATGCAATTAGTAACCTCAATATATTTACTAATCTATTCGGATTTTCAAGCGTTGATATCAATGAATCATAATCATATGAAGATTTCATATTCTCGCAACTTCCGATGTATCCAGATTTTTCACCAACAGTAGTCTCCAGTGAAGGACAGAGGCTTGATTCGGTATAACATTCCCCTCTATTCATCTTCGGATCTTCAAGTGCAGGAGAGAGAGTCGATTCAGTATAACATGTTGCTCTATGAAACTTAAATCTTGACAAAGAACGATTCTTAAAAATCCGCCCGCATACACAGCATCTAATAACGCGTTTTCCTCCATGTGTAATGTATGAAAAATTGAGTTTCTCATTCGTTAGTTGCACAGATTTTCTCGGGCAGTAGCTCATGCTAAAACTAAAAGAAATTAAATGAATACGTGAAGGCTAACGCTCGAAGGAATTAAAAGCGAATGAATGAATTCATAACACGCAACTATGTATATATCCAGGATGAGGACGACGGAGGGAATTGCGATCAATGCATAGCAGGGGGAAAGGATACTCTCTTGAAACATTAGTCATCTAGACAACTATTGTTCACGGAGCCCGTAGACGTCAGGTTGAATGGGACAGACCTCAGGTTCAAATCTTTAAGGGTACGGACACCGCCTTTTGCCTGTCATGTATACTAAACCATCCTAACAGCGTAACATTACGTTACAACGACACGTAACCAGAACATGGCGAGTGCGAGCATGGAAAAAAGGATGCTCTCTGGGAACATTCGTGAAAAGGGATGCTATCTGGAAACAGTCGCCATCCGCACAACGGATTGTCCCTAACATTTCCAGATTTCGGACCGTTCAGCATCGTGACGCGCTCCTGTCATCTACATTTAAACGAAATTTTACCTCCTGAATTAAAGTTTGGTGCTCTGTATAGAACTGCACAACATGCATTACGCTGCGTGTCCCTAGCGTTTCCAGCTCCTGAATCGTTCCAGCTAGTGGAATGCATCTACCATCTTCATGTCAACGATCTGTTACTCTGAATTAAAGTTTGGTGGTCTGTATAGACCTGTACAACATGCATTACGCTATGTAACAGACTCATCACGCTATGTAACAACATGATCACGCTATGTATAAACATGATCACGCCTTGTAACAACATGATCACGCTATGTAACAACATAATCACGCTATTTAACAACCTGATCACGCTATGTAACAACACGATCACGCTATGTAACAACATGATCACGCTATGTAACAGACCCATCACGTTATGTAACAACCTGAGCACGCTATGTAACAACATGATCACGCTATGTAACAACATGATCACGCTATGTAACAACATGATCACGCTATGTAACAACATGATCACGCTATGTAACAACATGATCACGTGATTATGTTGTTACATAGCGTGATCATGTTGTTACATAGCGTGATCATGTTGTTACATAGCGTGATCATGTTGTTACATAGCGTGATCAGGTTGTTACATAGCGTGATCATGTTGTTACATAGCGTGATCATGTTGTTACATAGCGTGATCATGTTGTTACATAGCGTGATCATGTTGTTACATAGCGTGATCATGTTGTTACATAGCGTGATCATGTTGTTACATAGCGTGATCATGTTGTTACATAGCGTGATCGGGTTGTTACATAGCGTGATCAGGTTGTTACATAGCGTGATCATGTTGTTACATAGCGTGATCATGTTGTTACATAGCGTGATCAGGTTGTTACATAGCGTGATCATGTTGTTACATAGCGTGATCATGTTGTTACATAGCGTGATCATGTTGTTACATAGCGTACTCAGGTTGTTACATAGCGTGATGAATCTGTTACATAGCGTGATCATGTTGTTACATAGCGTGATCGGGTTGTTAAATAGCGTGATCAGGTTGTTACATAGCGTGATCAGGTTGTTACATAGCGTGATCATGTTGTTACATAGCGTGATCGGGTTGTTACATAGCGTGATCATGTTGTTACATAGCGTGATCAGGTTGTTACATAGCGTGAACTTGTTGTTACATAGCGTGAACATGTTGTTACATAGCGTGAACATGTTGTTACATAGCGTGATCAGGTTACATAGCGTGATCATGTTGTTACATAGCATGATCATGTTGTTACATAGCGTGATCATGTTGTTACATAGCGTGATCAGGTTGTTACATAGCGTGATCATGTTGTTACATAGCGTGATCATGTTGTTACATAGCGTGATCATGTTGTTACATAGCGTGATCATGTTGTTACATAGCGTGATCAGGTTGTTACAAAGCGTGATCATGTTGTTACATAGCGTGCTCAGGTTGTTACATAGCGTGATGAATCTGTTACATAGCGTTATCATGTTGTTACATAGCGTGATCGGGTTGATAAATAGCGTGATCATGTTGTTACATAGCGTGATCAGGTTGTTACATAGCGTGAACATGTTGTTACATAGCGTGAACATGTTGTTACATAGCGTGATCAGGTTGTTACATAGCGTGATCTGGTTGTTACATAGCGTGATCATGTTGTTACATGGCGTGATCGGGTTGTTACATAGCGTGATCATGTTGTTACATAGCGTGATCAGGTTGTTACATAGCGTGAACATGTTGTTACATAGCGTGAACATGTTGTTACATAGCGTGAACATGTTGTTACATAGCGTGATCAGGTTGTTACATAGCGTGATCATGTTGTTACATAGCGTGATCATGTTGTTACATAGCGTGCTCAGGTTGTTACATAGCGTGATGAGTCTGTTACATAGCGTGATCATGTTGTTACATAGCGTGATCATGTTGTTACATAGCGTGATCGTGTTGTTACATAGCGTGATCAAGTTGTTAAATACCGTGATCATGTTGTTACATAGCGTGAACATGTTGTTACATAGCGTAATCATGTTGTTACAAGGCGTGATCAGGTTGTTACATAGCGTGATCATGTTGTTACAAGGCGTGATCATGTTTATGCATAGCGTGATCATGTTGTTACATAGCGTGATGAGTCTGTTACATAGTGTAATGCATGCTGTACAGGTCTATACAGATCACCAAACTTTAATTCAGAGTAACAGATCGTTGACATGAAGATGGTAGAGGCATTCCACTAGCTGGAACGATTCAGGAGCTGGAAACGCTAGGGACACGCAGCGTAATGCATGTTGTGCAGTTCTATACAGAGCACCAAACTTTAATTCAGGAAGTAAAATTTCGTTGAAATGTAGATGACAGATGTTGAACGGTCCGAAATCTGGAAATGTTAGGGACAATCCGTTGTGCGGATGGCGACTGTTTCCAGAGAGCATCCCTTTTCACGAATGTTCCCAGAGAGCATCCTTTTTTCCATGCTCGCACTCGCCATGTTCTGGTTACGTGTCGTTGTAACGTAATGTTACGCTGTTAGGATGGTTTAGTATACATGACAGGCAAAAGGCGGGGTCCGTACGCTTAAAGATTTGAACCTGAGGTCTGTCCCATTCAACCTGACGTCTACGGGCTCCGTGAACAATAGTTGTCTAGATGACTAATGTTTCAAGAGAGTATCCTTTCCCCCTGCTATGCATTGATCGCAATTCCCTCCATCGTCCTCATCCTGGATATATACATAGTTGCGTGTTATGAATTCATTCATTCGCTTTTAATTCCTTCGAGCGTTAGCCTTCACGTATTCATTTAATTTCTTTTAGTTTTAGCATGAGCTACTGCCCGAGAAAATCTGTGCAACTAACGAATGAGAAACTCAATTTTTCATACATTACACATGGAGGAAAACGCGTTATTAGATGCTGTGTATGCGGGCGGATTTTTAAGAATCGTTCTTTGTCAAGATTTAAGTTTCATAGAGCAACATGTTATACTGAATCGACTCTCTCTCCTGCACTTGAAGATCCGAAGATGTATAGAGGGGAATGTTGCACCGGATCAAGCCTCTGTCCTTCACTGGAGACTACTGTTGGTGAAAAATCTGGATACATCGGAAGTTGCGAGAATATGAAATCTTCATATGATGATGATTCATTGATATCAACGCTTGAAAATCCGAATAGATTAGTAAATATATTGAGGTTACTAATTGCATCGAGGTATGCTGGTAATAATAGTCACACACAAGATATTGAGGAAATTATAAGTAAGCTGAAAGCTACTAAAGTTATAGCATGACAGGATCGAAAAATTGTGTTAATCAATTACGACCATAGTTAACAGGAACTTTGAAATATCAAAAACTTGTACTTATAAAATACATCATTCAGACATTGTTGAGATGTTTAGTTTTTTTACTGATAATGCAGGTCTCTTTCTATGCGATGTATATGATTATATAACTGAGTGTTTAGAATGTCTAGACTATCACCTATGCCTTTAGGAAATATGTATGGTTTTTTGTGAAGGAATGTAATAGGATAATGTTTATAAAAATAAATGTTGTCTGCATTACTTTTTGTAAAGTGATATGTTTTTTACAGGTACTCAGGTAAACTGATTTTTAAAAATTGGTTTACATGAATGTTGTTTATCTTCTTTTTCTAATATTCTAAGTCCTTTTTTTGCGTAAATATCTTTTTTCATGTCTGTTTCTGCAATATTTCCCGAAAGTGTAATTCCATACTTTGAGTATGTGCAAATAAATGAAAGCGTAGTAGATCTGCATAACAGTTTCTTTATCCATATTATTCCTTGCCTGTTTCATTACTTTTTTGTAATATATTTATGGTTGTATAAGTTATTAACAACGCTTAATTTTTCTGAGATTCTTTCATTTCTAGTTCCAATTTCAAGATCTTCATTTTCACTGTGTACTCTTCTTCCAAACACTCAAGCCTCCTCTCATAAAAACCCTCTCTTATGCCATCTTTGTTCTTTTCAGGCAATGGAGTTGAAAGTTCTGTATGGGAACTGCAGACGCCACCTTTACACTTTCTCTTTCTTCAAATTCCTTACCTGTTATTAAAATTGCTGAAGGACATGTTGGATCTGGATTTACTATTTCAATGTCCTTCACTGTGGTGATTACTTCTGAATGGAATCCAACTTTATCATCAAACTCATTGGCGATTGAATAGAAGAGCAACAATTGTTATTTGGCTACTATTGTCTAAGAAAGGCGGTACATACATACGCCTCCAGTTTTGTACAATCGTACCTTGTCAATGGCATTTGCTTGCTTCATTCTTTCCTTTATGTTCTCATAATATCATTTCAGGGATTTTCATTCACACTGGATGATCTTCCTAGAATTGTACTCATTTGCAATTTATTTCCATGTCTCTTCCTTACGCTTAGCAGAGCTATCAGTCATTTTATTTTCAACACTAATTTGTGTTCTAAAACAATGTCGGTCATATATCTTTCTCTTCTTTCTTAAAATTTGCTGCCTGAGTCTTTTTTATTACTTTCGTCCTTCTCCATTTTGCAATTTGTTTATGTATCAGAGACAAATGAAAGTTGAATGGCATTAGCAATTGTGAATTGATTCAATACAATTGCAGTGATCTGAGATTAGTGAATGATGAATAACGTTTATTTCTCAATACTCGATACATAATTAGGTTATATACTTTTAGACTATAATAATATTTGAAAATATTAGGCTATTTACACAATAAATTCACTTCTTTGTTGTTTGCCTATACTAATCTATGGTCTCAGTACATACAACTCCTGGTTTTCTATGTATCGATGACCCTCTGTCTACTTGTTTATGTTTCATTATATATACCTTTATTTATTTTTTTATTAATGTGCCATATGTATGATTTCCTGTGTTACGTCTTGTTACGTGGTTACGTTAGATGATAGACAATGAGAAGATCCAGAACAAACAAGGTGGGAATAGGTTAGGACGTATACTTCACTGTAAACCGATATACTGTTTGTCCCTCTCCGTCTCGCGCACTACTGTTTAACAAATATAAAGTTTGTAAGGTTTAGAAAATAAGTATACAAAAGTGTTGTAAGGCTGGATGAGAAAAGTTTTATAATCGAACTACTCTCTATATTACAGTATAAACCTACATTCCTCCTCCTTCAATCTCTGTCTATCCTTGTATCTCTCCCGTTTTTCATATTTCTCCCATATAAACGTATACTCTAATCCTCAAACCATGTCTAGACTAGCACCTCTCCTCGTATGCCCTACCGCTCTCATATAAATGCATTTTCCTCCTTGAAGACTCTCTCAACCTAGCACCTACCTTCGTTTGTCCTATCTTTTCCCATATAGACGTATACTCTCTCATTCAGACCTTCCCGACTAGCCTATAACTTCTCCTCATATTCCGCTACCTCTCTCATATAAGATGCATTCCCTCATTCAACACCGTCTAGCCTAGCATCGACCCTCGTATTCCCCATCTCTCGCATATAAACGCCTATTTCATCATTCAAAACTCCTATCCTAATACCTCTCCTCGGTTCGCTATATCGCTCATATTCTACCCTTCAAGTCCTGTTTAGTATAGCATATTTCCTTGTATTCCCTATCTCTCTCGTATAAAGCATATCCCTCCCTCCTTTAGCACGTGACTAGCCTAGCATCAGCCCTGGTATTCCCTATCTCTCCCCTATAAATACTTCTGTCTAGAGACCTAATGTTTCAGGAGAGCATCCTTTCCCCCTATAAAAGTTTATTTGGCGTCTTTATCCTAATTAGTTTAGGAGTTATTAAATTTATAATTAAATTATATTTTATCGGTATTCGAACCCTGGACACCAGAAACAAAATTATTTGCAATATTAGTTTGATATGTTTAAAGGGGCTGTATGCAGTTACAGCATCAATCTAAGTGATATATTCTAGAGTATAGAGAAAAATAAGTAAGTGATTGAAAGATCGGGATTCGAAGTAAGGACAACTGATTGAAAATTATATACAGTATTAATTGCCCCTCATAGGAGCTATCAATCATGCTTTGGTCAATTCCTCTACCTCTCTTAGTTTCTGAGATAATGAGGATTTAAAAATTAGGCTCGAATCCAGAACGTCAGGTATCTAGTTAGACATCCACAAGATACTACCTAATAACTTAAACGCAATAAAGTTTATTTGTCGTCTTTATCTTAATTAGTTTAGGAGTTATTAAGTTTATAATTAAATTACATTTTATCGGTATTCGAACCCTGGACACCAGAAACAAAATTATTTACAATATTAGTTTGATATGTTTAAAGGTGCTGTATGCATTTACAGCATCAATCTAAGTGATATATTCTAGAGTATAGAGAAAAAATAAGTAAGTGATTGAAAGATCGGGATTCGAAGTAAGGACAACTGATTGAAAATTATATACAGTGTTAATTGCCCATTATAGGAGCTATCAATCATGCTTTGGTCAACTCCTCTACCTCTCTTAGTTTCTGAGATAATGACTATTTAAAAATTAGGCTCGAACCCAGAACGTCAGGTGTCTAATTATACATCCACAAGATACTACCTAATAACACAAATGCAATAAAGGTTATTTGGCGTCTTTATCTTAATTAGTTTAGGAGTTATTAGGTTTATAATTAAATTACATTTTATCGGTATTCGAACCCTGGACACCATGTGCCCAAATATACATTCACAAGAAACTACCTAATGACATTAATGTAATAAACTTTATTTGACGTCTTTATCGTAATTAGTCTCTGAGTTATTAGAAGCCGAAATTGTAATCTCTCCTAGGATTCCACCCCAGCCATCCCGGTCAACTTGGAACTCATTGGAGAAGCTGCTGCTTTTTATATCATTTCCTCGCTAAAAGCTGAAGATGTGAGAGTTGTGCAGAGCACTTAGGAAAACAAATACTGACATTGTTCGCTAATGTGGTGAAAGCGTCTAACGTGGTCAGCTAATGTAGGTCACCGTTACCATCAGGCAGAGGTAGGATGTTGTTCGCTAATGTACGTAAACAGATCCGGAATGCAAACTTAAAAGTCTATTAATGAGGTGAAAGCGTCTAACATGGTAAGCTAATGGACAAGCGCTTTCCCCAGATAGAAGAAGGCTGCAGTGTTTTCATTACATTACAGACTGTTCCCGTGAGCAGACTACTTATACTCACGCTCGAATCAATAATTCATTATTCAAAAAACTTAATTGCTCGAGGATGGAATGTGCAGACCTTAGTAGTCATAAAAAAAATGTTTGACGAACATTAACTAATTAATTTGCCGAGGGGCGGCAGGCCTCGAGAAAACAATTCCCTCAAGTCATGGCGCCACAGTAGAACGCATGGGGGAGGGGGGTAGGACCTGTTAGCACAGACACTGTCGGCATTAGGTAAGCAAACAAAGCGAGAGGGGGCGGGGCCTAACGACACGAGATCTGACGGCATGTAAGCCCTCAAAGCGAGGGGGCGGGCTTGTCGGCGTAGAACAACGACCCTTATCGATTATCGGCATCATCCTTTGTGCCAGAACCGGCTTTTTGTTCCTACTCCGAGATTTCACCAGAAATACATGCTTTGAGACCCCTTGAATCCAAAAAAGCATTATTGGAAACATGTCCGTGTGTGTGTCTGTGTGTCTGTCTGTTGTGTGTGTGTGTGTGTCTGTCTGTGAACAGCATAACTCAGAAACGAATAGTGGGATAAACATCAAACTTGGTATTTAGGTCAGTATCTTCCAGAGATGCGGCATGAAGGTTTTCAAGAAATTCCCCCCACCCCAGAGTACCCTTTACATGGAAGATTTTTTGAAAATTTTAATTTTCTCAAAAATGGCTCTAACGATTTTGAATAAAATATCACATGTTTGAGATATGTTTATGACAAATAAAATGTATATCTTGAATTTTCTGGGATTGTCTTCAAAATTATTCTTCATTGTGAACGACTTTTGCATAAATGGTAAACCATAAGAGATAGACAAAATTTTACTACATAAAAATGTAGATCGCGTTAAGATATACAATTTATGTCATACACATTTTTTTTTGAGTGAACCATTTTGGAGATATTGCTTGTTATTCCCTTAGATTTTTCAATACTTATTTTCTCAAATGTGAATTCGTTATTCATTTTTACTTTCTCTACCACGTATAGTAAGTAGGGGAAGTATTGTATTCCACCCAAAATTTCGATACCGAGATTTCACTGGAAATACATGTTTTGAGACTCCCTGAATCCAAAAAAAGCATTTTTGGAAACATGTCCGTATGTGTGTCTGTGTGTCTGTGAACAGCATAACTCAGAAACGAACAGTCGGATAAACACCAAACTTGGTATTTGGGTTCAGTATCTTTCAAGGATGCGACACGAAGGTTGTCAAGGAAATCCCCCCGCCCCAGAGTACCCTTTACATGGAAGATTTTTCGAAAAGTTTAATTTTCTAAAAAATGGCTCTAACGATTTTGATTAAAATATCATATGTTTAAGATATTTTTATGAAAAATAAAATGTATATCTTGAATTTCCTGGGAATGTCTCCAAAAGTATTCTTTATTGTGAACGTTTGCATAACTGGTAAACCATAAGAGATAGACAAAATTTTACTGCACAAAAAATATAGATCGCGTTAAAATACACAATTTATGTCATATACATTTTTTTGTTGAGTGATCTATTTTCGAGATATTACCTGTTATTCCCTTAAATTTTTCAATAGTTATTTTCTCAAATGGGAATTCGTTATTCATCTTTTTGCCTTGGATATGCAAAGAGTATTAATCTGTGGCAAAGGGAATGGTGCTGCACCTAGCAACCAGCTATTAAGAGATATGTATGTGCTTAAAGGCTACTGTATTTCTATATTGCCCTTGTAAATATATATTTCCCTTACATCTACAAGAAAATTAGCAATAAGATAGAGTCTACAAATGTTTATCTCAATTAACATGAAGCATATGGAGAATAAGCGTTTGTAAAAATAGTTTACACAAGAGTAGAGAAAGTGATGTGAGTGTAACACATCAGATTATTACCAAAAGTTCCGTGTATATGTCTGTGTGTGTCTGCGAACAGCGTAACTTAAAAACGAAATCTCAGATAAATGGCCCCCCGCTTCAGACGATTACATGGAAGCTTTTTATTTTATAAAAAATGGCTGTACGAAATTTAATTAAAATACCATATATTAAAGATATTTACATGAAAAATAAAATGTATATCTTGAATTTTATGGGAATAGCCTGTGAAGTCCTCTTCATTCGGAAGAAATTTTGTATAAACTTATATAACTAGTCAAGTTAAGCGAATATAACGAATGTGTTACATTTATCTCTATCAACTATCCTTTATTTTTTCACAACTTCTACGCACACTCTTACAAAAGCTTCTTTTTCTATCTACTTCATGTTAATCTAAATTAACATTTGCTGATAGTTGCAAATTCTCTATCAAAATATATAGAAAACCGAATCAATATTCTAGATGTTTAAAGCGTCCATTTTATTCTACACTTTTTCCATCACATAGCAAGAAACAATTGAATAGTGACAGCGCTTTAAAAACTAACAAAAATGTTGAAAATTTTAAGTCAACAGTAACAAATATCTCGGAAATGCCTGATGCCACAATGAAGAAAAGAAGAAAAAAATGGGTTAAAAGCAATTATGTGCTTTAAACAGTTTTACATATCTTCTGCATTAGGTTTTTATCTAGCTCTTAAGAATTATCATTAGCATTTGGTGAAATGTGACAGAAATTGTAATAATTGTTTATTTTTTTGCATTTTTATCATATTTATACCTTGTACTTTGATTGTATACAATTTGGTTCCTTATATAAACAATATTAAAGCCACAAATGGATATTTAATTGGTCCTGAACCATTTATATAAAGCCTTGAGCCTCATTTTTTTCAATTCCCCTTTTTCAGCATTTTTCCCTTCTTAAAATGCTGCTTGGACCACCGTTTATATCTAACTTAAAATTGTCACGGCATCTTCCGAATTATGGATTTAAAAATTGTTTTGTACTAGTTAAAAACCATAAATTAGTTAGCTGAAATTATCATTTTCTGTAATTCTAATTGAAATAGTTGAAAAATTCGATAACATGTGCACAAAACATGCTTTTATTTTAAAGTGATTAAAATTAAGAAATGTCCACATAGGAGTTTTTTATGTTTATATACTAACTTCAAATTAAACACTTGAGAGCTCTAAAATAAACTGCAGGTTTCAAGAAACATTCATATTACCTTATCAAGAAGTGATGAATTATTAATAAAAACCGTAACATTGTAGCAATCGTTTGATACAGCTCGTTAAAATGTTGTATACACTACATGTTTTATGTTCTATGTATTGTAACGTTCTTGCGAGGTCGATTTAGAAGAGTTCGATGCTAAAAAGTCGCAATTAATTAAGAAAAAATAAACTAGAAAAATAAAATGCCGGGCCCAAAATAGAATGCATTAGAAGTAAGGCATTCCCCCGGAGTAATAATTATTTAGTGCTACAAGGAATCAAAGGATTTAAAAATCTTTAAATAAGAACAAGAATCTGTATAGTCCCAAAGATACTGAATATATTGACTCAGAAATATATTACAATTAAAGCACGTTACAGTTAACTCTGTCATTCTCACACATATTAGCCATTACGAGACAAATTTAACACGCCAAATATATAATGTAAACTCGCTTCCATGAAATATTATACGTCGCTCCACACTGTATAAAAATTTTTAAATTTACCTTCGCCCGAAGATACATGATATAACAAATTTAGAATAGGCCAAAAAGTGTGGAGACGGCTGCTCCCAGACACGAAGCTCACTCCAAGTCCTTCTTCGATGTTGGTCGAGAACGAAGTGATACACTATCTTTTTCCCTCTTTAGGCATCGCTCGGGGCACGCACCGGACAGGTCAGGTGATGACGTACAACCAGCATTAGCGCCACCTGTATTGGCAGAGATGGCGCAACCTGGTGAGGCTGTAGAACATTGCGCAGCTGGCTCCTGGTGTAAAGCAGACTGTTCCGCATAAGAAGCAGGGGGCAGCATTGTATCTTATGACTACAGATGCAAAAGGAGCTACGGCCATCTCTGCGAAACAGTCACTCGAAAAAAGAAAGAGCCAGAATCGACTCTCCTTGAAGTACTCCTAAAAACATTAAATCAATTGTAAGACAATGGTGGATTTTTTTGTTTTTACAGATGCATTGCCTTAAACAAAATTGTGCAAAATTGCTTCCGAATAAAGATGACTTCATGGGCCATTCCCAGAAAATTCAATATATACATTTTATTTGTTATGTGAATGTTTACCTTAATCAAAATTGTTACAACAATTTTTGAGAAAATAAGAACTGTAGAAAAAATGTTTAAACAAAGGGTAGGTATTTTCCAGAAATCTGCCACAACTTTGGGAAATACTCAACTTAAATATAAGATTAGTGTTTATCCGACATTTTGTTTTGATATTATGTTCAGAGGCACACACCGAACGTTTTCTAAAAAATACTTTCTTTTGGATTCAGAGGCCGCAAAACGTGTATTTTTGGTGACATCTTGGTATGGAAGTTTTTGGTGAAACAATACTTGCTCTGCCTACTAGGTAGGTGATAAAGTAATACTTGAGGAAGTATTTTATTAGCTCCACGTATGGACGCCAATTTGAAGAAGTTGGTTCGTTACTGCTACGTATGGAAAGCCAGTTCGAAGAAGATGCATTATAATTCGACTGTTGGGGAGCCGAACGTATGGTACCCGATAGCCTTTGCCCCAAATGTATTTTTACTGTTTCTTTAAATATTATATTTATGTTTGCCTTGGCTGCGTCAGTATTTTTGTTAGAGACATGGATGTCTTGGCAGGGTTGTGGTGCGACTAAGAATGTAGGCTTACACAGATTATAATTTTTAATTCACTCCTTTTATTAATGCTTGACACGATTTAAATAACACTTCACTGATATAGAGAGCTGTGAGATTCTTTTATGAATTACTTGCATTTTTTAACAGGTATACTATTTTTCGTCTCAAACGAATACGTATTAAATCTCTCGAGGTTGTGTCTCGCGTCCGGTTAGGAATTCTGTTTACAGGCAACTGAATTGATTTCAACCGCCTAAACTTGTAAATTTCTGTATTTCAAGTTTCTGATTGGCTATTCCTAATCCAATAGAATACCTTCATTTAACTAAAGCTTATTCTGGTTGTTGATTGGCTATTTTTATAAACTGTCACTAAAATTACATTATTGCTTCCAAGAATCACAAGTAACATTTAAACTTTCTAATATATTATTACCTCATGGTTACCTCATTGTTAACAACTTTTAACCTATTATTCTCAAGCTCCTACATTATTTAATTACGTAATACATTCATATAATATTATTGAACATGTATACAATAGTATACAATAATATAAACATATATAATGACTGTAATATACACTTTTTATTTTCTCTAATACGTATAGTAAGTAGGGGAAGTATTGTATTCCACCCAAAAATTCGATACCGAGATTTTATCGGAAATATACGTTTTGAGACCCCCTGAATTAAAAAAAAGCATTTTTGGAAACATGTCCGTGTGTGTATGTGTGTGTCTATGAACAGCATAACTCAGAAACGAACAGTCCGATAAAAACCAAACTTGGTATTTAGGTTCAGTATCTTCCAGAGATGCGACACGAAGGTTTCAAGAAAACCCCCCACCCTAGATTACGCTTTACATGGAAAATTTTTCGAAAATTTTAATCTTCTCCAAAATGGCCTTAACGATTTTGATTAAAGTATCGCATGTTTAAGACATTTTTATGGCAAATAAAATGTATATCTCGAATTTTCTGGTAATGTCTCCAAAAGTATTCTTCATTGTGAACGACTTTTGCATAACTGGTAAACCATAAGAGTGTAACATATCAGATTTTTATATATTGTTACATACACATATTGCTTTAAGGCGGGCTGTTATTGAATTTACATATTATATAATTAGACTGGAATTATTTAAATGTTAAAAATACTGCCACATAATATAATGTAGGAACAGATGTTTTTGTGTGTTTTAACAGAAGCAGGAGTAGTAAGACTCCTATTAAGAAGTTCGTATAATAAAGTAAGATCTCACTTGGATTTTGCGAGACATCAATCTTAATAAAATTACTCATATTAATTAAATTATTATGAGGATCACTCTGAAAGTTTTGAGAATGGGCAACAATGAGTAGTGATAAGACAAAGCAGCTTTTCCTAACTTCAGATTGAAGTTCAGATAGCAACATGTGCAAGTCTGGGCATGCTCCAATAATCTGCATCGTCAGTACCGCGTGTGTGTATGTATACCAGGATGGATCTCAAGCGAAAGCTTTGGGCTTTTCCGTGATATGATTTTCTATGACTGTAAAGTCAGTTTAGGGGAGACAGAATGTCTTGAAAGACTCCATCGTGCATTTGGAGATCTTTGCACTTTGCAATCCACCATTTATCGATGGTATGCAGAGTTTGAAGAGGAAGGGATTCCCTCGAAGATGAAGACCTAGCAGGATGGCCGGCTACAGCAACAATGGTTGAACATGTGTTGAAAGCAGAGCGCATATTGCGGCAGGATCATCGTTGCTCATATGGTGAGATCAAGAAGCCTTAAGTATTGGATCGGCAGAAGTGAAATAATCCCAAAAGAAAAACTTTACATCAGGAAGCTCTGCAGTCGCTGGATCCCCCACCACCTCGCAAATGAGGAGAAACAAGCATGTGTGCAATGATGCGAGGAAATGATTGAAAAAATCAATGGAGATAGACCCAAAACATATTTAACATTGTAACAGGTGATGAAACCTGGATTTACAAGTATGATCCAGAAATTAAACTACAATCATCCATCTGGGTCTTCCCATGAATAGATGCCCCAATAAAAGTGAAGCGAACGAGAAGTGTTGGCAAGAAGATGACTGTTCCTTCTTCTCAGCAAGTGGCCATATTGTAACAATTCCCCTTCAGGGACAAAAGACTGTTGCTAGCACAAAATGTTTGCCACAAGTGTTCAATGAACTGAGAAAAAAGCGTCCTAAGACTGGTTTTCTTAGGAGTTTTTTGCACCAAGACAATGTCTGTCCACACTGCACAAGAAACAACCCAATTTCTGCAGGAGTCAGATATTTGTCCCATACTCCCTACAATCCAGAAATGGCCCCATGAAACTTTTTTTCTATTCCCCAAAACGAAAGGAAAAATCCGAGGTCAACGATGTGAGTCACCTGAAGTTGCAGTAGCTGCTTACGAGGAACGTATTTGCACTTTCTCCAAAGAAGAATGGCGTTTAGCATTTGAAAAATGGTTTGAAAGGATGAGACGGTATATAGAATGCAATGGAGAGTATTTTGAAATGATGCAATGATCAGATTTGAATTTGGTTATAAAATTAAATTTACTGAGTATGAAACCTCCTCAGAACCGAAAAATTAATTTGTTTGTGTGTTTAAAAATTGAGTAGCTCTACAGAGATTTGAACTTGCAACCTCAGGAACACGAAACTAACTCTCTATCACTAAGCTAAGAGTACCGAGTAAGCGCGGTATTGGAGTGTATGGTTTCGCTGTACATAGGTATGTATACTTAGGGTCCTTTTTGGAACCTGAGGGGATAAGAAAGGCAGATATTAAAGATGTGGTCCATTTCATACGGATCATCGATCTGGAGTAACACCAAAATTTGAGACACGATGGGCTCTTGAGCCTGCGTGGATGGCTTCTTTAGGCCGCCACTCAGGTATCATCAAACGTGGCACTGTAACGAGTCTTATTAACACTCCACTTGAGAACCATAAATCGATAAAGTGTGTTTTGGTTACAAATAATGTGCTGAAACACTTTGAAACATTCGCCTGTCTGATATCTCGTGTATGAATTATTTTCTCTCAAGACTTTTGTGATCATAGCTGTGTTCCCCATTATTACTACTAAAATAATATACACTGTCTTGAGAACAAAGCCTGGCTGTCCCGACCGCTCAAGGAGGTTCGTAATATGAGCTCCGTCACTCAGACGCTGGCCAATTTTAAATTGACCGAGTGTACTTCCAAAAGCAATTCTTCCAATTACTGTTCTGAATGAGGGCAGCTTTAGAAGTTTCAATGGAAATTGAAATGTCACATTCCAAGAATTGAGACATTTAGTCCATGATTTAGGCAAAATATCTTCAATGTTCCTTTTCCAAGTCTTTTCTTGGGATAATATTCTGTTCCTGGTATGATCCTAATCAGAGCTACAAGCTATCCAGGGTAAAAGCAGCTTTACCTGAACATCATTTGCTTTCTTGAAGGTTGTGTCAGATAAAGGAAATGTCCTGATTGTTCTTTAAATCGCTGGTAATCTTTGCTCGGCTCGAAAGAAGCGTTTAACTCGGTACGGGGTGATTTACCCCATCAAGTTACACAGAGCTTCATCAACGGGGAAGCAATCAGCACACGAAAACGATGTTAAGTAAATCTGTCGACGTGCGCCATCCATCCGGTTCATGTCGAAAATGCTTTCCCAAAGTTCATTACCGTTCCTTGCAGATGCAGGGGGGGAGCTTTCCGCTTCGCAAATCCTTACATTTCGTGTCAGTAATCGCCACCCAAACAGACATGCCAACCCCCGCACAAAATTGCAGTCTTGCCGAGCATCAGATAAAAGTATCATGTTGAGAGATAATTCATTCCAGGGAATAGGATTATAACAGTGTTTCAAAACTTCTCTTTTTCTCCTTGTTCGTAGCTAATGGTCTTGTTCAGAGAATATGTTCAACTCACCCATTAATTCAACATGCCTAGTCTGTTATTTTTAAATTTACTTTGTGAGTTGTGTACGGTTTCCTAACTGCGAATTGACAGAGATCTTCATTCCGATTCTCAGCAAAGGTATAATAAAATATAGAGGATTCTATGGCTCTGCAGCTGAGTTTAATGCCCTTACCAGGTGCCTCTCATTTGCTGCAGTGTGCAAATTCACGATATGGACCACAACATTGCCTTATTTCATATTATACTGATACGGCAAGTAGGTACCCCAACTGGACAGCCCAATTTCTTTTAAATCGGTATATACACTCCCTTAAGAAAGTATTCGTCTGCGTTTTGAAACATTCTAGCAACCAAACTAATGGAGGGAAAAATCTAATACTTGATGCAGTTTGCATGTTTTGGCGGTTTTTCAGGTCGTTCATTTCATCAGTTTTATAATTTTTTGAAAAATATGCCAAAATTACAACTATTTTTGTACATGGTGTTTTCAAAAGTATCCTACATGTATTGAGCGGAGCAATTTGTTGATATATTAATTAATTTTGCGGTGAAAATAGGGTTTTACTTGGCGGATAACAAAATGTCAAAGTTGGGAATTTTCAACGCTTTTGTCTTAATTCCTCATTTTCAGCTCACTTTTTAGGACTTAACAAATTCATTTCTGCACTTGTCACATGTCGATGAAAGAAATGCTCTACCCAATTTACGAAAGATAACTTGACTATCGCTGTTCTCTTTGTACCTATAACGAGCTATTTCTTTATTTGGATTAAAATGTAGTAGAGAGAAGCATAAGCTTAATAATTTGTGTACCCACTAATAAACGATAAATAAACCTTTTATATAGTATTTTTCAAAACTTTTAATTAATTTTTAACACAATGTATTCATAACAATGATGAACGTGTCAAGCATTGTCCATTTGCATGAAATTACTGTTCTAATATAATGGGTTTACCTCATTTTATACATTTGTTGCTTACATCTTGTTTAAATTCTGCGCCAAACATATTTCCGCTAGCTTTTGCGCTGGTCACGAGTTATCGTAATTCAAAACATACACTTGTTCCAGTGGCACGTAAAACGTACAGAAAAGCTACGGAACATTTGATTTTGCAAACGGTAAAATGCACCTTTTGGATTCTTTGAGTGGAGAGGTTTGTTAATGCCATCTTTATTGACGAGGAAATAAGGATGTTACACAGGAAGAAAATTTGAATCAACTCATTCCTACAAAAACAACAAGGTTCATAGAACCCCTGGGCGTATATTTCTTTAGAGAGTGTAAAATTGTAATCCGAAGACTATAAGAAATCTTCAGGAATACAATATTAGCCATGGAAGCATTGGAAAAACCAAATGAGAAGGGATTTATAATGAAACTGCGTTCTGTTGTATACCACCACCCTGGTTCACTAATCTTGAAAGATGTGCTGATACATGCATGGTAAAAGTATGACTACTGTGACGCAAGCTATGGTTATCGGGTATGGCCCAAGGTAATGGAGAGGTCGGCGCCGAGCGGTCCGAGTTAACAGTGATAACGCCGCTTGCCAGCGTAAACACCGGACGCGCTTTTGGTAGATAACTAGGGCTTTCTGAAAGCTTTATGTGTCGAAATAGCTCTAGAACGTTCGAGAACCTTTTATGGAAGGTTACACTACCTGTGTAAGCGAGTGCTCTCGCGGGAAGTCAGTCAATGGGTGTCGAGTGCGACAGAGCTGTTGGGACAGCCAGTAGTGACAGTAGAGTGAGTCGCGTCGGTGAGTGAGCGGGTTCGACGTTCGAGTGAAGTGAACCGTCCGGCATGAAGAAGCTGCGTCACGAAAGAAGTGAGAGACGGAGAGTTGAACTAGTTCATTTTAGTGAGGTGGCATTAATGAAGTGAACTCCCAATGAAAGTGAACTACATAAAACGAAACAGTGATAGTGAGAACTGAGTGAACATGGACAAAGTCGCAATTCCTTAAACAAAAAATATGTGTTACACTCACATGACTTTCTCTACTCTTGTACAAACTACTTTTACAAACGCTTATTTTCCATATGCTTCATATTAATCGAGATGTGAATCTTTGCTAATTTTCTCATAGATGCAAGGGGAATTGCTAGGCTTTAAGCGATAGTCAAATATTTTAAGAGCTGGTTGCTATTTGGAGTATTCCATTCTCTTTGCATTACCAGGAAAAAAAATGAATAACGAATTTGAGAAAAAGTATAAGTATTTGAAAATTTAAGGGAATAACATGCAATATCTCGAAAATGGTTCACTCAACAACAAAAAATGTATATGACATAAATTGTGTATTTTAACGCGATCCACATTTTTTGTGTAGTAAACTTTTGTCTATCTCTTATGGTTTACCAGTTATGAAGAACACTTTCGGAGACATTCCCAGAAAATTTGAGATATACATTTCATTTGTCATGAAAATATCTTAAACATATGACATTTTAATCAAAACCGTTAGAGCCATTTTTGAGAAAATTAAAATTTTCGAAAAGTGTTCCATGTAAAGGGTAATCTGGGGTGGGAGGTTTTTCTTGAAAACCTTCGTGTCGCATCTCTGGAAGATACTGAACCTTAATACCAAGTTTGGTGTTTATCCAACTGTTCGTTTCTGAGTTATGCTGTTCATAGACAGACACACACACACGAACATGTTTCCAAAAATGCCTTTTTTGTATTTAGGGGGTCTCAAGACATATATTTCCAGTGAAATCTCGGTATCGAATTTTTGGGTGGAATATAATACTTCCCCTACCTACTATACGTAGTAGAGAAAGTAAAAATGGGGGCGGACGTTTCGAAATGTCCTCGAATCAATGCTCCATGTTGTGTGTGGTGAAAATGCAGTGGTCGTGAAATACTTGTACTGTTCCAGGATGGAAGACTACATGACTAAGACTACATAATCACCAATAAGGACAGTGATGAAGATAGTCCTCTAGAAAGGTTATAGAATTATCTGCCGTGTTAATATAGCAATATGAAGATTGGATATATCCTATAACCAGAGCGGAATATTTGAATTTAAATTTCGAATGACGATATCTCGCGACAGATGAAGAATCTAGCAGAATGACTTCCACTATTTGTTTATTGGCCAAAACTCTACTTACATAGTACCTGTCTGAAGAAAGAGTACACCTTTCAGCAAGGTCACTAGTGTCCCTGGCTATGTTTAGACAGGAGAGAGAACACCCAAACGAGAGTAGAGTACATTCTTGAACAAAACGTACTTATCGGAATAGTTAGAACGTTTACGTTTCTCTTCTTTACAAAACTGTAACACACTGAATATTGTAGACGTGGTCAAATTATTAGGCTGAGCGTTCTCATTCGCCTAATTCTTGAAAATATGTTCATGAAGCATAGGCAGCTAATTATTATTAAATGCGAAAAAGCTCTTTACATACATTGCGTTTAGCTTATTGACAATGTTTAATTTTTTGGTGTATTTTTTAATAAATGTATTGAAAAGTTGACTAACGCTACTGTGATAGCATTGCTTCCAGAATTGTCGATTTTTATGCGTTTGATATAATATCCTAGTTACTTTAGTGTAGTAATTGCTGAGTGGCTCTTAAGGTTCTGATTAAGGAATCACGCAAAAGTTTGGAAAATTATAACATGTCCAATACGAACTTATTTTATTGTTGCTACTGCATTTATGTTATCCAAAGGTGCCATAGATTAAATGCTTAAGCAAATAAGTGTGGCAAACATGGGTAAGTTTCATGTCAAGATATACTAATTAATGAAGGATGTAGTAATTTACCAGCTTTACTCTAATAATTTGACCACACATTTATTTCTACTTTGTGAGCGTATGACTTAGCGTGGCGATGTATATATTTTGACCTTTTACGAATCCGTCCACCGTGACTAAGACTCAACTTCTGCACTTCCTTACTGCAGACCTGTACATGGCATGCACCGGGAATGGTGACGTAATACGGTCTCTCCGTTATGTTTCTGCGAGAGCTTCCTCTGTCTCCCGTCTGCACTCATTCCTCAGACGGGTAGTACAGATTTAGAAATAAATTGGTCTTGTCCAGCTAAGTTACTTCTCTTGTGGGAACTAAAGGTCTATCCAGTTCGTATTTTATATTGAAACCTATCAGTATACAAAACCAGACGAATACTTTTAAGGGAAGATTAAAAGTCATTCCACTATTGCTAATAATGCTAAATTTATCTCCTGTTATCTCGGAAGCTATTTAATATATCTGATTGAAGCTTTTAGAACATATAAATGCATACCAACCAAGTTCACTGATCCACTTTTATTCAGTAAGTTTTTATTAAGGAAGATAGGATTACTTTTCTTAATTATACAATTCTTGGATTAACATTTATCACAAGTTTTTTTTAAAGCTAACCAACCATCTTTTTAACACCGTAGTAGATTCGCATCCGAACTTAGAGTTGCTTTTGTCATCTTAAAATTTAATTTAGCTATCTGCAGTAGTTTAAGAAAGGTGTTAATTAAAATAAAAAAATTGTTATTAATAGAAAAAGCTGTTCATAGCAAAAATGATGAAAACAAACTCGAGTATATTTGCCAATAAACCACACAGCTTGAGCACACAGAAGCTGTCGCATGTAACAGTAGTACCAATTTGTACAGCAAACCTTCTGCCAAAAGAAGGGATAAAGTTTACCTATTTACTCCAAAGTGTGTAGGAGTTATGACCGTTTATCTGAGAAGTGGTGCAAATACACGGTATTACATCTTCAATGCTAACATACACCGGGTAAAAGGAAACTTATTACGTTCCTTACAATATGTGCTTCATAAAAGTATTACAGACAAAAAAAGTAAAATAGCATCTTGTTGCTTGACCAGCCGTTTTCGAAAAAATAAATATCTTTTGTTTAGATTAGATGTTTAATTCAACGAGATTGCTTGAAGATCATAATTTTTTACTTGTAAGGTGAGTAATCTATTTCTAACATACTTTCGGCACTGTGTCACATCACACAGAGTGTTTTAATAATTAATCACTTAAAAGGATATTCCAAACATCTTTTTACTTTCTCTGCTACGTATTGTAAGTAAGGGAAGTATTGTATTCCACTCAAAAATTTGATACCGAAATTTCACCGGAAATACATGTTTTGAGACCCCTGAATCCAAAAAAAAAGAATTTTTGGAAACATGCCCGTGTCTGTGTGTGTGTGTGTGTGTGTGGGTGTGTGTGTGTGTTGTGTCTGTGAACAGCATAACTCAGAAACGAACAGTCGGATAAACACCAAACTTGGTATTTAGGTTCAGTATCTTCCAGAGATGCGACACGAAGGTTTTCAAGAAAATCCCCCCATCCCAGATTAACCTTTACATGCAACATTTTTCGAAAATTGTAATTTTCTCAAAATTGGCTCTAACGATTTTAATTAAAATATCATATGTTTAAGATATTTTCACAACAAATGAAATGTATATCACGAATTTTCTGGGAATGCCTCCAAAAGTATTCTTCATTGTGAACGACTTTTGCATAACTGGTAAACCATAAGAGATAGACAAAATTGTACTACCAAAAAACGTAGATCGCCTTAAAATACACAGTTTATGTCATATGCATTTGTTTTTTTGAGTGAACCATTTTCGAGATATTGCTCGTTATTCCCTTAGATTTTCCAGTACTTGGACTTTTTCTCAAATGGAATTCGTTATTCATTTTTTGTCCTAGTGATACAAAGAGAATGGAATACTCCACATAGAAACCAGCTCTTAAAATATTTGACTATCGCTTAAAGTCTACCAATTCCCCTTGCATCGACAAGAAAATTAGCAATAAGATTAACATCTCGATATCTCAATTGACATGAAGCATATGGAGAATAAGCGTTTGTAAAAATAGTTTGTACAAGAGTAGAGAAAGTCATGTGAGTGTAACACATCAGATTTTTTACAGACATAATGTGGCTGTAAAACTCGACAACAGTGCAAACATGTCAAGGTAGGTCACGTGATCCGAACTGCCTCTAGACGTAAACAAAACATAGACTTTCTCACCCCTTCCTTCATCTGAAGGGTGACTAGCGGATTTGTTTTCCACACGCCCCTTATTCTAGATAAATACGCCGAGGGTTATGTAACGCTTTGGCGAAATAACAAGCAACTGGCAAGCTATTGGTCTACACTAGAATAGAGTAAAATTGAGAGAACACATTTATCTGGCCGCGGAGGATATACGCAACAATGAGGGTGTCTTTACTAGAGTACGACGTAATTAGGTATGAAGGTGAAACTTGCAGATGCGCAAATGGTCGAGATTTTGAACAATACCTGTGAAGCGTGTGAATAATTTGGTTTATTGCTTATTCTTCTGCTGCTCATGTTAAAAGTACCATTTAGTAGCCTTTGTAAGGGCCTAATGATGCATTTGTTTTGTGTTTACATGTCAGAAAGATGGTTTGGTTGACTGCATTACAGCAGTATCAATTGCAAAACGTATTTAAGTTTAATGTTAAACGAGCTGATAAAAACATCCGTAGACTTAGTTTAGGTTATAAAATGCTTCACTGAAAGCTTCAGCTGCAATTATTTGGAAGTAACACATCCAAACGTTTGTTTGTTTACGCTCATGAGACACACGCCACTGAAAGTGAAAGAGAAACATGTTTACATGGTGCCCTGTAACTGTTTTGAAAGTGAGAGCGACATCCGCGCTCTGGGGTGTCAGCAACCCTTGCAACGTTGCCAGCAGGTCTGTTTTACGAGTATGAAAAACAGGAAGTTACAAAACATGTTCCAAATAATGGAATCTATAACTGGTTTTAATTAATTTAAAAACCTACCTTCCTTCCGGTATATCAAATTAAAGAGGAAATTTCAATGTATAACACGGCACAAAATAAAACTGTCAATTGTTAGTTAGTTTTCACGATTTAGTCTCCTCATAACACAACTACATCAGTGAGGAACTTGGGGATATAATAGATACTTGGAAGTGAGTAAATTAATACTCCCTATTCGGATAGCACTCAGGGAATTTTTATTTATGCTGAGAATCATTAGTACATCCTGGAGCTGTACAGAGTAATCAATCGTCTTTGTTTAACGATGTTTGTTTCCCCTGGTGCAGAGGTAACCATGCCATCCTCTCACCTTGAATTCGACAGGCAAAGAGGCCGGGGAGGCATGTAAACAGTGTCACCTGAGCTGTGATGAGTGCGGTCACAGAGATGCGATTCATGGGGAGGAAGTCCCATTTTCAAGCTCCCTGAAGCTGACACACAAGTACCAGCGATCACGCCATATAATGATACCAGTGTGAATCCTGCTTTGCGAAAGTCTTTTCTAGCACTAAAACATAGAGTACTGTATTCTTTGGTTATCAGGTATTTTTTACTTGTTTTATGCATTTAGAAATACCATATTGTGTCTTACAAGACACAAACAATCCTAACTATTGCATTCGTTTTATCACACAAATATTTGTAGAAGCCAAAAATTAATATGAGGCCAATGTCATACTGAATACAAAGTAATTTATTATATGTTGCATTCGCATGACTTTCTCAACTCTTCTACAGACTCTTCTTACAAAAGCTTATTCCTTTTGCTACTTCCCGTTAATCAAGATAAAACATTGTTTTTAAAGTAAGTTAACGCAATAGTCAAATTTTTAAAAAACCAATTCCTATGTGATAGCTCTGAAGTTCCATACTCCTGCAAGGACCAGGAGAAGAAAACAAAACAAAAACAAGTGGCAGCCTACCGCTTTAAGAAGGTACAGTACTGGAAAATTCAAACCAGTAACAAAAAATATCTCGGAAATGATTAACGCCACAAGAAAATTATTTCACATAAATTGTGTGCTTTAACGAGATCTACAACTAAATTAATTCTTCTTCCATACCAGCCATGTGTATAGGACAAGGTTGGAAAGGTAGAGCCAGAATACTGAAAAATTCAAGTCATAGCTGGAATTTAAACCACCGATGTCACCGTTTCCGTTCGGTTGTTATAACCAACTGAGCTACGATGGCAACATGCCAGTAGGGCATCCGGAGATCCGTAGTTCAAATCCCGACTATGGTATTCAAGTCTGTTTAGAAGTCTATTCTACCTTTCCAACCTTGGCCTATACAAGGTGTGGAAGAACAATTAATTCATTAATTGACCTAATAGAAACAAAATTATGAATCCCGGGTCTTAAAGTACTTGCAGCATTGTAAGTCGCCATTATGTCATCACAAAGCCGTTTGAGATATCCTTGCGGTTTATAGTGAAAAATGATAGTCAGCTAGAGAATTTAATACCCTACCGGCATGTTGCCGTGGTAGCTTAGTTGGTTAAAGCAACCGGAAAATCCGTGGTTCAAATGACGGCTATGGCACTGAATTTTTCATTCTTCTGATTCAGTCTTCTGTTGCCTAGTAAGGTCTTCTCTTTATCTTATGGTTTACCAATATTACAAAACCTCATTCACATTGAAGAGGTCTTCACTTGCTATTTTCAGGATGAATGTCAAACTCCCTCCTACCAGACTACTATTTACATAGAAAAATTTTTGTTATTTTTTCAAAAATGGCTAACGATTTTGATTAAAATATCGTATGTGTCAAATAAAATATATATTTTGAATTTTCTGGAAATAACCTGTGAAATTCTTTTTATTCTGAGTGACTTTTGTATAACTGCTACACAAAAATATGTAGATCTCGTTAAAACACACTACTTATGCCAAATAATTCAATGGCATTGACCATTTCAGAGATTTCTTTTCTGTCTGTTCTGTTTGTTGAACTGTAAAATACTTTACACTTTTTTAATGTTAAGTCGCTATTCGTTTCTTCTCGTAATCGTGCAAAGAGCATGGAATTTTAGTCATCACATAGCAACAGGCTTTTAAAAGTCTATCGATTTAGCAAACTGTTATATACAACGAATAGTGTAAATGTGTAGTGAAGCTTATCTCAATTAACAAGTAGAAGAATAATATTATGTCTTTATAAGAATAGTTTAGAGGAGTATAAAAGTCATGTGAGTGCAACACATCAAAACTTTTTTTTAAATTCATTTATTGGTGCTTTCCCTGAGCATAGTTTCTATTGGGGAATAAACTTGTTGAGAAGTGTAATACGGTCTGCAGTTTGCTTTAGCCGAATACAAGGGGTGAGTTTTTAGTAGTGGAAGTACTTGTTTTATAGGGGCTAAGTACATGGTTTTAAAGGCTTTAAAGGGTCTCCGGTGTTGTGTACAACGTATAGAAGCAGGTGTATACCATAGACACTAACAAAACTTGTGATGTGAAGAGAGCGATTTACTGTCACAGGAATGTCTTAAACTGTTCCAAAGCGAATCCAAGAAGTAGTTCCTTCATCTTAGGGATTAGGTTGAAGTCGCAGGGACTTAAATCCGGAGAACATGAGGGGTGGTAGAGCACTTATCAGTCCGACGTTTGCCAGCTAGAACTCCTGTGTGGGCCCGAGCATTGTCATGTAGAATGACGGTGAGTATGCACAAAATGTCGGCGTTTTCTTCTCAGAACTACTCGCAGATCATTTTACCAAAACGAACAGCAGTACTGCGCATCCATGTCCTGCATAATGATCAGCAACATGGTGTAGCGGGAAATAGTCGATCATTGGGTTGATGTGGTCTTCGGCAGCGTTCTTCCTCGGCTATTGATGCTCGTCGGTCGTTGCGTAATCCATTCCTAACTATATCTAATTATTAATTCTCAGGTTATAGTGGGTGAGGTAAGTTTAGGAAATACACTGCAATTTTCCCTTAATAAATGAAGTTTATTACAATTGAAATAATATTGGGCGGCTAGCTTTTCCCATTATTATAATCCCACCACTTTAAATAAGTCAGGAGCCTAGGTATCTGCACACGCACTCCCTCCCTTGTATGCACCCACGTGCATTTGCAGCACCTCGTGCCGACGACAATTCCAGGTGATCAGTTAGCGAGAGAGAGAGTGGGCTCCGAGGCCTTGCCTGCCCTTATATACGGGAGCCTAGTGACGCTCACCTCTGCGTTTGAAAATGTAACGACGTTTCCTATTGGCCCTCAGACCGCGTTACCTTAACATGTATGAGAATGTGTGGCTTCAGATCCGTGCGCTTAAGCCTCATATTGGAGCGTTGTGAAGCTAGTTCCATATCTCCATCTCTTTCTTCTCTCTATCTGTGTCTTTCTATTTCTCCGTACCGTTACCGGTTCCCTGCCTGTTGGATTGGTGAAAGGTACGCTCTTTATGTTTTCCTGGAATTTTTGCTAGCTCGCCCGTTTCTTACTATCAGCTCTGTACAAATATTAAATGTTAAATATTTGAACATGTTAATGACTTAAATTATTACTGTCCAATTCTTATATGTAAGGTTCCCCTTTCATATGTACAATTCCTATATATGTATAATGTATCCCCTCTCTACCTTTATAGTCCGTCGGGGACTAGATAGTACTTAAAGTTTAATGCAACGAGTATCTACTTCACTTATAATGATTAATAATTATTCTTTGGTTTGGACGAACCACTCTGATCTTTGGGTTTTCCTCGGTTTTTCCAGGTCGTAGGTGAATGCTATGGTGGTTTCTGTAATGCCGGGAAACTTCCTGTGATCTCTTTACTGTCGATGTGTTAAGGTGGGAGGAACCGCCGATTGGACGTCGTGATGGTGGATTTTGCTTCGTGTAACTTTCAATTCCGGTTTTCGGTGTGTCATCAACGCTTAGCGAGACCTCTTCTTAAGGAGGAGCCTTGTGCGGGGATCATGCCAACATCACTATCTTACATCTGGAGACGTCCGAGCCTGCTGTCCAGGATATGCTCGTCCTTTGTGTTGTCCTTCACTTCATCCCTTCCTCCCTGAAGTTCAGTAGGTACAAACGTCCTGCGGGCTTGCTTGCAGAGCACCTCCTCTGCGACTAATCTGCTCTTATACGCTCTACTCTGGCTTAGTTTATAGCAGGACAGAAGCTGGACAACTTTAAGTAATTCGTGAACCTTGGTCTCACTTTACGATCACAGAAAATGAACGAAGTATACTGATTCGAAGAAACATAACACAGGAGTGAAACTAGCAGAGGTTTGCCGGATACATCACAGAATTCCAGATGCTATTTAACGCCATATATGGAACTACGTTAGATCCACGGCAACATATAGAACAGACATTTGGGGATTGTAAAGAAAAGGATATAGTATCAAGCGAGGATCCGATTTTGAAACGCATTTTGTGGATACTTCACGATTGAAAATAAGAACTTAGATCGTTGTTAGTAGATACAAGGTAATCAGTGGTTTGTCCTATATATACAAGGTGGTTCAAATAATATCGAGACTGATTTTTTTTACGAGCGTAAAACCCTACACAACACGTTACTGACCATGGAAGGGGGAAGTTGCTTCTCTTCCCTCCCTTCCTGCTCAGGCAGTTGTGAGCATGTTCAGTCTTGTCTAAACTCTACAAGAGATGCGTGAACAGAATGTGTCGGTAGCGTGGAACAACGCATTATTATCAAATTTCTTACTGCAGAAGGGGTCTAAACATCGGAAATCGTCACAGGCTCGAAAAACAGTTTGAAGAAGCATGTCTCTTGAGAACTCGAGTGTTCGGATTGTGAAGCCTTCAGAGAGAGAGAGAGAGAGAGAGAGAGAGACAGAGAGAGAGAGAGAGAGACAGAGAGAGAGTGGAGAACACGCCGCATAATCTTCGATCGCAAACATCAATCACCCGATCCAGTTGTGATCGTGCTAACATGCTTATAATGCGTTTTATTGCAAACTTTTGTTGGGTGAAGTGAAGAAACAGCTCCGGTCCAAGAGGAAAACAGGAGGAAATCGGATTTCCTTCCTTCAAGGCAATGCGAGACCTCGTACTACCAGAAAAACCATGGAAACCATCAGTAAGATAAAGTGGGACCTCCTTCCCCATCTACCTTACAGTCCAGATATAGACCTAAATGATTAAGTTTTATTTGAGAGATTTAAAAATGACTGGGAGTGCGGTTTGAGGATGATAACCAGTAACCTCATTTGTTCAGGAATGGATGCGCACTCGAGGAAAAAGAATTGGAAAAGGGAATAAAATAGTTCCCAAAACTCAGTAAAAATGTATGGAAGCCAATGAGCCTTTTTTGAAGGGTAACATGTAAAACTGGTTATTCCCGTTCATATTTGAACTACTTTGTAATTTTGCAGTATTTTGGTCAGACAGGTTCAACGGTGCAGAATTCTACATTAGAGGTTGAAAATATAGGAAAGGTTTATCTTGTAATTGTAAGGTAGCACAATTTTTATATTCTCCGCATCCGACAGCATAAATGTGCAAAGTTTTATTCCAATACATCGCATAACATGCATCTGTAAGTGGTTCAAAATAAGGATAGGCATAGTTTTAGAAACTTGGGCCTAAACCGTAAGTGTCTAAACTGTCGTCCAAATTGTGTAAACAGTATACATTTGGATTTGAAAATATCAGTAAGGGTAGTTCAGGAACGTTGCAAGTTAATGGAGCCTATAATTTTTGGCGAATCCTACACTTCCTAACAAATTTATGTCCTGACTGGCTAGCGTTTTAGTGTGATATCCAGAATAGTCAAATGTTAAATTTGGGCTCCAACGGATCAATATATAGTCACAATTTATTGAGCTCCAAAGTCGTGTGTTTTTACGCTAATGTATTTCACATGGGATTTTGCGAAATTCCAACCCCTAACACCATGCCTGGAAATAAAAATTTAAATTTCACAATTGTTATAGCATCTACAGTGAAAATACATTATATGAGTAAGACGTTAAGTTACTAGCATTTCTAATAGTCTGTGCATTTCGGAAACCGCAATATACACACATACAGACTTGACGCTGTATAATATAGCAAGGTGGATGAATAAGTTGGAATTCCAGCTCATTACATTTCTCATTGAATGAATTAAAACAAATTTCTCCATAGCAACAATTGTGTCCAACTTTCAATACAAATAACCCAGGAGTTGCACATACATCTGCATGTTTGTGTTACCATGTCCAAATAGAGTTGCTTACATTAGGCATGCATGCTCCATAAGCTCGCCTATGAACAACGTCTCAGCACAAAGCGCCACGCTTAATGCATGTATGTGTAGTAGCAATCCACATTTGGTGAAATGCGAATGAATTTTCATGATCAAATAGTTATAGCCAGTTCGGAAAACCAACTACAAAAGCAATAATTTTTCAAGTATATTAACAGAATATTGTGACTTAAATACATAAAGCATTAAAATAAAAGCCACAGAATTAACACGAGTTCATAAAAAGAGAACAAAGATAAAAAGGAACAGATAATTAATCAAGTGAGCTGTTTTATAATTTAGGACCGATAATATTCCAGGATGCAAAATGTTGACGGATACATAAAATCGGTCAGATTCTAAGGTATGCGTGATACAATAAGGCAAATAAAAAAAAATAAAACTACAAGAGAAACACACACTACTTTCCCTATTTCTTAAATATAGTATGATATTCCACCCGCAGCCGTTTCGAGGCTCCTGAATAAACCCTCTGATGTGATACATTCACATGACCTTCTCTACCCTATGTCGTTTATTAGTGAGTATACAAATTATTCTTACTCAAGCTTAAGTTTCTATTTAGTACACTTTAATCCAAACCTTTGTAGAAATAGCTACATTACACATTTCGTTATAGATGCAAAGAGAACTACGTCAGTCAGATGTTTAAGAACTGAAAGCTATATTGTGACATATTGGTAGCACTGGGAATGATAGTGTTGGCAACATAGACAGAATGTTACGTATTGTAAAAGGGAGGGGATAACGTGCTACTTGCGGCAAGGTAAGGAGTTCTCTTTTTTGTGTCTGACAACGGAAGAGATAGCATGTGGTAGGCATGGAGGTCCTCGTGGAAGCAAATACAAAATGTAATCTGTGATTTTCGGTGGAATTTAGTGGCCTCCAAAAGTTGAGTAAGGTGTGATTATTTGAACAGGTAATCCTATTCCTTAATCCTGCAATTTTAAGCATGTTTTAAGTGTATTTTAAATTCATTTTAGGCTCCCCCCCCGTCGGCCTCGTGTTAATGTGAGAAGTAAAGTAAATTCCCGGATACCTTTCTGCTCTACCATCTAAATTGTGTTAATATGTGAGGTTACGACAATATGCTGGCCTTAAAATTCCATACTGTTTCCATGCAATCGCGAGAAACAACCGAATGTTGACAGGCAAATGACCAAGTAATGAACATTTTGAACCATTAATAATGCACAAATAAGAAATGGCTTATGCCACAAAAACAGCTTATTTGAAATAAATTGTGTTTTAAACAGATCTACATGTTTTGTGTAGTAAGCTTCCCTCTACAACTTAACGTTTATCAGTTATACAAAATTCTTTCGAATAAAGTGGACCCCATAGGCTATTCCCAGAAAATTCATGATATGAATATTATTTGTCGTGTAAATGACTTTAATATATGGCATTTTAATCAAAGCCGTTAGTCATTTTTAGGAAATCTAAAATTTCAGAAAATGCTGCTTGCAAAGGGTAGTTGGTTTGGGGAGTTTCTTGATCATAGAGGCCTTTAGAGACGTCAGAACATCTGGGTTCTAGACCGCGCTAGATAACGATCCGCCACCTTATCAAACGAGAGCAGTACAGATAATTAGGCCCAAGTCCTCAAGCTGATCATCCACAATCGCTACACTTTACAATGAATTAGACTATTCTTTGCGTTACTCAATTTAGATATTGCGTAGCTTGAGATAGGTGTGGTCAGTTGTTGCTCTAAACCAACAATTATTCGTATTTATGGTCATTTTTAGAGCTCGTTAGTTTCTAACATTGAATTTAAAGACCTACTACGTCTTCTGTCTTCGGAAGTCAACTCGAAAATTTTGCCCAATTATTTCGACACGGATCTGAGGTAGACTTTTTCGATTACCCATAACTAAATAAAACTGAATTATAAAGGACTGGTGAATTACTTGGTATGATGCAAAGGCTATATTGATTATTGGTCACACTAGTCATGGTCGTAACCTAGGGGCCAGCTTTAGGGGGTAAACTAAAGCTACACAATGAAGTAGTGTAAAATAGGTTTCGAAATGGTTTTCAGTCAATTTTCAGACAAATAAAAACATTGTTTTTAAATAATATAAGCAATCATAGTTAATATTGCATAAACATGTTAATCGTATTTGGCTTTGTCATCAAGTTGATTTATTTTTTTATTTCTGTCAATAGTGCCGTTAATAAAACTTCCAGTGTGTAATACTCGAATGCTTTTTTATAAGATTTAGTTTCTTAGCTACTCTGCAAGTTATTATACGACACTTTTTCTATTTCTCTATCTAATTTCCGTTACATGTATTCATCATAAATATTCACAAGAAACGGTTTTAAACAACTAATACACGATTTGTCAACTGCGGATGCTGAAAACCAAGTCGATGTAATTATATTATCCAATAAACGTTTTGCTTCAGCAAATAAGACACAAAGAAAGTAAATGCTAGCAGTTGGTCTTCAACTCTACTTGATTCCATTGTGATATTGGTACTCCAGGACATTTTAAAAAAATCTGATGTGCTAAATTCTCTACCCTCTATCGCCTATTAGTGGGTGTACAAACTATTTACACTAATACTTCTACTTCATTTTAATCCAAACAAAACTTTGCATAAACAGCTACATTACATATTTCATTATAGATACAAAAAGAAGAGCGAAAGTGAAATATGCAAGAACTGGGTGCTATAAGCTGCCTTAAAATTCCATACTGTTTCCATGCAATCCTGAGAACAACTGAAGGGCAGGAACAATTCGAGCCTTTAATAACGGATATCTCGGAATTGGCTTATGCCAAAAAAAATTATTTGAAATAAATGTGTTTTTGCGTAGTGCGTTTTCGTTTACCAGTTATACACGAGTATACAAAATTCCTTCCGAACGAACTTCATACGCTATTCTGGGAAAATTCAAGATATGCATTTTACTTGTGTAAATATCATTAATATATGGTATTTTAAACAAAATTGTTAGGGTCATTTTTTTATAAAATAAAGAATCCATGTAAAGGGTAGTTTACGTTTCCTTTCCAAATTTCCTTTCTTAGTTATTCATTTACTAAGTGTCTACCTTCTGTATGCTCCTCTTGAGTTCCGAGATCAAATTAGGGCAGTTGTGCTTATATTTTTGTGGGCGGCGCCGTGGCCGAGTGGTTAGACCGCTTGCCTCTCACCAAAGCGGCCCGGGTTCGATTCCAGGATGTGGGATTTGTGGTGGACAACGAGGCGAATGGGCGGGTTTTCCTAATGTTCTCTGGTTTTCTCCGCCATTCATTCCACCAACTTCATCTTTACGTTAATCCATTTCACCGTCATTTCATATCAACTACCTTCGCGCTCTCAACCATCTGATCCAAAGTGTCTGCTCCTCGACAGGCCTACAACCGCAGGCACCCGCTTGTAAGACAGCTATAGATTTTATTCTGCGTGTTAATGAGTGTTATTAATGACCAAACAGCACGGATATTCAAGAAACAGAATATTTAATTTATTTTGAAGGGAATTCTAGGGGTTTTAAGGGTGGTATCTTATATTTCTGTTTTTAGTTCAGCCATTGCTATACAGCAGACAAACATAGAAATAAAACATGAGTAAGCGGTGGAGAATGTATCAAATACGATACAGTGGCCGTTATTACTTTTGACTCGTTTGTAGAGAAAAAAATCCGAAACCTGAGGTATCGTATCTGACATCGGGGAACTGAGTAGGGCATGCAGTAAGAATAGGCGTTAATCACTACAAAAAATTCTCCCCTTTAAGTAATTCCAAAGAAAATACTGTTAAGTTGGAAACATTGGTGGCAAATGGCCCCTCCCCCTGGGGAGCAAGTTTTAAAATATTCTAAGTCTCTCTCCCAGAGCAGGCCACGTGAAAGCGAATATTACACGGTTGCAATTTCAAAGCCCCTAGATCTAGGGTAAGGCTGAATTTCTTTGAACTATCACATATATTTGATTTATTGGATGTTTGGCTCCTAAGGTCGCTGTTGAATTTATTGTGGAACCGGCAAGTAATGCCTAGCACCACGAAGACAGGCTAAGTACTTTGAATTATGCATCTGCAGTAGGCAGATAGGGAGTAGTCCATCGATTGGTGTGAGATGGTAATCACGAGGGCTATGGAACACCCCGTCCCCCAACCCTCGCCACAAAGGAATGATAATATCTAGACGTACTCATAATTCGTTTGGAAAAATGGATGGGCGGATTCTTACACCAAACCAAGAGATATATCATGCTCCTACTTCACTGGAGTAATCGTCAGTGACATGAGATACAGAGGTACGTTTTAATTGTTAGCTTTATCTCAAGAGATGATACAACTGTAAGAGAGTTTTTAACAGAATGTCTACTGATACTGAATATACTGAAAATATACTTGAATTTTTTATACTGGATGTTCTGAAGTTATACTGGAATTAGTGATTACATACTGGAAAATCTTGTGTTAAACTCACATGAGCTTCTCTACTGTTGTACAAACTATTTTTACAAATGCTTATTCTCAATCTATTTCATATTAATGGAGATAAACATTTTCTAGAAACTTATCTTATTGCTCATTTTCTTATAGGTGCAAGGGGAATATGGTAGTATTTAAGCGATAGTCAAATCTTTTAAGAGCTGGTTGCTATGTGGGGCATTCCATTCTCTTTGCATGTCCAAGAGTAAAATAAACCTGATGTGTTACAGTCACATGACTTTCTCTACTCTTGTACAAACCATTTTACAAACGCTTGTTCTCCATATGTTTCATGTTAATCGAGATGTTACTGTTATTGCTAATTTTTTTGTAGATGCAAGGGGAATATGGTAGGTTTTACGCGATAGTCAAATCTTTTAAGTGCTATGTGGAGTACTCCATTCTCTTTGCATGTCCAGGACATAAAAAATGAATAACGAACTTGAGTAAAAGTATAAGTATTGGAACATTTAAGGGAATAACAAGCAATATCTCGAAAACGGTTCACTCAACAAAAAAAGTATATGACATAAACTGTGTATTTTAACGCGATCTACATTTTTTGGGTAGTAAAATATTGTCTATCTCTTATTGTTTACCAGTTATGCAAATGTCGTTCACAATGAAAAATATTTTTGGATATATTCCCAGAAGATTCGAGATATACATTTCATTTGTCATGAAAATATCTTAAACATATGATATTTTAATCAAAATTGTTAGAGCCATTTTTGAGAAAATTAAAATTTTCGAAAAATGTTCCATGTAAAGGGTAATCTGGGGTGAGGGCATTTTTTCGAAAACCTTCGTGTCGCATCTCTGGAAGATACTGAACCTAAATACCAATTTTGGTGTTTATCCGACTGTTCGTTTCTGAGTTATGCTGTTCACAGACACACAGACATACAGACACACACACACGGACATGTTTCCAGAAATTATTTTTTGGGGATTCAGGGGCCTCAAAACACACATTTCCGGTGAAATCTCGGTATCCAATTTTTGGGTGAAATGCAATACTTCCCCTACTTACCATACGTGGTACAGAAAGTAAAAATATGAATAATGAATTCCCATTTGAGTAAAAGTATAAATATTGGAAAATTGAAAAAAAAAAAACAAGGAGTACCTCGGAAAGGTTCACTCGAAAAAAAATGTATATACACGAGTTGTATGTCTTAACGATATCCACATTTTTGAGCAGTAAAATTTTGTCCACCACTTACGATTTACCAGTTGTGCAAAGTCATTCAGAATGAGGAGGATTTCTTGGGAACGTTCCCGGAAAATTCAAGATATATATTTAATTTGCCAAAAAAAATATCTTAAACATACGGTATTTTAATCAAAATTGTTATAGCCATATTTGGGAAAATTAAAATTTCCGAAAAATGTTCCATGTAAGCGGTAGTTGGGTGTGGGGGGATTTTCTTGAAAGTTTTTGTGCCACACCCCTGGAAGATATTTAACCGACTTTTTGTTTTTGAGTTATACAGTTCACGGACAGACACAAACATACGCACGGATATGTTTCCGAAAATGCTTTATTTGGATTCAGAGCGAATTAAAACATGTATTTCGGTGAAATCTCTGTATCGAATTTTTGGGTGGAATGCAATACTTACCCGGCTTATTATACGTAGTAGGGAAAATAAAAAATGTAAATCTCTTTAAATCTCTCAATTAATTTAAAAACGCTTTTGTGAGGATCAGTCACTTCCGAGATATCGGTTATCATTCGATGTTATTGTTTTTAAGTACAGTAGTTATTCAGCTATCTTTCGCGATATAACGGAAAGAGATCACATTTTAAGCCCCGCGTATAGCAATTGCTTCTAAACAATTGTGTATCGCTATCTTCTTTGTACCAATGACAAAATGTGCAATGAGCAGGCAGAGGGATTTTAGTAAGTGAACCATCAAGTCAGGAATGCATCGAAGGTTGTTGGCGAGGACAGGTGGAGATAACTGCGACCTTGTAATGTTCTCTGTAAACAAATATTAACAGTTGAAGGCACTACACCCTGCTTCAAAAGGAGATAGACCAGGATTTTTTAGTATCGGAAGAAAATAATGTGGATATGTTTAGTATTGCTAGTGTGGAATAATGTTTTTTCGAAGTGCGTGGAACTTAAATAGCATGCGACTAGCACGTAGACACTTATATTTTTATAAACTATATTCCACATCATCCGCGTAGTAGGGGCAAATAAAAAAAAATCTGATGTGTTAAACTCAAGACTTTCTCTACTCTTGTACAAACTATTCCTACAAACGCTTATTCTCCATCTACTTCATGTTAATCGAGATAAACATTTGAAGACTCTAACTTATTGCTAATTTTCTTGTAGATGTAAGGGGAATATATATTTACAAGGGCAACATAGAAATACAGTAGCCTTTAAGCATAGACATTACTCTTAATAGCTGGTTGCTATGTGCAGCAACATTCTCTGTGCCACAGATTAATACTCTTTTCATATCCAAGACAAAAAAATGAATAACGAATTCGTATTTGAGAAAATAAGTATTGAAAAATTTAAGGGAATAACAAGCAATATCTCGAAAGTGGCTCACTCAACAAAAAGAAATGTATTTGACAAATTGTGTATTTTAACGCGATCTACATTTTTGTGTAGTAAAATTTTGTCTATCTCTTATGGTTTACCAGTTATGCAAAAGTCGTTCACAATGAAGAATACTTTTGGAGACATTCCCAGAAAATTCAAGATATACGTTTTATTTGCCATGAAAATATCTTAAGCATATGGTATTTTAATCAAAATCGTTAGAGGCATTTTTGAGAAAATTAAAGTTTTCGAAAAATGTTCCATGTAAAGGGTAATCTGGGGTGGGGGGATTTTCTTGAAAACCTTCGTGTCGCATCTCTGGAAGATACTGAACCTAAATACCAAGTTTGGTGTTTATCCGACTGTTCGTTTCTGAGTTATGCTGTTCACAGACACACACACACACACACACACACAGACATGTTTCCAAAAATGCGTTTTTTGGATATAGAGGGTCTCAAAACATGTATTTCCTGTGAAATCTCGGTATCAAATTTTTGGGTGGAATACAATACTTCCCCTACTTACTGTATGTAGTAGGGAAAGTAAAAACGAAATATCAGGCTTGCTTCAGATTTCCTGCCTCAGTAACTCTGGTTTATATGTTTCCGTACACTGAATTCTTCTCTAGAATACTTTCTTTAAATTTTCAGCTTTATACCTTACTCTGTGTTTCTAAAAGCTGTTCTATTGGCTCTAGAGCTTGCGGTAGTTTTAATGTTTCTTACTTGCATATACATATTTATTGTAGTTACAATATTACTAAAATGATTCTGAATATATGAAAGAACCTAAAACAAAGTTGGTGAAATTATTTCCTTGCCGCAGTTATAGCGTAAGTGAAGGAACAGTCGCAACGAAGCTGGCTGTTGTGAAGGGAAGGGGAGGGGTGTGTGGTAACACGATTTCCTTGTTTATCTACTAAAACCTCTCTGCCTGGTAATGATATTATTTATGCAAACGTGTATCACAATTAATTTGAAGTAGTTACATTAGGAATTCGTTCTTCTGATTTTCTTTGTGTTTTGCTCATTTCAATCTCTGTTTATAATAATAATAATTATAATAATAATAATAAGAAGAAGAAGAATAAGAAGAATAAATGTTTGTGATATCTTGTTTCTGGGTCAGAATGCTGGACACTATGGAACAGTAAGAAAGCCTGGACGCGTCCGAACAATATTTTTGAGAGTATTTGTAGGATGTACTCCTCTAGACAGAAAAATAAATAAGTACATTAGAAGGGAATTAGGTATTTATAAACTTACGGATAAAATTAAACAGTTCCGAGAGGTAGAAAAAGATCGTGTTGACAGAAGAAGAAAATCTTAATGAAGTACAAACGTTGAGGAAGAAGGTGTGGGTCGGTCACAGAAGAGATAGAGTAAACAAATTTATCTTCCACGAGATCTGAATAGGCCAAAATGACCTAATTTATTCTTATCCTTTTATTATGATGAAGATTATTATATTATTAATATTATTATTACCACCATCATCACCTCATAATTGCATATATATATATATATATATATATATATATATATATAAAACGGAAGGGGACAATTCGCACACTGCGAACTACGTGAGATCTGTTCCAGGCATCACGCAGGAGGAAGGGATGAAGTGAAGGAACCAGGAGGCTAGAAGCAGACAGACCACACAGACGCGCAGAAGTCCCTAACAGTACCTAGCTCGAAGAACCGTCCCACTACTGGGGCTGCCCAGAGAGGGCGATGAACGACCCCTCAACCAAGTAGCCCTTTAATGCCCATGAAATCTAGAAGCACACCTGAAACGTGAGAAGGAAACGCATTGAAAGTGCAATGAGGGATAGAAATGGTGGTAAGTGAGAAACCACACAAAAGTCACCTACCGACCAGGGAAAACCACGGAAAACAGAAGGTGTGAGTGGTCGGTCTACAGGAATCGAACCTGCGAGCTCCCGAATTCGAGGCTTATACGGAGCCAACGCGCTAAGTGAGCATAATACTTACTGAAATTGATAAATAAGAGTCGAAGTGATAGCCTCTTTCTTAATCATCTTTTCACCAACAGGAGTCGCATAATTCAGCAGCCCTTGTGCACTACATCCCCACTCTGTGACAGCAATAACTTGACACTATGTCACCATTTGTTAAAAAAAGCGTTTGGCATGTCACTGCTGTTGTGCTTTTGTAGAGTGTAGGTACATAGCTTATAGCTCACCCAGGCCTCTCTTTACATATTCGAACCTCTAGTCATATTACACTGCGCTAACGTGCTTCTCATTATTTATACCAATCGCAGCAGAATGCTTCAATAGAGGCTATTTTGTGACACCAAATATAATATTGCGCATTTTTTAACCTTTGTTTGCAGGAATTTCTTTCAAGCCAGTCATAAAGAGAAATAATGAACGCTGTGCTGAGTCTGATGTACATAATACTGATAACGTATTACGTTATCTGGACTTTAAAAGCCGCGCGAAGATGCGAGAATTTTGAAGCAGTACACCTCACCAGCTTCTGATGTCGTGATCTCGTAGCTCGTTCTATTCACTCGTGCGCCAGCTGCTACAGTGGTAGAGCTACGGCTGCTTTCTCAGAGTATACTTGAGTGTAATGTGAAGGATAAATTGACTGAGGAATTTAATGTGATCTAATACTTGAGCTATTCAAGCGAGTTGCCGACCATTTGAAGATAAAGAATAAAACTGATTGTGTATCTTAGCACTGAAACTATAACAATTGGCTTATTATACCTGCTAACTTCTGCAGAATAAATTTTACTGTTTAAAAAAAGCATTTCCGCTATTCGTCTTGTTGCTATATTGACGAGCCTAAATCTAGGAGACTTTAACGTTCCCAATTTCCAGAAATGACATACGTGGCTTGGCAAATTTACTGAACTTATAACCTAATTGTATTCTAGAAATCTTTATGCCTAGCGCGTTCGCTACTCGCTGTTGCTAATGTCTTTACTGTACATGACTTGCTAATTATCTTTTTCTTCGTACCTATCTTTTCAACTTAAGTTTATTAAATTATACCTTGATTTAATATACGGAATTTATTTGTTGAATTGTTTCTCTATATTATTTCTTTATTTAATTAATTATGTCTTCCAGTCAATAATTATTAGGGTATTAATACTTTTACTTTATTTGTTACGTACTACTTACAGTAAGTAGAGGAAATACTGTATTTAACCAAAAATTCGATATCGAGATTTCATCGGAAATATATGTTTTAAGGCCTACTGAACACAAAAAGCATTTTTAGAAAAAGGTCCGTGTGTATGTGTAAACAGCCCAACTCAAAAACGAAAAGTCAGTTAAATACGAAATTGATATTTAAGTTAAGCGCTTTCCAAGGATATAACACGAAGATTTTGAGGAAAATCTGTTAACCCAAACTACCCTTTACATGGAAAACTTTTCGTTATTTTTGATTTGCCCAAAAAGCCTCTAACAGTTTTGATTAAAGTACCATACCTTTGACTGTTTCCATGACAAATAAGGTATATTTAGGTATATCTTGAATTTTCTGGGAATAACCTGTGAAGTCCTCTTCATTCGGAAGGAATCTTATACAGGGTGGACCATGCAAGCTGAGACTGTACAATATCTTCAAAACTAAGCGTTGTAGAAAGAAATGTCTCTGACAAAAGTTGCTTGATATTATTGGGGAAGTAAATGCCATTAGTCGTGTTTTGTTCGAGCACGTTATAATAGTCATTTTAGGGTCAATTTAATTTTAGCCTATTTGTATGTTCCCATTTAAACAAATTAAATTGGGCCTAAAATGAGTATTACAACGTCCTCCAAATAAAACACGACTAATAGCATTTAATTCCCCCATAATACCAAGCAACTTTTATCAAAGAAATTTCTTTCTACAATGCTTAGTTTTGGAGATACTGTATAGTCTCAACTTAAATGCTCCACCCTGTATAATCTTGTATAAGTTTTAAACGTTAAGTGGTAGACGAAAGCGCACTATAGAAAAAAGAAGTAGATCTCTTTAAAATACACAATTCGTTTCAAATAACTTATTGTGGCATAAGCCTTTCCGAGATATCCGTTATTAATGGTTTGAATTATTCAATACTTAGCCATTCTTTTAAACTGAATTGTTTAGTTGCTAAAGCATATTTTTTGTAACAATATGTACAACACATCTCTTTTATGCTTTTATGGCCGTTTTATGAGTCATAAAAAAGCTCCCCAGTGAGAAAAAATGTACCATAAAAGTACTTGTGAAGGTTATATCCCATTCTTCATTTTCATTCAGCTTGAAGATGAGATTGATTTTTTTTTTTTTCGAGTGGAGGAGAAAATGATTTATTCACTTACCCCAGCCCCGATGGGAGTCGAGACTGAGAGTGTGGGAATCACCAATAGTCGGCATACCCACTAAAAACTCCTCCACCGGAATGGAAATAAGGAAGAAGGAAGAAAGAGGAATTCTGTGTGATAATGCGGCCGTACCGCTGTTGCACCGGCGTATTCAGGGTAAGGATATATTGGCTGGCCACTAGGGCTAAATTGATACGGTTATTTTGGTTTTTAAGAGTACCACAGGCAACGATTCCTAATCTTGTAGTTTTTAAACAAAGTCCTCAAAATGAATAGGATTAAATTTAAAAAACAAATATAATTCAATTTAATAAATATGCGAAGGTTCTTTAATTATTTTGTGCTACCCATAGATGCTAATATAGAAAGTATAGTATTACGGGTCATTCACAATGAAAATCAGACACAAACTTAAAGCACGTTATCTTAATCACTCGTTCTCATTGGCTGACGTTAACAGAACGTAAACTTAAAACTCAAACACAAAGTTCGTAAGCTCAAGGTTTTTGTCTACGTCAAACATAAGAAACTAGCCAATCAAGGAGAGTTTCTCCTCACAGCTATTTCCGTGATCATTCTGCCATATCTCATCAGATTTTCTGACACCGGATATCGACTCCCTAACCACCCTTGCGTGTAAGATCCGGCCCAGGATTCACCGTATGTCACAGAAAAATTAACTGTATAGTAGGTGATTGGCAAGTTTAACGCCCTTTAACTGGATAAATGTTTAATTTTATACACAACGCTTTTGTTGGTGGTCGCTTCTCAGGTAGCTCAGTTGTTTCACGCTGTCTTGCGATTCGCTGCTGTTTATGTTTGCGTTTATCGCGTGATGACGTGTTTGCGTGATGACAATATATCGCGATAACTTTATGCTTAATTTTCTTTTTGAATAAGCTTTATAAACCCTTATTCTGTAGGACAATATCACAGCCCCTCATTATTACTAAAGAAATCATAATTAATTAATGTGTTATTAATTAGTTCATTCGTGTTCTGTTGCATATGGATATATTGTACGCCAGCTTTATTATTAATGTCATTTCAATGTTTTAAAGGAGTATTGCAATATTGTAAATAATATGTTATTATTTTAAGTTAGGATTAACAAAGCTTCGAGTATATTTATGCTAAAATGCTTCAGAAGTCACAGTTCCTTAGTGTAATTCCACTCCCAGCCGAATAAAAGCTGCAGTCCCTTAGTTGAAGATCAAACAGCTGCATATAGCAATACCGGTGTTCTAGAAAGTTCCTTGACGGTTTACAAGTCAACCGTAATCTTTTGAACAACTTCGAATGTAGTATTAGGATAGGCTAAGAGAGATGACACGTAACAGAATGACCCAATCAAATGTTACCATCTAGTTTAAACCAAAAAGTAGAAGCAAAGGTACTAAAGTAGTTGCATCTACGAGTGAGCCTCAGGTCAGGTTCTTTAGTTCTGAGAACTACCCATTATATTTGCGCTATAATGTAATATTATACTTATATTTCCTTCTCCGTGGACTAGTACTGTGCTAGTCTCTAGTTCCCAAGGTCGCGGGTTCAAACCCTGCGGAGGGGGATGGATTTTTTTCGGGCGTCAAAATTCTTAGAATGGCTTTCGTCGGAAGGGAAGTAAAGCCGGTGGACCCGTGACGTAGATTTACGGCATGTAAAAGAACCTCAAACCTGATAAAGAGACCTCTGAGCAAAATTACCGGTCTTTCACGCCCAATATAGAATGAGACGCTAAGGACCATAGTAGTTAAAGAGCGTCCATAAATAAAACTCAATTTTTTCTACTTATATAGTTATATACTTATATAGAAATACATAGTTATATTTCCACTTCATTCCGAATACTTAACATAACAGCTACATCCTGATATATTTGTCAATCAATTTCCTAGTTCTTAGAATGTGATTCGCGAGCCTAGTTAGCTCCCGCACAAGACAAGCTTAAATATTTATTTTATTTGCTTATTTACCCCTTTTACAAGAGAATTGACCCCAATTAAAGAAGAGTTAGACAAATTAAGCAAGTACATAAACAAAAACCACATTCAGACAGATGGAATACAAAAATGCAAGTAAGCAAGCAAGCAAACCAACCAACCAACCAAGCAACCAAGCAATCAGAAACCCCATGTCTAGTTAAGATATTTTTGACAATATTTATCAAAGACACTTTTCAGTGATATTTTGTTGTACATTAATCACATTCTCAATAAAATACAATTCTTATATGATATAGACAAAGGAATCTGACGGATAAAAGGAAAACTAATCTCAAGTTCAAATGTCTTACATTAAAGTTTTATTGTTCTAAGAAGTATGGATTATCTACAAAATAGATAACCAATTTATAAAGTAAAATTTGATCAGTAATTTTTCTTCCACATTTAGTTTGTCAATATTAAATTCATCTAAAATACTCTGGTAGTGTATACCATCACTATATGCTAATCTGTTATATTTCTTCCAATAAAGAAATCTAAGAAACTTTTTCTGAATTATTTCTATTGTATTAATAAGAGTCTGAAAATATGGAATCCAAATTCAGCGAAAAGCAACATGTAAGATGTTTAGAATTTCTGAATAAAAATCTGAAATATCTATGTGCATCGTTAACTATTCTATCAATGTCGTAATTAAACGACCATTTATTACTTATGTTTAAACCCAGGGTTATATACGTTGATTTAACTTTCAAGCACCTACCATTCGTGGTGTAAAGTGATTTACATATTTTGTTACCTCTAGCTATAGCTAGTAAACAGATTTTATGAGCTATAAAAGGAAGATCATTTAAAATACTCTATTCAAATAGATTATTAATATCATCCAAATGATTCTCAATTCCCTGTAAAGCTTTAAATCATCAGCAAATAAAATATATTCTGAATAGTTTATACATAAAGGTAAAATAAGAGCAAAATGCTGCTGACAGTGCATTAAGCTGCGGTTACATGCGCACAATTATAATAACTGAATATTAATTACATACAAAAGACGTACCCACACTATTTACAACTCGTCAGATATCCTTACCCAGATCAACACATAACGACAGAGACAACGAAGGCGCCAATCCTCAATCCACTTTGGGAACCATAAACTCAGGTAACCCACACAACTATGGGTGATAATTGTCATATGAATTCGTATAAACAGCTCGCATCTCACGAGCATCGTAATCGAAATTCACCAATAAAACTCTATGCTTCTGTGGTGAAAATAAAATCCTTGGTTGTGAATATATTCATTGCATCTATAAAAAGATAATTTGGAATTTGTAGAAAAAGTTCTTGTTTATTTATTGCCCTTAGTTGTTTCCTGTAGGCTTCGCATATTTCAAGGGTTATAGATAACTGTGCTGCTAGGATTTGTAAGGGCTGGAAGCATTTCCAACCCTAGATAAATACACTGTTGTACGGTATACTCGCTCATGATGAACATCCTGCAACATACAATATAGTTTTGCTCTTAACAAGCGGCGAATTTCAACCCATGCAGCTGCCAGGATTTAACTAATGAACACACATGCCGTTGGCCGTGAACTTTAAACGAAGCTAGTAGTAATTGTGGCAGCTGTCATTGAGTTAAGACTATATGGTCTAGCCCAACCCTAGACTCAGGGTAGCTGCTCTTCAATAGCAAATACACCTTAAAGATTTAAAATATTTCTCTACCCACAATCATTTGTTTTTGTAATTATTTCCTCAACAAATTATTCTTACAAAAACATTTTTCTATCTCTTTGATCGAGATTAAGAAACTGCTTTTTTACACATTTCGTTGTAGGTACAAGAGGATACAGGAGGGTAATCTTTAAAACTAGAACACTATACTAGGTGGCCCACACAAGTCTCCTTAGTTGAAGTTAGTTTATACGGATAGCCGGATGCCATAAGATTTGCCTAAGCAGAACTGCAAAGGGAACTCTATACCAACAGAGAGGAAACTAAGTTAAAGACCAATGCTTGAAAACGAACTTTTATTTACTGTAACTGGTCGCACAGCTCATTTGGTATGTAGCAAGGATAAGTGGGAAAAAGAGTTTCTTGGTATCGGGTTTCTGACTAGGAAGGATGTTGTTGCCGGCTACTCAGGTAGAGGGTTATTGGTTGGGCCACTCTTATCTCAGGGAGTGTGGATAGGAGTTGAATGATACTCACAGTACTCCTTCAGTGGCCCGTTTATTCTGATGATCCACGCTGTTTTCCTTGACCGAATCCCCGTCACATAAGATTTGATTCCGCCTATCATCCCCAGCTAGTATTTACGTGCTTTCCTCATTTCTACTTATCTTGAGATGTTGAAAAATATAACGATGTAAGTTTTAATGACTTGACTTTAGTCATTTATAGCTATCCTTCCTCATTTTATTGAACACTAACTTTTACACTTAAGTGTTTTAAATCTTGACATTTACACTGCTTCCCTGTACAACACAAAATGCTTTAAGTTACTACATCTATACTCTTCCCCTGTACGACATGAAGTGATGTTTTCTTCCCCATTGTACGACACGAAGTGATCCATCTTACACACGTCTCAAACTGCTCTCCATCCTAGATAATTTTTCTATTCTCCGCCTATTTTCTAGTTTCATTCCTTCTTTTTACAATGCACGTGACTTTTATAATTTCTCATTGGTCATTTTTCTAAATTTTCCGCCGTTTTCCATTGGTTCGTTATATTTTCAAGTTGGCCTTGCCCACGTCTACCATTATCGCCTTACTCTCGCATGATTAGGTTTTGTGTGCGGTTGACTGCATTCGACTTCCTTTCTGTTGTTCTAGCTTCCTGTGAGTTTCACCAGTTCTATAGAACTTAAGCGTTTGCTAATTTTTCTTTCCTGTATGTTCTTAAAGTATTTCACCTTTTATAGTTTTCACAATGTGTCTCTTCGTTCTCAAATACGCGTTTTCCTGCATTTTATTTTACGTTTTGATTATTTATTCGTATCTGGTCTTTACTTTATTTCTTTCGTTATGATTTTATTCCCCCCTTTTCTAATCCTTAATATTACCTTTTATTCTTCCTTCTTATTGTTATTCCCTTCCTTATTATTTTGATTATGCTGATTATTAACATTATTATGGTTATTATTATTCTGGCGCATCTTATCATTTCAGTAGAGAAACTGCCTCCTATATAAGGTGTTCCGGGTTCGATTCACGACTGAGCTTAGAAAGTTGTGTTTAAACAAAACATTTCACGGTATGTCCGGAGTATGGTGTTTGAATGTGAGAGTACCGATGTGTGTGTGGGGGTGTTATCGGTTATTTAATAAGTAATTCGCTCATTAACAAGAATTCAGGATTGCTACTTGACGCAAACCTGAGTACACGTGTTAAGTCATTTAGTTCCATGACAGTTAATCTACAATCAGTACAATTATATGGTATCAAAGCTAATAAAATTAAACAAAATCCAATTTTTGTTATGTTTATGCACCTCTAAGGGTGCGTTAGAATTAAATTGTTTTCTATGAGTACATTATTCATAATAAATATGTGCAAAAACATGCCCATCTTAGTGGAGGATTGATATAAAGGGCTCTCAGAACTACGTTCTACCTGGAATGAGCCATCACTTCTGAATATTATTTCTGTACGTAAACAACAAAAAAAAAACAACAAAAAAAACCTGAGCAGAAGGCAGATGCCACGTCTGAAAATTTCAGAACACAGCCTTCGAGCCTCGGCAGCTTTTTGGTGCATCTACGCACAGATGTAGCCACATCTGTGTGTTCGTTATTGGTAAACGATACCTTTGTATCTAAATGATCTGGCTAGAACTGCATGCGGGCAACCATATGACGCTTATGAGTACAAAACTATCATGTAAATAAACACCTGAAGACAACAGCAGTACCTCAGTGACCTTTCGCTTTGTACCTGAATTATCCCTTTGAACAGCAGTGATTCGGCAGCTTCTTTTGCACTTATGCATGCGTGAAACATAACAGTACAAGGGACGACTTGTTTACGCCACCTGGTATGCTTTGAAATTCCAGACTGTTACCACAACTTCCCGAGAAACAAAAGAATGGTGGCTTACCATACCAAACGTTTACGTTAATATTTTGGAAAATTCAAGCCAATTCATTTGGCATACTTCGTGATTTGACGAAATCTTCATTGTTCCTGTTTTGTTTAGCTCTTACGATGTCTCAGCTGTACACAGTTTTCTGTGACTCGTAGAAAATGCAAGATATATAGTTATATTCTTCTTGTCTGATCTCAAACATATATTACAGTAAAACTCAGCACAGCCGTTTTCGTGAAAGTAGAACGCAAAGCAAGTGTTTCCATGTAAATGATAATTTGGGGCGGTGGAAATTTCACAAAACATTCGTGCCATATCCTGAAAACGTACTGGTACTTATACATCCAACTTTTGGTTCCCTTTTTCTGGGTGGAATGCAAGCAATACTTCATCATCATCATCATCATCACTGCAAGGATTAGGCAATTGCCCGTTCCGGCTTCACAAATCATCAACATTCCTAGGACTTCCAACATCTCATCGTTCTCTTGCTTGGTAGTTCCTCGCTAGCAATGGGTATCTCTTCTACTAAATATGTTCATTTGTTCAATCCATTTTTAACTATAGTTCATTACCTTATCATATAAAGATTCCACTAATAGTGCCTCCCTTATTTTATTTTTTTCATTTTTAATCCTATCTAGTTTGGTGCAACCCTTTATTTGCCTGAAGAACTTTATCTCCGCCGTTGGAATTCTATATTTCTGTTTGTTCGCTGGGACCCAAGTTTCACAGCCATACAGTATTGTGGGGATTGCCATAACTCTGTAGAGCAAAGGTGGGCAGAAGTCAAGTTTGCACCCACAACACAACACAACGCAACCCTCACAAGAAACACAGACTTCTTTGAGGGAAGCGGGGTTGTTACGGTTGTAGAGCTCCTGCAGAGACAGTTGATAGCAATTTAGTTCACTGTTATATTGTGTTTAAGTTAACTTTCTACAATTTTTGAAAGTTTTTTCACTCTACTTGAAGGTACAATTGGAAAGTTCTTGAGGCAACATGACTTCCACAGCTATCTCCCAGGTAAGTATGTAACTAGCATATTTAGTTTTGTATTTACAACTATTAATTTTTGGAACTTTCTGTACAATGTTCTTAGCAGTTAACTCCTGCAATAATTTGGCACGTTCAAATAATAATAATAATAATAATAATAATAATAATAATAATAATAATAATAATAATAATAATAATAATAATAATAATAATAATTAATAATAAACTACATTAAATTTCCCGTGCAACGCATACCCTTAATTTCACCATATGAAGCATGTGAGCAAATTAAACGTTTCAATTCTCTCCTTCTGCACAGCAAAATACTCATCCTCCCATTCTGCACAAAATTTCGTTTTCTGGAAAACGATGGTTTAGTAGGCAGTGCCATCACGAACTCCACCATTGAACTACTTACTTCCAACTCCTCTCGCCTCTAGCTAGCAACACTGGCTCAGGCTGTGTGCGCTTTCAGTCGCGTTATGCTGTGATTACACCCTAAGTCGCGACACATGCTTTGCCCACCTCTGCGTAGAGTTTATTATTATTATTATTATTATTATTATTATTATTATTGCTCTATTTTACATTGCTTTTAATACAGGGTCCTATCGCGACGGATCTGTTAGTGGATAACTCTTAGATCGAGGTGTGGCGCACAGTTAGCCTTCTAGGTCTCATCCCTGTAACCAGCTGCTTAGTGTCGTGCAGATGGTATTAGGGACCGTGCAGTCTAATTGCCGCCTTCACACAGAAAGGCGGATAGTTAGCCTTTTAGGTCTCATCCCTGTAACCATGTCATCTTGCTTCGTCACTGTCCACAGAGACCCTAACACATAGCAGCCGGATTTTCTGCCACATGGCATTAGCGTGCCGTTTAGTCTACCTGCTTTCATTGTCTGTGGATAGATGGCATAGAATTCGCTATTACCACCTATTTTTGTTTTACTATTGTTTTAGACTTAAAGTGGAACTTTGGGTCATGGTATTAAATATCCAATCCGGTAATTACCTTAGTGGCTGAGGGAAACCACGTAAAAACTACTGTCAGATTTGTCAGCCTACGGGATTTGAACCCGGAAAGTTTTATTTTTACTTCTTTCCTTATTTTCGTTTTAATAGTTCTCTGTATAGTTTCATATAGCGTCTGGAAATTACTCATTTTAGAGCCAATATCCCTTCTTAGATATTCTTCCTGTATTTAACTTACTGTAAGTACGAGATAGAGTAAAATTTGAAAGGAAGTTTTCGAGAAATGCATAAAGTAAGGTAAGAATGTTCATTTTTAATTACTGGTGTAATACTATACAAGCGATGTAAATAACAATTAAATGATTTCAGTCAAATTAAATAATACAAAATATAATAACAGTCCGCCTTAAAGCAATATGTGTATAATATAGTATATAAAATGTATGTAACAGTCATTGTATTCATGTTTATATTATTGTATACGTATGTAATAATGTTATGTGAATGTATTACGTAATTTAATAATGTAGGAGCTGTGTGAATAATAGGTTAAAAGTTGCTAACAATGAGGTAACAATGAGGTAACCTTGAGGCAATAATGAATTAGAAAGTTTAATAATGCTACTGGTAATTCTTGGAGCAACAATAATGTAATATTTTTAAAACAGTATATAAATAGCCAATCAACAACCAGAAAAACTTAAGTTAAATAAAAGTATTCTATTAGAGTAGGATTAGCCAATCGAAACTGAAATAGAGCAAAATTTACAAATTCAGAAGTCAGTTGCAAGCAGACAGCGTTTTTAACCGGACGCGAGACGCGTCCTCGAAAAGTTTAATACGTATTCAGTGTGAGAAAAAAAAACAGTTTACTTGTTAAAAAGTGCAAGTATTTGATAAATAATCTCACAGCTCTCTATATCAGTGAAGTGTTATTTTAAATCGTGCCAAGAATTAATAAAAGGAGTGAAGTAAAAATTATAATATGTAAGTCTACATTGTTAGCCGCACCACTCTGCAAAGAAATTCATGTCTCTAACAATAATACTGACGCAGCCGAGGTAAACATAAATATATAATATTTAAAGTAACAGTCAAATTACAAAGTTAATATTTTTTTAACTTGGGGCGAAGGCTACAGGAAACTTTTTACCATACGTGCGGTTGCAACTACGTAAAGTTCGGCTCCCCAACAGTCGAAATACAATATTTTAAAAACCCCAACATCGAATTTTGGTAACGCAACTCAAGATAGAAATGTAGCACACGTTTTATTTGAATGTGAGGTGGCTTTATTTTTACTTGCCCTACTGCGTCAGTGGTGCCTTCGCAATTTTGATAAACATGAACACACGTTGCTTTGATGCCTAGTACTGGGTCATGAGTGAGTGGTTTTGATCGAACTCGTAACCTCTCTAATGCATATACCATATAAACACACATAGGACCATAACTATTCCTCTACGTATATAGATGTAGGGGGAATACAGACTAATAACCTAAAAGCCATCATATTTTAAAGGATAGAATCGAAAGTTTGGATGATATGTTACCGCCGCATTAACGTACCCTTATCTTTTGATAAATGAACCCAGTCTGCCCTCTATAGAACGTCAGTACTCAGTATCATCATTTATTCATAGCTATAGCAATATTCAGACGCGTCGTAAATAGAAAATTAGTATTTTTTTAATCTAGCCTCGATGTCTCTAATGCTGCAATTGATTATAATCTCTGTCATGGGCACATGACATTTAAAACAAAATGAGGAAGGTCATTACTATTATCTGATGACGTTAATACCTATGCTGATAATACCTATTCGAGGGTACAGAGAAAAACTACGGATGATCGTGACATTACCTAAACTATTTAAAATTTTGATGTGTTGCACTCCCATGGTACTTTTACAAAAGCTTATTCCTCTACTTGCTACTTGTTTTTAATTTTGTTTAATTTTTTTAAAATTGTTTTGTTTCATTTATATGCCGCGTTTAACACCTAAGGTCATATTTTTACCTATGGAACAATTGCTCATCGGCAATGGTGCTGACTCGCTTACAGTGGTGGTAATCTTTGGCATTCACACTATCATTTATATTTTCAGACTCTAGCGAGGATAGGGAATACTTCTGACTAAAAAACTCCCATCCTTCAACCGGGAATCGGACCCGGAACCTTTGGATTTGGAGGTTCGTATGCTAACCACCAGACCAAAGACCGATCTGAATGGCTCAGGTGGTAACGTATGCGGTCCGCATTCGGTAGGTCCCGGGTTCGATTCCGGCGACCGCCCACTCTGGCCCATTAGTTTTTTGGGGGGTTTTCCCGGGTCGTCAGGCGAATACTGGAGAGGTTTCTTTCAATCCCTTCTTTCCTGTCCCTTCATTTTGTTCCATTAATCATTCATTTCTTACCCCATTTGGTCTATTTCAGGATTGGAAGTGTCGGCGATGGTGTTTCGGTGCAGCGTAGCAAGGAAAAAAGTTGCTCTTTGTGAACTTTCTCTGTCCCTCAGCCTTCGGCTGGTTGTCGGAGTATAAGGACCGCCCCTTGAGGGGCCTTAGAACCTGTGTGGAGCGGGTCTCCGATCTGCCTGTCCGAATGCCGGGGCGTCTCAATCTGGAAACTGTAGGGACTCTATCATTGCTGTGCTGTCACTCCTGGTTCCAGCTGCTCGGCGTCTCTTTTCACCTCATCCTTCCCTCCCGGGGGCAGCCCCTCGTGGGGCGTCGGTACAATGTCATTCCTGGATTGGTGCCGAGTCCTCTCTGCTCTACAATCCAATCCAAACCAGAATACAGAGGCAGTCACCTACTTCTTGTTGATACAGATACAACAAATCCTCATTACTCATTTACACATTTCGTAGTAATTATATCAAGAATACAATCAGATAGGCATACTCTTTTAAACCCGGTAGCTATGTGGTGGCTTTGAAATTCTCTTCTCTTTGCACTAACACGAAGAAGAAACAAAGAAAAAAGAGTATACCGACTTGCAGGTGAGAATAGTACAAAGTATTCGAACATTTTAAAATAATAACAAAGAAAAATTGACATATTTTGTGGCTTTTTTGTGTGGTAAGATTTTGTCTTTCTCTTGCCGTTTACCATGTATACATACACCCTCTCAAGAAAGTATACGTCTGCACTTAAATTCTAGCAGCCAAATTAACAGAGGTAAACATCTATTTTTTTTTTTTGGAAATACAGATCAAATGGCAATACGGTTTACATGTTTTAGCGGTTTATCAGATCGTACATTTCATCAGTTTTATATTGTTTTTTAAGAATATGCCAACATTGCAACCGCTTTGTAGGTAGTGTTTTCTACATTATTTTACATGCATTGAGTGTAACCTTTTTGTGTGTATTACTTGATTTTGCGCTGTAAATACGATCATATTTGACGGAGGAATAAAATATCAGAAATTGGGAGTTTTTAACATTCTTGCCACCAATCACATGTCGAAAGTATGTGGATATAATGAGCATGCTCTACCCAATACATGAAAGATAATTTTTAAAACACTACGTACAAAAAGGTACAAAAATGTTCGCACATTTCTTCAAAAATTTATAAAAGTAATGAAGTGAAGGATCTGAAAAACCGCCAAAATACGTAATACTTCTTGAGGGAAGTAACTCATTCAGAATAAATTATTTTTCCCAGGAAAATCCAAGATGTATGATTTTATTTGTTATGCAAATAGCTTAAAATGTGATATTTTAATAAAAATTGTTGGAACTATTTTTTTTGAGAAAATAAAAATTTTGGAAATTTTTTTTTCAAGTGATTGGTAGTTTGAAGTGGTGGAATTTTTATGAAATTCTTCGTGTTGTATCCTTGGAAGATGCTGCCGGATGAGTATGCTGCTTACAGACACACGCACACACACACACACACACACATACACACACATACACACACACGCACGCACTCGAAGCTTGTTTCTAACTGTGCACTTTTGGCTTCATGAGGCCTCAAAACATGTATTTCCAGTGGAATCCAATATTTCCTCCGGTTTCTGCTCCACACTAAGTACATAGTAGGGAAATAAAGGGTATAGAAAATTCAACAGTAAATGGTAGTAACTGTAGGGTGGAAGGGGTATAACTACAATTCTCTAAAGAGTGGCTCTACATGAAAAATTAAAATACTATTGTAGTTTTTGTGCTCAAATTTCAGAAGAAAACAATAACGTATGCAAGTAGATAATGTTGATCATTATGTCACGAGGGAATATACAATTTTTACGAGTGTCACATTAAGATTTGCCACAGTTAGATACAACATTTCATGCAATCGTAGTATTATAAATTGTACAGTCACTCGTCTCTCTCTGGGAACGTCATGAAATGTGGGAACATTGCGTTTAGAGCCAGAGTTATTCCAGCACATATGTAAGTGATTCAGTACCTAGGCAGCTAAATCAGGTGTTGATCAAGAATGGAGATTGTAAGATTATTGAAATAATAGCTAGTAAATGTGCCCTGTTTGTAGATAGGTATAACTAACTTCGGTTTTCATTGTACTATATTAATACTGTTCCATGGAAAGCTGTGCAAAACAGTGTTTTATTAAGATGTATATTTGTATTGGGCAGAGGATTCCGTTAGTGTCTAGTAAATGTGTACTCTTTGAGAGTAAAAATTGTAATGTATTTCAGTTTTACATTATGTTGCCATTAAAAATATTTTTGTGGAGATATGGTGCAAAAAAGGTTTTATTTAGTTATACTGGGTGGACCATTTAAGTTGAGACTGTAGAATATCTCCAAAACTAAGCGTTGTAGAAAGAAATGTCTTGAATAAAAGTTGCTTGATATTATGGGGGAAAGTAAAAATAAAAAACTAAACAAATTTGTGTAAAGTACTTTACGATTGTCCTTACACCAAGGTAAATAACAACGAAAATGTTGAACGAAGGGCGCAAGAATTGGTTGGACCATCCATGGATGGTCATTTGAGGGTCATGTTACGTTTCGTAATTGGGAACCAACATTTTTACTTTCTCTACTACGTATAGTAAGTAGGGGAAGTATTGTATTACACCCAAAAATTCGATACCGAGATTTCACCGGAAATAAATGTCTTGAGACCCCCTGAATCCAAAAAAAGCATTTTAATGAGAAAACAGCATATAAAGTGTAGGCTCCCATTTAAAAAAAATTAAATTATCCCTAAAATGATCATCACAACGTCTCCAAACAAACCACGACTAATGTCATTTATTTTCCTCCATAATATCAAGCAACTTTTATTAAAGACATTTCTTTCTAAAACGCTTAGTTTTGAGATACTGAACATCTCAACTTATATGCTCCAACCTGTATATTTAAACATGTTTATTACAAGTGATGACGGGTACAGCTGTTGCACAAAGTTATTCATTCACATGTGAATAATCTGGAACTGTGCACTAAAACAGGACGCCACTGTATGTGGTATAAGGTAAACAGATACACACACCTCTTCATTACTATACATACTCCACCTCTGAAGGCCAGTAGAATGCTGCCTGAAGTGCGGTGACGGCATAATTGGAAGCGAGTGTACTAGTGTTATATATGGCAGCATCTGTGCGCTGAAGCCATGTGATTTCTTTGTTTGCAAATGTATGCGAGCTTATTTTCTCCATCTTTGCTTTTAACAGCTCTTTCTGTGAATGACATTTTCTTATATAAATGATCCATTCTCCGAGAAACCATTCAAGATCTACATTACATTTTAGGATAGTAAACACGATATCAAAGTGCAGCTGTAGTTCTACTTCGTTAGTTTTTTAAGAAAAGATAATTGCTTTTTATTAAAATATGGCATAATTAGAAAAATAATCACATCTTCCTGAATAGACTTAAAAGTTTAAAAGTAAATCAGTGCGCTTAGAAGAGGCTTGCACCTAGATCCTGTTGCAGCAACATACAGCACTAGCCACGGACAAAATAATAGAATAAGTCATTCATGTAATAAGATATCTATTCACAGTTTCTCAGCATCAACACAATAATAATTCGTTTGTTTAACATTTTGTTCTATGTTTTACGTGTATTGAATTTTTGTAATATTTTACGTATAATAATCAAGAGGATGTCAAAAAACACATATTCATAATGTGCATATGGTAGAGAACAAGTAGTAACGTTATAGCATATAAAATATAATATTAGAGGGAAAGACCATTGTTACGTATATAACCAGTAATATAAAATTACGAGAAATGCAGTAGTATATACGTAAACATGTAACAAACCTTGGATTCATAATTAAGAGGATGGAAGTCTGTAAGCTGCCGCGGTATCTTCGTGTTATCTTTTTTTCTGAGCGCCTGTTATTCTTTCATTATTTTGAATTTTGAGTTCTTTGTCCTCCGGCTAGCTATTATTACTCAGTCGAGCAAATCTCTTAAACAGGGTGTGTAAACGGAAAGGAGTTGTTACTAAAAGATAACACTGATAAAAGAATTTGTTTTTACACTTTTATGGCCATCACAATTTATTAATTTCATATATTTGCTCTTGATATACGCCTGACTGAAACTGTTATATTTTCGAATGTAACTATAATCACTTATTTGCCGCACATTATTAATTCGTGTATTTCACATTTTGCAACTAACTTTACGACGCGAGAGATTCTGTAGAACTGTGCGACGTGTAATCCGGAATGATTCTGTTGAACTGTGCGACGTGTAACTCGAGAATGATTCTGTTGAACTGGGCAATACTTGTCTCTGGCTTTAGAATTTATACTCCCTCGCCCCGACATGCTTAAACATAACAGAGCTGCTATTTGGTTAATAAAGCGCGCCAACATTAGCGTCTATTTTTATATCCAATCAAAATTACGAACATATATGCTCTAGGGAAGATATTCCCTCCATTTCTACAGAAACGCGCACTACTCTGACGTCATTTGCTTGTCTCTTCTAATTAATAAACAACTCACCCCCGCGCTACATTGTTACCCGCTCCTATTGTCACTTTCAGTGAGGCCGTGTAAACTTGTTTCCTAACAATGCTTATAATTAACAAACATCTCAAATCATTGTCATACAATAATGCTAATTTACACTACAATCACTCTGGCATTTACAATGTTGTGATATAAAATACTGCCTCATAAAGCATATGTATGTAACATAAAATGTTATTGGATGTTATTGGATAATAGCACCAATCAGGTGCATTGATTCGTACCTATAATTCAAATACGTACCATAAGAAGAACGGTTGGAAGGAACGCTAACAGAAGCTTGTCAGTGTTCGAGCAGGAAGGTAGTGTATAAACTCGTCTCTAAATAGATGCTAAAACTATGTATTCAAAGTCTACCAGTTATATATAGGTTAGCATGACAAAGGTAATAGTGAATTGTCTAAAATAAAAGTGAAATAATCAATAGAATACGTTGTGCAAAGTATTTTAACCTTCTCCATACCCAACCCTGACAACACATGAGCATTCCGACACAAATACAACAGCCGTGGAACAATTATAAAATAATTACAACATACTAACACACACAAGAATACACATATACGATCATCAAATTCCAGCCTACGAGAACCTCAAGATACATCACAAAATTACGGGCATCCAGACAGCCTACAGGTACATAACGCAGCATCCAACATCATCGTAGTGGGATCCTACCAAAGGGAACCGTTACACTGTAAAACTTAGTCTGATGTCTTATGTAGTATCTGAAACATTAGGTAATGAATTTAGCAGATTTAACATTGGATTGATGGGACTTTTAATCTTCACTTAAGTGTCTTTCAACTTTTTGTTTTGTATACATCACAATTTTCGAAGAATTCCAACCGCGTGCTGAACTCTTGTGCTGCCGTGACCAGGATCTTAGTCCCGACACTTCTAGAACAAATCTCTACAGAAGGCGTGATTAACACTTTACATCGCGTCATTGTTGTTTTCTTTTATTGTAGTTTAAATAAAGGTAATGTACGTAGCTTTTAGTCAACTCTATTAAATATTTAAATACAGGGTAAGTCAAAACGAATGAAAAACATTTACGTATTTATTATGAATATACCATTGAAGCTAGGAGAACGTACCAGGCATACAAATACAGCCCAATACTCAAAGTTTCATAAACATTCAATGTGGGAGCCACGTGTCACACGGCATATGTTGAGGCAGTAATCGAGTTCTTGCCATACACGTGACAGTATGTCAACGTCGATGTTTGTGATCGCAGTAACAAATTTACGTTTTCAGAGAGATCCGACTTTATGCATCGATTTGTAACAAATTATGAATCATGGTAGCACTACTATACACTTGAAACAAAGCATCTGTCTAAACAGTGGAAGCACCAAGGTTCTTCATCTCCAAAGGGGGCAAAGTGTGAAATCGCTCGGGAATATAATGGCGTCGGTTTTCTGGGATGTCAAGGATGTGCTGTTAATCCATCATTCTCACTCGGAAAAATATATCACCGGAGCGTACTATGCTGGACCAATCGAAGAGGAAGGAAAGGTCGAGTTTGGTAAAGAAGAAAGTCATCTTCCATCAGGACAATGCTCGTACTCACACGTGTTGTTGCAATGACGAAACTCAATGATTGTTGCCATACCCACCTAATTCCCCTGACTTAGTTCCATTACACTTGCATCTGTTCCCTAAACTGAGGATGGTCCTTGATGGAAAGAAACTTGCCCGATGGAGAACATAAATCGTCATTTGAAGCATTTTCTAAAGGCCTGAAGAACTCTAATATTCGTGACGGGGTAGGTATAGATACAGGCGATTCAATGAAGGGTAGCATCTCGCGCGCTGTAAGGTATCACGCCCAGTAGGAACGGATGAGGTGAATGAACCACGGGAGGCTACAGAGACGCGTGGAAGTCCCTAACATTTCCAAGATCGCTGACCCGCCCCACTGCTGGAGCCGCCAAGAGATAGCGATAACTATACTCCAAACAAGCAGCCCTCTGATGTCTCTTTCCACTGAGGATGCATCCGCGCGATCCATATACCACAAAACCTAGAAGGAAAATGAGGATACGGAATGAAAGTGAAATAATGGAAAGGAAATCGTGGTAAAGAACAAACCACATCAACATTCACTTGCCGACCCTCGAGAATTCAGAAAAACCCATGGTTTGAGTGGGCGGTCGCCGGGAATCGAGTCCAGGACATCCCGAATGTGAGTTACATTCATTGTTGCGGCGCCACCTCGCTCGGTCGTGACGGGATAAAAGCCATAGAGCATAGCTGGACGAAATGAATTGCTGTCAAGGAAGATTCTTTTGAAAAATACGAAGCATTCTAAAAATGTGTGGTATCATTTTGTGTTTCATTGCGAGAACTTTTCAAAACCCCTTCCCACGAATAAACGTTTCCAATGCACTTGTCGAGATCTGTCTCCCTCCGGCTTAAAGGAATATTAATATACAATAGAACTCTGCTTAACCGAACTAAAGGGCGCAGAGCCATTTCGGATGTGTATTTTTCCGGGTAATCGGTAGTAACTATTTTAAACAGTGAAAGGAATAAAATAAATGCATTCCAAGTTCATGAACGATGTTTAACAAAAAACTACTATGATATACGACGTTAAAATTTGAGTGTTTGTAATGTTTTCCTCAACTTACTCCACGCAACGCTTGATAAGCATTATATCTGTTGTGGCGATTCACTGCTCTGTTTTGAAAAACGCAAGAAATTTTAAAATAGATTTTTTTTATTATTATTATTATTATTATTATTAGTGCAATAATTCAATATTTTCCGTTACGATTTAAATACGAATTTGCAGTTTCTCTTACCTCTAATGATTTAAACTTCCCATTAACTGTCACACTGACTCTAAGGGCTTCGAGTTTCTATTTAATGCGTATTACATCAAGCTCTCTTTTCGCAATATTTTAAACACAAATAGGCCACACTGACTAACACCAACAGTAAAGTAACAGTGTGCCTCCGCATTGAATGCGTGTGCACACCTGTAACTGTACAACGTTTCTTGGAATGTGAGATAAGGAGTGAGTATTAAACGGATACAATATACTGAGGACTTAAATTGGAACTATAGACTGGGGCAAAAAGATATTGCCAATTCTTGCTGCAGCGTTGCCAGCATTAATGAATTTGAGCATATGTTTTTCGTCCATTCATTTTTTGTTTTTTCCTTTCCCCCGTCGTTTTGGTTCAGCGGGGTTTAGGTTAAGCACAGTTCGATTAAGTGTGGCTTACTCTATATATACACGTGTATATACCTATCGTGTATATAACTGGCTGATTCAAACTTATTTGAGATTTTCGTGATGTCAATAATGAACGAGTTTCTTTTATAATTGAAAACCATGCATGAGAGAACAACAGCTGGTTCACTTCCACTGCCTGGAATGACCTATGTATAGGTGGAGAAAGATTTCACTAGGAAATTCAGGAAACCAGGTCCTATCAGACAAGGCATCAGAGATTTGACGAACTTCAACAGAACTGGCACTGTTGCGGATGAGCAGCGCTCGGAGGGAACGGCTGCAACTAGTGTAAGCCATACTCGATGTTATCAAACGGAATCCTAGCGCATTTAGCAGGAAACTGAGAAGGGAGCTTGATGTACAAAACACTGTATGGCATACCTTACGCTCTACTCTAAAGACACAAACATCCTTGTCATATTCAGGTAAGGATTTTGTAGCTTGACAAGCTGAGTGTTCTGACTTGTTGGAAGCAGTTGGAAATGAAAACCTACTGGCAATTTCCTGTTTGTAACAAAGCATCATTTTACACATGTGTTCTTGTGAGCAGACATAACTGTGAGATCTGTGTAGACGAGCAGCCAAATGTAAGTTAAAGAGTGGAAATGGGACTCCCCAAAGGTAAATGTCAGGCCAGGGATTGCGGATACAACCTTTTTTGGTTCTTTTATGCTTGAAAAGTGAACAGTTACTACCTTGACATGCTACTGCAATTAATGAGGCGTAACTGGAACAGGATGGGATAAATCACACCATTGTTGCACCACCTCATTTTGCAGTGATTGTTAGTGATTATTGAGCCCAGTCCCATTACAAGAATTTGAGCGACCTACTCTCCAGACATGATACCCTTGGACACGAAGCAATAGTCTATGCCAATTGCGACAGTGAACTACTACAGCAACAGCCGAGATTACGCCCGCTGGGAGAAAATGTTCCAGTCTACGCAAAAAAAAGCCAAGCTTTATGCTAAACTTACAGAACAACCACATTCAAACGTACTAAGTTTATAGCCTACTATAGATTAACTTTCAAATGCAAAATTTCCAGTACAATTAAGGATACCCTACCAAACTTCATAAATATGGATTTTAATGCTATTATAAAATCAAACCTTCCACTTAGTTCTATTTTATGGCACCACAGCCATTTAAAACATACATTATGTGATCAAAAGCATCCGGACACCCCACAAAAATACGTTTTTCATCTTAGGTGCATTGTGCTGCCACCTACTGCCTGGTACTCATTATCCGCGACTTCAGTAGCCATTAGACAACGTGAAACAGCAGAATGGGACGCTCCGTGGAACTCACGGACTTCGAATGTGGTCAGGTGATTGGGTGTCATGTGTGGCAAAAGTTTGTACGCGAGATTTCCACACTCCTAAACATCCCTAGATCCACTGTTTCTGATGTGATAGTGAAGTGAAAACGTGAAGGGACATGTACAACACAAAAGCGTACAGGCCGACCTCGTCTGTGGACTGACAGAGACCGCCGACATTTGAAGAGGTTCGTAAAGAGTAATAGGGAGACATCTATCCAGACTATCACATAGTCATTCCAAACTGCAGCCGGATCCACTCCAAGTACTATGACAGTTAGGCGTGAGGTGAGAAGCCTTGGATTCCATGGTCGAGCGGCTTCTCATAAGCCACATATCACGCAGGAAAATGCCACACGACGCCTCGCTTGGTGTAAGGAGCGTCAACATTACACGATTGAATAGTGGCAAAACGTTGTGTAGAATGACGAATCACGGTACACAATGTGGCGATCCGATGGCAGGAAGTGGATATGGCGAATGCTCGGTGAACGTCATCTGCCAGCGTGTGTAGTGCCAACAGTGAAATTCGGAGGTGGTGGTATTAGGGTGTGGTCGTGTTTTTCCTGGAGGGGCTTGCACCCCTTGTTGATTTGCGTGGCACGATCACAGCGCAGACATACATTGATATTTTAAGCACCTTCTTGCTTCCCACTGTTGAAGAGCAATTCGGGGATGGCGATTGCATCTTTCAACACGATCGAGCACCTGTTCATACTGCACGGGCTGTGGCGGAATGGTTACACGACAATAACACCCCTGTAATGGACTGGCCTGCACAGAGTCCTGACTTTAATCCTATAGAACACCTTTGGGATGTTTTGGAACGCCGATTTCGTGCCAGGCCTCACCGACCTACATCGATACCTCTCCTCAGTTCCGCACTCTGTGAAGAATGGGTTGTCGTTCCTCAATAAACCTTCCAGCACCTGCTTGAAGGTATTCCTGCGAGAGTGAACGCTTTCATCAAGGCTAAGGGTGGGCCAGCACCGTATTGACTTCCAGCATTACCGATGGAGGGAGCCACGGACTTGTACGTCATTTTCAGCCAGGAGTCCGGATACTTTTGATCACGTAGTGTATATACGATTTAAATGCCAGCCTACAACTCTATATTTCTATAAAATTTTGTAAAAAATTAGAAGTTTTGCTGCCAACGTTGTAGTGAGTAAATAATTTAAAAGATGTCCCCAGGAATCTTGAAATATTACGACGCGTGTGTTTAAAGTAAGAACCGCTTTAATTTTTTGCTGCTGCAGCACTGCAGTCGCGATTTTGAGCATGCAAGATCACTTCTCTATTCACTAAGAAGCTAGAGGCAGCTGTGAGCGATCGTCACTTTGTGTTTACCAATTGTTTGAGCATTTCGAAATGTTCAAAACAATCGAACGACGCGTTGACTGTGAAGTCAAATTAGTCATTCGTTTCTAAAATGCGAAAAATGTTACGCCAGCAAACATTCATCGCCAAATGTTTGAGGTTTATGGTGAAACAATAATGAGTGACAATGCCCGGCCACACACGGCCAAGCAAACTCAAGATCTGATAGAATCATTGTTTGGGAACAATTTGTCCACCCTTCCTAAAGTCCGGATATGGCAACAAGCGATTTCAATCTGTTTATTCATCTGAAAAAAGTCCTTGTTGGAAAACATTTTAACGACAATGAGGTTGAGAAACAAGAAATGTAGACTTGGGTTTCATAACAGGCGGGATCATTCTTTGACGAAGGCATATAAAAACTGGTTTCCCGTTACGAAGGCGCCTGAATAACGGAGGTGACTACGTGGAGAAGTAGTGTGAAGCCGTTCGCGGTGCGACAACTTTGATGTCGCTCCCTGCTTCAAATTTTTGTAACATTTAGCGTTACCTGTTGCGTCATCTCCCGGCACATTTTGCCTTGTCTCGACCACCAGCTGCTTCAGTTGTATAGCTATGAGGTCTTTGTCTCAGAGAATGCGTGAGAGTAATGTGAAAGGTTAATGCCAGTTTAGTTTGCTGAAAAGCTTTAACGTTCACTAAAATATTCTGTTGAGGAAAGTCGCCGATTGTTGAATTTACGATTTAATTACTTCTATAACAATAATTAAGCGAAGCGTCAGTTGCCGCAAGTTTCAGAAATGTTGCTCGGGAAGATCCCCCTCAATAGGCGCTAAATCTTTCTAACCCCGGCCCGTTCATATGCTCTACAGAACTTAAAGTGTACACGCGAGAATAAGTGACTCGAAAATCAATCTCTGGAGAGTCAGGAATGTATGCACGAATGTGTCTGATTTAGAATGCGTGTTCTTTCTTTAATTAAGCTCCGGTCACTTATCAATAACCCTACCAACGTTCCTTTTCACGTGGTCCAATCCTCCGTATGTGTCTCCTACCTTGTTGTTAAGCCGTACCTTTCACTTCTCTAACTTACAGAATTGCTGCCTATGTGACTTTGCAAACGTACTGAAGTAAACCCTAACTGCATTCCAAGAATCGTTAGGCTAATGTGTTCTATACTCGGCTGTTACTAATGTCTTTCTTGCACGACTTGCTAATTACCGTTTTTCTTTCGGGACAAATCTTTCAACTGGCTTTGCACATCATACGTAGCTTTAATATATGAAGGTTATTTATAGCAATTATTTCTCTATCTTACTATCATTTCTTTATTTAATTATTTATATCTCCCCGATAATTACGGTATCTAGTGTAAGCTAATGAATGATGTTAAAGTATTTTGAAGTTGAGAACTTGTGAACCAGAGCCACCTCTAGGCACACCTAAGTGTTCCATTAGAGCGGCTATAACAAATTGGTGTAAAAAAACAACAATCTTTGGCCTGGAAGAGGATTCCAGGAATTCGGTATGGGAAACTGTATATCAAAGAACCTGCATACCTTTAACTGACAGACTGTAGCAAGTCTCAGTTACCAACTTTATTAGCCACTGAGCTTGCACCAGTGAGAAAGCACCTATACATAATAGGGAGTTTCAGGGCAACACGGACTGTAGACTGTGGGGTCTGAAACTGAAACAGCCTATCATATATTATGCTCGTGTGAAACTTTAACTTCAAGGAGATATAAGATCTTTGGTAAACTTTTGAAGAAGGTATTTTGTTGTAACTTGTTTGCAACACGCTTTGGGCGTCAATTTGAAGTAGGTCGTATTGAAGGAGTTGTATTATAGTTCTTATGTTGGAAGGAGTTGTATCGTATTTCAACTGTTGGGGAGCCGAACGCTTGAAGTGGTTGCAACCGCACAGTATGGTACCCGGTAGTCTTTGCCCCAATTTTTTAAAAATATTAACTCTGTATTTGTTTACTGTTTCTTTAAGTATTAAATATTTATGTTTGCCTCGGCTGCGTCAGTATTTGTTAGAGACACATTTCTCTTAGCAGGGTTGTGGTGCGACAAGAATGTAGGCTTACGCATATTATAATTATACTTTACTCCTTTTATTAATACTTGATACGATTTAAATAACACTTCACTGATATAGAGACCTGTGAGATTCTTTTATGAATTACTTGCACTTTTTAAAACGTAAACCATTTTTTTTTCGTCTCACACGAATACGTATTAAATCTCTCGAGGATGTGTCTCGCGTCCGGTTAGGAACACTGTTTGCAGGCAACTGAGCTGATTTCAACCGCCTAGACTTGTGAATTTCTGTATTTCAAGTCTCTGATTGTTTATTCCTAATCCAATAGAAAGGCTTCATTTAACTAAGGCTTTTTCTGGTTGTTGATTGGCAATTTTTATAAACTGTCACTAAAATTATATTATTGCTTCCAAGAATCACAAGTAACATTTAAACTCTCAAACTCATTATTGCTTCAAGGTTACCTCATTATTACCTCATTGTTAGCAACTTTTAAACTATTATTCTCACAGCTCCTATATTATTAAATTACGTAATGCATTCACATAACATTATTACACATGGATACAATAATATAAACATATACAATGACTGTAATATATACTTTTTATATCTTGTTACATACACATATTACTTTAAGGCGGGCTGTTATTGAATTTACATATTATATAATTAGACTGAAATCATTTTAGTGTTAAAAATACTGCCTCACTTTTTATGAAGCAGAGGACTACTACCCCAACACACTATTGGGCCTGTGTAATCTGGTGAGGGACACAGGACCATGTGAAGGAGTAAAAATAATTACAGGGTTAGCATTGTAAATTAGCTTTAGAGAAAAAAAAATGCACGAGGCATAGCCTATATATGCACTAAATACTTTTTGAGCAAGCAAGTCAGAAACAGGTTATTCTAGTGGCATTATAATATTTAAACTCTCCTTCCTCGAGTTTTCATTTATCGGTAAACTCTAATTTTCGAATTGTTCTACGCGATGTACTTTTTGGTAAAAATCAATGACATTCTGTATACCTTCTTGGTAATAACAGAAAAAACAAATTGTAAGGCGAAGCTTTGTTAACAAGCTTAGTTGTGGCGTTATTAAGCAGTATATGTACATTATAGGCAAAAGAATGAAATATGTTTAACATTTATTTTTCCTAAAGTAGCACGTTAATTAAAAAAGGCATCTCTACAGTTTATTAATGCAGTATTCAAGGGCTTTAATTATGAAATAGTATTTTTTCAAAATAATTGCCTCGTATGGAGTAATTTTTTAAAACGGTAAAAATAACATTAAAAAATTAATATCTCTGGAATTAGTTTAAGAATATACATGGAATTTGGTGTATTTATTACACGTTAAACCCAATTTTTTGTATCTAAATTGCAAACCAATCAATCTAAAATGCGGAGATTTTAAATTTTACGGATGGATATCCTAAAAATGAATTTTTTGATGAAATGTCGAGAGACTTTTGAAACACCCTACTTTTACCTTAAAACTGTATCTTGCACTGGAATATCGATTTGGGTAGAATGTTCATGTGAACAGAAGTGTTTAGTTAATTTTGTATAAATTTGAGGAAATACGTATGTTTAGAGTATTGGCTTGTTATCAGCAGAAACGCTTAATAACATCTTGTATGTAATGCACCAGAAACAAGAGCGTTTTCCTATGCCTTTCATGCACAACAATTCCTGTATTGCAGAGGCAGTAAACAAGGAAAAGATATGATGGTTTTGGAGGCAGAACACAGGTTTCCAAAGCAATTTCATCTATTGTTTCTCTGACCTATACAATCCGATAACACTTACCACTATATGAGCCTCTGTTTTCTTCTTGTATTATTGTGTTGTAGTGCTTATATACCGTCCTTGTCTTGCAAGAAGAGTGAAAGCGCTCTCTCCGGTCGATATTGCAGTTCGCTGCAGCTATCCGTTTTTGTTTTGCCACGCCTTTCAACATAGCGAGCTAGGGCTTTAAGGAAGATGGCACCAGGCGGCCGGTCTCAAAACAAAGGGCTTAGAAACTTACACGCAAGTGTTGCCCTGAGGGTACTTGTAGGTGAATCCCATTGTTCATCTCGAATTTCATCGAACACCTCCCAGAGCTTCGGATTGTATCTCTCATATTCGAGTATTGGCAAATTGTATTCATCATCGATATCTCAACTGTCACGGGTTAAGCTCATAGATTTTCGGTCTCATAGATTTTCAATCAAAACGTTGAATCCATCTCTTCTTCTGTTTACCAATATTCCTGTCACCGTTCGACTTATTTTTTATTATTTTTTTTTAGGGATTATCTACTATACAGCAAGTTTCCTACAATGTTGGCACTGTAATTCGTAGAATCGTCCTCTCCAAGTGTTGCTGTTCTACCTCCCCTTTACTCAATTCCAGAAAGTAGATTTTCACGTTTCTATGTCTCCCAGAGTTGACTGATAAGTTGCTTAAGTCTTTCCAGAGAGATGAATGGCAACTTGCTTATGTCTTCCCAGAGAGTTAATTGTCACGTTTCTCTGTCTTCCCGGAGTTGATTGGCAAGTTGCTTATGTCTTCCAAGAGAGTTGACTGCCAAGGTGCTTATGTCTTCCCTGAGAGTTAAATGGCAAGTTGCTTATGTCTTCCCTGAGAGTTGAAGCGCAACTTGCTCATGACTTCCCTTAGAGTTGAATGGTAAGTAGCTTACGTCTCCAACAGAGTTGATTAGCAAGTTGCTATGTCCCCCAGAGAGTTGAACGGTAAGTTGCTTATGTCTCCCAGAGAGTTGATTAGCAAGTTGCTTATGTCCCCCAGAGAGTTGAACGGTAATTTGCTTATGTCTCCCAGAGAGTTGATTAGCAAGTGGCTATGTCTCCCAGAGTTGAACGGTAAGTTGCTTATGTCTCCAAGAGAGTGGATTAGCAAGTTGCTATGTCTCCCAGAGAGTTGAACGGTAAGTTGCTTATGTCTCCCAGAGAGTTGATTAGCAAGTTGCTTATGTCCCCCAGAGAGTTGAACGGTAAGTTGCTTATGTCCCCCAGAGAGTTGAACGGTAAGTTGCTTATGTCTCCCAGAGAGTTGATTAGCAAGTTGCTTATGTCTCCCAGAGAGTTGAACGGTAAGTTGCTTATGTCTCCCAGAGAGTTGATTAGCAAGTGGCTTATGTCCCCCAGAGAGTTGAATGGTAAGTTAATTATGTCTCCCAGAGAGTCTATTAGCAAGTTGCTTATGTCCCCCAGAGAGTTGAATAGTAAGTTGCATATGTCTTCCCCGAGAGTTGAATGGCAATTTGCTTATGTCTTCCCAGAGAGTTGATGGCAATTTGCTTATGTCTTTCCAGAGAGTTGGTGGCAAGTTACTTATGTCTTCCCTGGGAGTTGAATGGCAAGTTGCTTATGTCTTCCCAGAGAGTTGAATGGCAATTTGCTTATGTCTTCCCAGAGAGTTGAATGGCAATTTGCTTATGTCTTCCCTGAGAGTTGAATGGCAATTTGCTTATGTCTTCCCAGAGAGTTGAATGGCAAGTTACTTATGTCTTCCCAGAGAGCTGAGTGGTCGGTTGCTTATGTCTCCCATAGAGCTGAGTGGCCGGTTGCTTATGTCTCCCAGAGAGCTGAGTGGCCGGTTGCTTATGTCTGCCCAGAGAGTTGAGTGGCCGGCTGCTTATGACTTCTTAGAGTTGAGTAGCAAGTTGCTTAGGTCTCCCCAGAGAGTTGATTAGCAAGTAGCTTATATCTTTCCAAAGATTACCGCTAGTGAGCTGTCTGTATTTTTGCTAGTTGATTACCAAACGTAATGCATCTGTGAAAATAAAAAGAATCTACAGTTTCCTTCTGATTGTATTGAATTTCTTACCATATATTTAAAACATAAAACACGCACATAGTGTACACAAAATTTTAACGAGATATGTCAACTCGTTGTTAAAAGGACACTCTAGCACCTCAATGGGAAAACCTGTGATTTTTTTTTTTTTTTTTTTTTTTTTTGCAAAAACAGTTTTTAAGAGAAACGGTGTCTTCAGCACGTCTAGAGCATACCCAGCAGATTTTACGTATGAAATCTTTCTGGAAATTGGTGTAATCCAAATTAATAGGTGGAGGACAACCTCCAACAGCTCTGTTCTTAAACTATGAATAGCTTTTTCTCCATATAGCAATTCTTGTTCTTGAGGTGCATACACGTTTTTTGCAGTAAACTTTGATGAATTAGCCTGATTTTTTTAGAAAATGTGCAATATAACTTATTAAGAAACCTGTTCATTGCTTTGATGATTACTCTCATATACACAGTTTGGACCATTTAAGTTGAGACTGTACAATATTTCTAAAACTAAGCGTTGTAGAAAGAAATTCTAATAAACGTTGCTTGATATTATTGGGGAAAGTGAATGCCATTAGTGTTTTTTGTTCTGGCGACGTTATGATGGTTATTTTAGGGTCAATTTAATATTTTAAAATGGGAACTTACAATTAGGGTTTATTTAAGTTAACCCTAACATTACCATCACAACGTCCTACAAATAAAACACGACTAATGCACATTTACTTTCTCCCATAATATCGAGCAACTTTTATACAAGACATTTCTTTCTACAACGGTTAGGTTTGGAGGTATTGTACAGTCTCAACTTATGTAGTCCACCCTGTATATATAATGTGTGTGCTTGTGCGTGTATGTGCGTACGCGCGTGCGTGTTTTGTAATTATTAGTAATACTTTTTATTTTGTCCTAAATACAAAAAACATTCGTATTTCTAATAAATATTAATATTTCGAAAAACGAATGCAGGAATTTATTTTATAACAATAGAAGACTAACATAGCAAATTTCAGACCTCTATTTTAATTATAAATTTCAAAAAGTATACCATTTGTTACTATTTGTTATAATTCTTAATTATAAAAGTATTCAATCACAGTAATGAAGCTTATAGCAGAAACTTATCATGGAAGGCGTTATTTAACCTAAATCTTTCATAAAAATTAATTGATTAGGGAAGAAAGTCCATTTGCCGGCCGCGTGTCCCCTTGAGGATACACAGTTCTAATTAATAATTAATCAAGTTTTGATATAATATGAAATGTTCCTTGGACCTTACAGTTTATTGTATCGCTCCCAAAAGTTTGAACTTACTATACAATCTTAAATTATTTTGCTTGCATTTGTTAATTTGAACCAGTTTAAGGAAAACAACTTTTTATATACTTGTTACTCAATTTTTCAACTTTTTCGGTGTGAGTTATGGAAAATAATTTCAGCTGTAATATTCAATATGTTTAGCTAGTGCAAAACAGTACTTAAATCTCTAATCTTAGAAGCTATGCTGAAAATTTCAAGTTAATAAGTTGTAAAGTCTGGTCCGAGAAACATTTTTAATATTGAGAAATGGTGAAATGAGGGAATTGAGAAAACTGAGTTTAAAGTTCAATATGTCTTTACCTAAATGCTAAATGACTGATCAAATAGCTGTTGCTTTAAAACTGTTGATATAAATCCAATTATGTAGCATAAAATAAAGAACGTAACTAAAGTTAAAGAGCAAAGATTCCAAAAAACTCATATTTTTTACCAAATTTCGCCTGTAAGTTGCCTTAAGTTAATAACAATATGATAGTATTAATAAGGCTGACCACCAAAACCAATTTTGACTATTAGGGCTGCATCAATATCATTATGCAGTAATAATAATAATAATAATAATAATAATAATAACTGATTTCAGGTAACCAACGGCTATACTTTCCTACTAGCCAAGCTGGCATAAGGACAGGAAAATCATTATCCAGATAATAGGAGAGCATTTACATCTTGAATTCGGAGCAAGTCAAACGGTCTAATCCTTGTTAAATATTAAAAATATAGATATTGTACATTATTTTTATTCCATTGTAATATGGCAGAGAGTATTGGACATTAACAAAGACAAGTCAAGTATATAAGCAACAGAAATAAGGCTTTTAAGTAAATGATAAAACAAGAAACGTAAATAACTAAATCTATTTGAACTACATGAAAAGTTAAGATACCTAACATATAATTATTGAATTTTATTCCCGTAGTTAAAGAACTTTTCCATTTCTGGATGATGTTATTCATATACAGAGTGGACCATTTAAGTTGAGACAGTATAATGCCTCCAAACTAAGCGTTGTAGAAAGAAATGTCTTAAATAACCCTGGCTTGATATCATGGGGGAAAGTAAATGTCATTAGTCGTATTTTATTTGGAGGACGTTACGATAGACATTTTAGGGCCAATTAAATTTCTTAAGTGAGAACCTACAATTAGGGCCAAATTAAATTGACCCTAAAATGACGATCACAACGTCCTCCCAATAAAACACGCCTAATGGCATTTATTTTTCCCCATAATATAAAGCAAGTTTTATTCAAGACATTTCTCTCTACAAGGCTTAGTTTGTAAGATATTGTACAGTCTTAAATTAAATGGTCCGCCCTATAGAAAATAAAAAGAGTAGGTGAGACACTACACCCTTGTCTTACGCCTTTGACTCATGAACCTTATTAATTATAATTTTACAATTGCAATATAAATGTTTTAGTATTTAATCTTCTTTTTTAAGCTGGTAACCCGACCAGGTAAAAATATACCTCACTAATTTTCCTTACAGTATACTGGCGGAGCTGTTTATGTGGCTACTGACAAAATCTAGCCTCACCCTTGCCAGCGTGATCAGTTCCCGAGGTCGTGGATTCAACCCTGGTGGAGGGCGACGGATTTTCTCGGGAGTAAAAATCCTTAGCGTGGCGTCCTTCGGAAGAGAAGTAAAGCCGATGGTCCCGTGTCGTAGATTTACGGCACGTAAACGAACCTCAAGCCAGTCTTTCATGCCCAATATAAAATGGGACGCTAAGGACCAAAGTAGTTAAAGAGCATCCATAAATAAATAATAAAAACCCTCTGTTTTTGGAACATAAGTTTAACCACTGTATTCGCAGCGTACTTTACCTCTCCCAAAATATGTCCGAACTGCCGAAGTGTAACATTAGAACTTAAACCTTATATTTTGATGATACACTACCTTTTTCCTAATATCACTTTCTCATTGTAGTTCAGTAGTGGCAACTAATTAACCTTTGTCTCCATGTCGCTGATAAAAGTTCTCATATATTTAAATATCGGAGCTACTGTTTAGTTTAACCACACATGCAAATAATTCCTCGCCCCTTCCTGTAGAAGGCAGAATTATTTGTAATTGGTTTAGCCTTTTCTTGTGTGCTAATAGTAGCGTAGGAGTCAAAAGTTGAACCTGAAGGTGGGGGGACCTGATGGAGAGAAAAACATCGCGATTTAGTAGAATGTGTCACCGTTTATGCATGACAGTGTACGTCCGCAATGAATATTACCAACTAGACGGTACAACAGACCAGTACTTGGAACCCAACTTTCAATAAGCAAAACACTGTTACTTTTTTATATTTTGTTTGTCAACGAAGCTGTCAATTACCAGAATCATACCAACGCCGCCGGTGTACTAAAATTTCGTCCCGCAGGAGTTATTTTACGTGCTAGTATATCTACTGACATGGGGCTGTGGCTTTTTTAAGTACAGTTAAAACTATCGATCTGAGCTGGGTTTGAACCCGCTACCTTTGGATCAGAAGCCCAGCGCTTAACCAACTGAGCCACCCAGAAAGATACACTGTTATTACTTTCAGATATATATTGTGTTGTAATAACCGAACATAAAATCGGAATATGTGTTACTTAGCAATTGTTAGACATTGAATTTTAGGCATGAAGAAATGTAGTTTTCGCCACCTAAATAGATAGAAACCTCTTAATTTTGCACATAAATGTTTATTTTTTTGGATTCATATTCTGACGCATTGTAATAAGACAGAACAGTATAGGAGAAAGTATCTTCCAGATACCTTTGTTAACTCAAGGAGAAAGTAACAAACTTGTTAGACCTTGCTGATTGGGAGGATGAAGCGACTGGTAGATTTCTACAGTTTCTACAGCTCAGATCGGAGTGTAAGGAAGAGGGACAAGGCTGGGGGGGAGGGTTTAGTGACTTAGAGACGGATATCTTCTCTGTTCTTTTTTCTTTTTTTGTAAAAAATAGCTTGTGGACAAGTTATTATTTTCTTTTTTTCTTCTCTTCTTCTTTTTCCTCTTCTGCTTTGTTTGTGTAAATTCTTTTAGTATCTCTGTTTTTTTTCTTTTCTTTCTCAGTTTTATAAAATATCATTAACTGTAAACTTTTGTGATGAATATAGACTAAAACATATGGTATGTAGTGTACTATATAAGCACGTACAGTCTATCTGATCCGTGCGATGTATGATGTTTAAGACCAATGTGTAAAATGTTTAAGACCAATAAATACACCACTCTACTCTGCTATACTCTATTTACTATTTTGAATTAAGCACTAATTAACTGTAACATATTTATAACAAGCAACATTTATAACGAAGATTTATTGACAATCTCTGCACATTTTAGATAAGATGTATTATTAGACCCACGTATACGCCAATTTTGGGAAGATGGCTTGTTACGTTATTTGCATTACGCTTTGGGCGTCAATTTGAAGTAGGTCGTATTGAAGGAGTTGTATTATAGTTCAACTGTTGGGAGTCGAACTTGTAGTAGTTGTAACCGCACGTATAGTAAACAGTTTCCGGTAGCATTCGCCCCAAATGTACTTTCAGGTGGCCTTCACCCTAAGTTTAAAAAATATTAACTTTGTAATTTCACTGTTTCTTTAAATATTATATATTTATGTTTGCCTCGGCTGCGTCAGTATTATTACTAGAGACACGTTTCTCTTAGCAGGGTTGTGGTACAACAAGAATGTAGGCTTACAAAGATTATAATTTTTACTTCACTCCTTTTATTAATGCTTGATACGATTTAAATAACACTTCATTGATATAGAGAGAGAGCTGTGATACTTTTATTAAATACTTGAACTTTTTAATACGTAAACTATTTTCGTCCCTCACGAATACGTATTATATCTCTCGAGGACAATTTTAGCGTCTGGTTAGTAACGCTGTCTGCAACCAACTGAACTGATTTCAACCGCCTAAACTTGTAAATTTCTGTATTTCAAGTCTCTTATTGGCTATTCCTAATCAGATAGAATACCTTTATTTAACTAAGCTTTTTCTGGTTGTTGATTTGGCTATTTTATAAACTGTCTCAAAATTTACATTATTGTTGCTCCAATAATGACTGGTAGCATTTAAACTTTCAAATTCATTATTGCCTCAAGGTTACTTCATTGTTACCTCATTGTTAGCAACTTTTAACCTATTATTCTCACAGCTCCTACATTATTAAATTACGTAATATATTCACAATAATGTAAACATTAACAATGACTGTAATATACACTTTTTATATATTGTTACACACACACATATTGCTTTAAGGCGGGCTGTTATTGAATTTATATATTATATAATTAGACTGAAATTATTTAAGTGTTAAAATACTGCCTCAATTTAAGCTGGGTAGACAAAGTATCAATATAAAAGTATATAATATTTGATGTGAATTTAGGCTAAAGCGACTACAGAAAAGGTAAATAAAAGTGTATCCTAATTATTTACTGAAACAATGGATATCATTTCCATTGTGGTTAAATATTCTATAACACAGAATAAGAAATTCGATCACAGGTACACTACACTCAGAAGATGTATTTCATATCCTTATTCTAGACTGTCATTCTTTAATCTTTCAGTAGTTGTCATTTTATTACTGAAGTCGACCTTTCACCCATTTTGTCAGAACTGCACACTTTATGTATAGGCATCCAGACCTCTTAAAATATATCCGAAGACTACAAAATGGCGTAGAGGGAACGGAAAATCGTGAGAAACATCATCTTGATCCCGCACATGTTCCGAGCAGTTCTCTGAAGTTGGCAGTTCTTTTGTTTACGGCTTATGGAGGTCTGGACTGCACGGAAGATGCAGTTTAGAAACCTTCTACAGTCTCGTCACGAAAACAGGTCATTATTCACTCAGATAACATAGTCTATAAACATAACCAGACAGACTTACAAGAGCACTGCTTTTTCTATCTCGACTATTTTGTCGGAAGAATTTCCTGGTTATTATTTACACAAAGCTCTCTGCAGGAGGCTGGCTTTGTTCGTACCGTGTGTCCTAGATAACGGGGATGAGTTCTAGCTTCTGCCTAGTACTACTAAAACTACCTTTTTAAAATAAGGCGTTCTTAATGTAGGAAATAATATTAATGAACACTATCCAATTTATACGCGCGTGTATGTCATTGACCAAAGGGGTTTAGCAGTGCCTCGAATATCGACCAATCATAATCGTTTATCTTATTATATACTTGCAGGAATGCGATTTTATCTGATGAAACGTCAGCTTATTATTGACGTACCAGAGATTTTCCTACACACAGCGGCCACTGCACGGTTGCTCCCGGGACGGCCACTACAGCTTGGACTGCAGCCAAAACAGTATTAGTATTAGCGCAATCGTTTCAAATTCTCATAGTTACAGTTAAAATTACAATGACTGTTTCACTCATGCCGCAAATGGAAGATAATGACCAATCACGTTTAAAGGAATGTTATTTTTGAACCCACCGCGGCCATGATTCTATTCGATATTTATCGGAATATCCTTAACATCTCCTCCTTTGGGCTGCTGCTCCTTTTTAATACTCTGAAGAAGTTGCAGTATTATTTTGAAGTGGCTCGGCTACCATCAACCAATTCCGCTACGAGAGAAAAATTAAATTAAATGAAGTTTTATTTATGAACACTGTTCAACTACTATAGTCCTTATAGTCCCCATTCTGTATTGGGCGTGAAAGACCGGTAATTTTGCTCAGAGGCCTCTTTATCAGGCTTGAGGTTCTTTTACGTGCCGTAAATCTACGACACGGGACCACCGGCTTTACTTCCCTTCCGAAAGAAGCCATGCTAAGGATTTTTACGCCCGTAAAAATCCATCGCCCTCAGCCGGGTTTGAACCAGCGACATTGGGAACTAGAGGGCTACGAGAGATTTGGCAATGTTTCAAATGAAGATATAGACAAGATTATTAATTAGGTATATCAATTCTAGCGCAGCGATAAGGAAGAACTTCATTTGTAATCCTTCAGGGGTATTCTCATCACATCATTTGATCATTGGTTCATATTCGCCGGACTTTAAATCCACCGCACTACCTTTCTTTTTACATTCTCTACTACGTATAGTAAGTAGGGGAAGTATTGTATTCCACCCAAAAATTCTATACTGAGATTTCACCGAAAATACGTGTTTTGAGACCCCCTGAATCCAAAAAAAGCATTTTTGGAAACATGTCCGTGTGTGTGTCTGTGTGTCTGTGTGTGTGTGTGTCTGTGAACAGCATAACTCAGAAACGAAAAGTCGGATAAACACCAAACTTGGTATTAGGTTCAGTATCTACCAGAGATGCGACACGAAGGTTTTCAAGAAAATCCCCCCACCCCAGACTACCCTTTACATGGAACATTTTTCGAAAATTTTAGTTTTCTCAAAAATGACTAACGATTTTGATTAAAATGTCATATTTTTAAGATATTGTCATTACCAATGAAATGTATATCTCGAATTTTCTGGGAATGTCTCCAAAAGTGCTGTTCATTGTGAACGACTTTTGCATAACTGGTAAACCATAAGAGATAGACAAAAGTTTACTATACAAATAATGTAGAACGCGTTAAAATACACAATTTATGTCATATACATTTTCGTTGTGCAGTGAACTGTTTTCGAGATATTGCTTATTCTTCCCTTAAATTTTCCAATACTTATACTTTTTCTCAAATTCGTTATTCATTTTTTTATGTCCTGGACGTGCAAAGAGAACGGAATGCGCCACATAGCAACCAGCGTTAAAATATTTGACTATCGCTTAAACCCTACCATATTCCCCTTTCATCTACATGAAAATTACCAATAAGATTGACAGCTCGATATCTCGATTAACATGAAGCATATGGAGAATAAGCGTTTGTAAAAATAGTTTGTTCAAGAGTAGAGAAAGTCATGTGAGTGTAACACATCAGATTTTTTAGGTAAGTTTTGGAGCAGTTTCCTTTTCGCGTTCCTTGCATCTCTCGCCTCTTGAAACTGTTGGTGTTCAAATGGGTTGAACTGCATGTGGTGTTCCTTAAAATACATTTCTTGTAGCATTTTGGCTGTGCCATTTCAACTTGTTTTTATAGCATCAATAAAAGGAAATCAAACGGAGAAGAGTACAAGGAATCACTATAAACATAACGAGATAATTGTGTTTTTAAATAATGTTCATAATAAACCAATGAATTGAAACAAGTTAACATTTATCAGCCTTTTCTGTACATAAAGTTATATCCTATAATGTTGATAATATAATGTTTGGTTTTTTTAAATATTTTCTCTACTAGGTCCATTCTTACAATCATAGATAAAAGAATAGCGAATTCCTAATGCAAGTTCCATACATCAGATGGCAGAAAATAATACCAGTTACACTGATCAAACAAACAAAACGTGACCATACGATTGTAACTATTTTTCGAAAACAACGGTTATGTTGCAAATAAATATAAGTATTTTATGATAAATTACTACATTTTATTCCCTAAAACGTTCTTAGTAAATGTTACTTATTATTTCCAAATCCTTTCACAAAGTGACTCGAGAATTTGTGGATGGTTTGGAAACCGCTCTTGGCATTGCTACAGTTAATAACCACATAACCCATCATAAAAGATGTTGGAAATGTTGTCTACTATCCACTAATTTGTGGTATATTCTTAGGAAAGTTTCTTTAACTTTCGAGACTTCTGTATCTGAAGTAGAGTGAATTTCGCGCCTGATGTGTTTTTCCAATTCATCCAGTATAGGATGCAAGGAAAATATGGAAGGCGATTGTCAAATCTTTTAATAGCTGGTTGCTATGTGGAGCATTCCATTCTCTTTGCATGTGCAGGACATAAAAAACAGAGAGGAAGAAAAACCGGATAACGAATTCCCATTTGAGAAAAAGTATAGCTATTGGAAAATTGAAACAAATAACAAGGAGTATCCCGGAAATGGTTCACTCGGCAAAAAAAAAAAAAAAAAAAAAAAAAAAAAAATGTGTATGACATAAATTGTGTGTTTTAACCAGACTACAGTTTGTATGTAGTAAAAGTTTGTCTATCTCTTATGGTTTTGTAGTTGTGCAAAAGTCACTCAGAATGAAGAGGACTTTTGGAGACATTCCCAGAAAATTCATGATATACATTTCATTTGCCATAAAAATATCTTAAACATATGAATATTTTAATCAAAATCCTTAGAGCCATTTTTGAGAACATCAACATTTTCTAAAAATGTTCCATGTAAAGTGAGCTCTGGTGTAGGAGGATTTTCTTGAAAAATCTTCGTGTCGCATCTTTGAAAGATACTGAACCTAAATACCAACCTAAATACTGAACCTAAATTTGGAGTTTATCCTACTTTTCGTTTTTGAGTTATGCTGTTCACAGACACACACGGGCCTTTACAAAAATGATTGTTTTGGATTCAGGGGGTCTCAAAACATGTATTTCAGGTGAAACCTCGGTATCGAACGTTTGGGGTGGAATGCAATACTTCCCCTACTTAGTATACGTAGTAGAGAAAGAAATGGTTTGATTCTGTTCAACAAAACATCTTAAGAACCATGCTAATAAAACTGTGCATATTTAATATGGGATACATGGCGAGTGTATTTTCTATTCCTATAAACATTATTAACTCCCAATTTCAAATTGATGTTACAGGCGAAAAAGGAAAAATCCGTTTTTGTCTCTGCTGAAAAAATTGTGTTTGTTGGATAAGATCTTTTGACAAATGGCCATCAATATTATTCATGGAATACTTCATTTTTCCGTGTACGAGAGATATTTTTAAAGTATGGTCCGTTATACATTGAAATAGTAACTACTAAATACTTTGGTTAACTAATTTTTATTCCATCGTATATAGCTTAAGCTCACTATCCACATAGTTTTTTAAATTAAATTAAATTCTCATTCTGGTGTAGAGTAAATTTTGGTGGTCCTCGTAATAGAAGTTCGCCACCAATCCATAAAAAATTGCAAAGTTTCCGAGATGTATTTTTCAGTGTCTAAGATTCCAGAATCAGAAAAAACAGTGTTATTGGTATCGTTGGTTTCAGGACAGGGATTCAAAATAGTGGTCCGGAAATCAGATCTTTATCGTACCTGAAAGAAAAGAATTGTGAATGTGTGAGCTAATTTGATATTAAGCAAAAACAATCTGATGTGTTACACTCACATGACTTTCTCTACTCTTGTACAAACTATTTTTACAACCACTTATTCTCCATATGCTTCATGTTAATCGAGATATCGATATGTTAGTCTTATTGCTAATTTTCTTGTAGATGCAAGGGGAACTGGTAGGCTTTAAGCGATAGTCAAATATTTTAAGAGCTGGTTGCTATGTGGAGCATTCCATTTTCTTGCATTACCAGGACAAAAAATTGAATAACGAATTTGAGAAAAAGTATGTGTTGGAAAATTTAAGGGAATAACAAGCAATATCTCGAAAATGGTTCGCTCAACAACAAAAATTTATATGACATAAATTGTGTAGTTTAACGTGAACTACATTTTTTGTGTAGTAAAATTTTGTCTATCTCTTATGGTTTACCAGTTATGCAAAAGTCATTCACAATGAACAATACTTTTGGAAACATTCCCAGAAAATTCAAGATATACATTTTATTTGTCATGAAAGTATCTTAAACATATGATATTTGAATCAAAATCGTTAGCCATTTTTGAGAAAATTAAAATTTTCGAAAAATTTTCCATGTAAAGGGTAGTCTGGGTTGGAGGGATTTTCTTGAAAACCTTCGTGTCGCATCTCTGGAAGATACTGAACCTAAATAGCAAGTTTGGTGTTTATCCGACTGTTGGTTTCTGAGATATGCTATTCGCAGATACACACACACACGGACATGTTTCCAAAAATGATTTTCGGTGAAATCTCGGTATCGAGTTTTTGGGTGGAATGCAATACTTCCCCTACTTACTGTACGTAGTAGAGAAAGTAATAGAAGACTCGTCATTTAGGAGCTTCAAGAATGTTTTTTACATGTACTACAATGTCTCTAAGAGATTCTCACGGCTTATTTTTAATGCAGAAAAAGTTAAGTACAGAAAAAGCTACACGTTTCCTAGATTAACTAGCGGCGGGAGTCTAAGACGAGGTTCTGAAAAACTTTTTCTGCTATAAGACAATTTTGCGAAAAACATTCATATCTGATAGAAAAGTACTGTAACATTTGAAGGCTTGGGCAAAAAACAACTTATCGAAAAACGTATAGTAGTTTTCACCTTATTACAAAAAGGACTTTACTTTTAAAATACCCCTTCATACTTTCTTTTAATATAAATACTCCACCATTTCATAAGTTTCTATAGGTATGCAGACACATAGAGGAGGTCTCTCTATAGTGAATCATGAGGCAGTATTTTTAACACTTAAATGATTTCAGTCAAATTATATAATATGTAAATTCAATAACAGCCCGCCTTGAAGCAATATGTGTATGCAATAATTTGTAAAATATATGTAACAGTCATTGCATATGCTTATATTATTGTAAACATGTTCAATAATGTTATGTGAATGCATTATGTAATTTAATAATGTAGGAGCTGTGATAATAAGTTAAACGTTGCTAACAATGAGGTAGCAATAAGGCAACCTTGAGGCAGTAATAAGTTTTATAGTTTAAATGCTAATAGTCATTATTGTAGCAACAATAATGTAAATTTTGAGACAGTGTTAAAATAGCCAATCAACAACCAGAAAGAGCTTTGGTTAAATGAAGGTATTCCATTGGAGTAGGAATAGCCAATCCAAGAGACTTGAAATACAGAAATTTACAAGTTTAGACGGTTGAAATCAATTTAGTTGCCTGCAGACAGTGCTCATAACTGAATGTGTTGGTTGTTTTTCCTCGAGAGATTTAATATGTATTCGTGTGAGACGCAACGTAAGTTTACGTGTTAAAAAGTGTAATTAATTAATAAAAAGTATCTCACATCTCTCTATATCAATGAAGTGTTAGTTAAATTGTATCAAGTATTAATAAAAGAAGTGAAGTAAAATTATAATCTGTGTAAGCCTACATTCTTAGTCGTACCAAAACCCTGCCAAGAGAAACGTGTCTCTAACAAATACTGACGCAGCCGAGGCAAACATAAATATAATATTTAAAGAAACAGTAAAAATACATTTGGGGCGAAGGCTACCGGAAACTGTTTACTATACGTGCTGTTGTAACTACTACAAGTTCGGCTCCCCAACAGTTGAAATACAACACAAACTAGCTTTTAATACGTAGCAGCAGCTATCTACTTCAAATTAACGCCCAAAGCTTGGTGCAAACACGTAAAGAAAACCCCTACTTCAAATTGGCGTCCATACATGGAGCTAAATAAATACATCTTCCTTACTCAATAAACATTCCGTGTAAATGTAGTGTATTTTGTAGTCCATTTTGTTACTTCTGTAGCTAATATTATTCATTTTTCTTTCTTTCAGGTATGTTACTCTGCAGTATTCATAATGGAAACGGCTCTTTTTCTACTGCTAAATGTATGTGTACATGTAAGTACCTCATTGAAATACGTTTTCAAACAAGAGTTTGGTTTTTAATAATGAATCTTATTATATATTCATGACTATAAATATATATGACTACATAGAACTTTGTATTACTTCTCGCGACATTTCCTTGGGGTAAAGGAAAGCATTTAGCAGCCATGCTGATGCCTATCTGCGTCCATAACAATTCCGAAGCTCTGATTTTTCCTATCATTTTTATGCCAATTCTGAGAATCTGCAATTTTTAATGATGTACAAATGTGAAGGTGGCGTTTGAAATGCTGAAATAGACGCTAGTTCGTTAACGACCTCTATCTCTATCTTGTGTCTGAAACATTATTATAACTAGCTTCTTAACCTATTATAAGCTGCATAAAAATTTCTCTAGTTCAGTTAATTTGAAAACAAAAGCCTGTAACAATTAATAAACGTAGGGTTTGTGACAAAATTATAACAGTTTGGTACAAATACAGGCTTAATATAAAAGTAGATGGTTTGAAGGTGTATTATATAGGGTGATTCAGTTGATATATAGAAAAGTCACGCTCTTCTTTACAAGCATATGTTTCACTTAACTCATTCAACGTTTCCTAATTCTTCCACTCTTCTGTGTGGTTTTCAAGTAATAGTTTACAATGCACCCTATCCAGTGATATATCCATATTTCTTGGTGACTGATTTTATCAAGTCTTATGGAGCTTTACTGATCTTATGATTCTGTTCCTTACATAGTTGTAATATAATTTTTTCGGCACATTCCATGCTTCTGAAATGCACAACATTTGCTGTGCTTTGAACTACATGTCATATTGCAGCATCTTTAAAGCTACAGCTTTCTTTACAAAGTTCATTAATGCTAAACAAATCGCCGTATAAATGTTGTCACAACTAAAATTGGACACAGGGGGGAAAAACTGGTAATCAGATGATAGAGAACTCAGAGCTTGGCTTAGCGAAACCACTATATTCTAGAGAGTTAGATATCTACCGTGCGATAGTTGGGTTTACGGGATCAGGGATGATGATGGTACCAGCTAACATTATTATCAATTTATCTTATAATGCTTACCTTGAGAAACGTCTCGTTGTGGATGAGGAGAGCCAATACTCAACACGACCTTGTCAAGCCGCTAGTGGTGCCAAGTGAAACCATTCGGAGCGGCTGTGCAGCGGCCATCGACGGGTACCATCGTGGTTACAACACAAAGTCACCCGAACAGAGCTCAAGCACTTGTTTATATAGGGTTAAATACCCTAGAGGGGTTAATTCCAATACCGTGGCAGCAATTACCAAATATGGTCTGCCACCCTCCTAGGTTTGAAATTAAGTGGCCAATCATAACTCGATACGTCAATGTTCTAGAACATTCTACGTGACGTAACGCGGTTTAAGATGCAGCTAAGAACCTGCAGAAAGACACGTACTACTCCGGAAATGATGGCACAGTAACATCCCTTTGAAATGTCAAAGGAAATGCCAAACCACTGTTTCCTTTCATATATACAATTTACTAAGACTTGAGCAGAATTAAAAATATAAAATATGATTCTATATGAATTCAGAAACTTGTGCCAGGATAATAAAATAATGCCAATTAATATAAAATAATAATTACAATACGGATCTCCTCAGTCACATTCGTGACAATATATAAATATGTGCTTCTGTATTTATAGAATCAATTCAAACACCTTCCAAGGTACGGTAATGCACTTCGTTGTATTGCGGGGCCGCGGGTCACGTGTATGTGTGCTCCACGCTCTGTGTATTACACTGGGGGATTTTCCGTCCTAAAACTCCCGCAATATTTACTCAGGAGTGATGATAACATGCACTATAATGAGTACTAATCTTGTTATAAGCTGTGGATACATAAGTTGAACAATAGATTACAATAAATTAAATTTAGTATGGATTATCGTTGTAAGACAATTTTCAGATATTTGAAACAGCTTTTCTGTTAATTGGGACTATTTTGGCAGAATAGTGCAGCTACATCTGCATTGAGAATTCATATACATCTTGGGATGAAATTTGCATTCACACATATTTTAAGGTTGCGAGGTTGTAATTCATGAACTAGTCATTCTGTGGATATCAATTATAAAAGTTTAGCAGCTCTAGGAACAGAGGCTTTTGAAACACCCGGTTATTATTCAATACGCTTAGAATGGTGCACAAATTTCGTTAATTTTTTCCTTCGTTAGAATATTTCCTTTTTCACTTCTTAGGTTTATCGTTTAGCGATCCCGTTGTACTAAGCATTTTAACTAGACATCTAACAGTTTCTCTAGCCGGAAGTGAACTACCAGGAAATTTCTCCTGAAAGGTTTACACACCTGTCTACATGATCCGGCTGTTACATGTGTATCGCACAAATAAATTCTTTGTTCAAGTGTGAATTTTCTGGCGGGAATTTCAGTGGAATTATAAGAATAATCTAATGTAATTCACACTTAACACATATGTTTTGAATAAACTTGCACTTTTGGGGTGTACAATGAGCAAACACTAGTCTTTACAGCTCAAACTGAAGGCAGCAACTGACACAGTATAACACAGCTGATAAATTTATTCTTCAGCTGGTCATTCACTTCTAGTGCGCTAGTGGAAAAATACCGAGGTTACTGCAGCGAAAAGGAACTAAGCATATACGCGATCTGTGGCCTAGTTATAAATCGAACGCATGGTATATAATTAAGGTGCCATCTCAAACACATGATATTTACTAAAAATCGTTATTGCTATTTCAGAGAGAATAAGAAATAATGTTTTGTGTACATAAAGGTTGCACGAGATGCGGGAATTCGGTGAGAATCTTCATCTTATCCCCTCAACCATGCAAAAAGCCTAAATAAAATGATGATACAGGTAGATTATATACAAAGGAACACAAAATAGAAGTAATATGCAGTAGTTTTAAAAATTTATGATTTAAATATGAAATTTAATGTTTTGGTTCAGGGAACTTCAAAGTGTTTATTTATGAACAAATATCGATGCTGTATTTTTTGTGAAATACAATACTTCCACTACCTAAGGAAGGTGTGCAATAGAGAAGTAAAAGGTTGACTTGTGATAAACTTCTGAGTTATGTTTTCGCACCATCCATATAAAAAAGTTTGTGTTGCTTAATTTCGCACATACACTGGGTGGAAGCAATGTTGAAGTAAGCTTTTAAACGACGATTGGAAGTCATTGAAATGAACAAAAGATTCTTCATAAACTTTGATTCATGTTCCTCAAAATAAATAGTTTGAAATGCATTTTTTGGTAACAAATACGTATCGCACTACATGCCGCGACAGGCCGGCTGTCGTATGAATAAAGTAAACAATGGGTTCTCGCTCGAAGAAGAGGTAGAACGTTTACAGTGTTTACGTTTTAAAAGCATCATAAATGACCGCAAAATTTTCTATACCAAAGTGTGGCGTAGAGCAAAATAAATGTGCAATGAGCACTTTAAATGGGTCAAATGAAGTGAAACATTGGCATAAATCTTTGACAAATAATTCCGAAAATGTACATACTTTTAAGAATGCATATTCTTGTACACATAGGATTTTGAAAATTAAAAATACCATATTGTACATATCACTCTTCATCTGGCATAACATCTTATGAAAAAGTTCTCTGCCCTAATAGTAGTCATTAAGAAGATTAGAATTCACATCTTTGGGATACTGCACACATTTGTAATGCTAAGGGCATTTGTTTGCATCGCATTTATGATACTCCTTAAAAATAATGTAAGAAACTTCAAATATCTAACCTATTATTCGTTTCCATATTTTACTCTAAGTAACAGAATACACTTTCTCTTCATCAAGAATATTTGAACCGTTTTTGCCAGGGACAGTACCACAGATGAAACTACTGAAGCGCCACTTCAGGTGTTTTCTAATTAGGTGCATTAGAACATAATTTTATCTCTATTTGAAACAACTTATTGCACTACTCACATAGAGGAATATAATTTTAACAATCACTATTTTAAGAGCGAAAATTGCAAAGTATTACCGCGGCACTAGTAGAGAATAAGGAAAATAGGTTATAAGCAAGCGAAATGGGAAAGCCGCAATGTCCATGAGCAGGTATGGAGGTTTGATGCAACTACTCCTGGTTCTGGGACGTTCAGCTGCACTGTTTGTGTCTGGTTGACATAACAACCAACTCAAGTTTGGACTCTATGATTGCTGTCGACTCTAACTACTTGCTTCGAGGCTGTTGTGAAGCTAAAATCTTGGATTTTTGGAGGAGAAAAACTCCTTGTAGGGGCTATTTGGTGGTCACTGACACAAGTGACATCTTTTGTAAACTTGCAAACATTCCTTCTCTTAGGTAACGGAACGTTTTCATTCTCAAATCATTTGTAAAATTCCCAAGTTCTCCGACTCGGACCTTCTGTGTCAATTCTGTTCATGTACGAAAATAATCTCTACGTGGTCTTGGAATTTCGCTGATATGAATTAAAGTATCGACAATAGGCTTGTCTTAAAACATTTAAACCACTGGCAGTTTGCAATGAGTCCGCAAAAAGACAGTGCGTTGCGTGTTACAAAAATATTTTTCGCGGTGAACTAAAGCTTGTTAAAAAGACTGATATTTACAGGTAGACCTAAGCCAATTTAGTGTATCGCCCCATAAAGCTGCGAAGTGGTAAATCAGACATTTTGAAAACTCGTGATGTGCGAGTACGCCAACGAAATGATAGGAGGCTCAACTTAACATCAAGAAACAGATCATTTGCATGTCTTGTTTTATGTAAAAGGAGGTTTACCTATCGTTTAGACTACGAGCGGCCACTGGTATTTGCAATGACTTACACATCCCATTCCTGCGTTACACATAAAGTACTGGTAGAACATTCTGCTAGACAATTCAGATTGATAAATTCTAGCTATATTTAAATTCTGCAAGGTAATTTATAAGTGTTGCCATCATGCGAAAGGCTTCGTAGTTGAAATTTTTACGCCGCTCTCTGACCTGGTTTAACCTCGAGTGAAGTACAGCCGCTGTTATGTACTGGTATCCAAAGTGGATCAGAATTGAGTAGCAAACGTCTTTGACGTTGTCAAGTGCACTACACCACAAAAATAACAATTCTATGGAAGTTTTAATGTCGAATAAGCTTTAAATAGACGCCGCTTCTCGAAATTGATTTCTGACCACGCTAAAGGGTATCACCTGTCTGTACTCCGGAATCTTGGTGCACTTATGTACGAATAAAAATGACCCTAGGCATATAAATTATAACACGGGATAATTTTAAGAATTCAAGGATACTTACTGCAAAGAAAGCTTTTAATACCAAAAGCGAGAAGTCTTTTTTGGACCTTTGAAGAAACAACGGGGAAGCGACTAATCAAGGTATTTGTATAGATACTGTTTAGTTGTTCAGCGAGGAACATCGAATAAAATGACAACAGGAGGGGGGAGATTTGCATAAATTTGAAATACGATTAAAAAGAGGAATGGAAAAACAGTTGAAGAAGAGAAAGAGGAAAGTAACCAGGAATATTGACTTGGAAGGAATTGTTGCAAAGAAATGCAGTGAAACAAATGGTTAATGGGGAGGGGAAGATCTGAAATCATTTTTTTTTTCATGTTTAATGAACATCTAGTTTTCCCCCGAGATATGTAGTCATAGTACTAGAAAACATATATGAAAAAATTATCAGAATAGGAGCCTGGTTTCCCAACATTTTGAAACATCTTTCCGAATATAGTATTTTATAAAAACTTATATATATTGGTCAGTCTTTTATGCATCTTAAAATACTTTTACAGAAGTGTTGGTATGAGAATAACCTACAAATTCTCTGTAGCAAACGTCTGGTATCTGTTATACAAAATAAGAAAAAAAGTCGCCTTTTATAATAGTTTTGAAAATTATTTTTAAAATGTTAATATTTTATTACACAGAAGTTGCTTTTATAATTTAAATTAATTGTATTCTATATATCGTGTTATCTCTAGTTGTTCATTTTTTGTATGCATGTATGCAAAAGATGAACAGAGTACGCAAAAGGGGTGTAAAATTAAATACCCAGCGCGCAGGTAATTTAAAAATGTACTCCAAACACACTTTTACAATGCTTTTGTAACATATTAGGAAGAGTTCTGAGCCAAAACGTATATTTTTACATCATTTAGCATTTCTGACTATCACCTCCCATGGTCCACCTGAGGAGAAGAAGACGAAGGAAAAATTGAGGAGATGGGTTTGTAGTTTTAAGAGAAAACTATGATTGATAAGAAGATTGAGCACTGGTAGCCGTAAAATGTTATTAGCAATTAAAAAATGACTAAATAAATAGCAATCATAACAATGACCATTAGAGAATTAGCCACTGCAATTACCAGTTCTAATACGTTTCTTTTTCCTCCGAGTATAAGTTGTCTGCCCCTACCTGGAAATCTCTCTCAGCTCGTGCACTACTGGAATAAAGCAACAAGAATGATGGGAGGGATCATATAATTGGCAATTATAGTAACTTTGAGGAGACTACAGGCGCTGTAGCTATAGTACATGAGGGGGGGTCAAGATTTTCTGTACATAATTTTATGACAGCATTTGTACTCTAATTTCTCTCCTGCTTCGTAAATTACAATATCCTTGAGAGCACTGCTACGGGAGCATAATAAATCTTAATTGAAAATTAGTAGCATATGGATTAGCTACGTTAATTTGGTGGCAGAAGTGGGAAGCAAGCAGACTTAACTAATAAACCGTGCCGCCCAAGATACCCTTGTTTCGATACGAGAAGACGAAGGAAAGCTGAAGAACACCTGAGGCAGAGTATGAAATGTAGAAAACGAGAAATATTAAAGCCCAGCATGTACGCAAGAAACGAATTAATGATTTCTGACGGAAGCAACAATGAGGAAGCCACGTGAATACTTCACGTGGCCGTTACGACAGCTGTGTATGCTTTATTTACTCTTGTGTGTTTCCAGCGTTTGTACACGTCTACAACTCAAAAACATGGGCATTTTAACAGAAAAAACCCACATAGTTTAACAGGCGCATCGTATATTTATGTTATGTAAATCATCTGGTGCTGTTTTAAGGCTGTTTATTTTGTGTTTATATCACAGATAAAAGTTTACAGTTTTAAATCTATAAATATTTGTTTTTCTCCTCAATAAATGTAGAAGAATTTTTAGGTAGCTTTAACTGTCTCGTTAACAAATTGATTTCCGTATTAGTGTATGATAGGAGTAAACACAAACAAAACCATGCAAATAGAAGCAATGGGAAGGAGAATCCATGCAAGTAAGCTATGCGCTTACATTTAACTGAATGCAGTGTTTGAGTTATGTCCCCGGTGCCAGGCTAGCTACATTTTTGTCAACTTTGCGGTATTTGCAGGTTTCCAGTGCTAGGACGGAGTAAACGTAAACATCCAACACTTCTTTGTGTTATCAGGAACACTACCCCTTCAGCTGCCGTGGTGCGGGCACTGCGGACCCTTAGCACTCGTTGCTCTTCTGACGTTACTAGAAGTAACGGCCGAACATTCGAGCCCCTCCCGTTGGGGAGCTGTTCGGATTGGGTTGGTCTCGACGGGACAGTGGTTTCCGACACCCATGGGAGATTGGATACGTCTGTATGGTTTCCATACCGACGGTTATGAGACGCTTCATTGTCCTCCGGTACCGCCCTGGATAGCCGGTAGACGGCATGCTAGATTGCTGTCCGCCCTACCGAGGTTTTCGGTAGTCGCCCTTTAGGAATGATGCGCGTAAGTGGCGTATCCACTTCCATCTCCGCACATGCGGGGGGCCTTTTTGGACTCCAGGTATTGGCCTCATGGGGAATACCCACGGTGGGAAAGCCATTCGGATGGCGCCACAGCCTGGGCTAGGAGGAGGCTCGTAACTGTTATCGGGAACACAGTGATGTACAAGCTCTAAATGCAATGTGGGTTATGTTAGCTCTGGTTCGTCATTGTGTAGAAGTTGCTAGTACCCAATGTGGCTAGATAACTAAGGTGAGCCACTCCGGGGTGGGAGCTGCCATTGGCTGCCCGCCTGTGACGTAAGTGAGAGTGAAGACGAGCGCGCGGAATACAAACACAGCGCAGTGAACACACTAAATTCCTCCCGATTAACTCCCAATTGTTTATTATTAGCACTTCTTCCAATTTTTTTTAAAAGGAATACTATTTCAGAGCATTCTACAAACATTGTGGGCTAAACATAAAGCAAAACAATGGAAACTGCATTACATTAGTAATATATTTATGTATAAACAAAACTACTGGAACACATCCAGGACTTCAACGTAAACTGTAGGCGCTACAAGAGATTCAAACATACATTACTTTAGTACTAAAGGAAAATTTACAACTACTCTAAAGGAATCGCTAAATGGATATGCTGGTGTATTTTTTTTACCGTAAGAAATGAAAACAATAATTCCAGAATGCATTATTCTGTTACAGGATGTAAAAATGAAAAAGACATACCTGCAACATTCCACTTGTACTTGGACCTTCACTAAGTGCATATCCATGCCAATCGGGAATGAACTGCTACGGAACTGCATCTGGGAGCAGAATTTTCTTAACCGGCAAACCTAAACGTTCACTCTTCAAATCCCGTTTATAGTTACTAGGAAGAAAGTGCACTGAACATACACGTGAATTATCAGCGTTAAATTTGTCAGTACGCTTACAGTGAGACACCCACACGCGCTTTAATTGCTCATTTTGTTTTTGGAAATGTGTGATAATTCACACCAACCGTTTTAAAACCGTAATTACGGTATTGTGCTACAGCACAATACATTCTACTCTTAACGTTCTTACTCATTGCACACCGACTTAAACACTTCACCAAAGCAGAGAAAACGGAATCTATACTCAAGATTCTAGTTTAAATATGTGTGTGCAACTTATTTGTTGAAGTGGGGGGGTATATGACTGAGTGATAAGGAACAATATACTTTCGTACATCTGTTGTTTAGTAATCAAAATCCGCGCCCTGCTTATAAAACACCGCTCTGACATTTTCTCTCATGTATTTACGTTCATCTCCCCTGTATTTGCTTACAAAATATTGATTTGTTTCGTAAAGCCTCTCCTGCCAGTTTGGCGTGAAATGTGTCCGTGTTTTATACAAAATAACAAAAACTAAGATACGAGTAAGTTATTGCACTTTCTTTGCATAAATACTAAATAATATAGGCACCTAATTACAATTGGCAAGTTCCTTAGATCTACCTCCTTTTAAAAAGATCAGTGTAATATGCTTCAGTGATCGCCAGTGCAATACACTAATACACCTCCTTTTAACAACACCCACTTTCCCGTGGGTGAAAGCATTACATTTGTGTGCTTTTAAGGGTATTGGTTGCGAGCGTATATTAAAGCATACAGGAAAGGTTGTTCTGAAATTAATATCTCCAAAATATTAAGGCTAGACGCATCCTTGTTCTTACTCTTTCAAGTAGGAAGGATCAAATGGGAACTATGTACAATTAATTATTCATTAATTAAAAAATTAAAACAACTTTATACTAGTAATAATTAAGAAACTAGGTTTATATAAGCACATTCTCAGCCTAAATAATGAAGCCAAAATATCCAAATTCTGAACACATCATTCGAATGTACACTACTCTGTGAATTCGGTTTACTTGAAAATTGGAGGATATTTGCAAGACTTGCTGTGCAGATAACTGTTTTTCAGCATGTGTCCATTATCTACTTCAAGTAGTCGAATGTTATGTGAATTTATTTCATTTTGTGGAGTTACTCTCTTCTGCCAAAATAGTTATATTAATAAAATTCTTTTTAAAAAAATTATTTTAAATATGCATGTCGATTATTCATGCTTTTACCTAGACGCGAAAAAAAAAGTCTCGGAAAACATGCACATATATCAAGTTTTCAGCTATCATGACTTTTAAAACTGCTATGTTTAAATCATATTACATAATAGCATGATCAACATACAGTTTCTCTCATTAAGCTGCGTTTTTCACAATCCATAAACAAACAATACAATTTAATTTCGAATCAAAGTTTAAGAGCCGATAGCGTATAACGTTGAATTTTATATAGCGTATAACGTATTTTATTTTCGTTGCTAAAATTGGCCGAATAATGTGTTATTGGTTTTCTTTAACATAATATAATTAAACTCAAGCAATAGCATACACTAAGAAAATGGTTTTAAAGCTTGCAACTTAGAGCTTCTGAACAACTTTAATATAACAAATATCTGCTTTATATCTAAATCTCTCTCTTTCTTTGAATAACATGTATGCTGTAAGTCATCCCTCAAGACCAAATTTCATATATTGACAGCGTTTAGTGAATATTTCAAGAAGAAATGAAATTGGCGCCAGTTGGGTATTTAGCTGTAAAAAGACAGGTTTGTGTTTATTAGTTCCAAGACTAAGTCTAGTTATAGATGCGATTTTGTTTCAAGTAGTATAGGGTCGAAACAGATCGTATAACGAGAATATTATACGAACTTTCATGCCGAAAAGTACGGTGCAGAATACTGGCTAGCTAAAACTTCACTTTCGATGACGTCATGCAGCAGGCGGACCGAAAGCAGTACAAGCGAAAACGGTGCGGGAAGAGACCCCCCTGGCTAGTACCAATAACCTGAGCGAGAGAGCTCCGCGGTAAGGTATGAGACTCGCCCCCGGGAGGTCCCATCGAATCTCTTGTGCCTGCCACACCCTCCTTGGTCTTTTTTCGTGGTTTTTCAAGTCGGTAGGTGAATACTGAAGTGGTTCTTCTGTCACGAATTTGTCGTCCATGGTCTCCTATTCCCATAATTTCATTTCATCGGTTTCACCTTCATATACTTCCTGGTTACAGGACCAGGCGACGGCAATTAGTGCGTACAGGCGGTACGTAGTGTTTGTGCTGTGTTAATCAAATATAGTTCAAAACATTCGGTCAATTTTGTGACGAGTGACTATGGCCCAAATCGGTGCCGGCAAGACGGGGTAAACAGAGATAAGCAACACTCTCTCGGCGTAAACACAAGAAGCGCTATCGGCAGATAATCAGAATCATCTGAAAATTTTTCCCTCCCACCTGCACAACGTGCGGCCAGATAGTTCTGTGGAAGATTCTATTTGCTAAGCGAACGTTCTCGCGAGACGAGTCAGTCAGTTGAGTCGGTCAGGGGCTGAGTGAGTGAGTGAGTCAGTAAGTTTGTGAGCGCATTTCAGCTGCGATATCTAGTGCGGTACTCCGAGCGAGTTGGTGACGACTGCTGACATCGAGTGTTACTGCGGAGCGAAAGATTGTAGAAGTCTTATGTTCGACTCCCCAGCGAGTGAGGTCGTAGCCTCTTCTTCCATCACAAAAAAGTGAAGTGACGGGGAAATTGAACTAGTTCACATTAGTGAAGTGACAGTGAGAACTGAGAGAAGTGACTGTTGAAAGACTGGGCAAAGTCACAACATAAATAGTAAATAGCATGAATAATAAAACAAAAGCAGGTTGTAGCTTCCATTTAATTCTGTGTGGTGTTCACAAACTACTTTGTTTACATCAAGTCTGGTTCTAAGGCTGGTTCGACTAAATTTAGGGAAGCTAGAGTTTATCTTGCTCTAGTTCTCTTGTCATTATCGTTCTTACTTTCTCTACCATATACGTAGTAGGTGGAGAAGGTATTGCATTCCTCCCAAAAAATTTGAGATTTCACCGGAGATACATGTTTTGAGGCCCCCTGAATAAAACAAACGTTGTTAAACACAGGTCCGTGTGTGTGTGTGTGAACGCATAACTTCAAAACGAAACGTCGGATAAGCACCAAACTTGGTATTTAGATTCAGCACCTTTCAAGGATACGACACAAGGATCTTCAAGAAAATCACCCACCCTAAACTACCCTTTTTTTGGAACACTCTCGAAATTTTTTATTTTATAAAAATTGGCTTTAACATTTTGATGAAAATACCATGTATTAAAGTTGTTTACATGACAAATAAAATGTATCTAATGAATTTTATGGAAATAGCCTGTGAAGTCTACTTTTGGAAAGAATTTTGTATACTCTTGTATAACTAGTAAACGTTAAGTGATAGACAAATACAAAAAAAAAATACATTTCTTTAAAACACAGAATTTTCTTTAAATAACTTCAGCCATTTCCGACATATCCGTTATTAATGGATCGATTTGTTCACCATTTAGACATTCTTTTCAAGTTCTGTTGATTTTCAGTTGTTTCTCGTGTTTGCATGTAAAGAGTACGGAATTTTAAGGCTTATAGCACCCAGTTCTTAAACATTTAGCTATCACTGTTTCCATTGTATCTATAACAAAATGCGTAATGTGGCTATTTCTGCAAACGTTTATTTGGACTAAAATGAAGTAGATAAAAAGATTAGCTTTCTTAAGAATAATTTGTGTACCTCCAATAAACGATAGGGGGTTGAGAAAGTTATGTGAATGTAACGCATAATATTTTTTGTTTTTAATCGGCCGGTGTACTTTATATGTCGTGAGTATTCATGGTTCATTTACTTAAGTTTGCTGCCTAAGGGTAGATTTCTACATGGCAAATTGTTTTATACGGCAGAACGTTTCATGAATATTTCTGCAAGAAATAACTTGTCAGTTTATCTCCCTTGAGGTTATATTTTCAGACTTTTCTTGCCTCGCGTATGCTGATACGAGCAACATTTTCTGACTCCCGTTAGGAGTGAACGTAACTTTAGAAGTTTTAAAATACCATTAATTACTAGCTCTGTGACTGTAGGATTTATTCCAGCCTTACTTGAATACACGTTTTTATCTGTAAGTTGCATATTTCCCTGTGGCAGTAAGACATTTTAAAATCTGTGGCAGAAGATTATCTTTTTTCGTCCGCGGCATATTACCCTATGCTTGTTAGTAGCCTTTATCCCATTTAGAGCGGAATTTAAATGAAGTTCATGTGAGGGAGGGCTTAGTTTCACGTGCGGAGAGTTGGCAAGACTGCAATTAATCATCTTAACTGATCTGCTCCTGCCCGGACCGACCGTTGCCCAAAATGGTTGGTCCTAATACGGCTCTCTAACTGCACAATCAATCGTGGAGCTTCGTGATGGGATGCAGTGGGGCAAACCTTTACTGATGCCTAAGTACAGAAAGTGAGTTTAAAAAACCTGCAGTGACTTGCGTCAGAAATGTATTTAGTTTTATATCACCCCATGCATTTGATCAAAATTCATTCAGTGATAATCTGAAAGTCAAATACTGAATATAAATCTAAGGATTTCTTTTGGTAACCTTGCAACCTTCGCAATGTTTGTAAAACAGTTCTGATTTTTGTATATTTTACTGCCTACTTGAAGTTGTACGTTACGTCCATAATAAAATAAAGCTAATAGTAAGATGTATTTCTGTATTGATTTAATATAGTTTTAAGATGCCAATTGGTTGTTGAATACAGTACAGACTTGCAGAGAAATGTAAGCTAAGTTAAAAACAACCTCTCTTTTGCAGGACTATGATAAAACTTCCCTGAAACTAGTTTGGCGCCAAGATGTCGCGTTAATGTTCTATTATAAGTGAAACAAATGTGTGCGTATGTATACAAGCAAGGATTAAGTTTGGAAATTTAAGAATTCAGAAGAACGTGACATTCCTTGCTATAGTATCACTTCGAGTGAGAACGTTTATATTCAAAATCACAAAACAGGTCTAACTGTAGAATTTCTATAATATTTCTTGACGAATAGATAAAAAGCATTTACGAGGGGCACTATTTATATTTTCAGCCTTGGCAACCCTAAGTCTTGTAGGTGCCATCTGACGTTTCCAATGGAAAGTTTGACATTTTTTACCATAATCTACTTCAAACATTTTGTCAATAGAGCGTCATTTGTTTTGTTTACACTAACTTTAAAACTGTGTGTCAACAAAAGCATGGAATTAACTCGTGAAAATGTTCGTGCAATGATTTATTACGACCTTCGACGTGGATTATCAAGACAAGAGTGCATCCATCAACTAACTTCCACATTTGGCGACGAAGCTCCATCCTTTGCCACTGTGAAACGCTGGTATAACGAATTTAATCGTGGCCGCCGTTCGCTCAATAATGAAGTTGCTGAAGGTCGTCCAAAATCAGTTGTTGTGCCAGAAAACATCGATGCTGTGCAAAAACTAATAATGAAAGGTCGTCATGCGACATATTGTGAGATTTAGGTAACCCTAGGCATTAGTTCCACCATCATATATAAAGTATTGTATTATTATTTAGCCGTTAAAAAGGTTTGCTCTCGTTGGATCCCACATAATTTGGCGCAATCTCAAAAAGATGCTAGTGTCGATTGAGAACAAAAATGCTCAAGAAATACAATGGCGGTGCCTCAAAAGACGTATATAAGATTGTAACAGGTGACGAATCATGGATTTATGCGTATGAGCCGGAACGTAAACAGCACTCGACTGTATGGGTGTTTCAAGATGAAGCAAATCCAACGAAAGTTGTTCGCACTCGAAGCACTTCGAAGCAAATGATCGCCTGCTTTTTCAGCAAAACTGGCCATGTGGCAACAGTGCCTTCTGAGGGACGTAAAATGGTCAATGCCGAATGGTATACAACCATTTGTTTGCCGGAAGTCTTCGGTGAAGTAAGGAAAACCAACAAGAACCGTAGGATCGTTCATCAAGACAATGCGAGCGCGCACACATCTCGTCTAACAACTGAGTGTTTGAAGGCTCAAATAATCGAATTGATGGGTCTTCCGCCATACAGTCCTGATTTGGCACACAATGACTTCTTTTTGTTCCCGAACATCAGGAATAAATTGCGTGGACAGCGATTTTCGTTGGCAGAAGAAGCCGTTGATGCCTTCAAAAACCATGTTTTGGAGGTGTCTCAAGAAGACTGGAATAAATGCTTTGACAAATGGTTCAAACGGATGCAAAAGTGTATTGGTCATAAAGGAGAATATTTTGAAAAACAAAAAAAGCAGTTTTAAATCAGAAATTGCTTTTTTTTAATTATTAGGCTCAAAATATAAATAGTATTATGAAGAAATACGTTCAACGAATCATACTAAAGAAATATTTCACGCAACTAGTGAAATCTTAATGGTGAAATCTTACCTCCTAGAGTAAAGGTATTCACGATTTCGAAGTCCGAAAAGGCAGATGTGCGAGTCAGTGTTATAAAGAGCAATATTGTGTATTGGGCATGTGATCTAGGAAATGTGTACCCGGCGATCAACAGATGTTTACTGCGAAAGGTTCACAAGTTAGGCCGCCACGCGAAAATATAAATGTTTTGTGTGGATGGGTCGCACTAAGGGATAGAAACAAGCAAGGGAATGAAATGTGCATCTAAATAAAGTTCTTAACCGTAAACAGCATCTTCATTTACCATCGAAGCACCACGACCCCAGATAGATTATAAATCCGCTTACGCATCCCTTTATCTCTCCCTCTCCTTTCGCTTACCAGCAATGATTCTGCCGCGAACTTCATCTGAAGCATTTATTATTGAAGGTTTTGATGCATACACCATAAAATTAATTGTTTATTAATTATGTGTGGATTTCTCTAGGTAATGTAGGGTTTTTATCTATCGTGTATCTCTATGAAAACAAGGATCCGTCCCTTGATATAAAACTTGGGACCTTCAACTTGAACGCAATATTATAATATAATATTACGCTGATTACCAAATAAAGGTTAAAAATCTGAGAAGTATTTAAAAATTGCACTATTTAAGTCCATTTAAAAGAAAGGAAAGAAAGAAAGAAAGAACTAAATCTACGGCATTTTTAGGAAATGGACTTATAACAACTAAGATCCTTAAAGATAATTTTATTACTTTTTCTACTACGTATAGTAAGCAGGGGAAGTATTACATTCCACCCAAAATTTTGAGACAGAAATTTCACCGGAAATACAAGCTTTGAGGCCTCCTTATACAAAACAAATCACTTTTCTGTTTGTCTATGAACACCACAACTCCGGAACAAAAAGTCTGATAAATACCAAGATTCAACATCTTCAATACCTTCACAACACAAGGATTTTCAACAAAATCCCCCCATTCCACACCACCATTTACATGGAGTACTTTTCGAATTTTTTTATTTTCTAAACGATGGCTCTAGTGATTTTGATTAAATACCATATATTACGGATATTTACATAAAATAAACTATATATCTGGATATTCCGGGAATAACCTATGAAGTACTCTTCATTCTGAAGGAATTTTGTGCAATCTTGTATAACTGGTAAAGGTTAAGCGATGGGCGAAATCGACCACTCAAAAAAAATGTAGATCTCTTTAAAACACACAATTTATTTCAAATAGGTTTTTGTGGCATAAGATGTTTCTGATGTATCCGTTATTAAATGTTCGAATTGTTCATTTCTTGTACATTCTTTTAAACCTCTTTCAACATTTGTTTCTCGCGATTGCATAGAAACAGTATGGAATTTTCAGCCCAGCATATAGCATCCAGTTCTTAAACATTTGGCTATCGTTATTCCCTTTGTATCCATAACGAAATGTGTAATGTATGTATTTCTGCAAAGGTTTATTAGGATTAAAATTCAGTGGATAGAAAAATAAGCTTTGAATAAGAGTAACTTGTGTACCCAGTAATAAACGATAAAGGTAGAGAAACTCATGTGAATGTATCACATCAAATACTTTTTTTAGATATACTGGAGCAAGTATCTGATTTCAGCACGGGGAAAATATATAAGGAAGATAAACATAATAAAAATTAATCATTATCAAAATACAGGGCGAATCACTTAAAACTTGCAACGCAAATATTTCGGAAACGGAAAGTGCTATTGATGTGCAGTTTTCACAGCATTGATTAGTAGTCAGGGGCTCGTACATTTAACATACAAACAGATTTTAATAATACTGAGAAAGTGTATTTTTTGAGCAAACGTACAATTTTTTAAATGGAATAATGCCTAGCTACATCAAGAATAAAGGTAGGGTAAATTAGAATGTCAGAGGCGTTTGTTGCAAGATTCTAGTGTAAGTGGTTTACGAGAAATCGTAATTGGAAAAGTTTCCACCCCGACAATCGTTTGTCCCATTCAACCTGCTTAGTTGTTAGATACAATATTGTTATGTTTGTTTGCATTGTGTTTTCTGTTCATTGATTGCATTGGTACTTTCTGGTCAGTTAGTTTGTGACAGTTCAAGCAGTAAGTCGTTGAGTGGAAGATAGGGTTTACTAATGGAGAAAAAGCCGACATGCTCATGGTGTATGGAGAGTGTAGGAAGAATGCAGTTCGTTCCTGTACGGTGCATGCGGAAACGTATCCCAATAGACGTCAACCATCTCGGCAATTATTTATCAACCAATTATGTGAAAGTAGTACTGTAACACCTAGAAAACGTAGCAGAAACAAACAAGTGACTGGAGAAGAGGCAGAAATTAATGTTTTGGCTGCCGTTGCAGTAGATCCTAAAATTAGTTCCCGCACAATCGCACGTAGAATTGGCATAATTCAGGCAAGTGTACAGCGCATTCTCCATCGACATAGGTTCCATCCCTATCACATCTCTCTCCATCAAGAGCTGCATGGAAATGATTTTGAGAATCGTGTTAACTTTTGTACATGGGCATTAAGACATGATAATCCAGATTCGTCAGGTATCTTGTTTAGTAACGAGGCAACAGTTACTAATCATGGACAGATAAACCGCAGAAACATGCACTATTGGTCTGATGACAATCTCCGTTGGCTTCATCAGGTGAAACGTCAGCGTCCATGGAGTTTGAAACGTGTGGTGTGAGATAGTGAACCATCAGCTCATAGGCCCTTGGTTCATAGAAGGAACAATGAACTCGCACAAGTATCGCAGCCTCCTGACAGACCATCTGCCACAGATGCTAGAAGACGTTCCTTTGCAGACTAGGAGGAACCTGTGGTACCAACATGATGGCTGTCGAGCCCATAGTGCATGAAGTACTACAGCTTGTCTTAACGGATTGTTTCCAAATCGTTGGAAGAGGACCTGAACTTGGCCGGCCCGTTCACTGGTTCTGGCCCCTTTAGACTTTTTTCTGCGGGGAAAGCTGAAAGGCACTATCTACAAGGATGTACCAACAACACCAGATGATATGAAACGACATATTGCTGCTGCCTGCTCTGAAATTTCCGCTGAAATGCTAGAACGTATGCAGCAGTCTTTCCATAGCAGACTGGAAGCGTGTATTGAAGCTGCCGGTGGTGATTTTGAACACAATCTTTAAAGGGCTATGTTCTCTTTACTTGTAAGCCAGCACAGAGATATTTTAATTCCCTTTTGTTTTTCTTTAGTTTGTGCTACCACAGGTTGTACAAGCGTCGGTGCATAAAAGATTCAAAATAACATTTCTCGTAAACCACTTGCACTAGAATCTTGCAACAAACGCCACTGACATTCTAATTTACCTTATCGTTATTCTGTTGATGTACCTAGGCCTTGTTCCATTTAAACATTGTATGTTTGCTCAAAAAATACACTTTCTCAGTATTATTAAAATCTGTTTATAGGATAAATGTACGAGCCCCTGACTACCAATCAATGCTGTGAAAACTGCACATCAATAGCACTGTCCATTTCCGAAATATTTGCGGTGCAAGTTTTAGGTGATTCGCCCTGTATATGCGGTCTTATAAGAGCATTAAATGAAAGGCAATGAAAGAGACGTAAATAACATTTTACAGAGCTATGACCATTGATAGTTCACTATATGGATCGCAGAAGAAAAGAGAAACGTCAAATAGAAAGATCAGAAATAAGGTTTTGATATCCGTTCAAAGGTTACAGCGGATTGGATAAAATAAGAAATGCACTTACAAGAGAAGAATTAGTTAAACACTACTCTCTCGATAGAAACTGGATTAAATAATGTGTTTTAAGTATGCCACGGAGTACCAAAAGAAGGTCTTGAAAACACAAACCGATAGAAAAGAAATATCTGAAGACCGAGGCAGAGATGGTGAAACCAGAAAGAGCTAATACTGCATGGATAGAATGTCGCGGGAATCGGCTCCTGTTATCTTATTTGCTGGGCGCCTGTTATTGTTTTATTATTTTAAAATTTGGGTTCTTTGTCCTCCGGCTAGCTATTATTACTCAGTCAAGCAAATATCTCTGAGCAGGGCGTGTAAACGGAAAAGAGTTGTTGCTAAAAGATAACACTGATAAAATAATTTGTTTATACACTTTTATTGCCGTAACACTTAATTAATAATTCACATATTTAATCTTTATACACGCCTGACTGAAACTGTGATATTTACGAACGTAACTACAGTCGTCTTTAATTGCCCCGTACCAATTACTGCGCGTACTTCACATTTTGTAACTAACTTTACGAAGATGTACAACGCGAGAGATTCTTCCAAACTGTATGACGTGCACCTCACGAGAGATTCTTCAAGACTGCGTGAAACTTGTTTATGGCTCGAGAATATATACTCCTTCACCTCGAAATGCCTAAACATTATAATAGAGCTGCTGTTGGTTACCAAATCGCGCCAACATTAGCGTCTGTTTTGTCAGCCAATCACTACTACTAACATATATACTTAGGGAAGATATTCCCTCCATTTCTAAAGAAAGGCACGCTACTCTGACGTCATTTGTTTGTCTCTTCTTAGTGATAAACAACTCATCCCCTTGGTTTATTGTTACCCACTTCTATTGTCAGTTTCAGTGAGGCCGTGTAAACTTATTTCCTAACAATGCTTATGGCTAACAAAATCTAAAATCCTGTACATACAATAATATTAATTTACACTACAACCACTCTGGCATTCACAGCATGTTATGATGTAAATTACTGTCTCAAGAAAAAGTATCGTTTTCATACTTTTGAAATCTAGAAGGCCTATAGAGTATAGAATACAATCCAAATATTTTTTGTGAATCCTCTATCACGCCATAAGGATGTCAATATTTTACCTTTTAAAGCTTCAGTGCCTTCGTCCCACTGTTAGGATATGCTATTGTTGTCATGTTTTGGTAAAAACTAACATCAGTCACCAAAACTATCACCGTGATTGTATTTCCTGAAAAAAGGGTGCTTCTGTTGCGCTGTTTTCATGGAAGTGTGCTCCAAAAGTGCAGGCTATCCATACCACCAACAGTTATTAGAAAAGGCGTTTCTAGCATTACGGTTACTAATTAAAATATTTTCTCCCAGACAATAAAACTTAAGTAGCATAGACTAGTTCTGAGCAGTAGCGCTGTGGACCAGATAGAACTCTGGGACTTTGCCACGGAATGCGCCCGGGTTCGATCTCAACAATGGAGCTGCTGATTTTAAGTTCAAGGTATAGGACCGGTACCCACTCAGCACTGTGAGGATAGTGAGGAGCTGCGGTAGGCGGCAGTCCTGGCCTTGTGAGCCAACTTCCCGTATCGGTTGGATGATTGCCCAACTCTGCCGTGCGTCAGTGAGCGTGAGGCTGGCAGTCGCGTTGGCAGGCACAGGCCTTTCGTGGGCTGTAGCGCCACATAGAAGAAAATACGGCAATTGCGTTTAGAATTCTTTTTCGCGTTGTAGGCCAATAACTTTACCGAAATAATTATAGTAATAATAATAAATCTGCCGCGGTAGTTCATTTGATCACACTGAGAGTATATTATTATTACTATTATTATACGAGCTAAATGCGTGATATTGAAACTGTCAAAGACATCCATATAATAAGCTCGTTCTTAATCAGTTTTCCTCCAATGAACTCGGTTCTTCGAAGTATATCACAGTTCAGTAGAGCTTGCTCGCTGCGCCCCTATTCGATGGCGCCATATCTACTTCAAAAGAAATTTCTGACGTAACTATTGTGGCAGTTGTGAATTTTAAGGCCACAGGTAACTCATTTCTCACTCATCCCTTCCTCTACAAGGTCGACTCTCCAATCGTATTAATAGCCCACCGCTAGTTATTAATACCAATCAAAACCAGAATTCATTAAGAGAGGCTGTTTCCGAACACCTTCCCCCTCGTTTCATATAATGTCACTTATTGTTTCATGAACTTTGTTTTAAGACAAACAAGTGTTAGATAAATATGGAGAACCTTCTAAAAGAAAACCTTTTATTGCGATCTAAGGGAGTGTACCATCTTTTATACCCAAGTGTACATATGGAACATGAAAACGCTGATTTCTCTTTGGATGTAACAAACTGTTGGCTGTTTATTAACAATTTTAACTGCATTTACTGCTAACTACAGACTCGCAGTTTTCCTATTTCCCAAGAGATGATGGAACGCTGTAATTAATTTATTTTTAATATGGAATTTTATTCTTTTCACTTGTCTTAACCCTTGTTACTAATTTATAATTTATACTTCCTCTCCCTTCTAAGGCTATGTCCATGTCTCTCTGCATAAATTCAGTACTTATTCCAATTTTCTTTTGTTAATTAAGTTTATTTTTCCATAATTACTTTGTCGTTCTACTACGTACGGAAAAGCTAATTCTCCTTCTACTTTCTTTCTTCTTTCTTGCATGTTTGCGATCAAATTTTAAGCTTCCTGTTAATTATGCTCTCTCTTTGTCGCATGTGCATTTTTATTTGCTCTTTACAAGCTCTTTATTATAAGTTTCTTTTCTGCTTATAGGTTTTTAATTGACAATATCTGTTTGCCCCCAATGTTTTGTTTTATTTTATTTTAGACTGACTGTTGTCAGGTTAGTGGATTCAGGTAGTGAATTAAAACTCTAATATTTATTTAATAGCTTTTAAACATGTTTATGAATACGTATCTAACAGCTCGTAATAATAAAACCGTAATTTAATAAAAGAAGCATCGGTATATCGCTACCAATTTCTCACTGTGAAATAACAATTTGGGTTTATCACTTTCCTAAATAATATCTCCAGAAGCCGATCGAGTTGCAATGACCGGCCATAGCTCTGCTTAGGCGTTAGGCTTGTTTTCAATGCGTATCTTTTAAATCAAAGAATGGTTATTCTACCATCCTTCCTATTAAGCTCTTTGCCATTTCAAATATTCTGTGTTTTTATTTTTATAAAGTTTGAGGCTCCTATTAGTTTCGGTAAGTCATGGTATATTTGGCTGTGATTTGTTTTTTTAAAACATAGAACTCCTTTTGAAAGCGAGTACAACTATTTTTATTATTTTATCTCGTTTTTGCTTCCGTTTCGTTCTTCCTCCTCTCCTCGCCTCTTTCCTTTCCTCTATGCAGCATATAATGTTAGGACGTGATAATCTGAAAAATGCGGTAATATGACTGGGAAAATTGTGCATGATTCTTATATTTCTTATGCGATCAGAATATGCCATTTCTCGTGGTACATGAATAGTAGTAAAAACTCTGTGCTGCATTCACATGACCTTTCTACCTCTAGTGCTTTTTAATGGGTACATAAATTAATCTTACGAAAGTTTATTTTCCTGTATTCTTCATTTTAATAGAGATAAAACTTTCCGGAAATAGCTGCATTACACATCTCGTTATGTAGATATAAGAAGAATAAGATACTCAGATGTTTAAGAATTAGAAGCTGTTTACTGGCCTTAAAATTCTATGCTCTTTATGTGCAATAACGAGAAGTTACTGAAAGTCGAAAGGACTTTAAAATAATAACAAAGTATTGATCAATTCGAATTATTGATAACGATATCTCTAAAGTTGCTGTTGCCACAAAAAAAGTTTATTTGAAATAAATTGTATGTTTTAAAGAGATCTATTTTTTTGTGCAGTACGTCTTCGTCTATCTCTAAACTTTACGTTAAACAAAATTATAAAATATTCACTCAAATTAAATGGACCTCTCAGGCTATTTCCAGAAAATTCCAAATACATTTTACTTATGTAAATATTTTTAATATATGGTATTTTAAACAAAATTATTAGAGACATTTTTATAAAATAAAAAATTTCGAAAGATGTTCTATGTAAAGGGTGGTTTGGGTTAAAGATTTTCTTGAAAATCTTTGTGTCGCATATTTTGAAAGTACTGAACGTAAATATCAAATTTGGTATTTACCCCACCTTTCGTTTTTGAGTTATGCTTCACAGACACACAAACACACACAAAGATACCCACACAGACGGACCTTTTCCTAAAAACGATCATAGAGAAGGTAAAAACGCATTATTTTAAAAGTTTTCAACGAACCTAAATTTTGTACATAATAAAAATTGCCTAACACAATATGTAGGTAAGCTTATGTATTAACTTCTATTATGAAACATTTCTTACCAAGCTTAGTATCAAGTAATTTGATACTATTTAAAAATTTAATTTTTAATTTCTATATCGTGTATCTATAGTAATATATAAAAATTTGATTTGTAGCGGAAATACACGTTTTTAGCTAAGCAGAAACCAATAAGCATTTTTAGAAAAAAAAATGTTGTTTGTGAATGGGAGAAAGAGAGAGGAACTTAACTAAAAATAGAATATTTGGATAAATGCAAAATTTCACATTTGAGTGAGATATAGTGTTGTAGGAGGGAGTCACTATGTGACACGTGTGTGGAATGCTGTATAATGCTCTCCTTAGCATATATGATGTCAAGTGTCCGGTCTGCTGCCTCGTCTTCAGTGGCCCGCGTCCTTCTTTAAACGTTCTTGACAACCTGTCACCGCCTAGCTACTTATATCTCGGGTGCGGTATGAGAACAAGCAAAATGAGCCAAGTGTTTGATAGTTAAGCTGGATTTATTCCAGTTGTGATAATGATTAAAGCAATGAAAGCGGCAGGCAGGTACATTTTCACTTTCAACGGGAACTTTAACTAATTCCCCGAATTCTACACCCTACTTTCTGACAACTCTCGCCGCTTAAGAAGTTTAATAAGCAACAACTACACGAGGTCACGAACTACCTCTTTGCACAGACCATTGTGTAGTTGGTCACTCCGAGTTGAGGAAAAATACATTTACGTACTAACCCCATTGCGGGAGTGTGGGACTCCATTACGGTGCGAGTCCTGGCTCTACCCACTGAAAAACCTCCACCGAAGAGGCATTCAGGTGATGTGTAGCAGTATCGCTTATAGCACCTGCGGATTCAAGGAGCTGTTCACCTTTGATACGTGACAGAATAGACGTCCATGATAGGCCATGGGACTTATGCACACCTCTAATGAGAAGAATAATTAAATAAAAGAAAGAATTTGTTTCAATCCATTTGATCGCACTGTTTTACTTTTAGCTAACAAACTTTCCAAGCGTTTCGGAATCATTCGGATGCTTCCCTTCGGAAACACCCGGCTATGAATAGGACTAGGACAAGAGTGGAGTTGGACTTAGCACCTCGTCCTACGAAAATCTTTTGCGCCTTAGTCCCTGATGAGGTGCCCCCGGCAGGTAGAGATGAGGTGAGGTGAGTTGAGAGGCGACAGAAGGTAGCCGGACCAAGGGGCACAGTACCAGAAGGGAGGTTCCTTACTTTTTCAGGTTTAACTTCCCAGACGACAGCTGGTAGAACCGGCTCCCCTCCCCTCTGCAGGCTTGCACATCCCACCGGGGGGTGACTCGGAGACCGCCCCCATCCCGGGGAACGAAGTGTTACACAGAGCATCCTTTTCCCCTGTCATGCAGCGCCAAGACTCCCTCAAACACCCAAGCAGATAGAAGGTGAAGTGAAATGAGAATGGTAGCGAAATCGAGGGACAGGAAGTTTGAGGGATGTAGTGAACCTTCCCAGCATTCGCCTAGCGACCCAGGGAAACCTTTGAAGAAACTTATGAGTCAGGAAGGTTGGCCGCGGGAATCGAACCCACAGCCTCCCGAATGGGAACTACAGACGTTGCCACCCGAACTATCCCTCTCCTTTGGCTATGGATAAAAAATTATGAGCTGTAAATTCGATATAAGGCACACTGATATTGATTCCTTAGGTAAAAATGACATCTTAGATATTTTAATTATATCATATAAATATTTCACACACATGTGAACCATTTTGGCCAAATATTTTACACGATCCGCCATTTTTAAAGCATAGCGAAATGTTTAAATCACCCGTGCACTCCCGTTTAACCCTACAGGACACTTTATTTATGTGGACACGTAACCTAAAATGAGTATCTAAAGATTCAAGCATGCATCTCATGACTGGCTTATTCATTGGCTCACAAAAGATTAATTCATATTGATAAAGAAAGCAATAACACCAAAAACTTCATAAAAACATTTATTTATATAATTTCCGAAAATCAATTACAGAAATTTACCCGACTGTATAAAATAAGGTGAATACAATAAACCATACATTGTGATAACTAAAAGAAAACACCAGAGAGAAATTCTTTCAGTTTCGGATATTGAACTCTCCATTGTGAATGTGGGCTTCTTGAGAACATGCCAGAAATATGCGGCTAGAGAAGCACAACATTTCCAATATCTCCCATAATAAGGCATAGGCTTATTATAATTTAAATGTAACTGTAAATATGAGAACGTGAGGCGTTTGCGTAGGTATTATAACTGTTTCGGCGGGAGTCCGAGCTGCAGCAGCCGGTGGGCGAAAAGCCGTGCGGTAGCCAGTGTGAACGTAAATCACTGTATAAAATACGAATCATATCGATTGTAATTAGCTTTGCTTTGTCGTCTATTTTCTTAGCATCCTCCAAGGCTTGGCTGTAACTTCATCTTGGCCATTTACACTTTTTTTTTCGCTCCTGCCAGAGTCTTCCACTTGCTACTGGGCAATAACCATTAGTAAACAAAAGACGACCCTCATTAGGAGCGTGAGAAGCAACGTAGCCTAATGTTGTATGTTTTCTGTATTTCGTTCGGCTCCGTCAGTCTAGATTTTCGTGTATGATGATGTTTGCAAACCAGTGAGATAGTGCACAGCTTGTCGTTCCTTTTTCAATCATGGATATCACCTGATGTGAATCATCCAGCAACTTTCTTCACCAAAACGTCCCGTGAAATAAAGATAGCTATGTCATTGGAAGAGGTGCTGGGTTACGTAAACAAACATTTTCATGTATGCCACGCGAGAATCGTACTCCATAATTTAAGAACCACTAAAGACTTGGCAACTGTGAAGTTTACTTTAAAGCATAAACTTTGTAAAACCAACCCTCAAAGCTCTGCCGACAGAGACTGTAAAGCAACAATGAAGACGATTACGAAACGTTAAAGCCATTTTGTCGCAGTAATCTGTTCGTGTTATCTTATTTGCTGAGCGCCTATTATTGTTTTATTAATTTGAATTTTGGGTTCTTTGTCCTCCGGCTAGCTATTATTACTCAGTCGAGCAAATATCTCTAAGCAGCGCGTGTAAACGGAAAGGAGTTGTTACTAAAAGATAACACTGATAAAAGAATTTATTTTCACACTTTTATTGCCGTCACACTTAATTAATAGTTCACATCTTTAATCTTTCTACGCTCCTGACTGAAACTGTTATATTTTCCAATGCAATTACTGTCGTAATGGTTGTCGCGTACTTCAGAATTTGTAACTAACTTTACGACGCGAGAGATTCTGTAGAATTGCGTAATGTTTACCTCGCGAGAGATTGCTGAGAACTGCGTAATGTGTACCTCGCGAGAGATTCTGTAGAACTGCGCGACGTTTACCTCGTGAATGATTCTGTAGAACTGCGTGATGTGTAACTCGCGAATGATTCTTTAGAACTGCCTGACGTGCACCTCGCGAGAGGATTTTTTAGAACTGCGTGATACGTACCTCGTGAATGATTCTGTAGAACTGCGTGATGTGTACCTCGCGAGAGAGATTTCTTAGAACTGCGCGACGTTTACCTCATGAATGATTCTGTAGAACTGCGCGACACTTGCTTTTGGTTCAAGAATTTATACTCCCTCACCCCGATATGCCTAAACATTATAAGAGAGCTTCTATTGGTTACTAAATCGGCCAAAATTAGCGTCTATTTTGTCAGCCAATCACAATTACTAATACATATGCTCTAGGGAAGATATTCCCTCCATTTCTAAAGAAAGACACGCTACCCTGACGTCATTTATTTGTCTCTTCTAAGGATAAACAACTCACCCCATCGCTTCATTGTTACCCACTCCTATTGTCAGTTTCAGTGAGGCCGTGTAAACTTATTTCCTAACAATGCTTATAGCTAACAAACCTCTAAAATAATTGTCATACAATAATGTTAATTTACACTACAATCACTCTGGCATTCACAGTGTTGTGATATAAAATACTGCCTCAATTTTAGTGAGCATATTGTTAATACAGCGTCAAAATGTTATTATAAGTAATGCCCAGGTTATGTTAACCTTTTTGATATTTTATTAATTTAGAGGTAGAAATTCAAAGCCACATTGAAGCCTGTATCTGTCTACACTTCTTTCTTTATTATTACCACAGATATAACATGTATTGTGTGTAATATTTTATTTCTAAAATACTCCAATTATATCTCTTTGGGTTTTAATGAATTTACGAATGATAATGAAAATCAAAAGGTTTTGTGACATTAGTATAGATATCCACTTTGCCACTGCTGCATGACCTGCTTCTTTCTTTTGCTGCCATCATTATTGAGAATCGTGCTTCGCCAAAGCACACAAAGGTATCTGTCTCTGACACGTCACTGTATTTAACTCTACAAAGAGGAAATTTATTTCCAAGTGCAATAAACGAACAGCCGGCTTAAAATTTATTCGCTCTTTTTATTTTTATTCCGTTCGCTTCCTTGCTGATGTAATTCAGCCGGCCGTTGTTTCGTTAATTTTGCCTCTATTGTCTGTGCTGTGGAGTTCCACATACATAACATTTCGCGAAGTCCTACTGCCCTCATCCCACCCTTCAGAAATTATCACCTGTCCATTTACGGTAATGAAAGGATTCTATGACCTGCCTGCTCTTGTAGGTTACGTATCGGAAAACAAAAGAGTGCCAAACTGCAGCAGTTAGATGGAAAACGCTTCCAACAAATATATCACGTAGCTTTGAAGTGATATTGTAAATTTTACAATTGAGTAATTGAATGGAACTGCAATCCTTTCTCCGATGTAAAGGCTGCACACAGAATAATTAAACTCCCTAAGCCGTTTATCACATTTATAGCGCTGAATTTCCCCAGCGAATGACCTGACGGAATAATACGTTTCTAAGGTCGGGATACCGCAACTGTTTTCACTACTCACAGCAGATTAATGCACTTCCTGAACAGTTCAGGAGATTGCGGCAAAGACACAACAGGGAATCAGAATTGAAGTATCGTAGTTCTGGCCAAAATGTTCAGTTTTTCGTTTCAGTACCTAAAACTACCCCGTTTTAATTTGCTTATAAGGTGATTATTAGATATCGGAGTCTTATGCACTAAAATATCTAAAAAATACATATATATATATATAAGTGTTTAAACTCGAACATATTTCGAAATATGCACTAAGCAAGCACTAACATTATCTTTAATTATACACAATACATTTCTTTCATACTGTGGCCAGCGCATGGCAATTCGAGCGCCGGCTTCTACAGCTCGGACTTCCGCGATACAGTTACAATATCCGCACACCCGCGTCACGTTCTCTTAGTCACAACTACAATGATACTCGTAAGCACACATATTACCATAAAAGATGATACAAAATGTTGTCCTCTACCCACACAGTTCTGGCATCTTCTCAAAAAATTTTCATTTACACTCAAAAGTTCAAAATCCGAAATTTCTCGCCTGATGTATGGGGATGTGTTGCACATACTTTACTTTTCATGTGATAATCAGAGTTGGATACATTTTATAACGCAATTTTGCAAAAAGTCAATAATGGAGCGATCGAGCCACGCTTAATGTTCTTCTGCGACCAAGCAGGTTCACTTACATGGTTACGTTCCGTGGTAAAATAACAGATGCTGAAGAAAAGAGAAGCCCGATTTTACACACGAAATTCCCTAGCAGGATGGGAAAATTGGTGTGTGGACCTATATTTTCTGAACAAACAATAACTACAGAGAAGTACAGTAATGACGTAAGACAGTTTTGCAACCACTGATCAATTTGTATGTTACACTGGGTTTTCCCAACAAGACTCTGCTAGCGCGTATAGAACTAATAAGTCATTAAATTTAATACAGGAAATGTTTGACCATAGGGTAATTAGTAAAATATTATGTCCCTCAAAGATCTCCTGATTTAACTATATACGATTTCAATCTAAGGGAAAACTTAAAAAATAAAGCGTATGCAACAATTCACTCACTTTAAGATATTGAACGCTCAAGTGTGAATGAAAATTTTCTGAGTAGATGCCAGAAATGTGCAGATAGAGACGAACAGGATTTCCGAAATCCTTGTGATAAGGAATGTGCTTATTATCATCACGCAAGCCGCGCGCCTGTGCCCTCAATCTCAAAGTCGAAATGATGTCCTTAGACATTTCGATCGTTGTAATTTTATTTGCAGTATAGGATAATAATTTTCTCCAAAGGCTCATGTGCAAGTTTATGACGATTAACAAAAGTTTATACGCTGAGTAGGTTCTTCCCACACCTACAGATGTTACTGGGCGACATTTGAAAGCAGTGACTAACTATGGGAGAATTTGTTTAGGAGGCATTGCGTTTTCACTCTGAAGATATTTATCCACATGACACAAACTTCAGTTCGGATTTTTGTCTAAAACTCTCCTCTATTTACCGCATACGGTAAATTGCATACCTGCATATTTTAAAAAGCACTCCGAAGTTTGATCTGAAACTCATTCAAAATTGATATAGATTCAGTAAACACAAACCACATTTTCATAGTTTTATTTATTTGTTTATTTATTTATTTTACGTCGCTTTAACCAATTGGCATATCAAGAGGATCTGTTAGTAGATAACTTGTAGATCGATGTATACGGACAGTTAGCCTTCTAGGTATCATCCCTGTAACCATACCATCTTGCTTCGCCATGTGTCCACAGAGACCTTAGTGCACAGCAACTGTACCTCTGCTTCGTCCAGTCTACCTGCTTTCATTTTCTATGGATAGATGGCACAGCATTCACTATTACCATCTATTTTTCATTTTTACTATTGATTTAGGCTTAAAGTAGAACTTTGGTTCGTGGTATTAAATATTCAATCCCGTATTTACCTTGTCCACTGAAGAAAGCCATGAGAAAACCTCGGTCAGATTGGTCGGACAACGGGATTTGAACCCAGGACCTCCCGAATGCGGGGCACAGACGTTACCGCCTGAGCCATCATGCTCGGTTTTTGTATTTTTGTTGTGGGTTTGGTTACATATTTGAAGTGTGCCTTGATTAGATCCAGGTCTCTGTGCTAATAATACCCCATAGTCAGGACTTTGGTGTTAATAAATAATGGGTTAGGATATTAATTTTAAAGTTAACAGTTTAAAAATGCATGGAAAATGATGGAATATGCATCAACATCGGCAATACGCAGTTATATACACTATAAAACTTTACATACAAGAAATACTTAATTCCATATCGTAGCGTTCTAAACAGATTCTAAGGACTGCAAAGGTTAATCTCAATTAACATAAAGAAGACAGAAAAGTAATTTAGTAAGAGTAATTTGTAACAAAAATACATAAAATAAATAATAGTGGATACAAAAATTTATGGGGTAAAACACAGAATTTTTAGTATAATAGGTGAAATTTCAGTTAAAAGGTGTTTTGATATGAAGGAGGAAAATAAATGGTACATACAAGAATTATTAACGTTTCTCATGAACTTCCTTATTAACGCCCAAATTTTTTGTGGGGGCTTCAAAAACTTATTTCTGAGTCAGTTTAAATCATATGCCAATATCGCTGCCATATAACGCACAAAAATGCTCTACTAAAAGCAGGTATATAAAATAACACAAAGACGCTGAAGAAATATCGGAATTTTAAAGAAGTTAAAAAACTTTTAAAATAAGGTGTGGCAAACTCCAGAAAAACTTAATATCGCTTACTTTTTCTGTATATTAAAACAAGTTTTCTCTCCGTTAATTAGCTGCTAAAATGCTTTTAAAGTGGAGGCGAATGATTTCTGGAGTCAGTGTATATTCGTAAATTATAATCTAGCCGGATACCTACTCCTCTCTCATATAAAGTATCTGGCGTATGCAAATATAATCCGTTAAATGGAAATTACATTTTAACTTTCTCTAGTACGTATAGTAAGTAGAAGTATTGCATTCCGCCCAAAAAGTCGATACCGAGATTTCACCGGAAATACATGTTTTGAGGCCCCTAGAATAAAAGACGCTTTAAGAGAAAGGTCCGTGGGTTTGTCTGTGAACGCCATAACTCAAAAACGAAAGTCGGATGAATACCTAATTTGGTATTTAACTTCGTATCTTTCAAAGATGCGTCACGAAGATTTTCAAGAAAACTCATACTACCTTTACATGGAACATTTTTCGAACATTTTGATTTTCTTAAAAGTAGCTCTAACGTTTTTGATTAAAATATCATATATTTAAGATATTTTCAATCTCAAATAAAATGTATATCTTGAATTTTCTGAGAATGTCCCCAAAAGTCCTCTTCATTGGGAACGGCTTTTACATAATTGGTAAACCATAACAGATAGACAAAATATACAGCCCTTAAAACACACAATTTTGAATTTTCCAATGCTTATCCTTTTTCTCAAATGGGAATTCGTTATTCCTTTTTTATGTCCTGAACATGCAGAAAGAATGTAATGCTCCACATAACAACCAACTCTTAAAAGATTTGACTATCGCTTAAAGCCTACCATATTCCCCTTGCACTTACAAGAATATTAACAATAATTTTATCTCGATTAACATGAAGCAGATGGAGAATAAGTGTTTGTATAAACAGTTTGTACAAGAGTAGAGAAAGTCATGTGAGTGTAACACATCAGATTCATCACATAATATTCATATACTTAAAATGATTTTCCCTCGCGTACTGCCTCCTCGGCTCAGTCTACCACCTACAGATATGTTATCCCCACAGTCGCTTCACATTCTCATATTTACAGTTAAAATTGCAGTGATAATAAGCACATTCCTTATCATAAAAGATGTAAATGTCCTGCTCCTATTCACATATTTTTGGCAGCTTCTCAGAAAATTTTCATCCACATTGGAGAGTTGAGTATCCGCAATTTAGTGAATTTCTTGCCTGATGCTTTCTTTTAGTTCTTTGAATGTATGGGGTTTGTTGCACACATCTAATTCTTCAAGGTACCTTATAGATAAAAATTACATACAGTTTGTCGCAGTAATCTGTACGTGTTATCTTATTTGCTGAGCGCCTATTATTGTTTTACTATTTTGAATTTTGGGTCTTGTCCTCCGGCTAGCTATTATTACTCAGTCGAGCAAATATCTCTTGAGCAGGGCGTGTAAACGGAAAGGAATTGTTACTAAAAGATAACACTGATAAAAGAATTTGTTTTTACACTTTTATTGTCGCCACACTTAATTAATAGTTCACATCTGTAATCTTTATACACGCCTGATTGAAACTGTTATATTTCCGAATATAATTACTGTCGTACGCTTACTTCCCATTTTGTAACTAACTTTACGACGCAAGTGATTCTGTAGAATTGCGTAATAAGTACTCATGAATGCTTCTTTAGAACTGCCTGACGTGTAACTCGCGAGAGAGATTTCTTAGAACTGCGCGATGTTTACCTTGTGAATGATACTTTAGAACTGCGCGATACTTGCTTTTGGCTCAAGAATTTATACTCCCTCACCCCGATATGCCTAAACATTATAATAGAGCTGCTATTGGTTAATAAATCGCGCCAACATTAGCGTCTATTTTGTCAGCCAATCACAATTACTAATACATATGCTCTAGGGAAGATATTCCCTCCATTTCCAAAGAAAGGCACGCTACCCTGAAGTCATTTATTTGTCTCTTCTAAGTGATAAACAACTCACCCCATCGCTTCATTGTTACCCACTCCTATCGTGAGTTTCAGTGAGGCCGTAAACTTATTTCCTACCAATGCTTACAGCTAACAAATATCTAAAATCATTGTCATACAATAATGTTAATTTACACTACAATCACTCTGGTATTCACAGTGTTGTGATATAAACTACTGCCTCAAGTTAATTCAGAGGATTGTAAGGGAAATCAGTAATCCTTTAGTATCTTCAAAAGTTTCCTGAATAAAATTTAATGACTCATGCGCTATATCCGCACTTACAAAGTCCTGTTGGGATAATCCAGACTGGCCGTTCAGTTTTTCAATGAGTAATACATTCCTGAACCTCTGCTTTTATTGTTTCTTCAAAAAATACAGGTTCCATTTCTCTCCATGCATTTACTGCACACACATACAAGGAAACCTCATGTGTAAAATCGGATTTTTTGTGCTCCAATACCTTTGTCTTGTAACGAAACATAGCCATATAAATTGAACCATGCTTCATCAGAGAAGAATATTAAACCTGGATCAACTACCTATCATTTAGCAAAATCAATTACAAAAGTATACCCGTCTCTGATGATCACATGAAAAATAAGGCGTATGCAACAAACCCCTTACATTGTAAGAACTCAAAGAAAACATGGGACAATAAATTCGATCAATTCGGATATTGAATTGTGGAATGTGAATGGAAATTTCCTGAGAAGATACCATAAATGTGTGAATTGAGGACAACATTTCCAAGATCTCTTATGATAAGGAAGGTGCTTATTATCATTGTAATTATAGGTATTAGTAGAACGTGAGGTGTTTGCAGTGACATTATAACTGTTTCGGTGGGAGTCCGAGCTGCTTGCGGTCGGGTCGCGAGCAGCCTTGGGCTGGCCACAATGTGAAGGAAAAGCACTCTATTTACAACCCAAAAAGGAAACAATATAGCTAAACAATTCGAAATGTGAGAGTCCATTTTTAGACAGCATAGCCTAAAAGTAGAATTTCTAATACAGTGCACACGAGCTAAAAGCTTTGTGACCAATCTCATGGCAGTTACCCTTTGTATTTGCCATGTTTAATAGCTCGACTTGGTTTGATTAGATTTTACTTTTCATTATGTCTTTTTAAATGATTAATTTCACATGGCGCTCGCATTATCTGTTCACAATACAAATCGTTATACCAAAATATATCGCAAGTTAACCTATACGTTATATTGGCAGACTTCTGCTTTCTTTAAACTAAAACATTATTCTTTTATATAGTATAACCCACATAAAGATTAAATGGTGGAAATTACGAATTCAGAAGCAACTGAACTATAAGAGCCAGGTGAAATTACAGAAGCAACAGAGATAAATAACACTAGAAGTTTTTAATATAGTCAACTGAGAAATTCAGTGCCACAGCCGGGATTTGAACATGGTTCTCCCGCTCTCCGCGGGATTGCTCTAAACATTGAGCTACTGTGACAAGATGCTGGTGGGACATTGAATTCTCCAATTGACTCAAGTGGTTTCCCAGACAGACCACCAAGGGCATCTCACTAGAGATGACAATCTCAGTGACAAGTACTTCAGTACTGGGAGTTTGTGGTTTCTTAAGGTTTTACTTTTTATTATATATATAACTAATTGAAATAAATAATTAAAGCTAGAAGTACTTACCCAAAAAAATGCAGAAAGCAATATTATATGGCATTTAATCATTATATGGTGTAAGGCAAAACATATTGAAGATAATTTCACTGAAAATGACTGCCAGAGGATCATGAAAACATAAAAACATCTGACATGCCATTTTTAGTGTCATTTCTTTTGTTTCAAGAACTGCTTTCTAAACGTGATCTCTGTTGGTTTCAGGAATGAATGTAATACTATTGATATTTTATAATTTCGAGCGCTGTCTAAAAATCGTATATGCCATACGTGTTAAAAGTACGGTTTTACCACTTGTATAATAATGTACTATTTTAAAATTCGGTGTCTTAAATAGGAACTGTGTATGCTAATCAGTTTTTTTATGCTCACTGTGCCCTAAACTTGGAACTTAAACTGTACTTTCATTAAGATTTTGCAAAACCGTTTATCACAAATTTTTGTTATGTTTTGTAAAAAAAATCTCTAGCGCATCGCATTGAAGAAGGTTGTATTGAAGGAGGTGGAGTTGTATTGTATTTCGACTGTTGGGGTACCAAACTTGAGGGAGTAACTGCCCCACGTATGGGGCAATTTGAAGGAAGGTGTAGCTTCACGTATGGAAAGCCAATTATGAAGAAGGTGCTGTATTGTTAGACCACGTATGGTACAAAGTTTCCGGTGGCCTTCGCCCCAATGTATAAGAATCAACTTTGTATTTTTATGTTTTTCTTTAAATATTGTATATATATATATATATATATATATTTAGGTTTGCCTCGGCTGCGTCAGTATTCACTTGTAGAAACATGTGTCTCTTTGCAGGGAGTGATGCGGCTAAAGAATGTAGGCTTACACAAATTATACTTATTAATTACTTGCACTTTTTAACACGTCAACTATTTTTGTTTGTCTCACACTGAATACGTATTAAACTTCTCGGGGACGCGTCTCGCGTCCGGTTCGGAACGCTGTCTGCTAGCAACTGACTTCTGAATTTGTACAATTTGCTCTATTTCAGTTTCTGATTGGCTAATCCTACTCAAATAGAATACTTTTATTTAACTTAAGCTTTTTTCTGGTTGTTGATTGGCTTATTATAAACTGTCTAAAAATTACATTATTGTTGCTCCAAGAATTACCAATAGCATTATTAAACTTTCCAATTCATTATTGTCTCAAGGCTGCCTCATTTTTACCTCATTGTTAGCAACTTTTAACCTATTATTCTCACAGCTCCTACATTATTAAATTACGTAATACAATCACATAACATTATTAAACATGTACACAATAATATAAATATTAATACAATGACTGTTACATACATTTTGTCTTATTTATACACATATTGCCTTAAGGCGGGCTGTTATTATATTTTATGTTATATAATTTGACTGAAATCATGATGAAAACTCTTCACTATTGAAAATATCGCACTTTAGCCACAGGTTTTTAAATAACTGTTATTATACTATTGCAGGTTAGTTATACACTAACTTTCTTCATAATTGAGTAATGAATTAGATTGAATGCACGCCACTGCTACGTTTATAACACTTATAAGTATTACCTTTTTTGCGTATTTTAATACTTTCCTTTTGAGACTTTAATCTTTCTACCCTCATTTCCCTGTCTTGTTTTCATCTCCTTCTCTCTACCTTTTTTTCGAGCCTGTTTGATTAACTCTTCCAAGCTCTTTATTTCTTTTTCTTTTCTTGGAAGAGGGATTGTAGCTGAACTTTCATGCGCTGTTATTCAGTTCGCTAGGGGTACCCAAAAAGTAACGTAACTAATTCTTTGTTCCGGCCAAATTATTATTTATCAAAGAAACGGGACAGTAAGTAACCGATTACCTGGTATCACTTACTCTACATTCATTTGTTTGCGAAAGCCTATCAGGAATTAGCCGCTTTAATTTTGCCTTAACTAACCGGCAGTCTACTGCTCCTTAAGATAACGCATCACTACCATTTTCTCGTAAGCATTTACATTTTTTTCGGATAAACGGAGGATTACTTCAAAAGTCTTAGACATGAAAGAATAAACCACTCCTTTACATTCATAGTAAGAAGCTGTGCGAAGAAAGCAACAAAAATAAAAGAAGCGAAAAAAGATGAACCGGAAAGTTTAAGGCATCTTGCATCTGGATCGCTGTAATATTTGGTGAAGTGAGACATGGAATGCTTCGACAACGCCTAACGCCAAGAAAAATTCTAAACACAAGTTTTATGCTTGAAGTAGTTTTATTTTTATTACGTTATTTACACCACGCTTTGGGCGTGAATTTGAAGTAGGTTTTATTGAAGAAGGGGTTGTAGACTGTTGGGGAGCCGAACTTGAAGTACCCTCATCCGCACGTATGGTATAAAGTTTCCGGTAGCCTTCGTCCCAAGTTTAAAAATATTAACTTTGTAATTTGACTGACTCTTTAAATATTATATATTTATGTTTGCCTCGGCTGCGTCAGTATTAATTTATAGATACATGAATTTCTTAACAGGGCGTGATGGGGCTGAAGAATGTAGCTTATACAGATTATAATTTTTACTTCACTCCTTTTATTATTCCTTCACACGACTTAAATAACACCACTGATATAGAGAGTTGTGAGATTGTTTACTTACACTTTTTAACACGTAAACTATTTTTGTCTCACACTGAATACGTATTAAACTTCTTGAGGACGCGTCACGCGTCCAGTTAGGAACGCTGTCTGCTAGCAACTAACTTCTGAATTTGTAAATTTTGCTCCATTTCAGTTTCTGATTGGCTAATCATACTCCAATAGAATACTTTTATTTAACTTAAGCTTATTTCTGGTTGTTGCTTGGATATTTATAGACTGTCTCAAGAATTACATTATTGTTGCTCCAAGAATTACTACTAGCATTATTAAACTTTATAATTCATTATTTCCTAAGGTTACCTCATTGTTACCTCATTGTTAGCAACTTTTAACTTATTATTCTCACAGGTCCTATATTATTAAATCACGTAATTCATTCACATAACATTATTACACATGTATTGAAGATGGTAATTTGTTTACGTATTGTTTTCAGCTGCTTTATGTTTAGCTGCCCCACGTATGGGAGCCAATTTGAAGATGGTATGTTCTTCAATGGTTCACGTAATAAATTACGTAAATTATTTAAATCTGCTCCGCAGTTGGGAACAAACTTGAAGCAGTTGATTTAGCTCCACACTTGGGAGCCAACTTGAAGATGATTTGCTGCTGTTGTTGCGTAATATATGTTTACGTAAACTTAAAGAAGGCTATGTTGTTCAACTGTTGTTTTATGTAGTAATGGTTGCTTTGTAGTTTGTAACACGCTTTGGACTTTGGTTTGATTTTGATGCTTACGTAATATTACTTATGTTTGAATTTGCCTCGGTTGCGTCAGTCTTACTTTAGAGTCATGTATCTTTGGTAGGGCGCGGTATTACAATTATTATAGACATCGCAGAATTAAACTTTTAAATTAACTTCTTTTATTTAAATTCTTGCACATATTTATACGGCACTACACTTTTTAAAGAACTGTGAGAAACTTTTATACATTCACTTAGCGCGTATATCTGTTTTTACTATTCAACCGTAGAGAACACATTTTCCCATCTATGCTTTACCAAGTCTCGCCAGCAACTGAGTAACCTCCACGGTCAAAAACCGTAAACTTCGGTATTGCAAGTCTCTGATTGTCTAATTCTAGTCCAATAGAATTTCTGCATTTAACTTAAAACTTTTCTTTGCTGTTGATTGGCTAATTTAAAACTGTTACAGAATTTACGTCATCGTCGCTTTAATCTTGACCAGTACATTTCAAACTCTAAACACATTATTGCTACCAGTTTACCTCATTATTACTTATTGTTAGCAACTTAAAACTTATTATTCTCACAGTTCTTGCATTATTAGAGTATGTAATGTATTCACATAACATTATTAAAATATGTTTACAATAAAAATAAGCATTTGCAATGACTGATACATACAATTTAAATAATTATTACATACATATTTTTATTGAATTTACCTATTTTAAATTACCATTGAAATTATTCAGGTATTAAAATACTGCCTCAGTATACAATAATATAAACATTATTACAATGACTGTTAAATGCACTTTATATATTATATTATACACATATTGCTTTAAGGCTGGCTGTTATTATATTCTATATTATATAATTTGATAAAATCATTTAAGCGTTAAAATTCTGCGTCATGCTTTAATGCCTTGTTTATCTTATATTTTCTTAAATATACAGATTTGTACAAAATTCAGTCAGAGGAAGGGGAGCTTAAAGCATTTCAATAAAAATTAATATTCATGATGTTAGGGACATTTATTTTTAAAATAAACTTCTCAAGAATATCCCCCACCCCTGACTAAACTTTGTAGGAAATGTTTTTTTGAAATGTTTCATATTCTAAAAAATGACTAAGGATTTTGATTAAAAGGCGTTATTTTAAAAGCTTTGCTTGAGTAATAAAATAAATAAACTTGAACTTTCGTGAATAGCATTTAAGTTGTTATTCTCACCGAATTTTGACAACTAATTTCTTTAACTGATCGGAAGTAGGTGAAATCTGTGTGCAGATTGCATATTAAATTAATATAATTCGTCTAATTTGCGTAACTGTAATCATCGGTTATAATTATTCCCGCGATGATGCGCCGTAGCGCACTGTATTACGTTTGTTGCCGCGTGTAGCGCGACAAGAGCCTTTTAAGAGCTTGTCCGAGCTATTCGGTTTTGTGTAGAGGGGTGACTGTTTGGATGTCTTTTGATGCGCACATGTGGTGGGCGGTAAGTGTTCCCATGGGCTTGTATGGCGAATTAATTCATGAATTTGTGCGTAACTGGACTGTTCCCCAGATTGTCTGATACAGAATTTGTATTTTCCGGAAGTAGACCAGCGTTTCACGATCGTGTATATTCATAAGATGATTTAGAAGGTCAAACGTGCATTAGATCACGTTATCGAGGGGAATCCTTCCGTGTGACATACCCCTGTGGCTTTTGCTAAATTTTGTAGCATAACGTTTGTTAATGTTTTTGTATGCTTTTATACTCTATTTCATGCTGTGTTCAGAGTTTTTTTTTGTTTTATTGGTTTTTGTTCGTAATTTTTCAGAGTTTATACTCACTATGAAGCCGAAATTATAAAATCAATAATTATAATCTGAGAAGGATAGTGATATAAAATAAGTAATAATATATTTAAAATTAGTGTATGTATAAAAAGGAGAAGCATTGTGAAAATTGTTGACTGTAAAAGCGACAGAAAGACAAGACAGGCACAGTTTTGTTAATTAGGGACCAGCCTCAGGTAGAAAGGGTGAATACCATTGAAGCAAGTTTTTCCTCGTACCAGCCGAGAGCAGCTGTACTTAGCCTGGTGAAGGCCACTCTCTAAGCATCATGACGCTAAGTTTGAGGGGATAGAGGGGAAGTTGAGGCGTTGGTTTTTCTTGTAGTAGCGGTAGTGAAAGTCAGTCTGCCTGAGTGCCTGGTGAGTGTTGGACGACATTCTCGTCGTGTGGAGAAGATTGGCGGCGAACATGCTAGAGGGTAGAACGCTTAGCCGTAGTTAATATTCTTTGGTCCTGGTAAAGACAAAGTAATTTCGTATGCATTTAATAGTGATCCGCAACCGCAGTATTATTTTACATAGTGAATAAAAGTGTCCCAAGACAGCGTTTGTGTGTTTCTCTGTACACACTCACGCATACTCTGAAGTTAAGATTTCATGCTGGAGCCGTGGCAAAAGAAGAACCAACTGGGAGGAGACAAGCAGCAACCGTGAGGCAAAGGTATTGCTTCATTGTTGGAGGATGGAGCGTGCCTGCGTCAAATATCAAAACTGAAATACGACAATCATAAGAGTGAAGAAGTAAATTGCTAAAATAGATGATTCGAATGATATTAAAAGCCTTTACTTACATCATGATAGTAAAATCGGGACGATCGTTTCGAGACTTCAAGGTCTCATCTTCTGCAGTAATTGGAAACGACTGACACTCGCTCCATGATACAAAATGTATCTAACCCATGTGGACGATTGGAAGGACCTCAGGTGATAGTTTTTATAGCTACTGAAGGTGAACCAGAAGTCGGGTGACGTCATCCAACGGCGGAATTTCAAAATTTACAAAATGTAAATTATTTTTAACGATAAATATTTTTTCCCAAGCATCCAACATAGAAGCATTATGTATGGGTTTTAATAGTTCAATGTCTTGACCAATTCTGGTTCACCTTCAGAAGAAAACAAATCAAGATTGTCGCAGTATCGTTCGTGTTATCTTATTTGCTGAGCGCCTGTTATGGTTTTACTATTTTGAATTTTGGGTTCTTTGTCCTCCGGCTAGCTATTATTACTCATTCGAGCAAATCTCTTGAACAGGGTGTGTAAACGGAAAGGAGTTGTTACTAACAGATAACACTGATAAAAGAATTTGTTTTACACTTTTATTGCCGTCACACTTTATTAATTTCATATATATTACTCTTGATACACGCCCGACCGAAACTGTTATATTTTCGAATGTAACTATAATCACTTATTTGCCGCACATTATTAATTCGAGTATTTCACATTTTTGTAACTAGCTTTACGACGCGAGAGATTCTGTAGAATTGCTTAACGTGTAACCCGTGAATGATTCTGTTGAACTGTGCGACGTGTAACGCGTGAATGATTCTCTTAAACTGTGCGTTACCTGCCCCCGGCTTTAGAATTTATACTCCCTCACCCCGATATGCCTAAACATTATAACAGAGCTGCTATTGGTTAATAAAGCGCGCCAACATTAGCGTCTATTTTTATATCCAATCAAAACTACAAACACATATGCTCTAGGGAAGATATTCCCTCCATTTCTAAAGTAAAGCGCGCTAGTCTGACGTCATTTGTTTGTCTCTTCTAATTGATAAACAACTCACCCCCTCGCTCATTGTTACCCGCTCCTATTGTCAGTTTCAGTGAGGCCGTGTAAACTTATTTCATAACAATGCTTATAATTAACAAACATCTCAAATCATTGTCATACAATAATGTTAATTTACACTAAAATCACTCTGGCATTTACAATGTTGTGATATAAAATACTGCCTCATAAGATGGAGTTCATCCTACTTCTAGTTCCATTACACTACAAGAGATATCGGTACAGCAGACATCTGGTTCACCTTCAGTAGTTATAAAAACTACCACCTGAGGTCCTTCCAATCGTTCACATGGGTTAGATACATTTTGTATCATGGAACGAGTGTCAGTCGTTTCCAATTCCTGCAGAAGATGAGACCTTGAAGTCTCGAAATGATCGTCCAGATTTGACCATCATGATGTAAGTGAAGGCTTTTACTATCATTCGACTCATCTATTTTACCAATTATACTTAATAGTTTATTACGATTTCTTAGTTTTAATTCTGTGCAGTTTAAATGTTTAGTTATTAATTTATTTAGCAAACTATGCACACTCAGGAGTAATATCAGTTTGTCTCCCCCCTCATTAAGCTTCACACGTATTCTATCGCTAGAGACTTAGATCATCAGTGTGGGTCATTAATGTAGAATGGAACAAATGCGTTAAGCATAGTTATGATTTTATGCGTGTTTGTTGTGGACATTATTTTTGGAAACAACTATCATAAAACGCCACGCTTTTCCCGGAAAATTGCAGCTTTCGTACGAGGTAAGACATAAAGAACCACCAGGACTGACTACTCAGTCCACATCCTCGGGCCTCGGGAGTAATGCTAGCGGGGTTTTCAATTAAGCCAGCACATATTACTTTCTCTACTACGTATAGTAAGTAGGGGAAGTATTGTATTCCACCCAAAAATTCGATACCGAGATTTCACCGGAAATATATGTTTTGAGACCCCCTGAATCCAAAAAAAAGCATTTTTGGAAACATGTCCGTGTGTGTGTGTCTGTGTGTGTCTTTGTGTGTGTCTGTGAACAGCATAACTCAGAAACGAATAGTCGGATAAACACCAAACTTAGTATTTAGGTTCAGTATCTTCCAGAGATGCGACACGAAGGTGCTCAAGAAAATCCCCCCACCCTAGATTACCATTTACATGAAACATTTTTCAAAAATTTTAATTTTCTCAGAAATGGCTCTAACGATTTTGATTAAAATATCATATGTTTAAAATATTTTCATGAAAAATAAAACGTATATCCTGAATTTTCTGGGAATGTCTCCAAAAGTATTCTTCATTGTGAGCGACTTTTGCATAACTGGTAAACCATAAGAGATGGACAACATTTTACTACACAAAATGTAGATCGCATAAAAATACACAATTTATGTCATGTACATTTTTTTGTTGTTAAGTGAACCATTTTCGAGATATTGCTTGTTACTCCTTTATTTTTCAATACTTATTTTCTGAAATGGGAATTCATTATTCATTTTTTTTTGTCTTGGATATGCAAAGAGTATTAATCTATGGCAAAGAGAATGGTGCTGCACATAGCAACCAGCTATTAAGAGATATGTCTATGCTTAAAGGCTACTGTATTTCTATATTGCCCTTGCAAATACAAAACAAGGGGAACATAGTACGCCTTAAGCGATAGTCAAATATTTTTAGAACTCGTCGCTATGTGTAAAATGTAATTCTCTTTGTATGTCAAAAGATCGTTTCTGCAAATGTTTATCTCGATTAATATGAAATAGATGGAGAATAAGAGTTTGTAAAAATAGTTTTTACAAGAGTAGACAAAGTCATGTGGGTGTAACACACCCCCCTGCGAGGCCGAGATTGGCTCAGGACACCATCCCTCTCATCTCCTGCCACACAGGAACGGAAGTAGATACGCCTCTTACGCGTGTCAGCCCAATAGGGAAAACCCTATCAGGGATGACTACCGAAGTATCTCGGTGGGGCCGACAGTATATCTAGTTACCGTCTACCAGCTCTCACTCATGGTTGGTGCCGGAGATCATCTAGGCGCTTCACCAACCCACCTGGGCGGAAAACCATCCATCTCCAATGGGTATCGGGAACGACTGCCCCACCGAGTCCAACCCAATCCGAACAACTACCTTATGGAAGGGGCTCGAGTGTTCAGCCCGGAGTACTTCTAGTAACGTCAGAAGTACCACGAGTGCAAGGGGTCCGCAGCGCCCGCACCATGGCATCTGAAGGGGCCGGAACCCCCTCCCTCCTACGGGGACTAGGCAAGACAGTAATTAGTCCGGAAATCTACAAAATCATGAATTAATTCGCCATATAAGGTCATGAGAACACTTATCGTCCGCCAGACTTGCGCAGCCAAAGGCCCACTACTCCCTTCAAAATCGAACAGCTCGGACCTCTCAAAGGCTGTCGTTTCGCGTAACGGACTGCAATGCGCCCATGGCGCAGCACAGCGGAAATAGATTAGGATCTGGTGAATAGGGTTACACAAATAACACTAATTACATACTAATTTAATGTTCCATCAGCACAATTAGTAGAGAGTGTTGAATGTCTACACTTCATCAATTACGTAAGCGGTGGTCATGTTTGAAAATTTCTGAAAGATTTTTCATTTCCATTGGAAGAATCCATTGTTACATTGCTCAAACATTTTACGCATGTTTTATGTAACCAAGCACTTACTACTTAATTTCAAATCGTTCCTAGACGCAGTTGATTATGAATAAGCTAACGCCAATCGAAGAATCACATTTTATTTAATTAATGTATATCGTTACATAGTCTACGGTTTATTCCGTCACAGTTTCTCTGTCGCTCTCTCTCTCTCTCCCCCTCCCTCTTCCCTGCACTTAGCACCTCAATTAGCAGGCCAGCGAACTCAGCCTATTCCGGCCGCTCGCTAACGTATCGAACTCACGACTCTCCTGCTGTCCTCATGCAGCAAGAAATCGTTGAGAAAATAGTGGAACATAATTTTACGCACAACGCCTTCCTTTTATTTTTCTTTCGTTCTCTTGTTTTGCTTTCTCTACCACGTATATAGTAGATAGTTAGGCTATTACATTTCACCCAAATATTCGATACCGAGACTTCATGTTTTCCGCTGAATTAAAAAAAAAGCATGTGAACAGCATAACTTGCAAACGAAACTTCGGATGTATACCAGATTTGGTAGTTAGGTTGATGCCCTCTGCTGCAGTGTTCTTGTCTCCGGCTATAGCTGCTCCTCGGTTGCTGTATTCTCCATTCCTAATCATTACCTATCTAACTAATTTCACGGGTCTCACGCCTTCGTAGGTGAGGCAAATTAAAATACACTGCATTTCCCTTAAAAATGTTATTTATTCTCAATAAAATACTTATGGTCAGCTAGCTTTTCCCATTACAACAATTCTCACGATAATAATAATTAGAAGCCTAATCTAACTGCACACGCTTCCCACCCCAATGCGCACACGTGCATCTGTCGTCACAGAGTATCATTGTGTGACAACGAGGTTCTATAAGAGAGACAAAATCTGGGGCTTTCTTCCCCCTTTTTGTACCTAAGCACAGTGACGCTCGCCTTCACGTCTCGAAATGTAACGACATTTCTAATTGGTCCTTAGACCGCGTTACCTTATTAAATATGAGAATATTCTGCTCCAAAAGATTTCGCATACGCGCCCAAGTGACGCGCCCGGAAGCAGATTCAATATCTCTGTCTCTTTCCGCTCTATATTTGTCTTTCTATTTCTCCTTATTGCTTACAGTTCCTTGCTCATTAGCTTGGTGAAAGGCGACCTAGAATTATCTTTTACCTGGAATTAGCTAGTAAGTCCTTCCCTTACTCATCTAAGTTACAATCTGCTTTTGCACAATCCTTGGTTATTAAATATTCTAACATATTTCTTGCTGAATTATATTATTATGTACAATTCTTGTTTAATATTTATTTATGTATATATATATATATATATATATATATATATGTGTGTGTGTGTATTGCCTTGCAAGGTTCAGTCCCTTTCAAAGATGCAAAAATATTCTCTTTATATGGAAAATTTGCCGAAACTTTTATTTTATAAAACGTTACTCTAACGATTTTTATTAAACTAGGTACCATAAGTTGTAGACATTTACATGACAAATAAACTAAATATCTTGATTTTTCTGGGAATAGCCTGTGAAGTCGTCTTCATTGGGAAGGAATCTTGCCTAATCTTGTATAACTGGCAAACGTTAAGCGATAGACGAAAACACACTGCCCAAAAATGTTTAAAACACACAGTTTATTTCAAATAACTTTTTTTGTAACAGGAGCTATTTCCAAGATATCCAATATTAATGGTTGGAATTGTACAATATTTAGCAATTGTTTAAAGTTGCTTCCTCGCAATGGCATGGAAACAGTATGGAATTTTAAGGCCAGTAAGTTTATAGGGTCCAGTTCTTAAACATTTGGGTATCGCAATTCCTATCTATAACGAAATGTGTAATGTAACTATTTCCGGAAGAGTTTTTCTCGAAGCTTTCATAAGAATAGGAAAGTTAGAATCATACGACTGAAAAATTCAATGCCATAGCCGGGATTTTAACCACGGATCTCCCGGTCTCAGTCCGGATGCTGTAACCACTGAGCTACCATAGCAACGTGCCGGCACGCCATTAAATTGTCCCAACTGATTGTCATTTTTTTCCAGGTAAACCACTACATCTCGAAATGTATTGAGATGACATACCCCAATGTCAACTTACAAGTTTGTAAGTACTTAAGTCCCGGTCTTCATAGTTTCAACCACTTTTAGGTCAATTAATCGAATTAATTGTTCTCCCACACAAGCCGTGTGGTGGACAGGATCGGAAAGGTAGAATCAGACGACTGAAAAATTCAATACCATAGCCGGGATTTGAATCGGGAAAAAATGCGAATCAGTTGGAGAATTTAATGGCGTGCCAGCATATTGCCAGTGTAGTTCAGTGGTTAGAGCAACCGGACGGGACCGGGAGATCCGTGGTTCAGAACTCGGCTACGGCATTGAATTTTTGTATACCTCATAATAATCGACAGAGAGGTAGGGAAAGTAATCTGAATATAACATCAATTTTTACTTTCTCTACTACGTACAGTAAGTAGGGGAAGTATTGTATTCCACCCAAAAATTCGATACCGAGATTTCACCGGAAATACATGTTTTGAGATACCCTGAATCCAAAAAATTTTTTTGAAAACATGTCCGTGTGTGTCTGTGTGTGTGTCTTGTCTGTGAACAGCATAACTCAGAAATAAACAGTCGGATAAACACCAAACTTGATATTTAGGTTCAGTATCTTCCAGAGATGCGACACGAAGGTTTTCAAGAAAATCCCTCCACCACAGATTACCCTTTACATGGAAGATTTTTCGAAAAGTTTAATTTTCTCAAAAATGGCACTAACGATTTTGATTAAAATATCATAGGTTTAAGATATTTTCATGACAAATAAAATATATCTTGAATTTTCTGGGAATGTCTCCAAAAGTATTCTTCATTGTGAACGACTTTTGCATAACTGGTAAACCATAAGAGATAGACAAGATTTTACTACACAAAAAATGTAGATCGCGTTAAAATACACAGTTTATGTCATATACCTTTTTTTTGTTGAGTGGACCATTTTCGAGATATTGCCTGTTATTCCATTAAAATTTTCCAATACTTATACTTTTTCTCAAATTCGTTATTTATTTTTTTTTATCTCGTGGACATGCAAAGAGATTGGAATGCGCCACATAGCAACCAGCGCTTAAAAATGGACTATTGCTTAAAACCTACCATATTCCCCTTGCTTCTACAAGAAAATTAGCAATAAGATTGACATCTCGATATCTCGATTAACATGAAACATATGGAGAATAAACGTTTGTAAAAATATTTTGTACAAGAGTAGATAAAGTCATGTGAGTGTAACGCATCAATTTTTTTTACTGGTCCCGCCTATGCCAGCCCATGTGGTGGTCATCCCAAGAGTATCTACATCGCCTTCCCTACCAGGGTTGTGAAGGTAGTTACGTGTAGGCAGGTACCGCCGAAGCGAACCTAATGCATGCAAAGTGGCAATTAGCCTAAACCTGGGACCTAAGTGTTAGTGGAGGTGTTGCGTGCAGAATGCAGGATGTTTGAGGTAAGTTGTTATGCATTGTGTAAGGCATTGAAGAATACATCAGTCGAACAGTGGCTACTTCCAGTGAGGAATTAACCGGTTGTCTCGGTACAGAGTGTGCTGTATGTCCTAAAACATGTACAGTAGGTGTGTTTATTGTGTACAGTTGGGAATATATTATATACAAAAATAGAAATATTTTAGTCATTTAGAAGTACTTAGTTTCTTTCTTTTTGGTTTTTAAATTGAACTGTCAACCAGACTTAAAAGAATTAATTGTTCTTTCACACAAGCCGTGTGTTGGACAGGGTTGGAAAGGTGGAATCAGATGACTGAAAAATTCAATGCCACAAAGAGATCTCAAATGTATTGAGATGTCATACCGCAATGGCGACTTAATGTCATAGCCGGGATTTGACCTGGGAAAAAATGCGAGTCAGCTGGAGAATTTGTTGCCATGGTAGCTCAGTGGTTAGAGCAACCAGATGGAGACCGGGAGATCCGTGGTTCAAATCCCGGCTATGCCATTGAATTTTTCAGTCATCTGATTCTACCTTTCCAAACTTAAAAGAATTAATAATTTACTGAGTCTACGTTCCAGTGAAATACCCTGAGAGATCCTTGTCATTGAAGGTTCGCCTGCCATTAGTCTTGCTTATATACCTAAGTGGCACCTTTACGATAGGAGTTCTAGACCGTTCGAAAGCTAAGAGCACCTCATGCTTCCTCCCTCTAACCAAACACATTCCAGTCGTCTTCGCCTACCTAAGGCGGGGAATCAGCCAGAATGTAAATAATATGCGAAGTTGTCAGGGCCAGAGAAAACCCTGTAAGTGTTAGTATCGTGCTTTTAAATTTCAATTTAATAGTAATTATTTCAATTGTGTGGCCATACGATTTAGCTCGCTATCATGAACTGTTGCTATAGTATAACCCCTTATAACAGAGATACCGTCAACCGTAACCGTCAAAGAAAGTAACTGCGACGGCTGTAGCCGTTATGGGAAAATAGCTTTCCTAACTCAATAATGTAAACCATTGTCTTGCGCAACAGAGTGTGTAAACATCGACTTTTCCGCAAGCGCCTAACCCATTTACAGAAAATTTCGCAAATCAAGGTTTAACTCCCGGATTAATTTGTCTCAAAGAACTAAGGCAGCCGATAAAGCGGCTGGCAATCCGTCACAATTCTGTCCCGTCTCATGGCTACGTCCCTTGATCCCTGTCACCTGTGTTAAAGCATAAATCTTAACTACCTACAAGCGCCGTTGAAATCCCACTGTAATCACGTTTCCTCTATGAAGTTTTAATCCTGGATTTTATTCTACGCTTTGGTTATGTTAGACACTTGTGTTCACATCCGCATAACTATGCATTTTAAAATTTCTCATATTTTAAGCTTGACCACATGATTGCTGTAAGCCCATTTAGTAAAGTAAAACAAAGTAAGATGAATGTGGTCAGAGGTCAGTTATATAGAGACATGAACATACAATGCATAAAACTTCGATGTTGGACAGTTCTGGCTTGGGTATATTACGTTCTCTATCCCGTACACTTAGGTGCAAATTAACGTGCCAATATGTGAACTGCATGATAAGTTGGTAAGAGGTTACTAAAGAAGTCCCTCCTCATTCATGGCTCCGCTCCACTCCTTACCTCTTTCTGGCAACCCAAGATGATTGGCCACTTTGGCATTCCCTTTTTTCACGATGGAAGATGTGTACCAGAGGATAGGATCCAATTAAATTTTAGATTCGTTGAAAAAAACGCAATTAGTTCCGTTTTATTAATTTTTCGTCCATAGGCTGGAAAGCTAGAATAAGAATGAAAAAGGTATGTTAGTCGACATTCGCTTTGTGTTCTCAAGAGAAGTTAAGGGTGCCTTGTGTTTTGCCGGGAAAATTGGAGTCACATGCAGAATTTCATGACGTGTTATCATATCAACATCGCAGCTCAGACGGCGAGCAACGGTACGGAAAGCTGAAGATCAGTGGTTCGAATTCCGACTATGGCATTGAAGTTTTGATTCTGATTCCATCTTTTAATAGTTAATTCGGAATTAGTATTATTTTAAATAAATTTTATTATTCGAGTTTTGCAAGAAAAGGAAAAAGTAGATTGCCAACCCTTTTCAAATCGTGCGAAATGCCATATTTTGTGACTATTTTTTTGTAATGCGTTTTTCGTTTTACGTGGTCCATTTCAGTTCACAACTCATTTCCCTACCATGCTTATTTGTGATAATTTCTAATTCAAAATCAATATGTTTATTGCTCTTGTTGCTTTGCAAACAATTATTATTAGTAGAAGGTAATATAATTGTATAATAATAATAATAATAATAATAATAATAATAATAATAATCACAGTCCCATAATGCTCTAACCTATTAAAGTTATTCAATGTCAAATGGTTTATTTCTCCTGAAAGCTTTTTTCAGGAGAAAAAAACTATTTTCTGCACAATTCCTTAATTTTGCTTTATATCTTGTGATATGTTTTGGAAGCTTTTGGTGCCAGCGAACTGCATTATGCATTTATAATTAATAAACATGGCACCTGGTTTGCGTGTCCGGTAACCACATTCGTGGTATTTTTTCCATCAGCTTGACGTTGTTCTTGAAGATACTCCATAGCTCCGCATTTCTTGCTGTGCTTTTAACCCTGCTCATTAAGGCAGTAATTTTCGGTTTGTTGTCCATATCCTTTGTTTCTTTCAAAAGACATAATATAATACAGAGGACATTGTTTACAAGCCACTTTCATAAAACCGCCTCATTTTGTTAATTACCTGTGATTAAAGTGTGCTCTTATGATTGGCATGCACTTAATTTTAAGTTGTCATTTTATAGGATCTTATGGCTTGTATGCTCTCCAAGATAAAAATAATCATTTATCTATTACATAATGTTTTTTCTGGTACTCCCCGGCCCCCGTCCCTCGGGCTTCCTTCGCTTCTGAACCTGAAATCGATCCTTGTTCATTGGTTAGAGTTTTAGTTCCAGACTTCTGACATCAAACCAATTAGAGATGGACAGATTTGGCGAATTACTGGTCATTATCTTGCAGGTATTTAGGTAAAATGCTTCAGTTTCCAATCCCTTTTGCGACTCACTTTGTTCAAACTAATATGGGATTAGCACATCCGGATAGGTGTGGAACACAACTCATAAGGGGATTTCTGCCTTAATAAGAAATTAGCACATCCGGGTAGGTGTGGAATACAACCGATAAGGGATTCTGCCTTAATAAGAGTTTAGCACATCCGGATAGGTGTGGAATACAACTGACAAGGGGATTCTGCCTTAATAAGAGATTAGCACATCCGGGTAGGTGTGGAACACAACTGATAAGGGGATTCTGCCTTAATAAGAGATTAACACATCCGGGTAGGTGTGGAACACAACTGATAAGGGGATTCTACCAACATTAAATTAAAAAATCTGATGTGTTACACTCACATGACTTTCTCTACTCTTGTACAATCTAATTTTACAAACGCTTATTCTCCATATGGTTCATGTTAATCGAGATATCGAGATGTCAATCTTATTGGTAATTTTCTTGTAGATGCAAGGGAAATATGGTAGCTTTTAAGTGATAGTCAAATATTTTAACGCTGGTTGCTATGTGGCGCATTCCATTCTCTTTGCATGTCCAGGACATAAAAAAAATGAATAACGAATGTGAGAAAAAGTATTAAGTATTGTAAAATTTAAGGAAATAACAAGCAATATCTCGAAAACGGTTCACTCAACAAAAGAAATGTATATGACATAAGTTGTGTATTTTAACGCGATCGACATTTTTTGTGTAGTAAAATTTTGTCTATCTCTTATGGTTTACCAGTTATGCAAAAGTCGTTCACAATGAAGAATACTTTTGGAGACATTCCCAGAAAATTCGAGATATACATTTCATTTCTCATGACATTATCTTAAACATATGATACTTTCATCAAAATCGTTAGAGCCATTTTTGAGAAAATTAAAATTTTCGAAAAATCTTCCATGTAAAGGGTAGTCTGGGGTGGGGGGATTTTCTTGAAAACCTTCGTGTCGCATCTCTGGAAGATACTGAACGTAAATACCAAGTTTGGTGTTTATCCGACTGTTCGTTTTTGAGTTATGCTGTTCACAGACACACACACAGACACACACACAGACACACACACACACACAGACACACACACGGACATGTTTCCAAAAATGCTTTTTTTGGATTCAGGAGGTCTCAAAACATGTATTTCCGGTGAAATCTCGGTATCGAATTTTTGGGTGGAATGCAATACTTCCCCTACTTACTATACGTAGTAGAGAAAGTAAAAAAAACACTATAGGAAACCTAAAGCATTGGTGAGTTTTCTTGCACTGGACTGTACATAGTAGGTAAAGAAGGTATTGCACTCCAACCAAAAATTTTACCGAGGTTTCACTGGAAATGCATGTTTTGAGGTTCCTTGAGTAAAATAAAACATTTTTAGAAGAAGGTGCGTGTGTGTGTGTGTGTGGGTGTGTGTGTGTGTGTGTCGGTGAACAACATAACTCAAAAACGATAAGTCGGATAAATAGCAAACTTGAAATTTAGGTTCAGCAGCTCCAAATATGCGACACGAAGATTTTCAGGAAAATCCCTCCGTAACAAAATGCCTTTTACATGGAACATTTGTCGAAATTTTTTGTTTTATCTATGGCTCTAACGATCTTGAATAAAACACCATAACATAAAGATATTTATATGACAAGTAAAATATATATGTTGAATTTTCTGAGAATAGTCTGTAAAGTCCACTTTATTGTGAAGGAATGTTATATAATCTTGTATAACTAGTAAACGTTAAGCACTAGACGAAAACGAATGAGATAAAATATATAGGTCGCTTTAAAATACACAGTTTATTTCAAATAACGTTTTGTGGCATAGCGATTTTCGATATATGGTTATTAATGATTCGATTTGTTCAATATCTTGTCATTACTTTTAAGTCCCGTCGGTTTTCAGTTGTTTTTCATTGCCTGGAAGGAATATGGGTTTTAAGGCCAGCATATAGCGTCCAGTTCTTAAACGTTTGACTATCGTTGTTCTCTTTGTAGCTATAACGAAATATAGTTCAGCTGTTTCTGCAAAGGTTTACCTGGTTTATAATGAAGTAGAAGGATAAGCTTTCGCAATAATAACTTGTATACCTACTAATAAACGATAGGGGTTAGAGATTGTACAAAAGTGGAAAAAAGTATTCGTCTTTGGTTTAAAAAGTTCCAGCAGACTAATTAATGGAGATAAAATTCTTTGTTTCAATACACAAAAGTACAAATAATGTTACATTTTATGTGTTGTTACCTTTTTTAAACGTTTTTCATTTTATTAGTTTTATAATGTTTTTAAAATTGTTCAGATTTTTCAACCTTTTCATCTGTTGCGTTTACACAAATTTTTATGTGCACTTAGTAGTGCAATTTTTTGTGTATAATTACCTGATATTTTCATCGGCCTATTATTTGCTTTAGCGAATAAATATATTTGTGATGTAAACTTTGAGGCGTAATGAGATAGTTGAGGAAAAATGTTGAAAATTGCTGGCTTTGATATTTTATTCTTTCTGCAAATAAGAACCTATTTTCACCGCAAAATCAGGTATCGTACAGAAAACATCGCTCTATTTAATGCATCAAAAATAATTCTGTAAACACTACTTACCAAAAAGTTGAAAAACTGATATATTTTTACTTTCTCTACTACGTATAGGAAGTAGGGAAAGTATTGTATTCCACCCAAAAATTCGATACCGATATTTCACCGAAACTATATGTTTTGAGATCCCCTGAACCCAAAAAAAAGCAATTTTGAAAACATGACCTGTGTGTGTCTGTGTGTGTGTGTGTGTGTGTGTCTGTGTGTCTGTGTCTGTGAAGAGCATAACTCAGAAACGAACAGTCGGATAAACACCAAACTTGGTATTTAGGTTCAGTATCTTCAAGAGATGCGACACGAAGGTTTTCAAGAAAATCCCCCCACCCCAGATTACCCTTTACATGGAACGTTTTTCGAAAATTTTTATTTTCTCAAAAATGGCTCTAACGATTTTGATTAAAATATCATATGCTTAAGATACTTTGATGACAAACAAAATGTATATCTTGAATTTTCTGGGAATGTCTGCAAAAGTATTCTTCATTGTGAACGACTTTTGCATAACTGGTAAACCATAAAAAAAACAAAATTTTACTATACAAAAAATGTAGATCACGTTAAAATACACAATTTATGTCATATACATTTTTGTTGTTGTTGAGTGAACCATTTTCGAGATATTGCTTGTTATTTCCTTAAATTTTTCAATACTTATTTTCTCAAAAGGGAATTCGTTATTCATTTTTTTGTCTTGGATATGCAAAGAGTATTAATCTGTGGGAAAGAGAATGGTGCTTCACCTAGCAACCAGCTATTAAGAGATATGTCGATGCTTAAAGGCTACTGTGTTTCTATATTGCCCTTGCAAATACAAAACAAGGGGAACATAGCACGCCTTAAGCGATAGTCAAGTATTTTTGGAACTGGTCGCTATATGTAAAATGTAATTCTCTTTGCATGTCAAAAGATCGTTTCTGCAAATGTTTATCACGATTAATATGAAATAGATGGAGAATAAGAGTTTGTAAAAATAGTTTGTTAAAGAGTAGAAAAAGTCATGTGAGTATAACACATCAGATTTTGTTTTGTCCTGGTAATGTAAAGAGAATGGAATACAGCACATAGCAAACAGCTTTTAAGTCATATGAGTGTAACACATCAGATTTTTTGTGTATAATTACCTGATATGTTCATCGGCGTATTATTTGCTTTGGCGAATAAATATATTTGTGATGTAAAATTTGAGGCTTTAATGAGATAGTTGAGGGAAAATGTTGAAAATTCCTGACATTGATATTTTATTCTTGCTACAAATGGGAACCTATTTTCACCGCATAATCAGGTAGCGTTCAGAAAACATCGCTCTATTTAATGAATGAAAAATAATTCTGTAAACACTACATACTAAAAAGTTGAAAAAATGATATATTTTTTAAACAATTGTAAAACTAAATATATGCAAGTTATTGAAAGCTGCCAATACTAGTAAGTTGTAATACTATTTGTTTTTTATGTCTATTAAAATGAGAATTTTATATGCATTTCATTTGGATATTAGAATTTTTAAAACTGTATACAAACATATAAACCATGTATGTGAATGTAACATATAAGAATTTTATTGTACTTTGGAGCTATACCGGTGAATCAGCTAAAACTACCATTACAAATATCTCTGAAACAATAATACGAATTGCAACAGGATTTTCACGGGCATGAAGACAAGGAAGGGCTCATTTAATTAGATAATTTAGACAATTAAATATGTAAGGAAATGTCATTTTCAACATAAATTGTTTTACATTATTCTTTACCCATTAGTAACATGGAAAATGGCATTCAGAATAGCGTTTGTTACAGCACAATAAGTCAAGTTGTATTCCGAGAAATTGTAACGTAAACGTGACTGTGTGATACAACGAAACGCACATCAGTTGCCCAATCTGAGGTTCAACGCATAGTTGAGTTTCAAGCGCCAATTTCACTTTGCAGTTAATCGGAGGTGATTCACGTACGAAAAAATCTGTTCTTAATGTTATTTTCGCTGCTATCAATTGCGCCTGAAATAACCAGAGTTTCTAGTGACAAAAAAGGAAAATCAATAAATGTTACCTCTTTCGTTATTTCTGAAGGATCAACTTCACGTTACAATTTCTGGGGATGTAAAATTGACGAAGCGCCATTCTTAATGTTATTTTCTATGTTATCAATTGCACCAAAATAATATGAGATTTCTTTTAAACAATCATAGGTTTATGTTAAAATGTTATGTTATGTTTTAACGAACTACAGATGTCATATTGTCAGGACTATAGATTAATTAAATGATTTACTGAGCTTTCCTTAAATAAAAGCCATGACAAGTGGGTGAAACCCTCTAAGCATGCGAAACTAAGGATTACAACAGAGGAACACCGTAATCTGTAAATAAATTTGTTAAATACAATTTTATTAACAAAATATGTTACCTTAACCTTACATGTTATTCACAAAGAAGTCATCGTCCAAAACTCATCCTTGCCACGGGGCAGTCGCAGAGAGCACACCACACTGTTCCTTAAATTAAGAAATTTTACTGCCTAAAAGGCGAAACAATCAATCTCCAATCATTTCATATGAAGACATCCCTACCCCTACTCCCTATCAAAAGCATCATCAAAGCCACCAGCACATTCCGGAATATTCTAACACAAAGTTATTCTACCAACATTTGAGTCGAGCCTTCTGGAATGAACAGGTCTACCCAACTAATTCTGGGAGAGTCATCTCCATGTTGGGCATACCAACCTAACTCTACATGTGCTCGCAATATATTTCAATAAGCTCCTCCTCTACTATCATCCTATGAAGTCGTCTACTTTTACTTCAGAGACAATTGCGATGGTAGTTTTAGCTGAACCATCCTGTGTACGAAGGGCTCTATTTATATTTAAAACAAAGTAATTTCTGATTGAAAACTGCATGACTGTTTTTCAAAATATTCTCCTTAATGATCAATACACTTTTGCATCCGTTCGAACCATTTGTCAAAGCATTTATTCCAGTCTTCTTGAGACACCTCCAAAACATGGTTTTTGAAGGCATCAATGGCTTCTTCTGCCAACGAAAATTTATTCTTGATGTTCGGGAACAAAAAGAAGTCATTGGATGCCAAATCAGGACTGCATGGCGGATGACCCATCAATTCGATTTTTGAGCCTTCAAATGCTCTATTGTTTGACGAGATGTGTGTGCGCTCGCATTGTCTTGATGAAGAACGATCCTACGGTTTGTTGGTCTTCCTTACTTCACCGAAGACTTCCGGCAAACATTGCACTATTCGGTATTGACCGTTTTACGTTCCTCTAAAGGCACTGTTGCCAGTTTTGCTGAAAAAGTAGACTACATTTGCTTAGAAGTGCTTGGATTGCGAACAACTTTTGTTGGATTTGCTTCATCTTGAAACACCCATACAGTCGACTGCTGTTTACGTTCCGGCTCATACGCATAGATCCATGATTCGTCACCTGTTACAACCTTATATACGTCTTTAGAAGTACCACCATTGTATTTCTTGAGCATTTTTGTACACCAATTGACACGACATCTTTTTGAGTTTGCGTCAAATTATGTGGGATCCAACGAGAGCAAACCTTTTTCACGGCTAAACAATCATGCATATTTTATATATGCTTGTGAAACTAATGCCTACGGTTGCCTCAATCTCACATGTCGCATGACGATATTTCATTATCACTTTCTGCACAGCATCATTGTTCTGGCACAACTGGTTTTAAACGACCTTCACGAACTTCATTATTGAGCGAACGGCGGGCACGATTAAATTCGTTATACCTGCATTTCGCAGTGGCAAAGGATGAAGCTTCGTCGCCAAATGTGGAAATTAGTTGATCGATGCACTCCTGTCTTGATAATCCACTCGAAAGTCGTAATAAATCATTGCACGAACATCTTTACGAGTTAATTCCAAATGTTTGTTGACACACAATTTTTAAGTTAGTGTAAACAAAACTAATGACGTGCTATTGACAAAATACTGGAAGTAGATTATAGTCAAAAATGTCAAAATTTCCATTGGAAACGTCAGATGACACCTACAACATTCAGGGTTGCCAAGGCTCAAAATATAACTAGTGCTCCTCGTATGCCTTGTTCCTGTTTTTCTGTTTAAATAACGGTTTTGAAACAACAAAGGACTGTAACTTCAACGTTGCCTTTATTCTTCCTCTAGCATAGGTACGTAAGCTATGAGAAACAATTAGCACATATACATCCGTTTTCGGCAAGGGTCACTTTGAAGTGAAAGGGAGCTGGATTTTGCGATCCCGGTTAGGTATTCCGGAAAAGATCAGCCTAGTTTATGTTTGTACTGGCTATGTACACTATATAGCATCTCACGCTTAAAAGACACTACAGGTTTAATGGAGTGCAATGTCGCCACATGTTCTATAGTAAAATAAGCTTTCTTATGAATAAATTGTATGCCCACTTATAAGCGATAAAGGTAGAGAAAGCCATGTGGATATTTTTGTAATGAAACTAAATTTTGGGATGCCTAATAAGAACAGTCGAACAGATAGCTATAAGGTGAAACCATATTTTAACTTTTCATTTTTCCTTGTCCTCTTTTAGTAGAATTTACTGTTTGTTTTGCATAAATTGTAATACTTAACGAACCTGAAATGTTCCTGTATTACCTGGTAATTGCTGACGTAAATATTACATACCAACACAGTGGAAGGCTTAGTGGCTGATTAGCTGACAGAAATAGGAAGTAAAAGGAAAATAAAACTATAAATAAAAAAAATTAAAACTCCGTGACTTGCCTACTCATGTGATAAACGTTTCAATAAAATGCATTTTGAATTTTTAGAAATAACATTCTGCAGCATAGTGCTTGAAATATTGTCAGTATTGGTTCATTCCCAGGTAGAAGTGAGAAGGTAACATACTGTCTCGGTCGTTCAAGCGGAACATCTTTAATAATAGTTATGCGAAGTTAATAATTTCATTTCTGAATTGCGTAAAGGTGGGGTTTGTATTTCCTTTATTACATTTAAAGCACGTTTCCCTAATTAATTTTATTTATTTATTTTATGTATGAACATACGGGCTTCCCCAATTACAATGTTCACTTAACCATATATAATATCCTGAATTTTATATCGAGAAAAATTTGTGGCTCTTATTTATGACCTGGTGACCTTTGACTTGAAATGGGTCTTCAGAAAGCGCTTTTTACTTTCTCTACTACGTATAGTAAGTAGGGGAAGTACTGCATTCCACCCAAAAATTTCATAGCGAGATTTCACTGGAAATACATATTTTCAGGCCCCTGAATCCAAAAGAGCACTTTTAGAAACAGGTCCGTGTGCGTGTCTGTTTGCCTGTGAACAGTATAACTCAAAAACAAAAAATTGGATAAATACCAAACTTGGTGTTTGAATTCAGTATCTTCCAAGGATGCGGCACAAAGATTTTCAAGAAAATACCCCCACAAATTTTTCCACATAAACAGTGTAGAGCTCATTAAAACACACAACTTGCTCATATACATTTCTTTGTGGAGTGAACCATTTCCGAGATATTCCTTCTTATTTGCTTGAATTTTCCAATACTTATACTTTTTCTCAAATAATAATTCGTTATTCGTTTTTTATATCCTGGACATCCATAGAGAATGCAATACTTTACATAGCAACCAGCTCTTAAAAGAAATGACTATCGCTAAAACCCTACAATATTCCCCTTGCACCTTCAAGAAAATTAGCAATAAGTTTCTGCAGTTGTTTATCTCGAATAAGATGGAGAATAGGCGTTTGTAAACATAGTTTGTACAAGAGCAGAGAAAGTCATGCGAGTGTAAACAAAGGTTTTGTAATAAAATCAAAATTTCTCAGAAAGTATTTTAGCATAATTATTATTATGTAGGTATAATTTATTTTAAGTTCAATATAAATCTAACGTACATATAAACAGAAAGAATTACACAAACATATTTGTATAACTTGTATTTAAGCAATTTTGTTTTCATCATTACATTTGTTTTAGAATTTCGGTGACCAGTTTTCCTTGGATGATATAGGACAGTATTATTCCTAAAATTCTTTTTAAACAAATATTTTATTACAAAGAGGCATTAAGTCCTTAAGATTCTGTGAGATGAAGAGATTATGAGTTTTGAGAAAGTACAGAGACATCATGATGCAAAATACAAACGTTACGTTTGGTCGCACCAAACCTCAACAGGCTAGCCATCCTTTTGGAAATATTACTTTTGATTAGAAATATTAAAGAAATCTTTGTAAGGCTTCTGGTCTTTATTCTACCTCCGCCAAATATTTAAGTTTCCCCTTAGTGAAATCCGCCTGTTAGTGAATTTCAAACCATTGCCTAAGTGAAACTTGTGAGTTACTCCTTCGGAAAAACTAAGGGTAGTATCTGCCTACAGAACATTCTTGAGCGATCACGCAACATTTTCGAAAAAATTAAAAATAATCTGATGTGTTACACTCACATGTCTTTCTCTATTCTTGTACAAACTATTTTTACAAACGCTTATTCTCCATATGCTTCATGTTAATCGAAATATCGAGATGTCAATCTTATCCATTTTCTTTGCATTCCCAGGACAAAAAAAATTAATAACGAATTTGAGAAAAAGTAGTATTGGAAAATTTAAGGGAATAACTAGCAATATCTCGAAAATAGTTCACTCAACAAAAAAAATGTGTAGGACATAAATTGTGGATTTTAACGCGATCTACATTTTTTGTGTAGGAAAATTTTGTCTATCTCTTATGATTTACCAGTTATGCAAAAGTCGTTCACAATAAGAATACTTTTGGAGACATTCCCAGCAAATTCGAGATACCCATTTAATTTGTCATGAAAATATCTTAAACATATGATATTTTAATCAAACTTTTTAGAGCCTATTTTGAGAAAATTAAAATTTTCGAAAAATATTCCATGTAAAGGGTAATCTGTGGTGGGGGGATTTTCTTGAAAACCTTCGTGTCGCATCTCTGGAAGATACTGAACCTAAATATCAAGTTTGGTGTTTATCCGACTGTTCGTTTCTGAGTTATGCTGTTCACACACACACGGACATGTTTCCAAAAATGCTTTTTTTGGATTCAGGGGATCTCTAAACACGTATTTCCGGTGAAATCTCGGTATCGAATTTTTCGGTGGAATGCAATACTTCCCCTAATCACCTTCTAAAGCTTTTATTGGAAAATCCTCAAATATTGTATCAGAAAAAAAAATTCATCATTTTTTCCACTTTAAAATCTTTTCCACTGAGCAGTTCTTGTTCACTTCCTTTTACATTTTCGGTATACGTTCTTTGTAGGTTGATAGAGAGGTCTAAAGAGTTAGTTCGTGATATCAAATAGGGGTTTAGATTTAGGATGTTAATAGTTAAGTTACGTTTGTTTTTCAGTAAAGTAAGCATGTTACATACTGTATACTTTTTTGAGGAAAAGTTTTAATATTACATAACATTTTATCTTTTATTGTAAATAGCTATATTGAAGAAATATTATACAAAAACTTAAAATGTTCAGATTTTCGTCAGTTGAAGTATTTCACGTGAAACTCGATTTTTATTATTTCAGAATTAGCTTCTTTGAAAACTAGCTATACAGGACTATCACAAATAGGACAACTTTCACTGTGACTTCACTTTCTTTACGACGTAGCGGCTTAAGAAATACGCGTGAAGCAACCACTTCTTCCAGACGATTCATCTGCTGTGAAGTCGAACACAACAACTCTCTAATCTCTTACACTAGCAGCACTCACTGCACGTCACCAAAGTCATCGCAAACTCGCTCGGAGAACAGCACTTTATGTCGCACCAGAAACGCATACGCCGCTCATTAACTCGCTAATCGACTGGCCGTTTACTTGCGAAAATGTTACCTTATATTGCCGCTGGAAATTTCCAAAGAACATTCTAGTATATTTTTCAAGCGAGAAGGGAAACTTCCAGAAGATTCTGGTTATTTGTACTCGTAGATAGCGCTTCTTCTGTTTACGCTGGGCGAAAGTGCTGCCATTTCTACTTATATTAAGTTTATCTCTCCAGCTACCCCGCACCAATCTCTCGATAAGCCTAAGTTATAACCTCCGAGTCACTTTCAGCTAAATTGGTTCAAATTTATATAAATTAGCGATTTAAGTAACCGTACTCTGAAGTTGGTTTTGTTGTTGATATTTGCCCCACGTTTGGGAAGCCAATTTGAAGTAGTATTTTATTAGCTCCACGTATGGACGCCAATTTGAAGTAGTTTGTATTGTATTTCAACTGTTGGGAGCCGAACACTTAAAGTAGCTGCAACCGCAAGTATGGTAAACAGTTTCCGGTAGCCTTCGCCCCAAATGTACTTTCAGGTGGTCTTTGCCCCAAGTTTAAAGATAATAGCTTTGTAATTTAACTGTTTCTTTAAATATTATATATTTATGTTTGCCTCGGCTGCGTCAGTATTATTTTAGAGACATGCATATCTTGGCAGGGCGTGATGCAACAAGAATGTAGGCTTATGCAGATTTTAAGTTTTAATTCACTCCTTTTTATTAATCCTTGTTACAAACTAAATAGCACTTCACTGATATCGAGAGCTGTGAGAATGTTTTATTTAATACTTGCACTTTTTAGCACGTATACTATTTTCGTCTCACACAAATACGTAATTAATTTCTCGAGGAGACATCTCGCATCTGGTTATGATCACTGTCTAAGAGCAACACGTCTGGTTATGAGCACTGTTAGGAGGCAACTGAACTGATTTCAACCGTCTAAGCTTGTAAATTTCTGTATTTCAAGTCTTTGATTGGCTAATCCTACTCCAATAGAATACCTTCATTTAACTAAAGCTTTTTCTGGTTGTTGATTGGCTATTTTATAAACTGTACTAAAATTACATTATTGTTGCTCCAAGAATCACAAGTAACATTTAAACTTACTAATTCATTATTTCCTCAAGGTTACCTCATTGTTAGCAACTTTTGACCTATTTCTCAAGCTCCTACGTTATGAAATTACGTAATACATTCATATAACATTATTGAACATGTATACAATATTATAAGCATATGCAATGACTGTTACATACATTTTACAAACTATTACCTACACATATTGCTTCAAAGTGGGCTGTTATTGAATTTAAATATTATGTAATTTGACTGAAGTTATTTAAGTGTTAAAAATACTGCCTCAACTCTTATTCTATAATTAAATAATGAAAATTAGTTAACGAAAAGAATCATAGTTTTGATAATAATATAAAGCGCCGACAGCTTTTTAGGATTTCACGACGCATTTTACAATTTATCTCCGATGATTTTCAGAACCTCGCCTCTACAAAAGACAATTTTAGCAATTGCAATAACGAATACCCTTAAATTCCAGTAATGGATATAAATCAAAATTAAATTTTCTTAGTTGGTAAGCGTATCACTTGAGAACGGCTAAACCGATTTGACTAATTCATTTTAAAAAATGTTCGTAATAGTTCGAATAAGGTTTTCACAGAAATAAAAACTGGAAAATGTTCCCAGAAAATTGAAAAAATCGGGAAAAACTGAACATGCTTTCTTTCTATAGGATTTTCATATGAACTCAATACCATAACTCACGATTCGAACGATGGATATGCATAATTCTGTTTTTGTTTTATTCGTCATGATCCTGGAAAAAGTTTAAGGAAAAAACATTACATACAATTACAAAGGAAATTCGCAAAATTCGTACAAACTACAAAAATAATAATTTTTGTATTCACTCTCGATCACAAGTGCCGATAGGAACGACACATTTGGTTGATTCTTTCTTTGTTTTGTTGGTTACGCTCCCGGGATGGAAATAACCCAATTGAATGTTTTCAAAAGAAAAAATCTGGGGAAACGCATTCCAGCCTAAAGTTAAAATAAAATTACATTTGTTTATACTTTTCTGTTGTTTTACGATCTATCCAGCATTTTGTAGTTATTTTATTTCTATTCCAATTTATGCATTTCGCTACGATGTGTGCAAATGTAGTTTGACAGCTGATTACCAAATTGTTAATCAACCCAATTGGTTACATAGTGACGAAAAATTGTTTCAGTTGTTTATTTTCAGATGAATTGTGATTCTGTTGTAAGTTCATCGCAATCGTTTCATGAAATGAATTAAGTTTTGTCGTTTTATCTAAAAAAATGTGCAAATTTACCTACGAAATTGGGTGAGTTTTGAATTCACAAACGGTGTACTGCCTATAGAATTCATCTCACATGTAAAATTTCCCATTGGCGTACTTCTGAATGTACACCTCCTCAAATCGAATATCCATTATCACAATCGTTAATAGATACAATGATCTCTGAGAAATACGTTTTTTTTCTCATTTTTACTTTATTTTACGAAAAACGGTATAAATTTGGAAATAGTAAAAAATGGCTTTTTAGGATTTTATGACTCATTTTCCAATTTATTTCTAGCGATTTTTGGAATCTCGTCTCCGGAAATGTGATATGTAAGTGCCACGGCAAATGGAGAAGGTTGACAGAAAGATATGAAAGCATAAGAGGTACTCACAAATATTTGAGGTCAGAGGGAATACAAGAAGCAAGAGAGATGAAAAGCAGATAGTGGGCAGGGCATATTTGATGTAAATCGGAATGGTAAAGCGAAACAGCATCTGATGTTTGGATGTAGATAGCATGTTTACCTCTTATGGTAATAGTCTATACGGCCCAGATGTTATGACGTATTAGCTGTAAACAGCGAAGTTACCAGTTCTCTAGCTTGTTCTGCAGACGTAAACGTCCGCTGGCCTCCATTATGGCTCATCAACCGTAAACAAGACACTCAAGATAGCAGACGTCGTAAACACTTTACTATTGCGTTCTTATCTGAGAGGAGAGGCAACCGTTAAAAATTGTTATGCTCAGCATGTAGTTTGGTTTAAGAGGCGGTCGAGTAAAATTGTTTTGACTGCTGTAACTGAAGCGCTGCAGGGAGATTCCATGTTGTGTACTTGTTTTACCTTAAGTTGAAGTGAACCATTTCCGTTAATATATAAAATAATTGCTTCTGAAAGCTTCTAAAAGACCGAGGAGTTAAAAGACTTTAAATCAGAGAGGTCTGCGCGGGCTCGAGGTTTAAAATAAAGCCCCCCCAAAAAATTGATGTGTTACACTCACGTGACTTTCTCTACTCTTTTACAAACTATTTTACAAACGCTTATTCTCCATATGTTTCATGTTAATCGAGATATCGAGATGTTAATTTTCTTGTAGATCAAGGGGGAATTGGTAGGCTTTAAGCGATAGTCAAATATTTTAAGAGGTGGTTGCTATGTCCGTTCTCTTTGTATGTCCAGGACATGAAAATGAATAACGAATTCCCATTTGAGAAAAAGTATTGGAAAATTTAAGGAAATAACAATCAATATCTCGAAAATGGTTCACTGAACAAAACAAATGTATATGACATAAATTGTGTATTTTAACGCAATCTACATTTTTTGTGCAGCAAAATTTTGTCTATCTCTTATGGTTTACCAGTTATGCAAAAGTCGTTCACAATGAAGAATACTTTTGGAGATATTCCCAGAAAATTCGAGATATGCATTTCATTTCATTTATACGTATGATATTTTAATCAAAATAGTTTGAGCCATTCTTGAAAAAATCGAAATTTTCGAAAAATGCTCCTTGTAAAGGGTAATCTGGGTTGGGGGGATTTTCTTGAAAACCTTCGTGTCGCATCTCTGGAAGATGCTGAACCTAAATACCAAGTTTGGTGTTTATCCGACTGTTTGTTTTTGCGTTATGCTGTTCATAGACAGACAGACACACACACACACACACACACACACACACACACACACACACACACACACACACATACACACAGACGGACATGTTTCCAAAAATACTTTTTTTTGGATTCAGGGGGTCTCAAAACATGTATTTCCGGTGAAATATCGAATTTTTGGGTGGAATACAATACTTCCCCTACTTACTATACGTAGTAGAGAAAGTAAAAATTAATCCTTTACATTTTTTGGTCAGCAAAGTTTTAGAGTCTGGAATACCACGATTGTCTCAGCGTGCACATGTATATATCAATAGTAGTAGCAAGAATAATAAATTCTCTCTTCAGTCATTTGTCAATAAAGTTACAACAGCACGGCAGCTGCAAACTCTGCCTCCCTCCGTCCACTTACACCCAGTACATCCTGGGCAGATCGCAGTTAAGGGGAGACAGATGGTCAATAACACAACATGCCGCTTACTATATGCGGATTCCAGGACCTTAGCCGCGCAACTATTTCTAGTCTCAATTAGTTCCAAGGACCTGAGTGCAATCCCTATCAGGCATCACTCAGGCAAAAACACCCCCATTCTGAGACAGGAAATATAACCCAAGTCCCTTGCACCTTGGACCAATAATAATAGTAATAGTCAATTGCTTCAAAATAATTTCACTCAAAACAAAATTAGACTATTGGGCACGGGCCGGGTGGTACATCTATTCTGGGATCAGGCTCTATTTAGGTTCATATCGGGCCGTGCCGGGCTAAGAATTGCGGCCCATTCAGACCTTTGCTTTAAATACAAAATGTCGATAAATAAATAAACAAATAAAAGAGAAACCCAATCACGCTCTTTAGCCGTCGGGTTTTTGTAGGTACTCAATCTACGCAATTTGTAGCAATTATATGTAATGGAGATGAAATATTAACACAACACTGAAGAATACGAATTCGAGATTGAAGAAAAATGACCTAATAGGAAAAGAATTAGGGTTACTCAAGTCGTTTCGTTTTGCTGCAATATGGCCAAAATTATAGGCTGATTTTTTCTTCCTGAACCTGCTTCTCTGAATGCGCAGTAGCTGGACAAGTCCATTACCTTCTGGGAGGGGTGTTGGGTCAGTACTATCAGAGTAGCGCGTACACAACGTGAGATAGGGTGACATCACCTCGTGTTCCGAGTGATTATAGTACAGTCGCGTGCATAATTATTGTATAGGTAAATGTAAATTGGTTGGAAGTATAGTTCTGCATTCTCGGACATGGAAAGTTGTATACAACGTGTATAATTACTTTAAAAAGAATCTAGATCAAGGACAGTCACTTTACAAGGCAGTTGAATCTGTGAGCAGTACAACTTTTAACAGTGCTGTAAATGTTTACATTTGTGCTTCGGTTGCAACCTTACACTTCCTGCTGTTCAACGCAAGGGGAATATGGCCAGCCGTTCTCCCCCATCCTAGATTACTTTCTCCTGCTTTGCGTTCCTGCAGTGTCAGGTAGATAAAATCGACCTATACAATAAATAAATCTGCTGCTTGCGAGTGTTGATGCAGTATTTTTAGCACTTAAATGATTTCAGTCTAATTATATAATATGAAAATTCAATAACAGGTCGACTTAAACAATATGTGCATGTAACAATATATAAAAAGTGTATATTACAGTCATTGTATATGTTTATATTATTGTATTCATGTGTAATAATGCCACGAGAATGTATTACGTAATTTAATAATGTAGGAGCTGTGAGAATAATAGGTTAAAAGTTGCTAACAATGAGTTAACAATGAGGTAACCTTGAGTCTGTAATGAGTAAGAAATTTTAACAATATTACTTTTGATTTTTGGAGTAACAATATTGTAATTTTTGTGACAGTTTGTAAAAAGCCAATCAACAACCAGAAAAAGCTTTGGTTAAATAAAAGTATTCTATTGGACTAGGAATAGCCAATATGGAACTGAAATATAGCAAAATTTACAAATCTAGAAGTCAGTTGCCTGCAGACAGTGTTTGTAATCGAATGCGAGTTGCGTCCTCGAGAGATTTAATACGTATTCGTGTGAGACGAAAAATAAGTTTACATGTTAAAAGTTACAAGTAATTAATAAAAGAATCTCACAGCTCTCTATCAGTGAAGTGTTATTTAAATCGTATCAAGCATTAATAAAAGGAGTGAATTAAAAATTATAATCTGTGTAAGCCTACATTCTTAAGTCGCACCACAACCCTACCAAGACATCCATGTCTCTAAAATAAATACTGACGCATCCGAGGCAAACATAAATATAACATTTAAAGAAACATAAAAAAATACAGATTCAATATTTTTAAAAATTGGGGCAAAGGCTACCGGGTACCATACGTGCGGTTGCAACTACTTCTAGTGTTCGGCTCCCCAACAGTTGAACTATAATACAGCTCCTTCAATACAATAAATATTACAACTTCAAATTGGCGTGCATACGTGGGGCTAATAAATAATCTTCAGTGTTAACATGTGTAACAATGAGTAGGGTGGGTCTTATGCAATAGCAAAGCATAGACGAAGCAACGCTTGAAACTGTGGGGAAAAAGAGTGTTCTAAAAGTGTTTAGTAAGTTTTGCGAGGGAGTAACTCTAGAATTCACCGGGGTTTCTAAGACTAGAATATATAGTGTGAGAAAAGAAAGCGCTACACTCATGTCTTTAGGAACTAGAGTGGAATCTGATTAATGGTAGTTTTATGCTAAAACGTTTTGCATCAGTAAATGATAACAGTAGTAGCAATAACAATAGGTCTCCGGTATATCAGTCACCACTTTCTACAGTGAAAGGTGGGCGTTACCCCCACCATCTGCTCGCAGACCACAGACATGTGCACAGCGGAGCGATACATTACATTATAGTAACAGTAAAACCTAGAGTAATTCTATACAGGACGTAATGGGGTAAGGTTTATTCCTTAAGCTGATGATACTACGGGAGTAAGTCAATAAGTATCCACACACTATTTTTAATTTTCTATAAGTTGGCTGTATGTGTTTGTGCGCGCGCATGTCGACATGTTTTTTTGACTCCGCTTGTGGAATGTTTGACCGTTATCACACCAGTGAGTGCTGCTTTGTTGCACAATAAGCATTGCTGCACCCCTCACCGATCGCACCAAAGAAGAAAAGCATACGGTTATCCATTTTTCGTCATCTGAAGATGTACCAGGAGCCAAAATCCATCGAAGACTTTTTGCAACGTTTTACCCCAGCGAAATGTGTACGAATGGATTGAAAAGTTCAAAAATGCTCGGACAACTGTAAAGGACGAGGAAAGAACAGAACGCCCATCCATATCAATCAGTGACGCCAACATTGAGCAAGTCCGTATCCTGATTCAGAGAACCGAAAATTGTCTGTCGATGAAGTGGCAAACCGTACTGTCAGTGACCCACGAGATTGACTTTGTCCTTGAAGTGCAAGCGTGCAGCGGACTGGGCAGCTTCTTGCGTCAGGTGTAGATAATGTAACACCAACAGTTCAAAAATATTGTCAACAAGTGCAGTCTTACTGCAGGCAGTGTCAGTGGATGCTACGGTGTTAAACGCGTTGTATCGCGAGTGTAGAATTAATATAATTCATTAGTGAAATGGCTAACTTTCGGAAAAAGGGAAAAACCATTCATAGCGAGGCTCGCGAAATAATAAACCATGTAAACGAGCAATGCAAAAAGGAAGCAGATCAGAAACAGCTAATTCTGCCGATTTCGCGAGCGGATGAGAGAACAGCAAATTACTGCGGTGTGTCTGTGGGAACAATTAAGAATATACAACAAGAAAGTGCGAAGAGAACAGAAGGAAGCCCTTTACGCACTCCAGGCAAGACAAGGCCTCAAAATCCAGAAAGAAACATAAATATAGACGATTTCGACATGTGCGTCATTAAGCGGACAATAATGGACTTTTACGTCAATAAAAAGATAGTTCCGACATGCAGAAAGTTACTTCCTGTAATTAGAAGTAAGATACAATTTCCATGGGGGGTACAATCTTTAAGGAGAGTTATTCGGAAATTGGGATTTAGATGGCGCAAGTGCCGAGGTAAGCGAACAATCTTAATCGAAAAGCCAAGAATTGTTGAATGGAGATGCAAATACTTAGCTGAGCTAAGGGAATACCGAAGACAAGGCAGGGATATCGTTTATTTGGATGAAACGTGGATGGACAGTAATTTAACATTCAAGAAATGTTGGCAAGCTGATGGGATCACAGGGGTGCTTACTGATGGTAGTGCAGGAAACAGACTCATTGTTGTTCACGCATGCTCCGAGAATGGATTTATTTCTGGAGCATTGCTGATTTACAAGGCAGGATCAGTGACAGGTGATTACCATGGGCAAATGAACGGTGCCAACTTCGAACGATGGGTGAATGAACACTTGATTCCAAACATTCCGGAAAAATCTGTAATCATTCTAGATAACGCTCCTTATCACACCATTCAGATCAATAAGCCCCCAAATAAATACGACACTAAAGTTAACATGATGTCATGGCTTCAGAAAAATGGAGTTCATTGTGAAGAAAGCATGCTAAAACATCAACTTTTTTCTTTGATAGAAATGAACAGACCAAGACAAAAGGTATTCAAGATTGACCGTATCCTCAATGCACATGGACACTCCACTCTGTATCTGCCGCTTTACAATTGCGATCTTAATCCCATTGAACTTGCATGGGCGACAGTAAAGCACTGCATAAGGGAGCGCAATGTTACTGGCGAATTTTCGTTATCTCGTTTATTGAGTTTAACCAACGAAGGAATCTCTGCGGTACCTGCAGAACACTGGGTAGGATGTCACCGGCATGCTAGAACATTAGAAGATGGTTACTGGTCCAAGGATCGTGTGGTTTCTGATGTGATCGATCAGATTATTATTTCAAATGCTAACGACAGTTCTTCTGATGAGCAAGAAGGAATATCATCCGATGACTCGGACTCCGAATCGTCTGCATCAGATCTTGCATACCCTTTGGATTAATTAGGTTAGTAATATAACATTCCACATTTATGTTGTCATAAATATACTGTTTTACATGTATACAGGCTTTACAAGTTCACTTATTGAAAGTATGATCATAATTGTTTTTTTTTTGATGCGGTAATAATCTACTATTGATGTTACTTCGCCTAATATTTGTTGTCACTGAAAGAAAGGATAAGTACCTTTGGAACAGGGTGTAAAACAATAAAGCGATAGGAAAGAATAACACAACGCTCTCTCAGGTTCGCTTACGTCAACTCCAAGGACATAGCTAAACTCCTGAGTAACAGACAGTATCTGGTTTGGTCCACTTAAAAATGCCTTAAGGTGCCGTCGCTTCATCACAGACCAAGAAGTGAAGGAAGCGGTCCACATATGGTTTGCTGCTCAGCCGAAAAAACTTTTTTCTTACGGCATCAGAAAGCTTGTGCAAGGATGGGTCATAGTGTTGATAAGCAAGAACACTACGTTATGAGGCAGTATTTTTAACACTTAAATAATTTCAGTCAAATTATATAATATATAAATTCAAAACAGCCCGCCTTAAATCAATATGTGTATGTAACAATATTTAAAAGTGTATATTACAGTCATTGTATATGTTATATTATTGTATACATGTGTAATAATGTTATGTGAATATATTACTAATTTAATAATGTAGGAGCTGTGAGAACAATAGGTTAAAAGTTGCCAACAAAGAGGTAACCTTGAGTCAATAATAAGTAAGAAAGTTTAGCAATACTAATTGTGATTCTTGGAGTAACAATAATATAATTTTTGTGTATAAAATAGCCAATCAAAAACCAGAAAAAGCTTTAGTTAAATAAAAGTATTCTATTGGATTAGAATTAGCCAATCAGAGACTTGAAATACAGAAATTTACAAATTTAGGCAGTAGAAACCAAGTCAGTTTCTTGTAGACAGCGCTCATGACTGGACGTGTTGGTTGTAGACAGCGTTCCTGACGCGAGATGCGTCCTCGAGAAGTATAATACGTATTCAGTGTGATATGAAAATAGTTTACGTGTTAAAAACTGCAAGTAGTTAATTAAAAAAAGTCTCACAACTCTCTCTATATCAGTGAAGTGTTATTTAAATCGTGTCAAGCATTAATAAAAGGAGTGAAGTAAAATTATAATCTGTGTAAGTCTACATTCTTCAGTCGCACCACAACCCTGCAAAGAGAAACGTGTCTCTAACAATAATACTGACGCAACCGAGGCAAACATAAATATATAATATTTAAAGAAACAGTCAAATTAAAAAGTTAATATTTTTAAACTTGGGGCAAAGGCCACTGGAAAGTACATTTGGGGCGAACGCTACCGGAAAACTTTACCATACGTGCGGTTGCAACTACTTCAAGTTTTCGGCTCCCCAACAGTTGAAATATAATGCATCATCTTCAAATCGGCTTTCCATACGTAGCAGTAACAAATCTTCTTCAAATTGGCTCCCAAAGCGTGGGGCAAATAACAATACAACAAAATAAACCTATTTCAGTTAAAAGATGAGATAATTGTAAGTTTAAAAATATGTGCGTATACTTATTGACTTACCCTCGTAGACACTTCGGACTTAAGTTTTGTAGCAACATTTTGATCTAACTTAAAACAATGCTGCATTAATAACGTAACCCATTCCGTGGTTACTAACTGCCTCTGGCTTTTTGTCTTGAATTAGGTAATCATGTAAATAAGCGCGTTCACTGTTTATGTCGCATTAAACTCCGACATTCACCTGAACAATTTATTTCGTGTGTTTGTGACAGACATTTAGAAATCGGCTGTTAACAGGCAAGATAGTCCATACTATTAGCTACAGTTGTTTTACTTGTTACATCATCACAAATTCTGAAAACAATTTGCAGAAAGCAGTGAGTTTAATAAAGTAGCAACGAAATGCAATAAGGTGATCTCAACAACTAAAAATAAAGATATGCGGCAAAGCAGTTACACGATTGAAAACTGTTATAGGAAATAATAACAAAACAATTTTTGGGATGTTAAATACAATCTGATGTAATACATTCACATGACTTTCTCTACCCTCTATCTTATATTAGTAGGTGTACAAAATTTATCTTACTCAAACTTATTTTTCTATCTACCACATTTTTATCCAAATAAACCTTGGCAGAAATGGCGCCATTACACATTTCGTTATAGATAAAAAGAGAATACGAATAGTAAAATGTTTAAGAGTAGACGCCATAGAAACAATTGATTGTTGAAAGGACTTAAGAAAATGACAAAGAAATGAACAATTTGAACCTTTGATAACGGATAGCTCGGAAATAGCTTATACCACAAAAAAGTTATTTGAAATAAATTGTTTATTTTAAAGATATATGCATTTTTTTGTATAGTACGTTTTCAAAAATACTTCCGAATGAAGTGGACTTCACAGGGTATTCCGTGAAAACAGAAGATATATATGTATATTATCTGTAATGTAAAAATCTTTAATATGTGGTGTTTTAATCAAAATCGTTAGAGCCCTTTTTTAGAAAATCAAAGACTTCGAAAACTATTCAATGTAAAGGGTAGTTTGGGGTGCAGGGATTTTCTTGAAAACCTTTGTGTCCCATCTTTGAAAGGTGCTGAACATAATTACCAAGTTTAGTATTTATCCGACATTTGATATTTGAGTTATGCTGCTCAAAGACACACACACATATACACGGACGTTTTTCTAAAAATGCTCTTTTTTACTTTCACTACTACGTATTGTAAGTAGTGGAAGTATTGTATATCACCCAAAAATTCGATACCGAGATTTCACTGGAAATATATGTTTTGAGACCCCCTGAATCCAAAAAAAGCATTTTTGGTAACATGTTCCATGTGTGTGTCTGTGTGTGTCTGTGAATAGCGTAACTCAGAAACGAACAGTCGGATAAACACCAAACTTGGTATTTAGGTTCAGTATCTTCCAGAGACGCGACACGAAGGTTTTCAAGAAAATCCCCCACCCCAGGTTACCCTTTACATGGAACTTTTTTCGAAAATTTTCTCAAAAATGGCTCTAACGATTTGGATTAAAATATCATATGTTTAAGACATTTTCATGACAAATGAAATGTATATCTCGAACTTTCTGGGAATGTCTGCAAAAGTATTCTTCATTGTGAACGACATTTGCATAAGTGGTAAACCATAAGAGATAGACAAAAGTTTACTACACAAAAAATGTAGATCGCGTTAAAATACACAATTTAGGTCATATACAATTTTTGTTGTTGAGTGAACCATTTTCGAGATATTGCTTGTTATTCCCTAAAATTTTCCAATACTTATACTTTTTTTTCAAATGGAAATTCGTTATTAATTTTTTTTGTCCTGGTAATGCAATCTTAAAATATTTGACTATCGCTTAAAGCCTAGCAATTCCCCTTGCATCTACGAGGAAATTAGCAATAAGATTAACATATCGATATCTCGATTAACATGAAGCATATGGAGAATAAGCGTTTGTAAAAATAGTTTGTACAAGAGTAGAGAAAGTCATGTGAGTGTAACACATCGTAATTTTTATTCAGGGGTCTTAAAGTGTGTATTTCATTGAAATCTTGGGATCGAATTTTAGGGTGGAATGCAATACATTCTCTACCTACTATGTACGTGGTAGAGAAAGTAAAAAGCACTGATCAAGCTATGAAATATAAAGATTTAATTATGTAAATGGTATTTTAAAGACTTCATGATGTGAAGTTTTCAGAAGTAGCTATGAAACATTCAGTAAACTTCTTTAAATTTGTCAATTTTATTTTGTAATTGCAGGCAGTGATTCAGCAATTGAAAATGTATATTCTCCTACCAACGCTCAGTGGACAAAGGAAATAAATCGTTATTAACGCAATCATTTACGTGTATCAATGTATTAAAATTTAATTTCAGAAAGCGACTTGGAAGAATTCTCTTCTTTATATTTATTTGTATAACTCCTTTAACTTCTTTGGTCCATGGGGGGCTTTACATAAACAACTGATGATGTTATTGCTCGCTGAACTCCGTGGTTAGTTAACGTTGCTTATATCAGGTTTTAATTATTAAACATACTATCATTCACTCCCACATTCATACTTCCATACTCTGGGAGAATATGGAATGATTATGGTTGAAGAAAAATTCTGTGCCCCAACCCGGAGTCAATATAACCTCTGGTTGAGAAGCCAGAGCGCTGACCAGTCAACTCCAAGACAGCCTTATAAACACTAGTTGCAAAAACATAATGCATATCTTCAGTCAAAAGGGGGGAGTGCGGTATCGTTGTGTTGCTCTAGCCAATAAATCTTCAACTTTATCCACACAATTTATAAGGCAAGCTGCTGGTTCAGCTGCTGGGCTATGTAATACATATTGCTTATATGGTAACTAGAGGAATAAAGGCCTGCTATGTCAGAACCTTGGTAGCCTTAGGACCGGTTTCACCAACCGATGTATAGTGATTTAACGGTGAAGTTAAGCAAATTCTGTTTCATTGAAACATGTTAGCTGTAGTACTGTGCAATACTATTAATTATCATCGGCCTACCCTTGAATTAGGACATATATCCGTTTCTAACGCTCCCCATATGATCTTCGGGGGATATCTCATTCCAGCAAGCAACAACCATTTATGAGGTTGAGGCAATATTTAAATTACAACACTGTGAATGCCAGAGTGATTGTAGTGTAAATTAATATTATTGTATGTACAGGATTTTAGATGTTTGTTAGCCATAGGTATTGTTAGGAAATAAGTTTACACGGCCTCACTGAAACTGACAATAGAAATGGGTAACAATAAACCGAGGGGGTGAGTTGTTTATCACTAAGAAGAGATAAACAAATGACGTCAGGGTAGCGTGCCTTTTTTTAGAAATGGAGGGAATATCTTTCCTAGAGTATATATGTTAGTAGCAGTGATTGGCTGACAAAACAGACGCTAAAGTGGGCGCGATTTGATAACCAATAGCAGCTCTATTATAATGTTTAGGCAATTCGGGGTGGAGTATATATTCTCGAGCCATAAGCAAGTATCGCGCAGTTCGGAAGAATCTCTCACGAGGTGCATGTCACGTAGTTCTGAAGAATCTCTCGCGAGGTACACGACGCAAAGTTAGTTAAAAAAATCTGAAGTAAGCGAAGTAATTTGTGCGCGGCAACTATAACGACTGTAGTTACATTCGGAAATATCTCAGTTTCAGTCATGCGTGTATAAAGTTTAAATATGTGAATTATTAATTAAGTGTGACGGCAATAAAGGTGTGGAAACAAATTATTTTATCAGTGTTATCTTTTAGCAACAACTCCCTACCGTTTACACGCCGTGCTTAAAGACACTTGCTCGACTGAGTTGCAATAGCTAGCCGGAGGACAAAGAACCCAAATTTAAAATAATAAAAGAAGAGGCGCTCAACAAATAAGAGAACACTAGCCATTGAGAATTGCGAAAAGGTGGAGGCACCCAGTGGATGGAATCAGTTGCCTCCAGTGGTAGGGTGATGATCAGGATGACGGTGGAATGAGAGAAACTACAGCTTTAACCGTGGACTCCGAATCACGTTAGGCCTTGCGGATACTTCTCATGAGTAGGTCAGAGGTGAAGACGTGGATAGAGCCGATTTAAAATTGCCACCCCAGAGCTGAAAACTGAACCGCGGTCCCTCAGTACGAGAGGGTCAAAACCTCTGCGCCACCTCGGCGCCCATTTAAGAAATGTTATTACATCACTCCGAAAGTAATGCTTCCTATTTATTTTCATGGAGACCACAGCAGATACAGAAAGCGCAATATCAGAGCTAAATAGAGCAATACTTCAGCTACTTACTGTTATCTTTCCACATAATCACCAGCATTCGTTATGAACTTTTGTCAACGATGAACAAGAGCCTACATGCCACGCTCGTAAAAGTCTGAACCAGCTGAGGCCAGCCACAATCTTGGTTAGCTGTGGATGGCTGTGTCTTGAACTTCTTTGTGAGAGAATTCGGATGTCGCCAGTCCATGGACTGTCGTTTACATTCTGGCTTGTAGTGGTGACATTACATCACATCTTCGGTGTTGGGGAGTTCAACAAATTGTTACCTTCAGCCTTGTATTGGTCCAGCAGTTCCCGACAAATTTCCATTCGATGAGCTTTTTGGTCTTGTGGAAGCATCCGCGGGATCCATCTCGCACAAACTTTGCGATAATTAAGGTTGAGTAACATTTTTCTAAGGCATTACAGCCGACATCAACCCTAAATATATTCTGCCGATATTTAGGTATGGATTGATCGAAACGCTGTTCATTATTTTCTGCGACAGCAGATCAGGGTCGAGACTTGTCCTGCACATCCTTTTCACCGCTTTTAAAACGCTGTTCCCACCGCCTTACATTTTTCATATCTACTGTATCGTCTCCATGCACCTTTAGCAAGCGTCGATGAATTTCAACTGGCGCAATTTGTTCAGCGGTAAGGAATACATCACACATCTCTGTTTTGTACGCACTTCAATGTCAGTGGCCATTTTGGAACGGTCGCCTGCTGCTGCTACTACTACCTCTCGCAGGACACGAAGCTAATAGGACAGTAGCGGAAAAGTTCAACAATTAATACTATACCGATAAAATCTGGTTCGGACACACAAAGGCAACACAACAAATGGGAGGCATTACTTTCGAATTGACCCTCATAGAATTGGAAGATGGTTGCCGTAAACTAAACTGTTGTCGCGGAGTTACTTTTGAAAAAGGAACCGTAGGTCATAATGAACTTGGAAACTTGAAAAAGGAGGAATTTTTATAGCGATATCCACTGTCTAAAGGGTCGTGAGTAGGGTTCTAGAGGGAATACGAGAGGTTAAAATACTACCAACAGAAACGTGTCTCTTTCTGCTATACTACATGCAGTTTTCATTTAAAGAGAAAAAAACTGAGGCATGCGATAGGGCAAGCGATAGATGTTTGCCAAACGAAAATCTTGGATATAACAATGTAACAAAAGAGAGATAGAGTGCAGAATCAAGAAATAAGGAAGAGGACTTGTGTAAAGAGCGCCGCGACCACAGGAAGCTACTTAAAATGGAGATGGACAGGACACGTTATGAGACAGTACCTTAATAGATGGAGGCACAGTAACTTCTTGGGACCCAAAAATTGGTCAGAGGAATGCCACTAGGCAGACGAACTGAGGAGAACCTTCGAGGACAGGACTACCATAGCCAAACAGAGAGAAACTAGTGGACATAGCCAGTGGGACAATAAACTAGGTCGATCTATCCCGGAATTGCTAACCGGGACTGCAAAATTCAGCTCTCTTTTTCACTTGAAAGAGGTCTTTCCTCAAAAAGGATGTAGTATATGGGCCAATTGGAAATTGTGATGGTATTATCATTTCCAAAGCTATCGTTTGTGGCGTTATCCGGAAGATTTCCGAAACAATTGCTAAGAAGCCAATAGTATATTTCTTTTCTTAGTTTGATTCTTAATCAGTGGTAACATACTTTTGCCTAGTTAGGTTTCAGTGTAGTTGCCTGCACCACTTTTAAACTGCTGTAATCGCTCTTCCCACCTGACGTTTAGGGTGCTCCTTTTTATGTTAATAATATTGAGTCAGTTGCTTACTGGACTTGCGCAAAATGTGTGCATTACAATTAAATTCCGGCGGATTTTCTCCAAGAATGCACCATTCTCCTTTTATTTCAGTTGTCGGATTTATTGCACTCGATAATTCCTCTACATTTTGTAACCAGTAGTATAATTAACGCCTTTTCCAAAGGTGAAATGTTGTTTCTCTGCACCTAGGTTTTCCAGTTAACATCGCCATTCTAACCTTAAACCATCAAGAAAATCACACAGCAATAATTGTCTAGTTAGTCTTGTGCCTGCTGTGCGGGAGGTCTCGGATTCGATTCCCGGCTGGGGGCTGGGGTTTTGTTTTCTAGCCAAAATTATTCCTACCCTCCCCAGGGTCTGGAAGGATGAATGAGAGTGTGAATGTGTGTGTGTGTGTGTGTAATCTAATGACTAAAACCCAAAAAGGGCAAGAGAATACAGAGAGAAACTAGTGGACATAGCCAGTGGGACAATAAACTAGGTCGATCTATCCCGGCAATAAGTTTCGAAGGAATGGCCGTCATAAGACCAATGTATTTAAAATGGGGTATAAATTGAACTAAAAAGAAATCTATGAGCGTTAATAGGCGTCTACAACTGAAACACAGTGCTGCGATGCCTAAAACTAAAGCGCATCGGAACGCTTCAGAAGCCGTGTAATTCGATCACCGTCTCCTCGAAAGCTTTCATTCACAAATGTCTTTGACGTTAACAAGCTGCTAGCTTACAATGTGCTATAATAGCTTGATGAAACGCAAAAGTTTTAACTTTGTAAGCAAACGATGTGTTAAAAGTATGTTTAGACAGCTGACACTGAACGTAGAGGTTAAGCACTCCTACTAGACATTCAAGATTATAACACTCTTGCGATTGAAAGTGTATATACCGGGTGAGTCTTCTCAGCCTGCGGATTGAGAAGTTATGCAGTCTCGGCGTTGTACAGGCTATGCCGTAAACACTGTCCACTGTATCGCGTCGCATCAGTTTCGGCCGAAATGACTGCTTTGCACCGCTGTGCACACAGTGACTTGCACTCATAGCGCAACAATGTGCGTCCTGTCGTTTAGTGGTGAAGGTTCCAGGTTCAAATACTGCCACTTGAAGATTCTTTTTTGATAAGTATATTTAGCGAGATCTGATAGTTTGGGGTATGGAAGTGCCGTTTCACTTAGTTTAATTATGTGAATTTCATTAAAACACAAACTGTTTCCTGTTAGAATATGCTTTAATGAACATCCTAAATAAATTCAAATAACATTGTAATTATAACTTACAAACATAAGGCATCATTAAATAATATTTTACTATTTAAAGCTATTCTTTCATACAAAAGAAAGCCAATAAATTGTTCTGAGAGCTTACAAAATGCAGTACATACATACAAACTAGATAAGGTTTGCAAGCCAATATTACGATCGTTGTGAACCTCTCTGGTTCCCAAAGGTGCATTCAACAGTGACTATGACATCATGACGGACCATCACACAGAAAACTATTACAATTTATCCGTTTCCTCTATGTGGTTGTAGTAGGTGTTCGAACTGACTACCATGCCGACGTTTGCAAGATCTCAGTCTAGCCATCATCGCCAGCCCAACCCGGCGCAACATGGCCGGTGTGATGTCACGGCAAGCTAAGGGGTCATTGTCCGCTCCTGGTACATGACATCTCTAAGAGAACCCCATAAGAAGAAATCCAATGGGGTTAGATCTGGGTTATTGTCCATGCCGTCCGATTCATCGCTCAGGGTAAGTGACATCAAGGTAAGCCGTTACACGACGGGCCGAATGACCTGGCGCCCCAACATGTTGGTGCCACATAGTCGGTTCTGCAACGGCACTTCATCCAGTAGAGTAGGTAGCTGGTGTTGTAAGAAGTGGATATAGCGATTCCCAGTGAGTTGGCCATCATAAAAATACGGGCCTACTACATGATCACCGAATATACCAGACCAAACGTTGGCTCTTGCATCCAACGTGGGTTTACAGTGCTCCAGTAATGTTGTGGCGATTTACGTGACCTGTGTTGTGGAACTCTGCTTCGTTTATAAATAACAGAATTGCAACAAAATGGGGATCTTGATCAGTTTGTTATTTGATTCACAGAGCAAACGCGACTCTCCGTCCATGATCCGGCTGCAGTAGCTTCTGGTGTAGTTGAAGATGATAAGGGTGAAACTTTGCATGATGTAGTGTTCTCCACGCGCAAGATTGGCTAATATTGAAATGCCTGTGAATGTCCCTCGTACTACAACGCGGATGCTGAATGGCATAGCCAGTCACAGCTTGGTCAGACAGGGTGATCTCTTCGTGAATGTGGTGTCTTGTGCACTGTTACTGATTCCAGAAGGCAGTTCACAACTCGCAAAAACGTGTGATCTATAGGAAGTGTTCTCTGCGGAAACCTCTGTTGGCATAGATGACGTGCCTCCGCTGCATTCTTCTGCGCTTCTCCATATACCAACAGCATGTTCAGATACTCTCTATTCGAAAACATTGTTCCACAGTGAGCACGAACGCCTGGAACTTTGTATTTATAGGCAAATCCAATTTCTAGTGCATTCGGAAACAAACGATGATTTGCTAGAACGTTCTAGAAACAGAACAGAAATGAATACAACAACATTTATTCACAGGCGTGATTTGAACCTCCGACCTTCACTTTGGTTTTCCTGCATGTTAACCGCTGCACTACTAGATCACGTTAACAGCGAGCACCATCGTAGCCCTAACCAGCGGGCTGGTGAATGCGGTGTCAACACCTGCATTTCGCATCGTCTGTAAAATGCAGGATTGCCTGGTTACCAATTCATAGGATGAGAAGACTCACGCGCTATAAAGTCGTACATATACATGTGTATTAAGTGGAGGTCTTGTATCGATTAATGTAATGGCCGATGACTTGAATGTCTTGGAGATGGACCCGATAACACCAAATTACACTTTTTAGAGAGCTGGCACCAACAGCAGAGCTTTTAACAGTAGCCATTATACTAGAAATTCAGGAATATTTTTGCCGCAACCTTCTATATAGGTATTATAGAACGTTATGACTGAAAATGATCATCTTGTCAGCACTGGTGCTATGCAGTTCAAACAACAACGAAGGCCAAACAGCAACAGATTAGAGCTCACCGCTGCACATGTCCTAATGTATACCGCTACATCCACACAAATTTCAGCTGGATATCGTAATTAATGTTCAGGGCTGTCTAAAAATATTGTGACATTGTCCAGTTTTTCAGCTGTCACTCCTCTAAGTTCTCAATGTCACTTCACTTTACTTTTACCTGATTCAACTTCACTGGGACTTCACTTAGGTACATTGTCACTTCACTAATGTGAACTAGTTCAATTTTCCCGTTTCTTCACTTTCCTTTTTGACGTAGCGGCGTAATGAAATACGCACGACGTAGGCAATTCTTTCGGACGATTCACTCGCTGGGTAGTCAAACACAAGACCTCTTCAATCTCTCCTGCAACACCACCTACTTCACAGTTGTGACAAACTCACTTGTAGAACGGCACCTTTAGTGGCTCCAGAAACTCTCTCACTGACTGAGTCGTCTCACCAGAACGCTCGCTTATATAGCCAATAACGTTCTTGAACTATCTGGACATACGTTCTGGAAGTGAGAGGAAAGAAACTTCCAGAAAATTCTGGTTTCTGCCGACAGCGATTCTGGTGTTTACGCGGGCGCGAGCGCGACTTGATTTTGTTTAACTCTTTGACTTCTTGGCGCTGAACTCCTGATAAGTTTGGTCCATAGTCACTACGTCGCAATTGTATATCACAACACATGTTAAAATTATTTTATTTTGTTAGTAGTAGTCTTATGTGTAAAACAAAATCATGCTTAACACTTCCGCAATAAATACCTATTTTAACATTGGTGAAACTTCCTTTGGAATTATCCTCACAAGGAAAAAAAATCTGATGTGTTACACTCACATGACTTTCCCTACTCTTGTACAAACTATTTTTACAAACTCTTATTCTCCATCTATTTCACATTAATCGAGATAAACATTTGCAGAAACGATCTTTTGACATGTAAAGAGAATTACATTTTACACATGGCGACCAGTTGTAATAATATTTGACTATCGCTTAAGGTGTACTATGTTCCCGTTGTTTTGTATTTGCAAGGGAATAGACATGTCTCTTAATAGCTGGTTGCTAGGTGCAGCACCATTCTCTTTGCCACAGATTAGTACTCTTTGCATATTCAAGACAAAAAATAAATAACGAATTCCCATTTGAGAAAATAAGTATTGAAGAATTTAAGGGAATAACAACAATATCTCGAAAATCTCAACAAAATAATGTATATGACATAAATTGTGTATTTTAACGCGATCTACATTTTTTGTGTAGTAAAATTTTTTCTATCTCTTATGGTTTACCAGTTATGCAAAAGTCGTTCACAACGAAGAATACTTTTGGAGACATTCCCAGAAAATTCGAGATATACATTTCATTTGTCATGAAAATATCTTAAACATGATATTTTAATCAAAATCGTTAGAACCATTTTTCAGAAAATTAAAATTTTCAAAAAATGTACCATGTAAAGGGTAATCTAGGGTAGGGGAATTTTCTTGTAAACCTTCGTGACACATCTCTGGAAGATACTGAACCTAAATACCAAGTTTGATGTTTATCCGACTGTTCCTTTCTGAGTTATGCTGTTCACAGACACAATACTTCCCCTACTTACTATACGTAGTAGAGAAAGTAATTAATTGTAGTGCAAATGTAGCTGCGAATCAGACTCCTAATCAAAGTCAAAGCACTATCATTTCCAGGACAGAAATATTACTATATCCTGCCTCACGAATTAATTGCGCATTTTAATATCAGTGAAAATCTAACAAATTATTTCCTGGCATGGGTGAAAAAAGAACAACTTATTATCTGCATTTCCTCATCATTTGACCTACTATTTTTGTTCAACATGACAGTTTAGATAGTTATACCCTTCATATTGTATTTATCGTCACATCTTGCGTTTATACTCAACATAAAAATTAAGGATAGCGTTTTAGTTTGGTTTTACGACCCTTTCTTTCCTGGAATAAAATATCACATGAATCCATAACTTCTATACTTTTATCGTTTCATTAAATCGACACGGCAGTTTTTTTATCAGTAGCAAGTTTGGTCACGTAATGCCCCAGTGGAATGCATAAATACCTGTTTCATATGTAATGTGCGTTTCCGACACGGAGACACAAACACAAATATTCCGCAGGATACGTTACTTTAATGGAGCTTGGGTGCAAATCTGTTGGCAGAACATAACCTGATTTGTTTCTTGACTTATTATTTTGTTTCCTTCCCGTTTGTTATAATTTCTTACCTACTTGGTATCGTAATTATTCCATTCTCCTCGGACTTCTTATTTTGTCATTTTCAAGGCAAGGAAGCAAGGGAGTTGGATGGAAAGGTTATATATGTCATCCACTTAGAAGGTGATTCCATCTACACCCATAAAGTATTTGTTTCCTGTTCTCTTAATGCATTTGGAAACAGTGCGTAATCGGTAATCTGTAACGCCTCATTTCTGCAGCCTTATGGTTATATGAAATTTAGGTGGCAGTTATATATGAAAAGATTTGTGGTATTTCCGTTTAAAGACTAGGCCAGTTTTAGAAAAAAAATCTGATGTGTTACACACACATGACTTTCTCTACTCTTGTACAAACTATTTTTACAAACGCTTATTCTCCATATGCTTCATGTTAATCGAGATGTTAATCTTATGCTAATTTTCTTGTAGATGCAAGGGGAATTGGTAGACTTTAACCTATAACTCAAATATTTTAACAGTTAGTTGCTATGTGGATTATTCCATTCTCTTTGCATTACCAGGACAAAAAATGAATAACGAATTTGAGAAAAAGTAGAAGTATTGGAAAATTTGAGGCAATAACAAGCAATATCTCGAAAACGGTTCACTCAACAAAAAAGTGTATATGACATAAACTGTGTATTTTAACGCGATCTACATTTTTTGTGTAGTAAAATTTTGTCTATCTTTTATGGTTTAACAGTTATGCAATAGTCGTTCACAATGAAGAATACTTTTGGAGGCATTCCCAGAAAATTCGTGATATACATTTCATTTGTTATGAAAATATATTAAACATATGATATTTTAATCAAAACCGTTAGAGCCGTTTTTGAGGAAATTAAACTTTTCGAAAAATGTTCCATATAAAGGGTAATCTGGGCTGGGGAGATTTTCTTTAAAACCTTCGTGTCGCATCTCTGGAAGATACTGAACCTATATACCAAGTTTGGTGTTTATCCGACTGTTCGTTTCTGAGTTGTGCTGTTCACAGACACACAAACACAGACGCACACACAGATACACATATGGACATGTTTCCAAAAATTTTTTTTGTTTTGGATTCAGGGGTCTCAAAACATGTATTTCCGGTGAAATCTCGGTATCGAATTTTTTGGTGGAATGCAATACTTCCCCTACTTACTATACTTAGTAGAGAAAGTAAAAAGTGAATAACGAATTCCCATTTGAGAAAAAGTATTGGAAAATTTAAGGAAATAACAAGCAATATCTCAAAAATGGTTCAACCAACAACTAAAAATCTGATGTGTTACACTCACATGACTTTCTCTACTCTTGTACAAACTATTTTTACAAACGCTTATTCTCCATATGCTTCATGTTAATGGAGATATCGAGATATCAATCTTATTGATAATTTTCTTGTAGATCCAAGGGGAATATGGTAGGTTTTAAGCGATAGTCAAATATTTTAACGCTGGTTGCTATGTGGCGCATTTCATTCTCTTTGCATGTCCAGGACATAAAAAAAATGAATAACGAATTTGAGAAAAAGTATAAGTATTGGAAAATTTAAGGGAATAACGAGCAATATCTCGCAAACGGTTCACTCAACAAAAGAAATGTATATGACATAAATTGTGTATTTTAACGCGATCTACATTTTTCATGTAGTAAAATTTTGTCTGTCTCTTATGGTTTACCAGTTATGAAAAAGTCGTTCATAATGAAGAATACTTTTGGAGACATTCCCAGAAAATTCGAGATATACATTTTATTTGTCATGGCAATATCTTAAACATATGATATTTTAATCAAAATCGTTAGAGCCGTTTTTGAGAAAATTAAAATTTTCGAAAAATGTTCCATATAAAGGGTAGTCTGGGGTGGGGGGATTTTCTTGAAAACCTTCGTGTCGCATCTCTGAAAATACTGAACCTAAATACCAAGTTTGGTGTTTATCCGACTCTTCGTTTTTGAGTTATGCTGTTCACAGACACACAGACACACAGACAGACACACAGACACACAGACAGACACACACACGGACATGTTTCCAAAAATGCTTTTTTTGGATTCAGTGAGTCTCAAAACATGTATTTCCGGTGAAATCTCGGTATCGAAATTTTGGGTGGAATACAATACTTCCCCTACTTGCTATACGTAGTAGAGAAAGTAAAAATGTGTGAGACATAAATTGTGTATTTTAACGCGATCTACATTTTTTGTGTAGTTAACTTTTGTCTATCTCTTATGGTTTACCAGTTATGCAAAAGTCCTTCACAATGAAGAATACTTTTGGAGACATTCCCAGAAAATTCGAGGTATACATTTCATTTGTAATGAAAAGATCTTAAACGTATGATATTTTAATCAAGATCGTTAGAGCCATTTTTGAGAAAATTAAAATTTTCGAAAAATGTTCCATGTAAGGGGTAATCTGGGGTGGGGGGATTTTCTTGAAAACCTTCGTGTCGCATCTCTGGAGATACTAAACATAATTACCAAGTTTAGTGTTTATCCGACTGTTCGTTTCTGAGTTATGCTGTTCACACACACACACACACACACACACCCACACACACACACACCCACACACACACACACACACATACGGGCACGTTTCCAAAAATGCTTTCTTTGGATTCAGGGGGTCTCAAAACATATATTTCCGGTGAAATCTAGGTATCGAATTTTTGGTTGGAATACAATACTTCCCCTACTTACTATACGTTGTATAGTATATATATTAGTATATTTATTATAATATTTTGTTTAAATTTGCCTTCAATTATTTTATTGCATTGAGAAATAGTGCATTGCCCTGAATATTTATTGCTAATATTACCCTTAGATTACAAACAAACTGTTGTGTTGCAGTCAGATAACTTTATTTACTCTTTTACAAACTATTTTTACAAACGCTTGTTGTCCATATAGTTCATGCTAATCGAGATAAACATTTGCAGAAACTATCATATTGGTAGTTTTCTTGTAGATGCAAGGGGAATATGCTAGGCTTTAAGTGATAGTCAAATCTTTTAAGGGCTGGTTGCTTTGTGGAGCATTTCATTCTCTTTGTATGTCGAGGATATAAAAATTGAATTTCGAATTCCCATTTGAGAATTGGTATAAGTATTGGAAAATTCAAACAAATAACAAGGAATATCTCGGAAATGGTTTATTCGACAAAAAAAGTATATTTATAAATTGTGTGTTTTAACCGGATCTACGACATTTTTTGTGTAGAAAAATGTTGTCTATCTCTTGCTGTTTATCACTTATGGAAAATGCGTTCAGAGTAAAGAGGAATTTTGAGGAAATTTACAAAAATTCAAGTTATACATTTTAAATATCTTATATATATGCTATTTTAATCAAAATCGTTAGAGGCATTTTTGAGAAAATTAAAATTTTGAAGTTTTCCATATAAATGATAGTTTGGGGTGGGGGATTTTCTTGAAAATCTTCATGTTGCATCTTTGAAACATGCTAAATCTAAATAAAAAGTTTGGTATTTATCCGAGTTTTCGTTTTTCAGTTATGCTGTTCCAGAGACACAGACACACAATCACACACACGTATTTTTTTTCTAAAAATGCTTTTTTTTGGATTTCGGTGATATCGGTATCGAATTTACTTACTAAACGCAGTATAAAAAGTTCTTCTGATATCTGTAAAGCTATTCCTAGAAACTATTTCAAATTAGGCTATGTTGCTCCATGGTCACATGTAGGATGCGAAAACCACTCTCAACTGAAAAGAGCATCGCATCGGCTTTCAAAAGGATAGTCTTTTTATAGTACAGAAGCATCGCGAATTAGATGCGGCAAATGCAACATTCCCTCCGCTGCATCCTTGGCGCAGTCCCTTAGATTTTCATTTGTTTAGCACTGGGCTTCTCTTGAATGACGCGACTGGCAATTCGCCGCTCCTGCGATGCTGCTATACGAACCCGTTTGTGCAGTAGTGGTGGAGACCGGCCCTCCGTTTTTATCGCGGATAATGCTAATGATGTTAAATACGTTACGCTTACTTTGCGTTATGAAAGGTGCCATAAATGATACTGCTTTTCGTCATACAATCCTAGCACCTGTTGAAAATATAATTGAACACTCGTGGGATTTCTATAGTCGAATTATTGGAACACGCGTCCTGAATAGTCTTCTAATTCGTCAAGTGTTCAGGAATTTTTGGGTAAACTTTAAGCTTAAGTGTTCCTCACACCGAATAATCACATGTATTTAGATCTGGAGAGCAAACAGATCAGAAAATTATTCTATCATAATATAAAAGTTGCAGGACACAATGGTTTTCTGGGACTTCTTTCCACGACAGTTCCTATCTCGTCTAATTTTCCTCGGTTAGAACTGTTGCCTGTGTTTCTTTCTGTCTAACACGGAACATAGTCTGGTTAACTTTTTCTATCAACCTGTAAGTTGTAGATTGGCTAAGAACGATGGCAGGAATTCAAGCAAAACCTAGCACAATAAACACATACTGTTCTGTGGTATATAACTATAAAGGCAACCTTACATAACTTCCTTCCCAAACAGCGTTAGAATAAACTGCAATACACTTACTCTTCGTAGGCGGGTGAGCTAGGTTACCCCTTGCGGCCACCACTCAACCGGCTCGCGCTGCTTGATAGTAGCATATAGGTTGCCTATCCCGGCACTCGGGGAAATAACTATAAATGACATTCTCGTCACTCGTGCATCAGATTATAGCGATAATACTAGGGACAAACAAATAATCATCGCAGGTGTTCATATGTTATATTGGTGCCGACGCTGAACGCAGGTCTTGGATACTTGTAGATATGTTTAGATATATAGATATTTTATTTCACTTCGTTAGTTACATAAATTAATTCTCATCTAAGTTCTATAATACATAATTTTATCTGTACACAGTGCCCTTTACATATCATTTTCACTAAGTTGCTGCATTACTAAGGGCCCGAAACATCCAACACCATGGTTATCGAGTCATTGGGTTCTATTTAATTTATGATTCACCAATCTACTATTTCTTTCTATTCCCTATTTGTAATTTTTTTCAACCATTTATTTCTCACTTCAACTAAATATTTTCGTATTTCAAATAAACTTTCCTTGGATTTAACTCTTAACAACCTTTTACCTATAATTTCATTTGGAATCTAGACCAATTGTTTCTTTGTAATTTTTCCCCATATTCATTGTTCTTTCACATTCTAACATTAAATGGCAGTAATTATTATATTTGCTATTACATAATGGGCATTTTCCTTAATTTTCTCCTTCTCCTATGTCTTTTAACCCCACCACCCCTGACCTAGCCCATGCAAAACCCTCTCTTGCTATTTTATTACAAACATCAACATAGTTTTCTCTTCTCATGTCCTTTTAATCTCTGTATATACATATAATGATTTTTTTTATTTAAAACTACCAATTATTTGCTGTCTTTCCATATCTTCAATCCTCAATCTAACTCTTTTCCAACATCCCTTCTCACGTGATTGTCTATATTTCCAAATATCTCCACACCCTATTTCATTGATACTGGCTTCTAGGCGCTTGTACCAAGTTGGATACTTCTATAACAAGGAATATTTAGAAAATTGTTGACCTACCAAAACGTTAAGTGAACAAAACGTGTATTTTAATAATTTCTACTTTCTTCCTTCAGTAACTTTTTTCTGTCTCGGATGGTCTCCCAGTTAAAGAAAATTATAGAAAGTTCAACCAAAACTTTCTGTAGAATATTTTTTTGAAGAACTAAAAATAACAAACACGCAAAGCTTATTTTGAAATGTAGTGAGACTTTTTGGAAATATTCATGTTGCATCGTTAGAAAATAGTGTATCCTGTATAATAGTGATTACGCTGTTTACACACACCCTGACTTCTTTCTATAAACGTCTTTTGGAATAGACATAACCTGAAATCATGTATCTCCGGTGAAATCTCCACATAGAATATTTGGGTTGTACATGCTATTGTCTCTGCTTATAAGTAAGCTATAGAGGAAAAGTAAATGATCATAATAAAACAAACACGTTTTAAGATGTAATGACATACTAATTATTGCAACTTTTAGCTGTATTTAAAGAAAATGGATGACATTGGTAATAACGGAACATGTTTGGGAGCTGATGAAATGATTGCTCGTAGGTTACTTCTTAATGTAAACAAAACTGTTATATTCACACGACTTTCTCTACTCACTCTTCTACAGACTATTCTTACAAAAGCTTATTCTTAGGTCTAACGTTTGTTAATCCACCGAGATGAACCTTCACTACACATTCGTTGTAGGTATATAGTGACATAACGATGGCGACAACGCCATCAGCTGCTTCATCAGTCGTCACGTAAAGGATTGGATGACTTCGAGAGGGTTACAGGTTGCAGTATCCGGAAGAGAGGTGAAAGGGTGACATCAGCCATGTGGTGTCTGTTCCCAATCTTTCTAATATAAACTAAGCTACCTTTCAGAGGGAAAGAGTTAGACAGCGTGTAGGTTTATCTGATGTACAGAAGAAGTCCAGCGTTCCATACCCGTCGTGCCTGATGCTACTCGAGGTTGCAAATTAGCACTAAGTATATTTTAATGAACTGATCAGCACAGGTTCCTGCTAAGTAAGTAATTGGCATAGAGACAGGCGTCAAAAACGTCTTAGTTTAAATACCCGACAGAATGCTGACTAGTATTTTGCCAGTAACTGACATAACGTATGTCAGCAGACATTACATAACTCACTCACGTGTCGGACATGAAGTAATCGTGCCACCAAGCCCTGCTGACTTCAGCATCCGAGAAATGATGCGAGAAAACTAAGCCAATTTCCTGGGTTTAGTTAAAGTTTGTCCTGAATATCGCGAACTTTATAAAATCATATTTATCATCTTTTAATATAACACTATTACCGTCAGAATATAAATATTACAGTAGCTTAAAGCGATAGTCAGAGTTTTAAAATTCGCATCGCTATGAAACTTCATTTGAAATAGCTAACCGTATTTGAGATTTCAAACAAACAACAAAGAATAGCTCTCAAATGGTTGACTCCAATTTGATACAGACTTTTTGCTTTAATGACACCTACATATTTATGCAGTTAAACTTGAATTAAGGTTTAAAATTAAACAAGGGTGCAAATATGTTAAACATACGATATTTTAATCACAATTGGTAGAGATACTTTGAAGAAAATAAAAACTAATGTAAATTTTTGTCAATGTAAAGAGTTGCTTAAGGAGGGCGGATTTTCTTGAAAACCTTCCTGTCGAATCCTTGGAACATACTAAACTTAATACCAAGTTTTCATTTTTACTTTCTTCACCACCTACATAGCAGGTAGGGAAGGTAATTTAACATTCTCCTCAAAAACTCGATACAGATTTCACCGGAAATATGTTTTGAGGTCTCCTGAAGAAAAATTTTAGAAAAAGGCCCATCTGTGTGTATGTGTGTTTGGTCTCTCTCTCTCTCTCTCTCTCTCTCTCTCTCTCTCTGTATCTGTAAGCAGCACAACTCAAAATCGAAAAATCGGTTAAATACCAAACCTGGTATGTAGGTTCGTATGTTCCCAGGATGCAGCACGAAGATTTACAAGGAAATTCTCCCACCCAAAACTACCCTTTACATGAAACGTTTTTAAACATTTTTAATTTTCTAAAAAATGGCTATTACGAGTTTGATTAAAATACTATGTATTAAATATATTTATATGACAAATAAAATGCATATCTTGAATTTTCTGGGAATAGGTTCTTTATTCCGATGGAGTTTTGTATAATCATGTATAACTGGTAAACGTTAAATTATAGACAAAAACGTACTTCACAAAAAATGTAAATCACTTTAAAACACAGCTTATATCGAATAACTTTTTTGTGGCATCAACTATTTCCGAAATATCCGTTATTAATGCTTCAATTTGTCCAATACTTAAGTCGTTCTTTTCAAGTCCTGTCAATTGTCAGCTGTTTCTCGCGATGACATGCAAAGAGTATGGAATTTTAAGGCCAGCGTAGAGCGTCCAGTTCTTAAACATTTGAGTATCGCTATTCCCTTTGTATCTGTAACAAAATGTGTAATGCAGCTATTTTCGATAAAGTTTTACCATGATTAAAATTAAGTAGCTAGGAAAATATACTTCCTAAGATTACTTTCTATACTCACTAATAAGCTATAGAAGGTAGAGAAAGCCATGTGAATGTAACACATCAGATTTTTAGTTACGTGTTCACACATATACACAAACTTATAATTTTCTAAAATGCCCTGTGTTACATTCGCATGACTTTCTCTACCCATTTCCGAACATATCATGTTTTAAAAACTTAGATGTTCTTCTGTGTACTTCACGTCAATCGAAATAAACATTAGTAGAGATGATTTTTTTACATATTGTAGGAGCCACAGTGGAAGCTCAAACGTGGAATCAGAGATTGCGCTAGATTTGCCAATATGTGGTAAGATAGTGAAATATAAGTAGCCTGGCTTTGTAGCTCACAAGGGTGTATGTCAGTGGGTTAAAAAGCACTTAAGCGCCACAAATTTAGGTTATTCAGGCCCTCACTCATTGTCAAGCGACTCTTTCGCACTGTGAAGCTCTGAACGACGGGGATATAGCGCCCCCAAAATAACTAGTTAAGATTTAATTAGTGGTAACCTTAGGATATACCAGCAGACTTCAGGTAAGATGAACTAGACTACGTTCCTACTCGTTCTATCCTAACCCTCCCAGCAACCACGTAAATGAATCACTAATGTAGTAGCTAGTTTTATACAACCCCCGGGTTATTCGATACCCCTTCCCTAACTCACCCCATGCACTCCACCCCTATATCAACACGATCTCTCCCCTCTGAGACTACCCCTTTGGCTATCATCATCCCTGGGGGCTAAATACCCCAAGGGTTGCGACAATATTTCCTCGTAGATACAAGGGTAATAGCGGAATACAGTAGGCTTTAAGCGAATAAAATATTTTAAGAGATGGTCGCAATGTGATGGCTTTGAAATTCCTTAACTAGGGGGTGATAAGAAAACCAATTACTTCGTGTTTAAGAGAAGTATAAGTATTTTAATATTGAAACCAATAACATGAAATTTCTCGGAAAATGTTTGGCGCTAACAAATATGTATAATTTGTGTGACTTAACAACATCTACAGTTTTGTGTAGCGAGAATTTGTCTATCTTCTGCGGTTTACCATTTACGCAAAATTCATTCAGAATGAAGAAGACTTCAAAATGAAGTCTTCAGAGGCTATTCCCAGAAAATTCAGGACATGCATTTTGTTTGTTATGAAAATGGTTAAGTTACTTTAATCAAAACCATTTTTGAGAAAACCAATGCTTTCAAAACATTTTTATGTAAATTGCAGTTTGGGTGTATGTATTTTCTTCAAAATATTCATGTTGTATCCTTGGAAGATGCTGAACTTAATTATGAAATTTGGTATTTAACCAAATTTTCGCTTTTGTGTTACGCTTTCACAGACACATGGACACACACGGATTTCCTAAAAATTACATTTATTCAGGGGACCTCAATCGTGTATTTCCAGGGATCGAGGTATGGAATTTTTGGGTGAAATGCAATACCATCTTTACCTACTAGGTACGTGGTACAAAAAGTAAAAACTACGAATTGCATTCTATGACATTTCATTGTTGGCATACCAACCGCAGTTAGGATTTGGATTCAACGCGTAGGGGGGCTTAGAACGTCGGCCTCCATAGATCTTTTGTACCTATACCCCGGACAGGGCAACCCCGGGAGGGAGGGATGACCTGAGAGGATACAGAGGAGAGCCAGGTCAGAGAGCACGGCAGTTAGAGGACAGAGTCCCTACCAGTTGCAGAATTAAACTCCCCGGATGAGCACTGGTGGGCTTACAAATCACTTGGAGGCCCGGAACCCGGAGACCGTCCCAATTCCGGGAAACGAAAATAACCACAGAGCATCGTTTTCCCCTGCTGTGCACACACCGAGGCCTCCCGCCGACACGTACAATCCTGAAAAATACCAAGAGGATGAAAGGTGAAGTGAAATGAGAATGGAGGTGAAATGGAGGAACAGAAAATTCGTGCGACTTAATGACTTTTCCCAGAATTCGCTTAGCGACCTGGAGAAACCCCCGAAAAACCCATGGGTCAGGAAGATCAACCACGGGAATCGAACCCATGACCTCTGGAATGCGGGTCACAGGCTTTACCACCTTAGCGATCCCGCTCGGCACTACTAACCTTACTTACTGTTCTTCAATACTTTTCCTGCTGCATAGCGATGAGGTTTAAAAAACATGTCAGAGTAACTCTGAGGAGGCGCAGTTTCTTCGTTTTGTACCAAAGCCGCCGCTTCTTTTTCTTCCCTACTTAATCTGTTCTTTTTTATTCTATTCTGACCTCCTTCCTATTGGATTCTTCTTTCCTTCAAATTGTTATTTCTTATTTTGGCAATTCTATTTCACTCCTTTTCCCGCACCCTTCCCAATTTTTCCATCATGTTTCCTTCTTTTTCTTTACATTACCTTTACTTTGGCTCCTACAACCTATTCGTCTATCCTGTGATCGACTTCTGAAATTGCTTGGCAGACCATAGAGTTATGAACTGAACGTGGTTTCTGATCAAAAATGTATAGAACGAAATTCAGTTCTACAAAGAACCTTTAGTGAATGACTTACCTTCTTAAACAGAAACAAAGTAAATTGAAATACTGTCTCGAGGGACTCATGAAATTGGAGAATGCACATACTGAGAAAAAGTCGGCTTCTGAAGAGCCTGTCTGTCGATTATTATTATTGGATCTATGTTTATCTTGTGCGTTTTTTGCATTGGTACAGTGCAAATACCTGATGCTACGATGCGCTATTCACAATATATTTTTCTATATAAAAGATTTCTTAGTAAACGGGAATTACTTAAACGTAATACAACACATGGAAGCAACATTCACTTGTTTGTTTTAAGTACGGAAGAATTAATTAACAAATTTTAGTAGTAATCTATGAGAAAAAAAGAATTAAGAATGCGATCACATATGGATGAGATATTATATTTGCGAAAATATAATCATACATCGTGGAATATTGCAAAACTATGAGGCAGTATTTTTAATACTTAAATGATTTTAGTAAAATTATATAATAAAAACATAATAACAGCCCGCCTTTAAGCAATATGTGTATGTAACAATATATAAAAAGTGTATACAAAGTGTATATACAATGTTTCCGGTGGCCTTCGCCCCTATGTTTACTTTCCGGTGGCCTTCGCCCCAAGTTTAAAAAATTAACTTTGAAACTTGAATGTTTCTTTAAATATTATACATTTAGGTTTGCCTCGGCTGCGTCAGTACTAATTTGTAGATACATGTCTGTCTTAACAGGGTGCGATACGGCTAAAGAATGTAGGCTTACACATATTATAATTTTTACTTCACTCCATTTATTAATCCTACCACGATTAAATAACACTTCACTTATATAGAGAGCTGTGCGATTATTTATTACTTACTTGGACCTTTGTAAACACGTAAAATTTTATAATATACTCGCCGTAATGAATTTTTGTCTCACACTGGATACGTATTAAACTTCTCGAGGACGCGTCTCGCGTCCAGTTAAGAACGCTGTCTACTAGCAACTGGCGCCTGAATTTGTACAATTTGCTCTAATTCAGTTTCTGATTGGCTAGTCCTACTCCAATAGAATACTTTCATTAACTTTCAGGTTTTCTGATTGGCTATTTATAAACTGTCTTATAAAATTACATTACTGTTGCTCCTAGAATTACTAGTAGCGTTATTAAACTTTTCAATTCATTATTGCCTAATGTTACCTCATTGTTACCTCATTGTTAGCAACTTTTAACCTATATTCTCACAGCTCCTAAATTATTAAATTACGTAATAAATCCACATAACACTACTAAACATGCACACAATAATATAAACATTAATACAATGACTGTTACATACATTTTATATGTTATTTTATACAGATATTGCTTTAAAGCGGGCTGTTATTATATTTTATATTATATCATTAGACTGAAATCATTTAAGTGTTAAAAATACTGCCTCAACATATTCAGTAGCCTAGGAGCTTGAAGCAATTGCTGAGCCACAGTAAAGTCTTAAACTTTGCATCTATTATTTTGCCATTCTCATCTACTTTAATCCTCAGTCGCATCACATCTCCACAGGCTGGAACACCAACGAAAGCTGTACCCAAACCTACATTTCTTGCATTTTCATAATGATCAATTGCATTCGGATGATAATTAAGCACTGGTAGACTAAATCTCGCAAATTTATTTTTCAAGAAACTTCTAGAAATATTCCTAATTAACGCCATTTTCCTTAAACCGCTTTCGTCGAAGCGCCGTCAAATAAACGGGTTTTCAGGATCCAGACAACCAACACAGACATGCATATAAAACATGTTTGTTTTAAAGAGATGCACAGTTGTTTCGTTTGTTTTCGTCCATCGCGTTACGTTTACCAGTTACACAAGATTATACAAACTTCCTTTCGAATGAAGACTTCACAGACTGTTCCTAGAAAACTCAAAATATACATTTTATTTGTCGTGTAAATATCTTCAATATATGATATTTTAAACAAAATTGTTACGGCCATTTTTAGAAAATAAAATATTTGTAAAAATGTTTCATGTAAAGTGTAGCTGAGACTGTGGGGATTCTTTTGAATATCTTCGTGTCGCATCTTTGGAAGATACTGAACTTAAATAGCAAGTTGGGTGTTTATCCGACATTTCCTTTTTGGACTATGCTGTTCAACACACGGGCGCGCGTGGAATTTTTTCTAAAAATGCTTTTTTCTTTTATTCGAGGGGCCTCAAAGCATGTATTTTCGGTGAAGAATGGATATCGAATTTTTGGTGGAAATGCGACATGTTTGCTATCTACTATATACAAACAACACCAAAGAAAATCTTCGGCAGATTTTGTACAGTTTTCTGGGGTCTTTTGAGGCGTGTCCTTCATCTTACGTATCGCACAGCGTGGGGGCTTGATAACACAGCAATAAGGGGGAAAGAGGCAGATTGATGCCTTTGCTTTTTCTGGTGTTATTGAAACCAAAACATGTTTATTGTCTCAGAACCAGTCATGCCGTATACTGGTGAAATTACTCTTGGACGTATTGTGCGTGTGTGGGAGGCTCGTCACACTGTTACAGCAATTACAACGGCAGTGCATAAAAGTGTTTTTATAGTAAATTATTGGACAAAAATATTTCAGGAAAGTGGGCACTTCCCTTAATACAAGCACAGATGATCATATTCGTTTACAAAATGCAAATCACTGTTTTGTTATAATTGACTAATCATGATTAGAAACTAGAGATAAATATGTTTATGGTTTACCGAATATGACATACATATTATGGCAATAAAATTGGGTTATATTTTTGTCTATAATCCTGTTGTATTCCTATCATCAGCAATATGTTAGCAAAGGTATCTTAATCAATTGTAGTTTGAATTAGAGGGAAAGCATGCTGCTTTATTTATTTATTATTTTGTTATGTTTGCTTCTATTTAGCAACAAGCATTGATACCACTGTGAGAATACAGTTCTGTTTATTTTTTGTTATAAAGTATTACTATGTATTTAATGAATACCTTTAAAGCTTTAATTTGCAGCCCCTGAAAACCTTCTGACACTGCACATTCTACATTTCGCTAACCTGGGCGCTCATCAAGAATTCCCCTTAACTTTTAACCCCTTCATAGGTGGCACTAGCTGATAAGGTATGGGCTACCAATCACGATAAGAGGTCTGTATGACAAATTGAATGCACCCACTCTACCTCTTTCTCTTTTAGCCAATACGATCGAGAGCGTAGACATATATTTCGTTTCTACGCCATTTTGTAACCTTTGTTGTGGTTATTGGTGTAATTATTTAACAGAAGGGCTGGCGCATCCTTGCAACGTGGCCTAAAGCAACCAATGAAATGGCCATGGCTTCACGTACAACGATAAATAATATGACATAGACGCGGGGTGCAGTGAGATTTTCTTTGGAGCTCTTTGTAGGTGATAGATAAAGTAAAAACATGTCTTTCCGATGAAATCTCAATACACACAACACCTTGTCTACCAACAATAGATAATTGCCAGAGAAGGTAAAATAAAGTTTTATTAAGAGTCTATAAGCCACAAATGAAGTGAGCCCCTGGCAACCAAGAACGTCCGCTTGCTCTTTAGAAACAACTACGATGTAAACAATGTAAGCCTATATGACATAATATGTACGTCTCTTCATTTAGCTAATTGTTTTCATGACAAGTGAAAGGAAGGGACATAATGCAAGCGGTCGATAACGTAAATTCTCTTTATGGGAAGGAATGTACTTCTCATCTGCATGACGTACAAAGGGAAGCGGTATGCAAAATGGGCTACCAATGCGCCAGATAATGGTGTCCATTACTGAGATTATCATACATATGTGCTTTGTGGAATGGCTCTGCTGGGCTATAGGAACTATGTGATTTTCTTTAAAACCTTCCCCAATTACCAGTGTGAGCTTATTATATGATAATTTCAGAAAGAGCGTATTTTTATGTCCTTTGAGGCATATGCGTACGTCCCTTGCTAGGGTAAACCGAAATAAAGCTTCTCTCCTTTGTGTATTGTTGCAAACTCAGTGGTGTAGAAACTCTGATATAATATCTAAAATGAGACATAAAACCACAGGTTTGTTTTATTTCACATGAATCAAATATTGCCAGTAGAAAATTACTACACACATTTTTACTTTCCCTACCACGTATAATAAGCAGGGGAAGTATTGTATTCCAGCCAAAAATCCGATACCAAGATTTCACCGGAAATATGTTTTGCGGCCCCCTGAATAAAAGAAAGTATTTTTGGAAACATGTCTGTGTGTGTGTGTATCTGTGAACAGCATAACTCAGAAACGAACAGTCGGTAAACACCAAACTTGATATTTAGGTTCAGTACCTTCCAGAGATGCGACACAAAGGTTTTCAAGAAAAACCTCCCATCCCAGGTTACCCTTTGCATGGAACATTTTTCAAAAATTTTAAATTTCTCAAAAACGGATCTAACGATTTTGATTAAAATATCATATGTGTAAGATATTTTCATGACAAATGAAATGTATATCGTAAATTTTCTGGGAATGTCTCCAAAAGTATTCTTCATTGTGAATGACTTTTGCATAACTGGTAAACCATAAGAGATAGACAAAAATTTACTACACAAAAAATGTAGATCGCGTTAAAATACACAACTTATGTCATATATTTTTTTTATTGAGTGAACCACTTTCGAGATATTGCTTGTTATTCCCTTAAATTTTCCAAAGATAATGGAATGCGCCACATTGCAACCAGCTCTTAAAATATTTGACTATCGCTTAAAGCCTACCATATTCCCCTTGCATCTACAAGAAATTTAGCAATAAGATTAGCATCTCGGTTAACATGAAGCATGTGGAGAATAAGTATTTGTAAAAATAGTTTGTATCAAGAGTAGAGAATGTCATGTGAGTGTAACGCATAATATTTTTCATAATCTAGATGTTTTCAAAATACTAAGGATCTCAGTCCATAGGTCCCGGGTCGATTCTCAGCTTAATGAAGGAAATTTTCCTTTAATTAGAATAATTCCCTCCGCAGAGTCTGGAGGTATGAATTTCGGAGAGAATGTGACTCTGTTTCCTAATGAAAATACTAAAAAACCACAAAAACTCCTACAGTCGAGTCTTTTCGGAAGTCAAACTATTGATATGCTCACAAGTAAAGAGTACTATGTAATTGAAACACCAACAACAACAACAACAACAACAACAACAAAAAGTCTTATATGTTGAACTAACATGACTTTCTCTACTCTTTTACAAACGTTTATTCTCCATATGCTTCATATTAATCGAGATAAACTTTGCAGAAATTATCTTATTGCTGATTTTCTTGTAGGTGCCAGGGGAAGCGATAGTCAAATCATTTTAAGAGCTGGTTGCTATGTGGAGCATTCCATTCTCTTTGTATGTCCAGGACATAAAAAAACTAATAACCAATTCCCATTTGAGAAAACGTATAAGTATTGGGAAATTCAAACAAATAACAAGGAATACCTCGGAATTGGCTCATTCCACAAAAGATGTGCATGACATAAATTGCGTGTTTTAACGAGATCTATAATTTTGGTGCAGTAACATTTTGTCTATCTCTTACGGTATATCAGTTATGCTGAAAGTCATTCAGAATGAAGACTTTTGGGGACATTCCTAGAAAATTCAAGATATAAATTTCATTTTCCACGAAAAATCTTAAGCATATGATATTTAAATAAAAATCGTTAAAGCCATTTTTGAGAAAATAAAAAATTACGAAAATGTTGTATGTAAACGGTAGTTCGGGGTGCGGTATTTTCTTGAAAATCTTTGTACTGTATCCATGAAAGATGCTAAACTCAAATATCATGTTTGATATATGTCCGTTTTCGTTTTTGAGTTATGGTGTTCAAAGATTGACAGACACAACATACACGCACGCACGCGGAAATGTTTCCAAAAATGATTTATTTCTATTCAGGGCACCTCAAAACATATATTTCCAGTGACATCTCGGTATTGAATTTTTGGGTGGAATGCAATACTTCCCCTACTTACCACGTAGTAGAGAAAGTAATAATAAATACTAATGCGTATTGGACTATATATACAGTCTGTGTGTTTATTGAGACTTCTAATAGTAATTAAACTAATGTGATCTTATATTCAATATGCAACTTTAAAACCGCAACCTCTTGCAATTCGATGACTTCAAATGCATGGCACAATATTAATTAATTTTGAAATTTTCATACTATTGACATACATTTGTAATTTATTTTGACGTTGTATGTACATTCAATGTTCTGCGACAATTATTATAATGAAGATATAAATAACACTATGCCCCATTCCATATCCCCACCAGAGTTTGTATAACCGCGAGAATACAACGAATAACGAATTAGCGGTTTAAAAGGTGTTAAGTATCTGACAGTTCAAAGGAATAATAAAGAATATCTTGCAAATAGTTAATGTCCTCCCAAAAAGAAACGATTTAACATAAATTGTTTGTTGTGACGAGATCTGCACGTGTTACGTCTGACAAGTTATACATAATGCATTCAGAATGAAGAGAATATACATTTTATTTGACATGTAAATATCCTGTACATATATGCAAAGGTAATTTGGGGAGGCGGATTTTTACTCCATTCATTAGGAAGCCAGACGCAGTTGTGAGCGATCGTCACTTTGTGTTTTCCTATTGTTAGAGCGTTTCCAACTGTTCAAAACAATCGAACGTCCCGCCAACTGTGAAATCAGATATCAGTGATTCGTTTTTCGAATGCGAGAAATATTACGCCAGCAAACATTCATCGCCAACTGTGTGAGGTTTATGGTGAAATAATAACAGAGTTCATTTTCAATTGTTTTTAAAGCGGTGCATCGATATTATATTGAATATCAAGGATTTCTGATCTTCTAATAGCCATAATTGCTATTTGATAAACTAGGCGTTTATCTACGCCATGATCTATCCAAAACTTCTGTAACTTTTTGGGTATTGTCCTTCTAGCTCCTATCATTAATCCTGTGATTTTATCCTGAGGTTTTATTTAAGTTGTATTTATCCTTGTAATAGGAGATAGTGGGTTCATGGATGACCTTTTTTCTGCGCCTTTTTCTTCGTGCTGTTGACAGTGGGATTTAAAGTGGACAGTAGGATCAATGATTAATCCGCTACTGCCAGATGATGTCTTGTAGGCGGTGATGTCGACGCGCCTGCTGCTAACACTGTTGGACAATCCATATACCTCCCCGTGGACCTGAAAACGTTTTTCCTTCATACCTGCGGCAATCAAGTTTTTTGTTTTGTGATGTCTGCTGTTTCGCAGCACTTCTCCGTATGGGCAAGCCCCAGAACGTGTGCAAGGGTTTTGCGCTCTTTGCCACAACGGCGACAGAGGGTATTGTTCTGGGACCTCCCTAGTAAGTAGCGTGCAGCAATAACTCCAACAATCATGTTAATGACATATCTCCAATCAGAGCAAGGAAATCCGGCGGAGGGCGATGGATTTACGGCACGTAAAATAAGCTCAAGCCTGATAAAGAGGCGCCTGAGTAAAATTTCCAGTCTTTCACGCCCAATATATAAGGGTCATTCAAATGAAACCCTGTTACTTGTGTAAAGTAACAGTAACGATTTTATTAACTCGAAAATAGCGACACTAGCCAGTCTATTCCATCTTTGAAGAAGCTATTAGGCTGATGTCGGATCCATGCCTGGACCCATTCACACACTTCGTCGTCCGTTGTGAATCGATGTCAGCGAATAGCTTGTTTCAGAGGTCCATAAACATGAGTCACACGGTGAAAGGTCTGGACTGTACGGTGGATGTTCCAGCGTTTCCCATCGAAATGTCGTCTTCACCGTATTGGCAGTATGTGAGCGGGAATTATCATGTAGGAGAATAACGTCATTGGACAACATGTCTGGGCGTTTCGACTTGATGAACTCGTCTAAGGTTCTGTAAAGTGGCTTGATAACATTTGGCATTGATGGTGGTTCCCCGTTCCAGGAACTCGACAAGCAGTGGGCCCTTATGGTCAGAAAAGGACTTCATCACCTTACCAAAGCTGGTGTGCACGGCCTTTGATTTCTTTGAAGGTAGTGAAGTCACATGTTTCCACTGCTTGCTCTGACGCTTGCTTTCTGGTTCAAAATGGTGACACCATGTTTCGTCACCAGTGACAATATGCGACAGAAAGCCGTATTCCTCCTCATGATAACGTTGCAGCTGACTCAAAGACTGCAATGTTCGGCGGTCAGTTGGTGGGGAACCGACTGCGCACAAACTTTTCGAAATTTCAAATGTTGATGCATTATGGTGTGAATGGTGCCCACGCTAATACCCAGTAACCGACTGATCTCGTCCACGGTGATTCTGCGGTTGCCCAAGACTAAAGCATTCACTTCCGCAATCATTTCAGGTGTGATGACATGATGAGCCTGTCTAGGACGAGCATCGTCTTCCAGTAGCTCGCGCCCCTCAAGGAATCTTTTGCGCCATTCCACCACACTTGAACGACACAGAATATACTCATGTACACAGCCTTCATCCGTCGATACATTTCACGGCCTCCAACTCCCTCTGCCGCTAAAAATTGAATCACTCCTCCTTGTTCCTGCTTACTCGCCTTTATGTTCAGTAGTGGACGATAACTTGTGTGACCACCTTCTCTTCGGCGTGAAACCACACTGTCGCTATGCAACGTCAAACGTTGCGCACGCTGCAGTCGCTTTACCAATAGATGGTGCCACCATTCACGCAGTTACGTGGTGCCACCTTATGTGTAATGCACTGACCTGGTTTGATTTGAATGCCTCTCATAGAATGGAACGCTAAGGAGCATAGTAGTTAAAGAGCGTCCATAAATAAAACTCAATTTAAGTTTCAGAGCAAAGAATTCCGAATCCATTTATTAACAGGTGTATAATCGCTGAACATTTTAACTCCTTTTCCTTTCTGCGGTAATTCGCTCCATAGTTGAATTCTTTTTCCCTTAGATGTCGTCTTCCTTTTCTTGCATCTGGGAAAAGACTTATAGGGTTCCGATATCGTTTTGAGTGATGTTGAGTAGTCGTAAACAGTTTTGAGTTTCTTGATCAAAATCTCTTACGGTGTTAACAAGCGGGTCGTTGAAGTATTTTAGAACTTTGCAGATGTTTATATGTTGGAGTCGAACTTCCCATGAGGCGCAGAATAGACCAAAACCTTTATATTTTCTTTCAATGTATGCCATATGGTCTGGATCGTGTGCGTTGGTAAGTGTAGAATGTTTTTCAAAGCGCATTTTAAGATTTTGTTGGCATCAGTTAAACCTTTTTGTGGAATTTTTCCACTAGAATAATTTGAAACGGATAAATTGATGTCATTGAGATGGATGAGGTTAGAATGATACATTTTTGGTCTGCTTGTAAGATTGGTGAACTTTTTAAGTTTCCGCTTTTTTTACGTAAGTTTTCTAAAGTTTGATGACTGTCAAAAAATGATTTTATCTTTTAAGTTAATTTCTAGACAACGTATTTTCTCTCGCATTGTTAACAGTGAAACGGGCAGGTAGGTGGGAATCAGTTTTAGAACAAATGGCAACTACTCCTAAGCTCACTCCCAAGGTAATTTATTCCGTTTCTTTTAGCTTTTATTAACATTTTCAATGAAGACCAAACTACAGCAGGTTCACCGCATTAAATAATCTGCGAGAACGCGTGCAGTGAAATCCCAGTCGAGGAACGACGCAAACTGTCATTCAGTGTCGACTTGCTGTAACATTTCGGGAAACAAACACGTGTCACATGTATTTCTTCTTCGCAGACTTTCATGACGCGGGTTACTGCAGATGATTTTGAACTGAGGGGTTGAAAAGCTTTCAAACTGTCAACGCCCTGCTGTAGGGGCCCCGCTGCGGCAAGTGACAGACATTTTGACGGTGTCATTTGGGAACACAGGTAGAGGAACAAATAGCAATATCGGAACGTCAAGTCTGATCGTTATTAGTAGGTAAGTTGTGCTACGCTTCCAATTACCGTTGAACAAGTATTCGCCCGCCAGCCTCTAGGGATTTAGATTGATGGTTATTCGATAAACCTGCCCGCGCTGCCTTCGGCCCAAGAAACAAGATATGTTTCCATATAATCATATTTCACAAGCAGAAATACACGTTTATTGGGCGGAGAGTATCCGACTTTGTTCCAACAGGCGTCATATCGCGTTTACGTATTGATTACTTACTGCGATCGAGAAATAAAAACGCCGCTTGGTTCTGTAGGGATAATAGTTCGCTGTTGTTCATTAGAAATTCTTAATTTTACATATTAGAGCTAAGCCTGTGTTTCACAAGTTTCATAGGTGGAGCCCCATTTGCAAGTTGAGGCAGTATTTTTAACACTTAAATAATATCACTCTATTAATATAATATAAAATATAATAACAGTCCGCCTTAAAGCAATATGGGTATCATATGATATATAAAGTGTATGTAACAATCATTGTGTTATGTTTATATTATTATGTACGTGTATCATAATGTTATGTGAATGTATTACGTAGTTTTAACAATGAGGTAACCTTGAGACAACAATAAATTACAAAGTTTAATAATGCTACTAATAATTCCTGGAACAATAATATAATAATTAAAACAGTTTAAATATAGCCAATCAAAAACTAGTGAAGCTAAAAGTTAAATAAAAGTATTCTATTGGAGTAGGATTAGCCAACCAGAGACTTGAAATAGAGGAAATGTACAAATTTAGGCGGTAGATGCTACAAGGAAGCGTTCCCGAGCAGTTCGATTTTATACGAATTCAGTGTGAGATATAAAAATTCATTACGGCGAGAATAATATAAAGTTTACGTGTTAGAGAGTAATTAACAATAATCTCACAGCTCTATAGTATGATATATCAGTGAAGTGTTATTTAATGGTAGGAAGGATTAATAAACAAATTACAATACAATTATAATTTATGAAGCCTTGTTCTTTAGCCACACCACCCCTGCTAATAGATACGTGTTTCTGGAAAGTACTACTGACGCAGCCGAGGCATACATATATAATATTTAAATAAATATTTAAAATAAAAAATTGATTCGTGAACGTGGGGCGAAGGCCACCGGAAACTTTGTACCGTACGTGGGGCGAACACTCCAAGAACCATATCTCTCATACGTGGTGCAACCACAACACTAAAGAACTTCAAGTTTGACTATCAACAGTGGAGCAACAACACTCTCAAAGTATAAACGAACCGAACGAGGTTGCACCGCGGTGTCGGGCGAAACTCACTTTCAGGAGGTCCCGGGATCGATTTCCAGCGACAGCTCACCTGCCCCGTGGATTTTCTAGGGGTTTTTCTAGGTCGTCAGGCGAATGCTGGAGTGGTTTTTTTTTCAACTTCCGAATTTCCTGTTCCTCCATTCATCCTTCACCCGTTAGGTCTGTTTCAGGTTTGGAAGTATTGGTAATGGTGTTTCGGTGCGGCGTGGCAGGGAAAAAGAATGCTCTCTGTGGAACTTTCTCCGTCCCTCGGCTTTCAGCTTGTTGTCGAAGGTAGTTTGGAACGGGTGTTGGACCTTCTGTGTGCGGCGGCGGGTCTCAATCCGGAAACCTCAGAGACCCTGATATTGCTGTGCCGTCCTCTTGGTTTAGGCCGCCCAGTCTCTCCTCTCACCTGTCCTCCGTGGTGTAGGGTTACCATGCTAGCCTCTTAATACCCGAGGTCGCGGGTTCCAACCCGGCGAAGGGCGATGGATTTTTTTTGGGCGTAAAAATCTTAAGCTAAAGCCGGTGATCCCGTTTTGTCGTAGATTTGCGCCACATAAAAGAACGTCAAGCCAGATAAAGAGGCCTCTGAGTGAAATTACCAGTCTTTCACGCCCAATATAAAATCGGACGCTAGGACCACGGCAGTTAAAGGACGTCTATAAATTAAAAAGAGAAAAAAAATCTCTCACCTCCTGCTTCTGGGGGGGCACCCCCCTTGAGGGGCATAGGTACCATATCCTCACAAGAAGAGTACCGAGTCCACTCCAATAATCAGAAAATACGTCTCTTTTACATCCTCTACTTCTTACATAGAGTAGAGCAAGCTTGAATCCCATCCAAAACTTCGATACCTAAATTTCGCATTTTTAGATCCCTGAATCAAAAGATAAAGCATTTATCGGCCACTCTCACTTCTATTCGGTCATTCTCGTCACGGCTATTCTCGTTCAAAACTTAAAGCAACAGATTATAGAAGGCGGATAACTCCTAACAATTGGAAAATCTAGTATAAACATAACCTGTGTGTGTAAAACATCTAAAATGTCTGAGGTACATGAGAAATGAGGAGAACAAATACAGTTGTCAAATTTGCTGAAGCAATATCCAGTGCGACTGAATAGATCACAAACACATGCAGTGGGAAATAAGAAAGTTTCAGGATTGCATAATTAAAGACGACGATGTTGCCAATGAAATAGTCTCTTAACCTCTCCACAGTCTGTTTATCGAATCGACATAGCTGCTTGAAGTCAGAATCTCTAGGCTGTTTGCTTTCTCTAAGCGTCTTTCTAGTAGCATATGTACCGCCCAAGCGAGTACAAATGTCTTTCTAGCCCTAACTTAAAGAAATGAGCAATTTTACCTCATTATGGTCATTTTCCAAACAGACGAATCCTGGGGAAAGCCTTGCTAAGATTTTTACTTTCTCTACTACGTATAGTAAGTAGGGGAAGTACTGTATCCCACCCAAAAATTCGATACCGAGATTTCACCGGAAATACATGTTTTGAGACCCCCTGAATTAAAAAAAAAAACATATTTGGAAACATGTCCGTGTGTGTGTGAACAGCATAATCAGAAACGAACAGTCATATAAACACCAAACTTGATATTTAGGTTCAGTATATTCCAGAGATGCGACACGGTTTTCAAGTAAATCTTCACACCCCAGATTACCCTTTACATGGAACATTTTTCGAAAATGTTTATTTTCTCAAAAATGGCTCCAACGATTTTTATTAAAATGTCATATGTTTAAGATATTTTCATGACAAATGAAATGTATATCTCGAATTTTCTGGGAATGTCACCAAAAGTATTCTTCATTGTGAACGACTTTTGCATAACTGGTAAACCATAAGATATAGACAAAATTTTACTACACAAAAAATGTAGATCGCGTTAAAATACACAATTCATGTCATATACATTTTTTTATTGAGTGAACCATTTTCGAGATATTGCTTGTTATTCCCTTAAATTTTCCAATAGTTATACCTTTTCTCAAATTCGCTATTCATTTATTTTTGTCCTGGCAATGCAAAGAGAATGGAATACTCCACATAGCAACCACCTCTTAAAATATTTGATTATCGCTTAAAGCCTACCATTTCCCCTTGCATCTACAAGAAAATTACCAATAAGATTAACATCTCGATATCTCGATTAACATGAAGCATATGGAGAATAAGCGTTTGTACAACTAGTTTGTACAAGAGTACAGAAAGTCATGTGAGTGTAACACATCAGATTTTTCTTAGTATTGCCTATGAAGCAAACTCTTTTCCTACGTTTTATGCATGACAATCATAGGACAGAATACTGAGGACAGAAGTAGGTACAACCTTAGTAAATCGATATGTGCTAAGAGGAAAAATCTGATGTGATACGTTCCCATGACTTTCTGTACCCTCTATCTTTATTCGTGGGTATAGAAACCGTCTTACTAAAACTTATTTTTCTATCTACTTCATTTTAATTCAAATAAGCCTTTGCAAAATCATTACATTAAACATTTACGTTATAGACACTCAAATGTTTAAGAACTCGACTTAAAATTCCACACTGTTTCCATGCAATCGCGAGAAACGACTGAATGTTAAAAGGACTTTAAAGAACATCCAAGTAATAAACAATTCGTGCCATTAATAGCGGATATCTAGGAAATGGCTGGTGCTACAAGAAAAGTTATTTGGAATAAACTGTGTTTTATAGAGATCTAGATTTCTTGTGAAGAACATTTTCGTCTATCGCTTAATTTTTAGTAGTTATATAAGCATATACAAAATTCATTTTGAAACGAAGTCTTCCGAGAAAATTCAGGATATGCGTTTTATTTGTCATGTAAGTATCTTTAATATCTGGTGTTTTAATATAAATAATTAAAGGCATTTTTAATAAAATAAAAACTTTCGAAAAATGTTCCATTAAAGGGTAGTTAGGGATGGGGGAATTTTTTTGAAAATCTTCGTGGCGTATCTTCAGTATTTATTGAACCTAAATACTGAATATGGTTTTTTTTTAATTTTTTTATTTAGGGGCCTCAAAATATGTATTTCAGTGAATTCTCGTATTTAATTTTTGGGTGGAATGTACTGCCTTCTGCATCTTCTATGCACGTGGTAGAAATATACTAAGGTTTATATGCATGCTGATCATAGTATCTTCTGCCAAAACCGTAGGAAAAGAATTTACTTCATTTTATGCAAATGGCTGATTATCTCAAATTATTTAAGATATCAAACTGAAAATTTTACAAAGTATACCTAGATGATTGTCTTATAAGTGCACTAATTTACTTTCATCTAATACTTTTGTTTATTAAGGAAGCCAGGATTATTTTCTTAACTATATCATATCATTTACACCAAAGTATGTTCCTTAAACTGTCTCATCGTGGTCTGGCACCGTGCTAGCCTGTAGTTCCCGAGGTCGCGGGTTTAAACCCGGCGGAGGACCATGAATTTCTTCGAGCGTAAAATTCCTTAGCATAGCTTCCTTCGGAAGGGAAGTGAAGCTGGTGGTTCCACGTCTTAAATTTATTGCACGTAAAAGAACATCAAGCCTGATAAAAGTAGCCTCTGAGCAAAATTTCCGGTCTGTCACCCCCAATATAATGGGACGCTAAGGACCACAGTGGTTAAAGAGCGTGCATAAATAATTTTTAACAGTATCTTACAAAAGAGGGGTATATATACCAAAAGATGTCATTCATAGAAAAAGCTATTCGAGCAAAAATGGAGAAAACAAATTTGCATATATCTGTAAAGAAAGAAACCATATGACTTGTGCACACAGAAGCTTCCATACTTAACGGTAATGCCAAACTAGAGGAAAACGTCCTCTAAAAGATGGGTTAAAGTTCACAACTTTACTATAAGGTGTGTGGAAGTTATGCCTTTTTTCATGTGAAGTGGTCCGGAGTTTACGATAAAAATAGCAAATGCAGTATCACTTTTAGAAATATATTTAAAATATATGTATTGTGCCTTTAATTATTATATATAATTATAGAGGAAATTCCAATTAAATAGGCTGCAAATACGCTAAAAATGTTTCCCCTCAAGGAAGCAAGACGAATATTTTTAAGGTTCCCAACACCCGTAATAACTCTGTGCTGTCTCACCTATAAAAATTTACGTATCAAGTAATAATATATAATAATAAAGGTTTCACTCTCATTTTCATTTCCCCTTTTCAAATATTTTGTAAAATCTTCTGTCCTCTGACTTCCAGTAGCGCCCAACATGCCTATTCCGTCCTGTTCGATTTATTGAAGAATCACACTAAATACTCTACTCTCTATCTATCCCTACAGAACCCCATGATCCTTCTTTACGCAAATCCGATAGGTGCAGGAATCGTTTTGGTCACCACCATGCTTCACCCCTCAAAAAGTTTTACTTTCAATAGTTTCATTTTGTGATGATTTTAAAATGGAACAAACAACCTTTACGTTTTCTGGGTTTATCATCGTTTATTCTCATTCCTTTAAAACATGTCTATTGCAGCCTGAGTTTTGGTCCATTTTTGCCAAAGGCGGCCACATGCAAGTAGAAAACCTCTGCCTGTTTTGTATTGTTTGCTATCATGAAGAGTTAGAAGTGTAAATTATAACACTTTCTGCCAATTGCAAATGCTATATCCCAATATCGCACATGTTCAGTAATGACCTAACCTACTCAGGCCTGCTGCCCGAGTTTTATTTTCAGGAATAACGATATCGAATACCAATATTCCAATTCGGATAACTCGTTGCTCGATCAAAGGGAACGCGTGCATGTAAGCGATACAATACAAGAATTAACTGCAGTAGCATGTCTGTTGCAGAAAATATCAGTGTTTCGTTAACAAAAGGCAGGTGCATAGCCCCATTCATGTCCGTAGGTAACACAAAACTGACCTGGGTACTGAATATCGTTTTAGCAAGCAAAACAGCCATTGTATTACAATAAAATGAACAGAAGCTGCCAAATATGAGTCCCATTGTGTTCACTTCAAATAACTGTAGATCTAGCAGAGGTAAGTAAAGCAGAAGTATCTTCAAAATTAGCAATTTATTGTTCTTTTATATATAGTGGTCACGAAAACTCTTAAAACAGAGGCAGGGATACGCTAGGTACCAGAAAAAGTGCTCCATATAGACACGAGGGGATTTTTGGTGCTGCAATATGTAGCCCTCTCCAAGCGTCCTTTTCTACTTCCTATCTTGCGGATTGACATGTAGCCTACGTCATCCCAAAAATGGGCAAAGCATAACACTACCAATGAATTATGTATGTCCTTGCTAGTCGAGGGCTGTTAGGTTAATAATGGTCATAATAATACTAATGAGGCTGACGATAATGTCCCTCGTATTTAACGACGCTTTTTGACTGCCGTACCAGTGTCATTACGAAACAACAACAATAGTAGTAATAATAATAATAATAATAATAATAATAATAATAAAATGACAGTCCTGCAATAATTGTTATTATTTTTACGCACATATCTAAATGCTTATGAATCAAAGTAATTATTGAAACTGTAAGATACATCAATTTGTCTTGCAGTAATGCAGTAATCATTTTAGACTTCCTTACCATGTCTACCTGAGATGAAATGTTTGTGGTTGTCACGCATTTCAGCACTGCAGATATCTAATTTCTCACCCTAATCTCTTTTTAAAAGATAAAGTCGGTCATCACCGGGAAGTTGTGTATCAGATTTCATAAAGTTGTGTAATTGAACGAACCGAGTAATGGGCACAACACTGTGTTGATTTGAAGGATCCCAATCAATTAATTGATAGGTTTATAATATTGGATAATGGATGAAAAACTGAGAATAGGGAAACATGTTAAATTAACCCCTATAAATATTGTGAAAAATGGACTTTTTAATCAATTTGGATTTAATGATAATCCAGTGAAATAAACTAAATGTTAAAATGAATAAAAATCTAATACATGTAATTGTTTAAAGTAATATTGTCGTAGCCTCCAATCAAACACGCTCAAAGGGGCAGAGCACTCGCTAGAGAGGTAACGGGTAGTTAACAAATTTTAATTGTTTAAAACAAGGCGAGGCTACGACTAGGGACGCAGCTACAAGTAAAAGTGCAGAAATATTATTAAAAACTGGCAAAAGGACACTTACATGGCTCAAAATAGGTAGAAGGAGCTTTACACTATCATAAATAAGTCAATAAGGATATGAATGGCACCGTGTTTATTAGATAAAACTTACTACATACCCCATCTCCTTAGTTACATGCCTGTCGGGCGAGGCCGCCATGCATCCTGCATGGAGAGAGCGTCTGGTCTGGTTGACTCCTACTCACTGACTCTCAGCCCCAAACCACGCTACGAATAGCGTGGGGGACGCTAACTAACTACCCCCATCTAAACTGCAACTGCCATCTCGAATCTAGGTGACCAAAGAGACGTATGCGCATACGTCACAATATGTTTGATTTATAATTTCGTTTATTGCGGTTATTGTATTAGTTTCATCTTGTGAGAAAAAATAAGCTGTAACTAACTTTTTAATTTTAACATTCAATGATTACGAGATGTAGTACGAGAAAGCACTTATCAAGAATCAAATAACAAATTTTGAATTAATCATCAACTTTTATTAATAAAACATAAAGGGATTATAAATATTATATAAATATACATCTTAACATTCTTTTCGAAGTGTATTTTTTGCATTGTTTGTAGATCATCTCTCATACAAGAACGCGTACAACCTTAAACTTGAGTCTCGAACCCCGACGCAGCAGAGTATCGTTTTATTAAGTGAATTAAACCTGTCTTTACGTAAGTCCTTGTGATGTGTATCTAAGTTTCTGCATCTCGGGACCCACCAGAGGGCCCCAAACCTCAACTCGCTTAATTAAATAGCCTAGCCAATAGTTTTTACAGAACCAGGTATAGTTATTTTCTGCTATCCCCTAGTTCCCTCAATGGCATTCCCTCATCCCGGTTCCAAAGCGTCTACCCTCTAAGACTGCTTCCCCCTGTTATAGTGGCCTGAGGGTGTACCAGGGTTTTACAAAATTGGACTAGCCATCGAATATAATATTGCGTCTAGTCCATGTTCGTTTTGGGGGTTGTTTCAGACCAGTCATACAGAGACGTGATAAGGACTGGGTGTAATTTTATGTCGGTTAGAAAATTTTGGAAAGCTTACGAAAGAAAAACACACTACTGCGTTGGAGAGGAAAAGGCCAACTGTATTGCTCCCAAGTTTACGTAGATAGCAGGCTACTACAGATACGACAGATGTGCAACAAACATAGAAGATCTGTCAAAGAAGGTCTGTTAAAATCATTAGAACAAATTTATAAAAATCCTCTAATATTATAAAATAGGGATTAAATTCAGATTTTGCCATATTGGTCATTTAGCTGGGCATGTTTGGATGTGTGAAAATTAGCGATGATATTTTAAAACTGTATTTGTTCACATTCTTGTTTTTCTTAGGCTTTTTGGCTCTTTCATATCTTTTTCTTTGCGCAATTTTTGTTTGATTTCTTTGAAATATTCATTATGTGTTTTTAAAAGAAGTATGAAAGTACCTAAAAAGTTTCCTTGTTGTGTTCACATTCAACTTGGGATGTTAAGTAATTTAATAATTGATTTAAAACAAAATTCTGATGTTTCGTATTCACATGGTTTTTCTTTCTGCTAACTCTTCTGCAAACCATTCTTACCAAAGCTTATTATTCTGTCTTTTCGTGTTACTAGATAAATTTTTCATTATACTTTACACATTTCATTTTAGGTATAAGAATATAGTGGACTAAAGTTATAGTTCGATTTTTAAAAAGCTGATACTTTTATGTAATGGCTTTGTAATTCCATGATCCTTGAGAAAAAGATGAACAGCGAACTACCATTTGAAAAAAGTGTAAGTATTTGAAAATTCAAACTAAGAATATCTCGGAAATGAGTGCCAAAAATGTAATTTAACATGAACAAGTATTTTTGTGACAGGCTATTTCTGTAATATCTGTTGTTAAAGGCTCAAATTGTTCATTTCTTGGACATTCTCTTAAAGTCATGGTAACATTCAGTTGTTTCTCGCGATTGCGTGGAAAGGGTATAGAATTTTAAGTCCAGCATATTATAAGCCAGTTCTCAAACTTTGACTATTTTTATTGTTTTCGTGTCTGTAACGAAATATGTCGTCTAGCTATTTCTGCAAAGGTTTATTTAGATTAAAGTGTAGTAAATATAAAACTTAGATATAGTAAGAATTGTATGTATACCCAGGCAAAAACGATAGAGGGTAGAGAAAGTTATGTGAATGTATCACACCAGATCTTTGCATATCCATTTAAATTAAACGTTACGTTTGAGCATTTAAATGACTAGAAAGGTGCTGCGTTTGGATCGTGATCCTATTTTTAATTTTTCAGAATTTTATTGAAAATTCAGTACAACGGGGTGAATCAATCTCTACCGGAATAATCAGAAAGTAAAGCAGAGGTTGGCGGTGACGGCTTTGTAGACAACCATTCAATCCAATTGACTGCTTAACACTGTACAAAGGCTTATGTTTTAAAAAAGAGAAGCTACTGTTGTTGGGCTCTGTTGGCTTTCTCGGTTTCTCCAGTTTTTTTCTTCGGCTCTATTTCGAAAAGTTGGTCTCCGCTCGTGTTCATCGGAATCCAATATTTGAGTTGCTGGTCGAGGTTTTCTCTAATCGAGAATTTGGCAAGGCGCTCGCTTCTAAGTTCTCGCGATGATTCCATGTGAGCAAATAAGAGAAAATTTCCGCTGTGTTTATTTTCTGGAGCAGTGCTTCCAACCTCCCGACTGTTATTCCGCTTCAAAGGAGAAAAGAACCTCCTGAAAATTAATTAAATCCTTTCCTAATGTTACTTTTCTAAAGAAAGAAAAAATAATAAAAAGCATTACCACCGTTTTATTAAATTAACCAAATAACGCGGAAATGCAGAATATGCTCTTTCTAGAGTAAAATTTATTTAGGTGTGTATAAACGCTAAAATAAAATTTTGTGTTTCAAAACCGTAGAGTCTTCATTTTGTAAGAATGATTTCTATTCTGTTTAAAATGGTGTCCAGTTTATTTAAATATGGCGACTAAAATTAAGTTTAAACCTTTCTTAATGAATATGTCTTTATTCTTGTAGGATAAATTAAGAATAAAGGTTTTAATATAGAGTCAACATCCGGGATTTGAACACGGTTCTCCTGCTCTCCGTGCAGGTTGCTCTAGCCATTGAGCTCAACTGTGATAACATATTAAAAACTTGCCCAGACCAGGCTAAGGTCTATTAAAATTATAATTAATTTATATAATAATAAAGTAAAACCTTAAAGAAACCACTTACCCAGCACTGAAGTACTTGCGATAGGAGGTCGCCGCTAAGATTGCCATCTCGAATGAGATGCCTTGGTGGTCTGTCTGGGAAACAACTTGAGTCAATTGGGGAATTTAATGTCCCACCGGCGTGTTGTCACAGTAGCCTCAATGGTTAGAGCAACGGAGGGCGGAAGAAGCGTGTTCAAATCCGGCGGTGGCGTTGAATTTTTCAGTTGACTACATTAAAAACTTGCCAAGAGCAGGCTAAAGTCTAATTTATATAATAATAGTAATAAAGGAAGAAAAAAGCATTTATTAATAAAGAAGGTTATACATCATCCAATATTTAGTAAAGGCTTCGATAGCGTACCAACAGAAAAATCTGTGGAGAATAATGAGGGAGAAATAATACCCACATCTAGTAAATACAACTGAAAATTACACATAAACACCAGAATATGTATTAGACTAAAAGGGAGGAATTAACTAATGTTGGAATACGGCAAGGATGCCCTTTTTCTCCAACATTGGTCAAAATATCGCGTTGCTGCCAAGGAATGGCTGAGACAGACAAGCCCTTAGATGGAAATGATGACATGTTTTTAAACACAATGTTATTTCCGCACGGCTAGGTTATTTTGTCCACCTCTGAAGACGAACTTCAAACAGTAGCGTAGATATTCAGGAAATACAATCTAGAAATAACAAGTGTAAAGTAAAATATTTAAGGGAAAGTTTCCATTAATATTAAAAATGCTTATAAACAATGAAACAATAGAAGTAGTTACAACTTGAATTCCTTGGGATGATGGATGTTCTATGAGAAAGAGGAAGACATAGATCAAAAACGTTAAGACGTTTTAACAAAAAACACTAAAAAGTAAAGCTGGAAGAGATACAATTATGAGATTTTACACGGTACTGGCAGACCCTTTACTTTTATTTTCTTATGAAAAATTTTCTTCAATTGATAATCTAAAAGAAGATTAGAAACACACGAGATGTAATTTTGCTTGGAATACACTCCCGCTACTTACTGTAGATAACTGGTAAAGAAAGAATTTTTTTTTGCTTGGGGTTGAGGCAGTATTTTATATCACAACACTGAATGCCAGAGTGATTGTAGTGTAAATTAACATTATTGTATGACAATGATTTTGTATGTTTGTTAGCTATAAGCATTGCTAGGAAATAAGTTTACACGGCCTCGCTGAAACTGACAATAGGAGTGGGTAACAATGAAGCGATGGGGTGAGTTGTTTATCAATTAGAAGAGACAAACAAATGACGTCAGAGTAGCGCACCTTTCTTTAGAAATGGAGGGAATATCTTCCCTAGAGCATATGTTTTAGTAATTATGTTTGGCTTATAAAATAGACGCTAATATTGACGCGATTTATTAACCAATAGCAGCTCTATTATAACGTTTAGGTGTATCGGGGTGAGGGAGTATAAATTCTTGAGCCAAATGCAAGTATCGCGCAGTTCTACAGAATCATTCACGAGGTAAAAGTTGCGCAGTTCTAAGAAATCTCTCTCGCGAGTTACACGTCAGGCAATTCTAAGGAAGCATTCATGAGGTACACATTACGCAATTCTACAGAATCTCTCGCGTCATAAAGTTAGTTACAAAATGTGAAATACGCGAATTAATAGTGCGCGGCAAATAAGTGATTGTAGTTACATTCGAAAATATAACAGTTTCAGTCAGGCGTGTATCAAGATTAAATTTGTGAAATTAATTAAGTGTGACGGCAATAAAAGTGTAAAAACAAATTCTTTTATCAGTGTTATCTTTTAGTAACAACTCCTTTCCGTTTACACGCCCTGCTCGAGATATTTGCTCGACTAAGTAATAATAGCTAGCCGGGGGACAAAGAACCCAAAATTCAAAATAGTAAAACAATAACAGGCGCCAAGTAAAAAAAGATAACACGAGAGATTACCGCGACAGGGTTCAGTGATTCTCAAAACACGCCTTTAGTGAATTTGAAAATTATATTTTTTTGGTTGTAATCAACTAATTTCTTTATTTACTACAGGTAAATGGAAGAGAAAATAAAATGCTCTTTTGTGTTCAGTGGATCTCAAAGCACGCATTTCTGATGAAATCTCCGTATGCGATTTTTGGGAGTTATAGAATGTGCTGTAGAGAAGGTAATTTTTGACGGGGGGGTTATGTGGCTCTCAAAACACATACTTCCGGTGAAATCTCGATATAGAATTCTTGAGCGGAACACAACACGTTCTAGAGAAAGTGATAATTCATTTGTTGGCTTAAATGGCTCTCAAAACATGCATTTTTGGGTAAAATAGCGATACTGACCTTTTTAGTGGAACAGATATCTTTCTTTGTCTATTGTTGGTACTAAAATATCCCCTGAGATAAATTATATACAGTCTGCTTATATAGCAGTTTTTATCGTTAATGAGAAAAATTCTTTGTGATTAATACAGGGTTATTAAAAAAACAGACTTTACATATTTGTTTCAAATGAAAGACAATAGGTGGCAACACATGGGATACATCACTGAATAGAGAAAACTTCAAAGTTTTATTTTGTGTGTTCAAAATGAGCACCATTTGTTATGCGAGGACGACCAGTGCTTTTCCGTTTGCATACGCAAACATCTTCTATGAATTTATTTATCAATTATAATTTTTTATGACGAGACGGCTCGTTGTTGAACTCACAACGAAATGCACGCTGCAATGAAACAATGGATTCATTCTGTGTGCATAATGCAGCACAGAAAATGACTTTTCCTGTGGCGTCACCATTTTCTCGTAAACAAACACAGCGCCGCTGTAGGCATTGAATGGAACTAATACGTTTAACTTTTCTCTAACCAATGTTGTTTCGTATGTGTCGCTATCTATTATCGTTCATTAGAAATAAATATGTAAAGTCTGTTCCTTCTTTTTGAATAACCCTGTAGTAGTAGAACCGACTGTAACTGACCCATACGGAATTTTGAGCGACTCTGTTGGAAATTTAACTGTGGTATGGCTTCCTTTAGCCTTCCTGAATGGCATTTCAGTAACATCAAAACGTGAGGTTTGACTTTGAATACCGTGGCCTCGCCCTTCATTGGAATTTCCTCATGTACGTACCCTCCGTTTTGCTTGTCGGGTCTGGAAGACAGGTTGGTAGCCCTGTTATCTCCCGATATAGAAGTAACTCTACATGTCCCGTTGTACATACCTCAGATATGACACATGCCGAAGCTCTACAATGACGTAACTTCCGCACCACCAGGCATATTATCACTGGCCAAACTATCGATCGCAGTATATACATAGTGTCTTGCCTCGGGGTTTACCTAGCTGAATAAGAATCATAGCCAACCTTAAACTTCTGGGATGTATAAATTAATTATAAAATGTTCTGATTGATGGATAGGGATTTAAAAGGTTTCATGTTTAACTGGTGATATCTGGAGTTGTAAGACAAACTTGAGGCAGTATTTTTAACACTTGAATAATTTTAATTAAATTGTATAATATGTAAATTCAATAACACCTTGCCTTGAAGCAATATGTATGTAATCATTTAAAAAAATTAATGTAACAGTCATTGCAAA